>CM024963.1:23771781-24971781 GCA_014282245.1 Rhododendron simsii
GTGTTCGGTCCATTTCAATCGTTGATTTGCAAGATTAACATCTGAGAATGGTGGAATAGGCGCTTGTCCAGAAGGGGGTTGAACTGGGGATCCTGTCCCCCTTTAGGACTCGTTAAGTTGTTGAATCCAATTCAGATTTACACCTAAAATTGTTGAGTTCACTTTAGGACTTCTTTTCCTCCGTTCTTTCGTCTTTTCCCCGTAAGACTTCTTTTCCTCCTTCCTTTCTTTTCGTCTTTTCCTGCATGTTCTTGTCAGACATTCAAAATACATGATCATGCAACATTGATATATAGACCCCTATAAATAGGTGACTCTCGAATCCACCAGGCCAGTATAGGGAGAGAGAGTGAATTTTTCGTTCAGTGAATTTTTCGAATCTTCCATCCTCAGCACCACGATAAATCTAGCTGTTTCCGAGAGAGAGAGAGAGAGAGAGAGAGAGAGAGATGGAGAGGGTATTGAACACCGTGAACGGGTTGATGCCGGCACTGCTGATGGTGGCCTATCAGGCAGCATTCACCGGTGTAAATATCCTGTACAAACTGGCTGGGAATATCGGAATGAGCTTGAGAGTTCTAATTGCCTACCGGTTCTTATTTGCCGCTGCGTTTATTGTCCCCCTTGCTCTTGTCGTTGAAAGGTTTGACAACGAAACATATTTCCCATTCATTCTGTTGATTCTCTTTCCCTAGAGTTCTCCACAAATCACCCATTATTCCACTTCATGATGGGAGTAGACAACATGTACAACTTATATATATATTGTTCACATGTTTTATTTTATAAATATTTAATTCCCAGACACTATAAAAGAAAGAAGAGAATCCTCAAAATAATTGTACTATCTTTTTTTTGTCAAAAAAAATTTTACTATCTTTTCTGACGTACTATACAACTTTTCATTACAGGAAAAGCAGGCCAAGGCTAACATGGGTTGTAATCGGCCAAGGTTTCCTTTGTGGTTTACTTGGGTAAGTTGCATGGAAGTTATCACTATTATTATTTCCCGATCTCATGTATAATGTTGGAAAGGCAAACTTGATTTTATGTTTTTGATAAGAGAATAAATTCTCTCCGCCTGCGGAGGAAAACTCCACTTTCCCTCCAAATCCAATGCAAACATGCCACGTCGTCATCAGCCAAACCTTTACCGAACGTGGGTAGTGCCCCAGCATAGATACGGCACCGTTTAAGTGCCAAAAATTTTACGGCTCTCATTGAGAACCCTAGAGCAAAAAATTAATTATAACCCCTTTAAGATAAAATGATCAGAAAAATATTATCATCTCACCGATTCAAACGGATTAAAAATTGGAGCACTTAAGTATCTGTTCTTTGTTTGGTTCTACGGTTCTCTTTGGCTTTCATTGAAAGCCTTAGAGGCAAAAATTAATTATAACCTTTAGGATAAAATGATTAGAAAAATATTATCTTCGCACTGATTCAAACGGATTAAAAATTTGAGCACTTAAGTATCTGTTCTTCGTTTGGTTCTACAATTCTCTTAGGACTCTCATTGAAAGCCTTAGAGACTTAAATTAATTATAACCCTTTAAGATAAAATGATAAGTAAAATATTATTTTCGCATCGATTCAAACAGATTGAAAATTGGAGCAATTAAGTATCTGCTCTTCATTTGGTTCTATGGCTCTCTTACGGATCTCATCGAAACTTGAAAGCCCTAAAGCCAAAAATTAATTATGACCCTCTAGGATAAAATGATAAAAATAAAAAAAAAAGTGAGATCTTCGCACCTGTTTAAACGGATTAAAAATTAGTTTAAACGGATTAAAAATTAGAGCAATTAATTTTTTAACAATATTTTTTAATATATAAATAGTCTAAAAAATTTAGTGTTCCAATTTTCAATAAATTTGAACCGGTGCAAAAATTTTATTTTTTTGATCATTTTATCCTAAAGGGTCATAATTACTTTTTTGCTCCGGGGCTTTCAATGAGAGTCTTAAGTGAGCCGTAGAACCAAATGAATAGTAGATACTTAAGTGTTTCAATTTTCAATCTGTTTGAATCGGAGCGAAAATAATATTTTTCTAATCATTTTATTCTAAAGGGCCATAATTAATTTTTGCCTTTAAGACTTTCAATGAGAGCCCTAAGAGAACTGTAGAACCAAATGAAAAACAGATACTTAAGTGCTCAAATTTTCAATCCGTTTGAATCGGTGCGAAGATAATATTTTTCTGATCATTTTATCCTAAAAGATTATAATTAATTTTTGGCTTTAGAGCTTTCAATGAAAACTCTAAAAGAGCCGTAGAATTTTTGGCACTTAAACGGTGCCGTATCTCTGCTGGGGCACTACCCACTTTCCGTAAATGTTTGGCTGATGATGACGTGGCATGTTTGCATTGGATTTGGAGGAAAAGTGGAGTTTTCCTCCTCAGGCGGAGATAATTTATTCTCTTTTGATAATTTTTTTTTTTTTTTGCACAGAGCATCCCTGGCTCAAAATTTGTATGCGGAGAGTTTGGTTTTAACCTCCGCCACCTTTGTGGCTGCTATGACCAACGTCGTCCCAGCCATGACCTATGTGTTAGCCCTCGCCTTCAGGTACATTCCTTCTCCCCTAGGGCCAGCCCCGGGGTAAGCCCCGCAAGCCTTTGGGCGTGGGCAACCCCCGGGGTAGGGCAGCCCAAAAAAAATTTCGAAGATATATAATATATATCAAAACTTTGATGAAGAAGTGGAATAAAGGACACTTTGGGGCAGCTGGTCAACCGCGCATTTTGAAACCTTGGTCACGCGGGTTTGAGTTTTTCGGGAAGCTGTTTTGCAAAAGGATGCTTGGTTTGTTTGTACTTGGTACATCACATGCTTGAGGAACCTATTCACCTTGCAACTCTTGCGCGCAACATTGGATTTTTTTTTTTTACCTTCTCACTAAAACTAAGGCTCTATTTGGAACCTAGAGAAATAATATAAGTAATTAAGAAGGAAATTAGAGAAAACTTGAAAGAAAGTTGAACAAATATTGGAAATTTTCTCTTCTTTTTTTTAAGAACCAAATAAGGGAAGGAAAATTTAAAATTTTTCTTTTTTTTACTTCTTTCTACGAGTCCACACCCTAAGACTACATTAACAACTTTATATTTGTCACTAAATTTCTTTAGCTACACTTTTGTAAATGATATTTTTGTGACAATAATTTTGATAATTGATTTTGGTACTTCACTTTTTGATAACCACACTCCAATATTTATCTCTTAGAGCAAGTTTATCAGTGCATAGTCAAAAATGCTCATGAACAGTATACATTTTCATTTTACCGACCCATTTTTACCTTCCACACCACAGCAGCATCTATATAATTTCCTCTCTATTCTTTAAATATTCAAAAATAATATACATGCAAAGAGGAAAGGATGAGAGAGAGAGTGGTAAGGAGGAGAGAGAAAAGGAAACAATATTTTAATGGATCCATTGTGAATAGTTCCACGGTAAAAGAAGCTCGGAACTGTTCACAAAGGAACTTTACCTTTGACTTTACCGATGCTACTGCAGTTGAAAAGTTCCTACTTTAGTTAGGTAAAATAGATATATAGCTTGTTTACCGAATCTGGTAAACTTGCTCTTAGTGTTCAAAATACACATCACATGAACACTAAAATACAAAATTGGAGTGTGGTTATCAAAAAGTGGAATGCCAAAATCAATTCCTATAATTTTTTGTCACTAATATAGTATAGTGACAATTTTTGCATGTCAATGCAAGTCAATTTTCTTGTAGTGCGATAAGAAGATGTTTCTTTTTTTAAAAAAATCGGATCGTATTAATAATAAAACACTGAAATGACAAGAACCGAGTGAGGTTTCAAAAATAAAATTCCGGATCTTTTAATAGAAAGTCAAGCAATGGAAATATGCAATGGAAAAATCACAAGTATGTTCGATTTCTAACCTATATATGTAATGCAAGAAAACAAAAATTTCTAATTTGAATTTTTAATATAATTCAAGCTAAAAGCACAATATAATGCGCGTTAGCACAAAACGCAGCCGGAATGTCGGATTATTTTATGAATTGCTGCTTGTGCTCTTTCCACTCTTAGTTCTTGACAGAGGGCTCAAGATAGATAAGCAAGGTTCGAGAGACCTCTTTTCCCTTGCGAAGTGAATAGAAAGAAAAGATCTTACCTTTTTGTTTGTGTTTTTTTTACTTGATTGTTTTTTTTTTTATGACTTAAATTAAGTGGGCAACCAAATTTGAGGTCGGGCTTGGGCAACCCAAATGTCGGGGCCGGCACTGTTCTCCCCTCTTCTCTCTCTCTCTCTTCGAGTTAGGACCCAAAAATGTATCACCAGGGACGGAGTCAGAAATTTCACCACGCAGGGCCGACCGTGCATGTGAGAAAAAAATATAACTACACATGCATAATAACGTAAATACATTAAAACTCAAAATAACGTAAATGCATTAATCGGTTTAACTAATGAGATCGATCTTGATGTATGTGTCTTGTTTTTCTTTATTGTTCATCTTCTTCTTTTTTCATTCATCACAACTAGACGAATTCGGTACATGGGCTTTTATGTTACTTGATTTTACTAGTCAAAAAACAAAGAATTAGGAGTCTAGAACAACAATTGGGGAAAGACATACCTACCACTTAGATTTCATCAAAATTGCTTAGGATTTCCAAAATCTCCTCTCCTCTCCTCCATTGCTATTTTCTTGAAATTGCCTTTAAAGTCTAAACAATTAGAGATGTTTGTGCCGAGAGAGAGAGAGAGAGAGAGAGAGAGAGAGAGAGAGGAGGGGGTTTGGTGTGCCATTGAGATTTTAGGACAAAAAGAAATAAAACTGTAGAACACTAAACCCGTCTGTTGGTCCAAATAGCAACCCAAGAGGGGGGTGAATTGGGTTTCTCAAATATAACACGGAATTTTAAAAACTAATTGCAATATGTTCAACCACAATTCCAATTTCAATGATATACTATTCTACTCATGCAATATTGATATGCAAAACTGAAAATAAAGAGAGTAGGGAAGAGAGAATCAAACACAAGGATTTATAGTGGTTCGGTCCGCAACTTCACGGCCTAATCCACTCCCCAAGTGTCCAACTCGGGATTTGTTGCACTATCTCCAATAGTTACAAACTTCTAGCTTCGTGGGTGCTAGACAACCTTTACAATGAGCAATTTATCATCAATCGCTCCGACTAATTTTGACTCCGGTGCTAGTCACACCTAACCGAACTAGTTTTGACTCCAGTGCTAGTAACACCTAACTACCAAGTAATTTTCTCTCCAAAACCACTCATAAAAAGATAAACTCTCACAAGAGTATGAATAAGGGTGTGCAATCCCTTTTACAATAAGGTTCAGGAAACAACACTCAAGCTAGTGTAGATATTCAAGATGTAACCGTAGAGTTTGATAGAAATTTGCAATTAAAATGGCTCACTCAATTATTTCTCCAGAGATGTATATTGTTTTCTTTCTTCTACTGTATTTATCTTCAAGACCCAATATGAACGTTAGAAATTTCCACCAGCCGTTGGAATCAATTAGCTCCACAATCTTGTCTAATTTACTCCTTTCCATCTTCCTCTTGATTTGTTCTTCAACGAAGCTTCTTCTTTCCTTAAGGGGCTTTACTAGCCGTTTGAAAATTGAGAGAATAAACTTTCCAAAGCATACAGGAGCTGGTCCTTATTTCCAGAATTTCCATTGAGAGCTCTTTGACTATTGGAGATAATGGTTGCATCTTTTTCTCACATGGAAAGTCCTTTTCCATGGAGAAAGACTTGTTTCTCTTTCTTGATGTAGATGCAAAAATCTTCCACTTGTATCTTCAATCTGATCCCATCAATTCTTCTTTCCCTTTTTCTCTTCAAAACTTGATTTCCATTCCTCTGTAAAACAATCAGACGTTGACCTTGGTTTAGGAAAAATACTATCATGTACCAAACACCTCCTGATGTAGCATTTAGGGCTTTCGAGAGAATATCAGATTTATCCTTGGGCTTGAGGGAACTTGCTCATAAGTCCCTACATTAATAATTAATAACCAAATTAACCCAATAAAAATATATTATTCCAACGAAACTCAACAGACTAATTGACGTATGTTTGTTATCATCAAAATCTAAAACCATGGGGCTAACAATAGTGTCATATATGATTACATGCATACGGTCTTGTGCATTTATACCAATTTTAAAAGGTAATTATTGAACCTAGCATTAAATTCTATGTAATAATAATTTCATTCTTCGTACGAATATTGTACTCTGTATTGTGTAAAACATAGACGCTTCCGATCGGAAAAAAAATGAAATTAGTAAGTATTTGCATAGTATAAACCGGAATTTTAAAAAAAGGATTAAAAAAATCCGGCTAGTATAGTATAAACTAGAGGTTGGGGCACATGCAATGCGTGTGCAAGTCGGATTTTCACAATGTTTTTGTAAAAATGTTTTTCACTTATTGTTTGATCAAATTTTCGCAATGCGTGTGCCCTAACCTCTAGTTTTTATTGTAACCCACAATCCGCGAAATGTGAAATTTTTCATTTTCAAATTTCAAATATCACAAAATCCACGAAAGGTTGCATTTCTGTTTTTAAGTTTTTTCCGTTCATTGCACCGTGAGTCTTTAAAGTGGAGAATAGAACGTGGAGTGTGGGTTTTGAAAGTGGAGTGTGATAACTACGCTAAGGAAATTTTTATTGCTTTTAAGGCTTCGCATGCCAATGATAAACATCATGGGACTCTGATATTTTGGGTTTTACCCTCACCAGGACATCTAAAGTTGAACACAGATGGCTGCTTCTACGAGTCCACCAATACGGCTGGGTTTGGAGGGGTGATCAGAGATAGCTCGGGGAACTGGATCTTAGGCTTTTATGGCAAAGCAACCTGCACCAGCAGCTTGGAAGTAGAGATATGGGCTATTTACAGAGGCCTCACAATCATTTTGGAAAAGGGCATGTCAAATGTTACCATAGAGTCAGATTCGAGCATGGCAGTTGATTTTTGCAATGAAGGATCACCTGTTGATCACCCCCACCGTCACATAGTGGAAGAAGCTCGAAGAATTGCTACCCGGACAAATTCATCCGTCGTCCACATCTATCGGCAAGCCAACCAAACTGCTGATTGCCTGGCCAGACTTGGATCGCAGCAGGATCAAAATTTAGTAGTCTCTAGCTCCATTCCTTTTGCAGCTAGGGAATTCGCCCTGGCGGATGCCATGGGTATTGGTCATCTTAGGATCTAGTCTACGACTCTTGTAGTCTTTTTGAACCTTTATGTATGCCATCTATGTGGCTTGTTGACTTTGTTCGTCTAAGTTAATGCATAATATTCCGCTTGACCCAAAAAAAAAAGAAAGTGGAGTGTTTTTTGGTTTTGAATTGGATAAAAGCAACTGCATGTATTGAGTCTTCAGTCTTCAGTCTTCAGTCTTCAGTCTTGAACGTGGGAGGAGGGATTTTTAAGGTTTTGGGTGGTGGAGCACGTGTAAACGGGGTTTTTTTTTTTATTGTTTTTTAAAAAGTACAAAAGAAAAAAGTACAACCACTATTATTCTCTCTTCACTATTATTCACTTATAATCATGTCCTCCAAATCGATACTAAATGAGCAAATTCCATCATTAGTGAGGGTAAAAAAAGCAGCATCCACACCACATAATAAAAAATCGAACGAAGACTGTTACTCCCTCCGTCCCAAATTGATTGTCCGGTCCGCAAAACAGAGGGTTAAAAATAATACAATTTTTGCAAGAAAAAATCAAAAGTTTTTTAACAACTTACTAGATATCAATGAGTATTTTTAATTTGTGAAAAAAATTTGAATTTTTTCTTGAAAAAATTGCATTATTTTTAACACTCCGTTTTGCGGACCGGACAATCAATTTGGGACGGAGGGAGTATTATTCACTGATAATCATGACCTCCAAATCGATACTCAATGAGCAAATTCCACCATTAGTGAAGGTAAAAAAAACAGTATCCACACCACATAATAAAAAACCGAACGAAGCCGTAATAATTTATGCCTTGTTCCATTCTCTTCTCAAAAAGAATTTTTCAAAAAATTCCCCCTAGATTCTCCCTAGATTTCCTCTATTTCTAACATTTCTCTCTCTATCTCTCTCCACTTATTACCCCTACAATTTTTCAAAAAAAAATTCAAATAACAAACCAAACAAAGCATTACTTTGATAAATATGGAAAAGATGGCCCAGAAAAGTGATGCTATGTACCGAACCACGTGATCATGTAGAGGCAATAGGTATACATATGGATATGAGTTCTGAGAGGATAAGAAAAGGTATGTACCGTGGAGTAGGTGGAGTACGGCCACGGTTCAATTATGGACAGTACAGTGAAGACTGGAGTAAAACCTTTCCTAGGCAGCGTGGATATTTATGCACAGGTGCTCTTCAGTGGTAAAACAATGAGAGAAGAGGTAGTTTTTGGGTTTGGTGGGAGGGAAACTGACGTGGGGTGGGTGGTTATTGGTGTTGATTTTGTCTATTATGCCCTTACAATTAAGTCTTTAATGAATTTAATTGGGTGTACAATTTTGGAAATGAAAAAGCATGACAAAAAAGGGAGACACCAAAGTGGTGCTCTCCCTTTATATATTAGAATAGATATTAAAAGGTGTATGATTTCACACAAGTTATGGGCTAGCACAGTTGGTTCGCACAGGCGCGTGCAAGCGCGAGGTCGGGGGTTTGATTCTCAGGAGGAGCAAAGATTATTTCGTAGCCACACTAGCGCCATGCAGGCGCCACATCAGCACGCAAGTGACATGTGACTGCGATGTCAGTGCCACGTGAAGACTTAAATCACACGGTGGTTTGTTTTCAAAAAAAGAAAAAGAAAATAGCCTTTAGCAACGGTTATAACCGTCGCTAATGAAACCGTTATTAAAAAAAATCTATACCACTCGACAAAACCGTTGCTATACCTCTACAGCAACGGATATATTGTAACGGTTTGGCCAACGGTTCTCCAACCATTGGTAAAGTCTAAACGGGTTTCTACCAACGGTTTTTGGGTTTTTTGGCAACGTTTTCGACCGTTGCTATATAACTATTTTCTTGTAGTGTGTGGGGTTGAAAGTGGCCCTGGCCCCACCCAAAATTAAGGAACTACGGGCCGTTCCACTTTGGAAAAAAGTGGGTTTTTGAAAAGGAAGGTAAATTTCAAGCTCAAAATCGTGTGTTTATGCAAATAATTTTCTTTTCACTATGGATCTTGTTTGATAGATCTCATTGAGATCTTTAATACGGTGCAAAAAAAAATTGAAAAATTATTTTTCATTTTTGTTATATTTGAGTTTGAAATTTGAAAAAAAGAAAGTTTTGGAAAAAGAAGAGAAACCGGAACGGACCCTACATATCTGATAATGGTCTCATACAGATTAGAGAACCTGCAATTTGGTACTTGGGCAGGCAAGGCCAAGCTGGTTGGGACCATGTTGTGCATAGGTGGAGCGATGTTGCTCACATTTTACGAAGGGCCAGAGATTTACTTGTGGTCAACAAACGTAAATCTATTGCGCATGGGAGGACACGTGGCGGTATCCCACCAAAAAGCTCCAGTGTTGGGCGCGCTTTCCTGATTCTGTGCTCTTGCTTGGCCGCTGCATTGCAATATATCATTCAGGTAATTTTTGCAACAACAATCAATAAAGCAAAAAAAAAATATCTTTAATTTTCTCACAATTTTGTTGATCTGCTTACTCTATGTCATCGTCTTACTTATTGCTCCAGGCTAAGATGATACGGAACTACCCTTGTCCCTGCTCAAGCACCGCTATAATGATTACCTTTGGAGCAATACAGGCCACTGGCTTCGCGCTATGCGTGGAGAAGGACTGGAGCCAATGGAGGTTGGGATGGGATTTCAAGCTCCTCACGGTTTCATACACAGTACGTAAATAAATAAATAATATTATATTTTGATGTGCAGGTGTGTGTGTGTATATATATATATATATATATATATATAGAGTCCCTTTCTCCTAAGAACCACCTTATTTTAATAAAATAAGGACCTCCCTTTTCCGATCGAATTTTCATGATCCGAGCCGCTCAATGTGTTCAGAACGTGATTTTAAAGGTACCCGCAAGAAATCTGCAAAAAAAAAACCCGGGAAGGACTTCATCCGAACAGTTTTTGTTATGTTTTTATTGAACGGTTCAAATAAAAACTGCTCAAATCAAACCCTTCCCGGACATTTTTTTTCCCGATTTCTCGCGGGTACCCTTAAAATCACGTTCTGAATACATTGAGCGGCTCGGATCATCGAAATTCTATCGGAAAATGGAAGAAATGGGAAGGTCCTTATTTTAACTAAAATAAGGACTTCCTCATTTGAAAATGACTATATATATATATATATATATATATATATATATATATATATATTATATATATATCCCGTTAACTAACAAATTGTGTCATTGCTTTGTAGGGGATTTTTGCCTCAGGAGCCATGTTCATCGTCACAGCTTGGTGTGTCCAAATGAGGGGTCCACTGTTTGTATCAATTTTCAGCCCCTTAATGCTTGTGCTTGTGGCCATTGCTGGGTCCTTGGTGTTGGATGAGAAGCTACACTTAGGAACGTAAGTATTTTATTATTGTCATCTGCAATGCCCCGACTTTTCGGGAGTAGAATAAAATAATTTTCTTAAGAAAATTTGCTAAATAAATATAATTTCCTAAAATAAAGTTTAGATATTACAAACTCAAGATAGATTTAGTGATTCAAAATACAATGACTCCAGAGCTGACTCTAATCTTGAAACGATTCTAAGCATTCTCGATCTTCGCTCTTGGCTTTCCTCCTGTCTTAAAACCACTCCACCATTGAATCCTGCACTCGCTGGCAAATTGATCGCCGAAGCAAACGATTTGCCAGGATACAGACGTACCCGTGAGTGATAAAATCACCCAATAGAATAATCCAACCCAACTACCCCTCTTACTGTACAGTTAGCAAGCAGCAAGATAAAACGATACGAAGAAGTAAAATAGAGATTTTTCACATAAGCCAGTTCATTACTATCCCTCATCCTATCGTGTAATCTAGGATCTCCTCCGCGGGATCTTTCATCCCCAACCGCTAGCCATGCTCGGTCCCACGAGGTCACTTCCCTTTGCTGTCGCAGATGCACCTAAGTTATGTACCGAGTGTGCACCCCAATAACTACAACAAGGGGTAAGCTTATCATGCCTGAATCATGACTAAGGTTCGCTTATCTTATATACCACTTCACAATCATCACAATCATCGCTGGACTCCCACCAGTTTCAATTCATCACTGGACTCTCGCCAGTTTCAATTCATCACTGGACTCCCGCCAGTTTCAATCTCATCCTATCTCAAAAATCACGCCTGCAGGCAATCTAAAAATAAAACTTTCCAATTCATCCTTTATCTAGCATCGTCTAGGTGAATTCTATTCGCATACCACCCCATGTCTCTAGGATCCAATCTAGCATTCAAATCAGATATCGGTGCAATATATAATTAAACCAAATAATAATTAAAACAATAACGAGTAATGCAATCACACAACTTTTTATGAATGGGTCGTTGCCCTTATTCTTGTACGGCCAATAAGTAAATATTACTAACGGAAATCTTTATTAATAAAGAAATTTAATTTTGTTCAATTACTAGTAAGTCTAGGCTTGTAATAGTTTACTCTTTTTAAATTAGATTAACATATTTGCGATAATATAACTATGGGGTCGAAACTGAACAGTTAACTATCTTGGGGTTAAAACTGCAATTTGTAAATAACGAATCATTAAATTTTGGGCCAAAACAATACATTCAAAAACTTAAGGGAGTTAATTGTATTTTTAGTGATAATTTTCAAAAATATTCCGTCCAGGAACAGTAGGTTTTCGAAAACAGGGGAAAACATCGGATTCCATGATTTCGATTCTTGGGTTTGATTTTCACCATCGAAACTTGTTAAAATCCTCATGTACAGAGTACTTATACTTAGGGAGAAGTAGGATAGAGATTAATCTACCTCGGTTTCGGCCGGAGAAGCGGGTAATGGTTCGGACGATTCCGGAGAAATTGGAGAAGATGACGGAGCAGAGACGCCGGGCTGACTTCGGGTGATTGGGACTGGGCTCTGTGAAGCTCGGGGACGTGCTACAATATGGGGCGGCTCGATTGGTGATTGACTATGGTGGAACCGAAATCCTCCTAAGTTTCTCTTCTCTAATCCTCCATTAATGGAGCGAGCCCCTTTTCTTTTTTTCTTTCTCTGATTCCTTTGTAACCGAGATGGGGGGTGGTATTTATAAGGTGGGAGGAGGAGTAGTGAGCAAGGAATGGGAGAGGATAAGGGTGGCAATTAGATGGTTGGATAAGCCAAAAACAAAATAGAAATAAGGGGATGGTTCACTTGGTGTGGGGAACAAATAAGAGAGAGAGAGTCGGCTGGGAGAGGGAGAGAGCCGAATCTTTTTGATAAGAGGGGAAAAAAATACTATGGTGTATGTGGCACACCACACACCTATAAGGAATTTTGATAATTTGATTAAACCAATATAGAGTTCAATCTATAATTAATTAATTAACTTAATAAAGAAATATATATTCTTTGAAATGAAATTCTAATTGAACTTGTTAAAATTTTCGGTTCAAAATTTAAAATATAAATTTTTAATCAAGAAAAATTAGGTGCAAAAATTAGGGTCGTTACATCATCGTCCAAGCTAATATTATCAATTTGTAACTAGTTCAAAACTATTCAAATTTTATGATTTTAATTGTCATGTTAAAACTCGAATCTCTGTTTATTGTTTTCTCATCATTTACGGTGTGTCTCTCCTTTCCAAGGAAGAGATTCTATATTACAAAATTAAATGCACGACGCGACAGATGATCAGACACTTCTTTTGATAGTCCATAGTCATATATCATATCATTTCTAGACTTCAAAATACATAAATCTTGTATAACATTTTTGCATGTTATTGTAACTAATTCTTTTAGTTGCGATCATGTTCGTCCCCTCAACATATTCATTACATCAGCTTATTCGTGTATGCATGTATATCAAATGTATGTACCTTGTTAAAAGGTTGCTGTTATTTTGCTTTTCTTGTCGTGTGTAAATTACAGCTTGTTGGGAGCTGTGGTGATAGTGTGCGGACTATACACGGTTTTATGGGGGAAGAGCAAAGAGTTGAGGAGAATCACTCAACATGTTGGGAGCTCTTGGGAATCCGAAATCATCACAAGTTCTTCAACAGAAAATAGCAGCAGTGGCAACAACATATTGCTCCCAATTTCAAATAACATTTCAATGGAAGAAGAAGTAGAAGAAGATGAAGGGTAGTCATATGATACACACTCCTTATTACGGGTTGTACCGTGCACACCATGATTTTAAACCCTTGGATTTCAAAGTGAATAATCTCGACCACCCATTGATTAAATCAATTAATAAAATAAATAAGGGCTTAGCAGGTAGCAGGTTGTTCTCTCCTCCTTGACTTTCTCTCCTTCTCCCTCATATGTAAAATATTACAAATTATATAACATAACCACAATTGCTATGACAATACAAAAAATTGGCACTTACTTACCACAATGTGTCGTACCAAAAAAAATCGATCAAAAGATGCTAGATACAAGACTAAAATATGTCGTAACGCAATCAATAATTATTATACTCAAGCAAGATACATGTCTAAAATATCACAAATTAAATATCGTATAACTTGACATCCTAACAGCCCTGATCGATCATTCTAAAAATACACTCACTAATGACATTTAGATTGTACATTCAATTTATATTTGATATGAAATCTAGTCCTATGTTGTCGTTGAATATACGGTAGCCATACTACCATGACACAATAATGACAATTAAATCCATTGAGTTTTTTATGTTTGTTGATATATTAACTCACCTACATAATTAATTTTTGCCTCAATCAAGTTTAGAAAGCTCCATTATCGGCACGCAGATTGAATAATAGAATGATATTTTTCATCCAATTAAGTGTCTAGTTATAAGCCATCAATTTCTTTTTTTTTTGGTCAAGCGGAAAATTATAAGCCATCAATTTCATTCTTGATACGAATGACCTAATTGATATTATATAGAAGATAGACGATTTAGATTTTAAAAAAAAAAAAACCTTACGTGGGGCTCAGATTGTGCATTATTAGATTTTAATGTTATATTGAAATTGAACAACTAAATTTGTCGAAGTATGAAACTACAAGGACTCTATGTAATTTAACCAAAAAACAGCATTCTTAAAAAAAAAAAGGAATGAAGGGTGCAAGACTTGAACCCCTGATCTTTTAGATAAATGTCCAAATTCCAACACCTTTTCACTGTGGTACATAATTGAGAATTTGAAATTCTAAAAGTCATTAATTTAATAATAGTTTCTTGTACGTAGGGGCCCTATTTCCAGGCTGAAAATTTGAGAAGGAAGTGGCCTCAAATGCATCTGTCTTAGTGCTTGGCCTGCACTTGTAAATCATATTTTAACCTATGTCATTAGTGTAAATCAGTATGTCGACTATAATAATATTTTTTAAAAGAAAGTACAATGACAATAAATTTACAAAATTATTTATATTGTACTTCCATGACGTAGTTCTAAGGACTAGTGGACCACCATTAAATTTGAATTTGTATGCATAGGGTGAAGGTTTGGCACCGATCTACCTGTCAAATATATAGTGCCAATTGTTAAGTACACCACTCTGAATATCCGTATCTTGAGACAATTGGATAATTATTTGTTTTAGTGACCTCTCATTTTTCCCTAAAAAATTGAAGGAATTTTGATTTTTTGAATTAAATTTTGTAGAGAAAGAATTTAATTTAGACTAATATTTTGAGAGGAAATTGTAGTTGTATTCGAAAATTTGGGTACAGTACTTCTTTTTTGGTGAATTTCTTGGATGAAAATTTTAAGCGAGAACTTTATTTTTAGTTTAAATTATTGAGGTATTGCGTAGGGGCAAATAAGAATTTGAAAAAATAGTGTGAAGGGAATCAAAAATAAAGATAATATGTTGGAAATTTTAAAATGTGAAAAAATAATGTGGCGGGAATTGAAAATAATTAGTGGTATGGTATTTTGCTGATTTTAACTATCGTTTACTGAACATTCCGATTGAAAACGTTAATTTATGGTGTTGTCATAAAAAATTTGGTTATATTACTAAATTTGTGGTATGGTATTTTTTTTATTGGTATAACTATCGTTAACTGAACATTTCGTTTGAATTTTTTTTATGACACGTTGTGGATATAAAAACGTCAATTTATGGTGTTGTTTTAACAATTTTGGTAATATTACTGAAATTGTGGTATGGTATTTTGCTGATTATAACTATCGTTAACTGAACATTCCGAATGAATTTTTTTATACGACACATTATGGGTATGAAAACGTTAATTTATGGTGTTATCATAACAAATTTGGCTATATTACTGAATTTGTGGTATGGTATTTTGCTGATTATAACTATCATTAACTAAACATTCTGATTGAATTTTTTTTATACGACACGTTGTAGATATGAAAACGTCAATTTATGGTGTTGTCATAACAAATTTGGCTATATTACTGAACTTGTGGTATGGTATTTCACTGATTATAATTATCGTTAATCGAACATTCTGATTGAATTTTTTTATACGATATGTTGTAGGTATGAAAACGTCAATTTATGGTGTTGTCATAACAAATTTGGTTATATTACTGAATTTATGGTATTTTAGACGTGTGTTATTACGGAATATTTTAATTAATTTCCTTTGGTACGACACATTGTGGTAAGAATACACAAATTTATGATATTATCATAACAATTGTGATTTGTTATATAATTTTTGGTATTTAAATATGTTTTCTTTTGATACGACATGTTGTGTTGAGAAAATGACAATTTTAGGTGTTGTCATAACAATTGTGGTTATTTTATAAAATTTGTGGCATTTTACAAATATTTTTGGCTTGAGTATAACAATTGTTGATTCTGGTACGATATATTTTGATTTTGTTAGGGAATATCATACGAGTCAATTTTTTTGTACGACTCATTGTGGTAAGATAATGCCAATTTATGGTGTTTTTATAACATTTGTGGGTAGCATTATTTAATTTTTGATATTGTACGCATATATTTGGTTAGGGTACAAGTATTATGGATTCCAGTACGAATAATTATGGTTACATAACAACAATATTTTTTAATTATGAGTAACCTGCTAATGACCTGTTCAACAGGTAAATTTTAAAGTATAAGTTGTAACTACAATCATAAATATGCATTAGAAAATCAAAAATCAACATAATGAAAATCACAAATTGTCATAATTTAGACATACGGTATACCATGTGTACCATAGCTTCCTTCGAAGAGGAAATACGGGAAATACAGGAATAGAGGCATTTGATCTAAAACCGGTTCGGTTTTTGGTTTTACCGGTTCTTATTGTGCCAAGATCAAAACCGAACTGGTTTCTTGGTTTTTCAAAATCTAAAAATTGAACCAGATCAATATTCTAATATAAATTTTTTTTAAAATATTGTAATATAATTTTTTTTTACGATTCTTTTAGTTGGTTCTCTATTACTGATTTTAATTTCGCTCCCACTTTCTGTATTTTCCTAATGGTCTAACCTTAATTTTATTGGTCCTTCAAATGTGTCAATGGGCCCAATATCAATCCACCACGAGCAGTCCAAAAGTCGATCTATTTTACTTTCTATTTTTATTTTTATTTTATCAGACATTTTACTTTCTATCCGAGTGAGGCAAAACAATATTCCTTTCAATATAGTTTTTTTTAATTGGATAAAGCCAATATTGTTAGAATGTCCTTTAATTTGTTGAGATTATGTGCAAGAAATTTATCATTGTACAACCCAATTGGACAAGGATCTCACTCTTATTAGATTATGGATAAGAAAAAAAAAAGAGAGAGAGAATTTATTCCGTTAATTTTTTTGATTATATGATATACGGCTCAAATCAAATGCTAACCCGAATAATTGGTATTGCGACAAGTTATAACTTCTAACGTTAAGTCTTAACTCAACCTCAATACCATGTCTAGCTAGCATACGTAGGTTCAATACCCCAAATTTAATGGGATTTTTTATTATTTTTTTAAAAAGTAAGCAGTAAAATGTCCTTTGTAGCCTTGTCGAACTTTGAATGGAATGGAAGTAATTATTCAATAGTCCGGGAGTACCGCCATGTGGTACTCGGGACCATTTCACAACCACACGTTTATATGAGATCCATGGTGAATGTGAGGTTGTAAAGTGATTTGGAGTACCACGTGGCGGGCGATTGTATAATTTCACATGGAATGGTGGTGTATGAATGATGTCCTGCCCTTATTGGAGTGTTTTCGATAGTTCTTTAGAGGTGATTTTATGCTTGAGGAGGGTAGGGAACATGAAAATTTTCTATGAAACTTAACATTGTAGGGAGATATTCCCGAACAAGCTCAAATAGAGCCCAAACAAGTGGTACGTGGGACCACGGAATAAATAAGATAACATGAACCACCGTCGAGGGTGGTGTTCAGTGATATGAACCAGTGACATGTGAACGCATTGGTCCGGACGGTCTGTTCGACGGGAAAGGACAAAAAACATGTGAAGTTATTTGTCCAAGTAATTGATAGGGACCAGTAACATGTGAAGTCACTGGCCGAAGTAGCCTATTCAACAATAAGGAGGCCGAACAGGGAAAGAACTCTAGATAAAGCAGCGTCGAGTGCTAAAGCGAAAGGAATACTCTGGAAGATTTCAGAGCAGTGGCATCCTCTAAGAGACAACATCCCAAGAATGTAGGATCTAGGTAAGATTCCTCTAAGAGATAACATCCCGAGAATGTAGGATCTAGGTAAGATACCCAACAGGAATGGGATGTTCGGCCTGTTATGGAAAGGGGTCCTAAAAGGACTAAGGAAATGAATAGGTAAGGGAACGAGAATCCAGAGGATCCTGAGTTTCTTAAATGTGATAGGAAACCTAGGGCAACAAGAATGCTTGGATAGTAAGCATACATATGCCTATATAAACAAAGTTAACATAGAGGTAAAAGGAACGCAATACATTGCATTCTTACGATTCGCCTATTGATAATTAGGATTTATACGTACCAATACGTGATACTAACTTAGGCATTGGAGGGCCTTTGCCACGAGAGGCAAAGATGCGCTCACCCTTTGTCTGTTTTGCAGATTAGGGTTTCGACGACGAAACTAGGGATCCGGTCAAGCAGCACAAGTAGCCGTTATATTCTTGTGTTGTTCAAAGCATCTATAAGGACCATATTCTGAAGTGTGTATTGGCAATTTCATATAACAATATATATATATATATTTCTTATCGAGTTGTAATTTTATTATTTTTAATAAGCTAGTAAATCTGTATAGAATTAGAGTGGAATGAATCATTTTTATTTGTAATTGAGAGTGAGCATTCTGAATAAAAAGAAGATCACCTACAACAAAACAGATCAATCGGGTTAACAATTGAAACCTCCTGTTTTGGTAAAAGAAAAGCAACGTGCAAAAGGGATCTATATGTGGAATGTTTTTTTTCCTTTCTAGGTTTGTGAGCACAGCTTTATAAAAACGAAAGCACGCCAAAAGGAAAAGTTTCTCCACATATTATACAGCGTGAGGAATAGGGGTGCGGCGGCAGTAGAGAATATATGGAAGCAACCGGTTCTTCAGTGAGCCGTTTTCTGAAGGAAGATTTCCGTTAGTTATCAGAGGGCTTGTGGACTTAAGGCCGGTGGCGATCAAGATCACAGGGTGCGGTGTACGTGTGACTTGGCAAATGATACTTAGAACGTTGTGAAGATTTACTACATTTGGATAGGTATATCTGTAACTGCACAATGATGCTAGTGATTTGATTCATTCCCGTGGTTTTTATCCATTCAGGGGTTTTCCATGTATATCTCTACGTTATATGATTGATTTCTTGCGTAGTTTTTTATTGATAGTATTAATTAGTGATTCGCTTTCATACTGTTAGGGTTTTACCGAAATGTTTGGGAACCCTATTTTTTCAGCATCATTCGTTTTTGTCCACTTATAAACATGAAATTGAAATAAATGACTGAGATTAACACAACTGTAAATCTTAGCCATTCATTTCAATTTCATGGAAAGTTTTCATGCTTCATAACATTTCTCTTTATGCTTTTGACCCCTTCAAAGCTAATTTCTTATAGGCTTATCTACTTTTTTGATCCCTACAAAATAGACTCGGTTTCAATTTCATCCTTACAAAATTTTAGGTTTCCATTTACCTTCAAGTTTCTAACGGATTTCAATGTTACCCTTTCTGTCAAATTTGGCCGAAAAATGCTGACATGGCTATTATATGCTTAGTTGGCGATGGAAAGAATCCCATATAATGTCATTTAAGACTTAACCCACACAAATCATAATCGAAGACCCACAACAGACTTTACCCACACATATCATAACCAAACATTTTTTTCAATTGAAAGATTCCATAATTTCCATTTCGTTCATTGTGTTGAAATTGTTTACTGTATCTCACCCTAACCTCGGCAAAATTGGGCATATCATTGTTTTTCAACTTTTCAAGTGTTCAAACAAAACCACTTCTTTTTTTGGCTCGGCTACAAAACCCAGTTGATAAAGAACGTAAATTTCTTAATCAATTGTATCCATGCCTTTTAATGCACTAAATCCCATTGCTATGCACTAACTTTAAGCATAGCAAAAACTATTCCGTAAATCATAATCAATTGGGTTAAAAATTAGGGATTTTTCTGTTCCTTTTTACTGGAGGGATTTTTTCTGTTTTGATAAGTGGGTCATTCGGTTATACTGCTAGCAATCGATCAAGAAGAGGAAGGAAATGGGTGGAGATTGTCGATAGAGGAGCCAATTGGATTCCAACTTTCACAGCCCAATCTGAAATCAATTATGTTTGGCACGGGGCATCAAGTGGGATTTCTGCCAAGCAACAGATTGTTGTGTGCAGTTCTGAAAATTAAAATCAGATTGTTCATAGGTGGGCTTGGGTCTTTGGGTGTGATTTGTGTGGGTTAAGGCTTGAGATTTGTGTGGGTCTTTGCCGCTTTGGTTATGATTTTTGTGGGTCAAGGTTTAATTGGCACCATCTGGGATTATTGCCATCGCCAACTAAGCACATGTTAGCCATGTCAGCATTTTCCGCTAGACCCTTAGGCAATTTTCAGTCCAAGTTTGATGAAAAAGGTAACATGGAAATCTATTAGAAACTCGAAGGATAAAATTGAAACAAAAAATTTTGTGAGGACGAAATTGAAACAAAACCTATTTTGTAAGACCATAAAAGTAGATAAACCTTTCTTATATCCTCTCATTCCTATATACCAAGTCATTGGATGCTGATGAATAATGAAGCAAAGCTTTCAAATTGGAGGCACAACTCTCCTATGGAGTCATATTTGTTGGGATGAAATCTGTTTAAGTTGAGCGCGAACCGAGATGCGCGCAGGTCAGTCTTTTTAGGGTTTTGGCCTATTGTATGCTTATGATATAAAAGTAAAAGGGCAGCCCCTATTCTACTGTAGCTGTAACATTCAAATATTCATAGTGAGACACCCCAACACCATGTGGATGTATGATTGAGTTCATCGCTCAAGTCGGAACCGCGTAAAAATCTTTGTGTCTCTCTTCTCTCTATTTGTGATTGTTTTTTTCTTCGTTGGCTAGCTTGTTCTTTGATTGTGTGTGTGTTGATCATAGGTTTACGCGCTTGAATCCCCAACAACTGGTATCAGAGCTCCGGATTAGGAGATCTAGGGTTTTACACAATGGCAGAAGACAAAGTCAAGATTGAGAAGTTCAATGGTACAAACTATGCTTTCTGGAAGATGCAGATGGAGGATATTCTATATCAGAAGGATCTTATATCATCCGATCAGCAGTGTTAAACAAGAAAGCATAAAACAAGCAGATTGAGATATTTTGGATCGCAAAGCTTTAAGGACTGTGCGATTAACCCTCGTGCCATCGGTCGCGTCAAATATTGCCAAAGAAAAGACTACAGCAGATTTGTTCAAAACCCTAGAAAAGATGTACGAAAAGCCTTCAGCGGTGAGTAAGGTATATCGTATGAAAAAGTTGTTTAAGCTAAAGATGCCTAAAAATTCTAATATTGCTGAACATCTCAACGAATTTAATACGGTCATGAATCAGCTAGAATATGTGGGTATTACTTTTGATGATGAAATTAGAGCTCTTGTTTTACTATCAAGTTTGCCACAAAGTTGGAACAGACTTGTCGTTGCAGTAAGCAATTCTTTCGGGTTTGAAAAGATAAAACAAGAGGATGTTGCTAGTTTGATATTAGGCGAAGAGGCTCGGAGGAAGGTATCTGGTGAGGATACTGTTTCGGGTTTAGCGTTGAGTATAGAGGATAGGGGTAGGTCTACGAATATGGGAAACAAGAAGAACAAAAATAAGGGCAGAGCGGTTTCAAAGAACAAGGAATGTAATAAATCTCGGGCAGGAGATACGAAGACTGAGGAGTTCTTTAACTGTGGCCAGAACGGGCGCTGGAGGCGAGATTGTAAGGCACCGGCAAAGCAACAGAACAGGAAAAATCAAAGGGGTAAGAACACTACGTATGTATCTGATGAGTCTGATAATGATTGCTTGATTTGTTCGCTGGATTCTCGCAGTGAGTCTTGGATTGTAGACTCTGAAGCCTCATTTCATGTTACTCCACCATGGATATGTTACAAAATTATGTGCAAGAAAATTTCAGCAAAGTGTATTTGGGCGATGATGAAACTTGCAGCATAGTTGGGAAATGAGATGTGTAGATTACTCAAACAAACGAGACAGTTCTGAAATTAAAGAATGATAGACATGTGCCTAGTCTAACTCAGAAAATGAGCAAAGGGGCCTTGACTCTTGCTCGTGGTAAGAAAGACGAAACCCTCTATGTAGCGACGGTGATACAAGAAAGGCGGCAGAGAGGTTGAGGGAACAAGATCTGATTCTGGTGGCTAGCCTGGGATTGAGGGTGGGTGGCCGGCAAAACATGGAATGGGGAAGGTCGGCCATGGAGGGCGGCGGCCCCACCTCCCCACAACAGGAGGCGAGTGTGGGAGAAGACGGGAGAACTGGATTGATTCAAAGAGAACGGGTAAAAGTGGGAAAAAAGCCCAAACTAGGTAGGGAGACGATAGGGATGAAACCCTAAGAAGATAGGGATGAAACCCTACTGAGAGAGAGAAAATCTAGAGAGAGAGAGACTCTAGAGCCTCTTCCTCTGCATCTCAAACGACTAGAACTGCTAAGAACAAACATTGAGAGCGGGAACATAGAACAAAAGTCGACTGCGCGGAATTGGATGTTCCTCCTTGGTCCTACTCAAACATAATTTTGCCACCCTCTGAGGCACGGACATACTACTTTTCCGTCCCTATTTTTTTTCTCTCATTCAATTCTAACCGGATTAGAAATTAATTATATTCTTCAATTGGTAATATTTTTTATGTGCAATATGAGTCTTGTTTGATAGATCTCAATTAATTCTATTTAAAAAAATTCAAAATTGGGACAAAAGGAGTATTTTTGTAGCTATTCATGGTCATGAGCGTTGGGTACGTTGAGAACATTTTAATACTAGGAAAATAAGTTTTTTTTTATCACCTAGAAAAACTAAATTGTGTTGAGATTAAATTATTTATACAGCAGGGTGTAAGCATTTATATCCTCCTAATCAATTATATTGCGACGTGAAATCGCTGTTTTAACGACATGGAGTAATGTAATCGATTTGAAGAAACCAAATATTTACACTTGTAGCCTTGTGAATAATTTAATCTCAATTGTGTTTTGGTCATACGTTTATCAGTCAATGTGACATCATTGTTATTTTTGACCAAGTTGAGGTTATCTAAAACGAAAAAAGAACAGTTCACTTAAAAAAAGGTCTACGAAATTTGCCGATCGACAACGCAACCGTCACTCCAACCGTCCGTCCGGTCCCGGAGAGGAGAAGATCTTGACTCAATCAGATAAGTGTGTACATCTGGAGATCGTACATATGCATGCTTGCGTCTGTAGAGAGAGAGAGAGAGAGAGAGAGAGAGAGAGAGAGAGACGAATGGTAGTTTATGTTGAAATAGACCCTCCAGCCAAGATGTTTTCATTACTGTAATGTACGATTCGGTGACTTGAATAGAGGGGAAACTTATCCCTGTCGTACAAAATTGCTTGTTTGTCACTCGAGCTATTCGAGTCCAATTATGCACACTCCAGGTAACCGTATAATTTCTGGGTATCAATTTCTACCGCTCACTAGTGGGGGAGTTTATTTGAAGCTGGGTAAAACTTTGTATGGACTGGTTCCATTGTATTGAAGTGTTAATCACCAAATCAATTGTTAATCACCCACTCATGATGGGTAATTTTTGTTATTTATGTCTTCAACACCCTTCTTCACGTGTAGCCGTGTAGCGAGCCGAAAAGGGAGAACGGAATAAACACGTGTAAATAATTTATAGTTAGGGAGATGATGATGTTTGAACAAAGTATTTAAGGTGCAACTTTACCATTTACAAATGAGATTTAGGTACTGAGAAAAGGGTCTAATGAATTACCTAATAGAAAATTAACTGTCCCAAAGAAATTATCAGAAGTGTCCAAAGGATAATCCCTTGAATGATTCTTCTTCTTCTTCTTCTTCTTCTTCTTCTTCTTCAGGAAGACCAGTAAACCAAAAGCCTAGCCCGAGGTACAAGAGCCATGGGTGAAATTTACACATTGCGGATTTTCTTTTCTTTTCTTTTTTTATTACAGGATTTAGGTGATAGTGTGTACTCGTTGTACTTTAATCAAAATCTGAAGTAAACAAACGTATGCCAATAGGTTTCGATAATTGGTAGTGGTCTTGAGGGGGTATTAGATATATTCGGAACGGTTCCTGAGACACTTAAAAAAACACTCCAATTCTTAATCTCATAGTTTCCGATCAAATTTTGATGATTCGAGCCGTTCAATGTGTTCAAAATGTGATTTTAACGGTGCCCGCGAGAAACTGGCAAATAAACTAATCGGGAAGGGCTTGATTTGAGTGGTTTTTTATTGAACCGTTAAATAAAGTTCAATAAAAAATTGTTCAGATGAAGCTCTTCCCAGTCTTTTTTTTTTTTGCTGATTTTTCCCGTACACTCTTAAAATCACGTTCTGATTATACTGAGCGGTTCGGATCATCAAAATTCGACTGAAAACTTGGGAGGGTTTTTTTAAGTGTCTCCGAAACCGGCCCGAGATATATTTGGTTGGAAAATTGTAGGACTAGTGGCCTTATTGTATTGCAGGTATCTAACGGCATATAATATAGGGTCAATGAGAGAACATGGTATCATTTCTATATTGAACAAGAGGAAATGAATGAGATTTTTTTTTTTGGGTAATTAGCATTGCATTGAGATTTGTCTGCTGGTTGTTCCGTAAGTTCAATTCTTTCGTTTTGTCCCAGTTCATTGGCATCACTAAGTTATTTTCGAGTTTGATAATTTCTGCTAAAAAGTTAGACTTGTTCCACATCGCTCATTTAAGCCACCCAAGCTTGGTTAATAAAATCTAGAGGCTACTCTACCTATAGCCAATTGGTTTTAGGTTGAAACCATCCAAGAAATTTAATATGGTATCAAAGCTAGGTCTTGGGTTGCCTCACATCGTGTGGTCAAGTCTCCATCGCCCGAGTCAACTCATCAATTCATACCTCCACGTGCATTCGGGCTGCACGTGAAGGGGAGAGTTAGACTTGTTCCACATCGCTCATCTAAGCCACCCAAGCTTGGTTAATAAAATCTAGAGGCTACTCTACTTATAGCCAATTCGTTTTAGGTTGAAACCCTCCAAGAAATTTAACAAGGAGCACCATTAGATTACATTGGTGAAAAAAAAAAAGAAAAAGAAGAAGAAGAAGAAGGTGTTCTTGGTTTCCCGAAAAATGCATCACGCGAAAACAGCCAGAATTCCGTTGGTTGAAATTGAGACTAAGATAGCATACGCTAGAGCTCTTCTGATTGCTTCTCTCGCTTTTTATCAATGAGAGCAAGGTTAACGATAAATTAAATTTAGTATTTTTACACAAGAAAGTTAAGTCCTAACAATACAATAGACAAAGCTCCAATTGTCAAAACTCAAAATAGAATATATTATTGAAGAAAATATAAGTATCTAGTTTTTACAAACTCTAGCTAAAATATGTAGCTCTAGAAGCTCTAGAATATTCTTGTGAAATACTTAGATTTTTTTGTGAGAATTAATCACGTGTGTAATTCTAGAATTACCTCAAAATTTATCTTACATGAAAATATCTTTGTACTAGAGTCTTCTATGGAGTAATATATAATAAAGGGATATGTTCTAGCCATTTTATACCCAGCCAAAAAAATATTTAAGTTCAAGTGTAATACAAATACTCTTCTTCAACACAGCAGATTCGTAAAAGCGTAATATGGTTCGGGTGGTTGCGACTTAATTGCTAAATTCTCCTCACAAGATTTATCCATGGGGTG
Source organism: Rhododendron simsii (assembly GCA_014282245.1). Taxonomy (NCBI): domain Eukaryota; kingdom Viridiplantae; phylum Streptophyta; class Magnoliopsida; order Ericales; family Ericaceae; genus Rhododendron; species Rhododendron simsii. The sequence continues at coordinate 23,797,380 of CM024963.1, forward strand.
TTCGAGGTTGCAATACGCCATTCACTAGTGAGAGTTTGTATTTGTTGATCCGTATTTCTATATTTGGTTTCATCTATTTTCGTAATTTTCTTTCTATTATTTTCAGTTCTTTTTTTAATTTTCTTAATTTGATAAATCAACGGACTCGTTTCCAGAGTGCTTGAGCTCTTGCATTGTACAAATACAAATCTCGAGTTCCCAATGAATATGAGAAGAATGCGTCTTCCATTGAGGGAAATATGAGTTCGCCTGGTTAATTAGTTTCTCACCCCTGTTCATCGTCATATGACCTTTTTTTGCTTTTTCTTTTTGCAAATTTTTTTCCTGATTCATTTTTTTGTTTCCTGACTTGCATTGTCCAAATCACAATTTTCAAAAGTGGGATTTGATTTTCTTTTCTTTTTATTCATTTCTGTATTTTTTGGATTTCTTTTTTGTTGATCAATGTTAGGAATTTGAGGACTTTTTATTGATGGGGAGGATGTTATATATTTCAGATCTGGGTTCGTCGTGAGCAATGAAGGGCATGGCATGTGCATGCTGCTCACAACGTAGCTATGACTGCGAACATTAAAGTTGGTGGCACTGTTCAAAAGAGGTGGATTCTGAATGCGATAAGGTTGATACTCTACAATGATCTTAAAAAGGTTGGTTGGTATCCCTATAGTGTCCATTATAAATGTGGGCATTCTCTTGTTTACATAGGCCTATAAGACGTTCTTGATAACTTTAAGATGGTGGAGTTAGACTTCAATGCTGGACCAGGGCAGTTTCCGGCGGTGCTCTGTTTTCTACCAATGGATTGGTTATTGGAGTCATGTTTATTATAACTACCCACAACAATCACGGAGTTCATACGGGCTTTCATGGATTCTACGTTGGATAGAAAAGTTAATAACCCAATTGTGTTTGAGGCAATCGATCCTTTCTTTGTTCCTTCTGATGTTCTGAATGTGTTTGAAATTCTTGCAAAGAGACAGGAGAATGCGAGGGAGGGGGAGAGAGCTAAGGATGAGGAAGAGATTGATTCTGCAGAGGAGAATTAACTCAACCTTTCTTTGAAGTATGATGTTGAGGTTGACCCCTTTTATAAGGAAGCTTCCCTGTATCTTTGGTTGTGGTCTGTTTTTGTGTATGGAATCTGAATCCTGCCGTTTTGTTTTGCTCTTTTGAATTTATGTTTGTGAGCTTTTGGATTGTCTTGAATCTGCACGATGTGCTTCTGCATTCAGTTTCAATTGTATGGGGGAATCTAAATCTGTTGTTTCTATTTCAGTTTTCTGCTTTATTCCGTGCATTTTTATGAGTTATGGTTTTTTCTTTGCGCTCCGTTTGTTAAAAAAATACCTGAGATGAGGAAGAGATTGATTCTGCAGATGAGATTGATACAAATTGGTATACTTAACTGCGAAGATTGGGTTTGTTTTCAATCTTTCTCCACACCCTCAATTATTGGGGATTATCCTCTGCCCATACCCTCAATTATTGGGGATTAGATGGGTTCTGTTATTGTTTGCTTGTATCTGCCTTGCAACTGTTTTTGACAATCACTGTTTTAAAAATTTAAGATGTCTGTACTTCACTGGTTTTTGACAATAACTGTTTTCAAAATTTGAGATGTTTGCACTTCTGAACGTGTTCCTTTGGATGTTCTACTACGTCATTTAAAACCTTGGAATTTCCTATAGCATACCAAATGTTTATCTCAAGCTTCGAATTAGAAAGGGAGATAAAGGATCCCCCTGCCGAATGCCCTTCAGAATCTGGAATTCCTTAGATGTAGAGCCGTTAATCAGTACAGACATAGTCACTGAGGACAAACATTCCTTAATCCAAGCACACCACTTCTCCCCAAAGCCCAATTTTGCGGATAAGTCAAGTAAAAATCCCCAATTGACACAATGATAGGCTCTCTCGAAATCAAATTTCAAGATCAAACCTCTTTGAGAGTTGTTTTTCCACCCATGAATAACCTCGTTTGCGATAAGAACACCATCCAATATCTGTTTGCCCTCAATAAACGCAGCTTGGGATTCACCAATAAGAGGAGGTAAATCACATTTGAGTCTATTAGCTAGAACTTTAGCAAGCACCTTATAAATCCAACCTACCATACTTATGGGTCGGAATTCTTTAAAGGACCTAGGGCAATCAACCTTCAGCATTAAAGTTACAAAACTAGAATTGATACCTCTAGTGAGCTTGCAATTAGAGTGGAACTCAGAGAAGAATTGCACCAGTAGTTCCTTCATAAAATCCCACCCTTTTTTAACAAACGAGAAATTGAAACCATCCGGGCCCGGAGCCTTGATGCTACTGCATTCCTTCAAAGCAACAAGGATTTCCCCCTCCTCAAAACTTTATCTAACTGACTGGAAATGTCCGAATTTAGAACTCTAGGGAGCACACCCCCCCAACATTGGTCTAAGCTTTCTCTCCTCTTTAAAGATACTCCCTCCGTCCCATTTTCTTGGCCCATGATTCCATTTTTTGTTGTCCCAATATATTTGTCCATTTTTACTTTTCAGTGGGTATCATTGGGTTTATTTCCTATTTTGCCCTTTCCCTCCAAGTCACAGGAAAGGATACTTTCCATTTTATAGGGAGACTTTGAAAGGGTTTAAATTTGAAAATTTGAATTTATCACCAATAATGAACACCTGTGTACTGGAAAAACTTTGCTGATAAGAGCATAAGACCCCCTTTTTTCAAAGCTTTCTAGAAAGCTTTTGCTTTTGCTTTTGAGCCAAAAAATTTGAAAGACATTTATGCCGGCAATAATTCCCCACAAATCAGGGGTATTTTAGGAAATTTATTTTCTTTTAATTTGTAATTATGGTGTTCCTTAAATGGCTATAATCCCCAAAAAACCCAAATATTTTCGGACGGAGGGAGTATCACTAAAGTAATCAACGGCAGCAGCCTTTATTTCCTTGGGATCCTCAAGCACTCTCTCATTCACCTTTACCGAACCCACCATATTCCTCCGAAATCTATTATTTGCAATGGCTTGAAAATATCCCGTGTTTTATCCCCCAATTTCATCCAAGTCAACCTTGATTTTTGTCTCCACATAGTTTGAGCCAGTCGAGATAGCCTCCAAAATTCAGTTTTAGCCTTACATCTCAAGGCATTCTCCTCAGAATTGAGCGTTCTCTCCTCCACCAAAAGATCAAATCGATGAATTTTTGCTTCCTTATCTTGTAAAGCCGCGTTGACATCCCCAAATTCCTCTTTGTTCCATATCTTGAGCTTGTCTTTGATTGCTCTCTGTTTCTGCAAAATAATATAGCCTACCCATCCACTCACCTGCGTATTCTCCCATGTTTCCTTAGCAATAGCCATACACTTCGGGTTTGATAGCCAGTTATCCATGAATTTGAAAGGTCAAGGAACGTGAAATGTTGAAAAAAAAGAAAGAAAGAGAGGAGTATCTCGACTTGGGAAAGTTTAAAAAACAAATACTAGAAAATAAGGGCTTTGTTTGGTTGAGAGTTTAGTTAGTTTAGTTTTGGTAGTGGGTAGAGAGAGGAATAGGGTAATGATTGGAAATAGGGGTAATGATTTGAGAGAGATGAGAAAGTAATAATTGGAGAAATAGGGTAATAATTGAAAAAAGAAGTAGAGTAATAATTGGAAAATAAAACAAAATCAAAACAAAGTTTACAAACGAACATAGCCAAGACTTTCTTGGCTTACTTCTGTTTTGAAGGTTTTTGAACTTTTCATCTATAATTTTTACTTTTCCAATCTGACGGGTTGAATAACGATAAAATGATGACCTAAAATTTAAGAATCAGAAAAGACAAAATAAAAACTGCAAAATAATAAGGCAACAAAGAAATCCAAAAGTTTACCCAAACGTAGAAGACAGGTGAATAGGTTCTTTGGGGCTTGATAAAAATGTCGTGGGCAATGCATCGTGAATGCCGGGTTGAATAACAGACAGAGCTGCCCCTGTCATCATGGCTTATTCCAAGGAAATTGTCGAAGCATTCAAGATGGGAGGCTTGTCTAAAATCCAATTGCAGGGAATGTCAAACTCAATACAGATGGCTGCTGGTATGATACGAATGGGAGGGGAGGCTTTGGAGGATTGTTCAGAGATCACATGGGTGAATGGATCATGGGCTTTTACGGAATGCGACACTTCTCCGCAAGACAAAATATACAGGAAAACTGAATCTAAAGAACGTGAAATAATAAGGCATCTGACAAAGAACCCAACTAATCATCCACAAATTGTGCTCATTAACGAAGCCCACTTCATCATGACCAAGACCAATACTTTGATCGAGCACACCTATCGTTCAGCAAACCAATGTGCTGACCATCTCGCAAGAATGGGAGTTGAGCAATCGGACGAGCTCGTTTTCGTTATGGACATGCCCATTTCTTTGAGGGAATTTGTTCTTAGGGACTGCCTGAATATCAGCCAGGTTCTAGACTAATATTTGACTCTATGTTTAGGCTATGGTCCTCTTGACTCTGTTTGTATCCCGTAGGTGGTACTTTGTCTCGTAATCTAGTTTGAATTTCCGCTTGACCATAAAAAAAAAAGAGCTACCCCTGTCATCCCTGAGGAACAGAAAGTCTAAGGATCCCGACCGAATTCCCGACGGCCTGTCGGGCCCACTCCGGCCACCGGACGGCTGATCGGAGCCAACCAAAAATTCTGAAAAAAAAAAAAACGAGTGGGTCGGCATCCTATGTAGGTAGCCGATCCAAACACTCCATTTGGACGGTCAGATCACACTCCAACTGTATACAAAAATAGAGTGTTTGGATCGGCCACCTACACACGTCGGATGCCATTGATTCCCGCAAAGACCCCAGTCGGTTTTTTTTTTAAGAATTTTTGGTCAGCTCCGATCAGCCGTCCGGTGGCCGGAGTGGACCCGGCGGGCCGTCGGGATCCCCCGGTCGGGAACTGTAGCACCACTTCCTGAGGAACGATAGCCCCGGTCCCAATCAACATCATTTAGTTGCATTCAATTAGCTAGTTTTATCGCCACATAGTTGCACCACATGTTGTGCTATCAGAAGGAACACCGATCAAAAGGTGGTGAAACTAGCTATGCATGTGTTATGTACGTTCTTCATGTTAATCACTACCTCAATCACTTGCAACAATGCATGAGCTATTTTCAATAAATGCTATGATCTGGGTGATGTAAGGTTTCATCAACGGGCTAACGGACTGGTTGACGGGCAGGTGGTGGGGCTCCGGCTATAATCCCAAGGTCCAAGCAGGGACGAGGAAGAGGAAGAATTTGAGGAAGAAATTTGATTCCGTTACCTATCTTTGTTGGTTGATGGAGTTTTAATTTGTTAATTCTGAAAGACTTTAGTAGTGCTTGTGTAATTGCTGAGACTTTGATTCTGTTAGAAATATTTTGTTAATGCTGAGACTTTAGTTGTTCTTGGTGTGAAGCAGGGGACGATGTTGAATTTTTGTTAATGCAAGAAATTTGATTCTGTTAGAATTATTTTCGGAAATTTGATTCTATTAGATATGTTTTGTTGTCTGTTAAATTTTTTCTTTTCTTTTCAATATTTTACTGTGTCTATATCTTTGTTATGATAATGGTAGTAGCCCCTTATAAATTATATCATACCATGTGAGAATAAATTTCTTACACCGGCACTGTAAAACCCTCATTTTCCTCCAAACCAATACAAATGTGCCACATCAGCAAAAAGGGTACGGAAGTGAAAAAAATCCACGCCTTCCCCTCTCCTCTACTTACCAGGATTAACTTGAAATGGTTAACAATCAACCAGTGTGGCCGACGAGGTTGAATTTTTTGTTAATGCTGAAAGAAATTTGATTCTATTAAAAATGTTTTTTCAAAAATTTGATTCTGATAGAAATGTTTTGTTGTCTGTTAAATTTTTTCTTTTTCTTTTTTTTCTTTTCAATATTTTACTGTGTCTATATCTTTGTTGTAATAGTGGTAGTAGCCCCTTGTAAACCATATCATACCATTTTTCGTGAAGTGCTCCATATATTCAGAAAGAAACAAGATCAACCCAGTGTTATTAATTTTACCGGCCGGTTGTTGACAAAATGTACCCTACATCTTAAATTCGGGCTTTTTTACCAGACTACTTTTAAATTTATTTTTTTCTTCAAGTACCGGACAATACCGGTCAATACCGAATGGTACCGGGCAAATACCGGACGGTACCGGACAAATACCGGATTTTTTTTTTTTAATTTTAAAAAAGTATAGATTATACTATAAATTCTTTTTAAGTAGGAAAATAACACTAATAGCGATCAATCCGAAACGGTACCCGGTATTTGACCGGTACCGGTACGTACCGTACCAGTAGGAAAACTGGTACCCTGACCAGTACGGTATTCAGAACATTGGATCAACCAGTGTGGCCTCAACTCCGGAGCCAAAATAACTGGTCATGACACCAACAACTCCTTCCAGATTGAGTAGAATAACATATTTTCAGGACCATAAGAAAGTTCAACTCATTCAATCGTCATGCATGCATGCATGCTAGCTAGTTGTTTATTCATCATCCGCAAAAACTGATTAATATTTCTCTATGAGATTTTATGAAACACACATCGTTAATTGACCTAATTTATAAATACTAGAATAGTACAAATATATAAGCAAATTGTGATAGACACGTACACTAAGATAATACGTGACACCAAGGTCAGCAGTCGAGCTGATGGCAACGGTACCCAGGGTGAAATTAACTCACTCCCTCTCCTCGACATGATTGCGAGTTCAAACCTAAGTCATGTGATGCCCGTTCATGAGTGGGAAAAGCATTTTACAAAACATCATGAACTACTAAAATTCGTATGAGTGAGGATTACGAGCGCCAACGGTGGGATTGAGAGTGACGCTAGAGGGTCTTATTGAGGAATTATTATGTGACTAAGCTTTTAACTCGTTTGCCGTAGTTGTTCTCATGAACTCGGTGCCATGTGAGAGGGCACTCTCGTGCTACTCGCGTCCTAGTGGGACTATGATGATGAACTATTCTCTCCGATTCAGTGGCTACTTTGCAAGAGCACCTTTCTACCAAACATTCCATTTCCTATCACGCCCAAAAGGGTCACTACCATCGCTAGATGGTATGTATATAACTAGGAAACTCTAAACCACATTTATACACTTCCAACAAGTCCCAAGGAAACTCTAAACCAAAAGGGAAATTCGGATAGAACTATACACCTGCTTGTGGGTCCCTTTTTTGACCTTGTAACTATCAAAATTAAAAATTTTCAAATTTACACAAAGGCTTAACCCTTTAAATTAGTTTTCCAACCAATTTTGAACTGCCTCAATTGGATAACCGAACAAAAAGCTATGGTCAAAGTACCAAAACTATATACGGAGTATCATATATGCAACTTGAGTCTGAATTCAAGATGGAATCAAACTCTTGATTTTTCTTTCAAATTGAATTCATCTAGATTTTATTGCATCCAAGTATCTAAGAGTTCCGGATCAAAAAAAAAGTATCCAAGAGTTCTAAATCTTCCCTAAATTAAAACCCCGATCCATCTTTGCCTCCTTAAACTTTCAATTCAGGCAAACGACTCCGGTGACATATAATCACAAAATAGCCTAAAGTAAGTAAAGTAGCCACAAACAAACATAAATTAAGGGGCCTCCATGTATTAAGGAAAGTAGCCACAAACATAAATTAAGGGGCCACCTTGTATAAATTTCGATACTTATTACACAAAAAGCGTGTGGAAGGGCTTATCAAAAGCATCTCAAACTACTAGAATTGCTAAGAACAAACATTGAGAGCAAGGACGTAGAACAAAAATCAAACCGAAATTGAATGTTCCTCCTTGGTCCAACTCAAACATAAGTATGCCACCCTCTAAGGCACGGACATACTAGTATGTTGAGGTAAATGTGGCCCTTTTGAATCACTTACTCTTCCGTCTCTATTTTTTGTCTCTCGTTCTATTTTAACCAAATGGAGAATTAATTGGTAATACTTTTTATATACAATATGGATCTTGTTTGATAAATCTCAATTCATTCTATCAAAAAAAATTAAAAGCACCTAAAACATTATAGATTACGATATATAACCAATTGAAAAGGTTATACGAACTCCAAAAAAGAACTAAAAAATTAGAATGGAGGTAGTATTTACGAACTCCAAAAAAGAACTAAAAAATTAGAATGGAGGCAGTATTTCTAAGCTGTTCGTTATCATGAGCTAGCATTAGGTACCTTGAGAACATTTTAATAGTAAAATGATTTTTTTTTTTTTATATCACCTATAAAAACTAAGTTGGACACATAAATTTAATTTACATTGTAATCCAATACTATAATTGTGTTTTGGTCATACATTTTGTCAATCAATGTGACATCATTGTTATTTTTGACCAAATTGAGGTTATCTATGAAACGAAAAAAGAACAGTTGACGTTAAGAAGGTCTACGAAATTTGCCAATCGACGACATAACCGTCACTCCAACCGTCTGTCCAGTCCCGGAGAGGAGAAGATCTTGACTCAGTCAGATGTGTGTCCATATGCATGCATTCTTGTGTAGGGGAGAGAGAGAGAGAGAGAGAGAGAGAGAGAGAGAGACGAATGGTAGTTCAAAAGTCTGTACAGGTACGGAATTACATACTTGTATGCATATAGATTCATAGATACACAAATTGTTTATTGAGAAATGTTATGTTGACATAAGGACCTGGGGAGCCTGTGGTGAGGCCCCTCACCACAAGGATGTAGCCAGGCAAAACGTTGTCGTTTCTATTAACAAGGCACGTTCATGAAAGATGCTCAACAATGCTAAGACACGTCACTCTCATTTATTTTTTTAGGACAGTATATATATTAGTAAAAAATACATAACTAAAAAAGTGCTTCAATTTTTAATCCATTTAAACTGGTGAGAAGATTTTATTTTTTTATCATATTATTCTAAAAGATCATAATTAACTTTTGTCTCTAGGGCTCTCATAATTATGTATTTGCTCTTTATTTAGGACATTGTAGAGCATAAATTTGATTATGAGAGCTTTAGAAACAAAAATTAATTATGACCATTCAGGATAATATGATTAAAAAAATAAGATCTCGTATCGGTTCAAACGAATTGAAAATTGGAGCTCTTAATTTTTTAACCATATTTTTTATTATATAAACGGTCTAAAAAAATTAACTACTCCAATTTTCAATCTGATTGAACTAATACGAAGATCTTATTTTTCTGATCATATTATCCTAAAGGGTCATAATTAATTTTTGTCTTTAAAGTTTTCATAATCAAGTTTCTGTTCTATAGGATTCCAAATAAAGAGCAAATACTTAATTATAAGAGCCCTACAGACAAAAGTTAATTATGATCATTTAGAATAATATGATCAATAAAATAAAATCTTCACACCGATTCAAATGGATTAAAAATTGGAGCACTTAATTTTTTAATTATGTATTTTTTAATGATATATAAACTGTCCTAAAAAATTAATTGAGAATGGCGTTGTCTTGGCATTTTGGAACATCTTTGATGAGTGTGCCTCATTGATGGAAACGGCAACGTTTTGCCTAGCAACAACCCTGTGGTGAGGGAGCTCACCACAGGCTCCCCGAGTCCGTTGACATAAACCCTCCACCCAAGTGCATGCTCATGTTAAATATAAATCCCTCTAATCCATAAAGTCTTTAAGCTTGTTTTCATTATTGTAATCTACCATTTGGCAACTTGAATGGAGAGGAAACTAATCCCGTCATGTAAAATTATTTGTTTATAACTTGAGCTATCCGGGCCAGATTATGCGCACGCCGGGTAATTTTTGGGTATCAATTTTCACCGTCCACTAGTGGAGGAGTTCAATTAAAGCGCGGTAAAGCATTGTATGGACCGGCTCCATTGTATTGAAGAGTTAATCAACAAATACAATTGTTAATCACCCGACTCATGATGGGGTGATTTTTGTTTTTTATGTCTTCAACACCCTCCCTCACATCTAGTCGTGTAGGAAGCGGAATAAACACGTGTAAATATTTTATAATTAGGGAGACGCGGATGTTTGAACAGAGTGTTTCTTGCATGTTTTGTTTACTGTTTTTTTTTTTTTTTGGAAAGACTGGGTAGTAGAACTAAAATGTGATAACAGGTGACCCATTATCAAGTTTTTTGATTGGTGTTTGATAAAATAAAATAAAAAAAACCAGGTGAACATATGTATTGGATCGAACATCCACCTGTTTGTTTTTTACCAAAAAAAGAACATCCTCCTGTTTTAATTGGCCCACTTTCAAAAAAGAACAGGTGTATCAAGTTTTTAATTAATTGACCCACTTTCAAATTTTTAATTGGCCCACTTTCAAAAAATTACAGGTGTATCACGTTTTTTAATTGGCCCAGTTTCAAAAAATTACAGGTGTATCAAGTTTTTTTTAATTGATCCACTTTCAAATTTTTATGTTTGGCCCAACTAGGTCTAATTCAGTCAGACCGAATTTCCCGACCGAACCAATTCCACCCCGAACCGAATTGGACCGAATTTAATAACGGTCGGGATCGGTCCTGCCATTTTAATCCCCGAACCGAATTGGTCTCCAACATTTTTGAACCGAACCGACCGATGCCGAACCGATAACACCCCTACATATAATCACAAAATAGCCCAAACTAAGTAAAGTAGCCTATATTAAGAACTTAACAAACATAAATTATGGGGCCTCCGTGTATAAATTTCGACACTAGCTTATTACATAGTAAGCGTGCGGAAGGGCATATCAAAAGCATCTCAAACTACTAGAATTGCTAAGAATAAATATTGAGAGTGGAAATGTAGTACAAAAATCGAACATGGAATTGAATGTTCCTCCTTGGTCCTACTCAAACATAAGTATGCCACCCGCTAAGGCACGAACATAGGAGTAGTATGTTAAGGTAAATGTGACCCCTTTGAATCACTAACTCTCCAATCTCTTTTTTTTTGTCCATCGTTCTATTTTAACCGAATAAAGAATTAATTAATAATACTTTTTATATAAAATATAAATCTTGTTTTATAGATTTCAATTCATTTTTTTAAAAAAAAATTAAAATCACCAAAAACATTATACATTATGATATACTAATACCAATTGAAAAGGTTATACAAACTCCAAAAAAAAAATTATGTTAAAAAAATCGGGTTGGAAGGAGTATTTCTAAGCTGTTCGTCATCATGAGTATTAGGTACATTGAGAACATTTTAATAGTCAAAAAATGTGTTTTTTTTTTTTTATATATATCACCTAGAAAACTAAGTTGGACGCATAAATCTAATTTATATTGTAATACAATATAGTAATTGTGTTTTGGTCATACATTTATCAATCAATGTGACATCATTGTTATTTTTGACCAAATTGAGAACCGTTATCTTTTTCTTTCTTTTTTTTTTTTATCCTAGGAGGACCGTTATCTATGAAACGAAAAAAGAACAGTTGACGTTAAAAAAGGTCTACGAAATTTGCCGATCGACAACATAACCGTCACTCCAACCGTCTGTCCAGTCCCGGAGTGGAGAAGATCTTGATTCAGTCAGATATGTGTGCATATGCATGCATTCTTGTGTAGGGTAGAGACAGAGAGAGAGAGAGAGAGAGAGAGAGAGAGAGAGAGAGAGAGAGAGAGAGAGACGAATGGTAGTTCAAACGTCTGTACAGGTACGGAATTATATACATGTATGCATATAATCAGAGACACACAAATTGTTTATTGGAAAATGTTATGTTGGCATAAACCCTCCACCCAAGTGCTCATGTTACATATATAAAACCCTCTAATCCATAACGTCTTTAAGCTTGTTTTCATTATTGTAATCTACCATTTGGCAAGTTGAATAGAGAGGAAACTAATCCCCTCGTGTAAAATTATTTGTTTATAACTTGAGCTATCCGGGTCAGATTATGTGCACGTATCAATTTTCACCGTCCACTAGTGGAGGGAGTTCAATTAAAGCGGGGTAAAGCGTTGTATAATGTTAAAGCATCCAATTCCTAACTAATTGGTAAAGAGTGGAGAGGCTGCCCAGGCTCATATACTAGTTTAGGAGGAGATAATTAACCAATGTTGGACAAATCCCAACACTCGCCCGCACAAAGTGCAACTATGGCACAAACAAAGGGGAAAAGCCTCCGAAAATCTAGCTCTGATACCATGTTAAAACATCTAACTCCAAACCAATTGGCAAAGAGTGGAGAGGCTGCCCAGGCTCATATACTAGTTTAGGAGGAGATAATTAACCAATGTGGGACAAATCCCAACAGTATAGACCGTCTCCATTCTATTGAAGTGTTAATAACCAAATACAATTGTTAATCACCGACTCATGATGCGTGATTTTTGTTATTTATGTCTTCTACACCCTCCCTCACATCTAGCCGGGTAGGGAGCCGAATAGGGAGAGCGGAATAAACACATGTAAATGATTTATAATTAGGGAGACGGCGATGTTTGAACAGAGTGTTTCTTGCATGTTTTGATAGTATCATATTAAATTGTTAATCACCAACTCATCTAGCAGTTAAAGGCGTAACTTTACCCATATATATAAATGGTTTAGGTACTGAGAAAGGGTCTAATGTATTTACCTAATATAGAAAATTAACTGTCCCTAAGAAATTTACTTCTTCTTGTATCAGAAGTGTCCAAAGGATCGTCCCTTGAATGATTCTACTTCTTCTTCAGGAAGACTTAGTAAACCAAAAGCCTAGCCCGAGGTCCAAGAACCATGTCTTTTATACACATTGTTGACTTCGGTGCACCAATAAACCAGCTAACCAATTTGTTTTTTATTACAGGAATTAGGTGATAGTGTGTACTCATTGTATTTTAATCAAAATCTGAAGTAAACTAGCATATACCGATAGGTTTTGAGAATTGGTAGTGGTTTTGAGGGGTATTAGATATATTTGGTTGGAAAATTGTAGGACTAGTGGCCTTATTGTATTGCAGGTATCTAACTGCATATAATATAGGGTCAATGAGAGAGCATGGTATCATTTCTATTTTGAACAAGAGGAAATGAATGAAACAATTGGCTGTTTTTGAAGTGATTTTTGCTTCTCTCTTGAACAATGGGTTTGAGCATTGAGATTTGTCTGCTGGTTATTTCCATCCAATTTCTCGTTGCAACAGCGCAGACGAATTCCCTGGACCGTAAGTTGAATTCTTTCGTTTTGTCCCAGTTCGTTGGCATCACTAAGTTATTTTAGAGTTTTATAATTTCTGCAAATGAGAGCACCAATAGATTATGCTAGTGAAAAAAGAAGAAGGTGTTCTTGGTTTCCCAAAAAAAATGCATCACGCGAAAACAGCCAGAATTTCGTTCGTTGAAATTGAGAATTAGATAGCATACACCAGAGCTCTTCTGGTTGCTTCTCTTGCTTTTTATCAATGAGAACAAGGTTAACGATGAACATATCGAGATTAAGTTTAATTAGTAGACATCCTTAAACTTTACCTATTAAATGGTTGGATATTTGTGAATTACTTAGTAAGGAGAAGTTAACTTCTGTCTGCTGTTATCTTATTTTCCCTGGAAATAATTTCTCTAAGGCCGCGGATCAAACCTATGTAATACATAATAGTTTTGCATTCCTACCTATCTTTAACTGCTCACTTAAACTAGAAGTCTTAGATTTGCTACCATTCTATGTGGTTTAGCTGCAAGTTTCTCAGCCTTCATACAGATTTGTGTCACTTGGTAGCGAGGGTTATTCAGGTATGTTCTGGATTATTCAGAAATGGAAGGATAATTCCCAAAGCAGTACCTACTAGAAAATACAGTGCCTTTAAGTAAAATGAAGTCCGAGGATAGGGCGACCTCAAGGAAGGATGTTACTTCTGTTCTTATCTTCCTGGGCATCATTGGGTTCTCATATGCAATGCATTTTTGTTTCCAAAATGCTAGTAAGAAAGTAGATTAGCAGTAATGCTATTTCTAATCCCTCGTTACCACGCCACCCTTAAGGCTGTAACGCCTCCATCTACAAGGAAATGGAAAGGAGAGATTCAAGATTTTAGTGTGGTATATGAACACATGGAAACCTTTTTCGTAGTGGCGAAACTTATCAGACTATTGAACTTATGAACCAGTTGCTGCTCTGGTGGCTCTCAAAGATGCCTGGAGAAACACACCACCGAATTGGGTTGGGTCTGACCCGTGTGGCAGCAGTTGGGAAGGAATTCAGTGCACCAATTCACGCATCACATCTATGTAAGTCCCAGTATTATTTTCCCATCTACTAGTGGCAAGTTGCTCATTTGTTTTTCAATAAGTTGCTCATTCCTTTTCCAATAAATGTTTAAAAGTTCACTGCCACTTCCAATTTCCAGAACATTAGGGAACACCGGTTTGACTGGTCAGTTGTCTGGAGATATTGCACAGCTGTCGGAATTACAGATGCTGTATGTCTTCTTCTGTTTTCATGTTCTCTTCTCCCATAGTTAGAATCATTTCCAACTGATTTGCGAAGCATTGCTAAGTGACACTGGGCATATGTGCTTTCTTGGCTTTTGGTTTGCACTTCCTCATAAGAATTTTCCAAAGTAAGGTCTGACTGTCAGCTTCTGTACATAGGGATCTCTCATACAACGGATTGACAGGAACTCTTACTCCATCAATTGGAAGTTTGACGAAGTTAACGAACCTGTGAGAAAGTTTTGATTGTTTTTAAAGGGTATGGCTTATAAGTACTTGTATTAACCCTTTCTAACCAATTGCTTCTACTTGGCGTTTCAGAGTCCTGGAAGGTTGCGGCTTCTTTGGTCCCATTCCTGGCACACTAGGATCCCTGCAGCAGCTGCGCTATCTGTAAGAATTTGGACTTCGGTATTTTTGGTCTCACGCATTTACAAGCAGCTCCATGAAGTAATTGACATGACAGAAGAATGGAAAGGGCATCAACTCCAACCTTCTACAAACTTTTGACATAATAATGATTACTCCTTTGAAAGTTTCATCTTAAGTTCATCGACAATATGAAAGTATGAAGTTTTTAAAATCAATAAGTTAGATCATATGATGATGTATGCCTGTGCATTATTTTGGCTCTCTACGTACCCTTAACTTTCCAAGTTTTCCGAACAGTTGGTTGCCCACAGGCCCCACCACGTGGCCTCTTCAGGTGAACCTATTTCCAGAAACAAGTCTTCGATATGCTTCTATAAAAAGAAAGGAGACTTGAATGTGGGTTCTAGATTTTGTCTTTAATTCATGCCCCAGATGCTCCTTTTCATAAATCTATGGCATCTAAACTACTGAATGTCTGTATTCCAGAAATTTTCAGCTGAGTACCGCATGCACCATATGTTTGACGGACTATTAATTCCGTAATGGCCAGTTCCTTGTATTGCCGTCTCTCAATGCTTTCGATTTTCTTTACTCCCCTGCAGGGTACTTAATTCCAACAACTTCAGTGGGAGTATACCTCCTGCAATTGGCAACCTATCAAAGCTTTATTGGCTGGATCTGGCAAATAATGACCTTTCTGGGACTATTCCCGTCTCTAGTGGGGCAACACCTGGTTTGGATATGCTGGTTAATACAAAGCACTTGTAGGTCTAAACTCCATGTGAGAGTGTGTTTATATCAAAAGTTAAGTAGTCCCATATTTGATATTTATTTACATGTTACTATTTTTACAGTCATTTTGGAAACAATCGGCTCTCTGGTGCAATCCCATCTACTCTTTTTAGTTCAAACATGACGCTAATACACGTGTAAGTTCCATCAAACACCCTATTCACTTTTAGTGTTCCACATTATATACTCGACTGACAGGACTAGATTAAATGTTATGACATGGTTATGCGTGTATGCAGTTTGCTTACTTGCATAGCAATATTAAGAAGGAAGCTTTCGTAGGGGAAATGAGGTTTAATATAGGTTAAAGCGGGAGAAAATGTATTGTGAATGTGGTTGTGTGCATATTTAAAATTGATTTTTCTTCGAGCTGTTGAGAGCACATTTTGTGGGAGCACATCCCTTGATAGCATCCAAGGCTTGATGTCTAACTCTGGTTTTTTCTCTCCCTAGTATGGCATATCAAGAGTGCGCGAGAGGAAGACACATTATATGCAGCTGCTATACTAGACTAGATGTTGATTCTAATGAGAAATATTGGGCTTAGTTTTTAGATTTGACAATTCTCCACCTGCATTATTCAATTTTGGCATCTTGATATGATTTTGATTAAACAGGCTTTTTGAAAACAACCAGCTTAATGGCAGCATCCCTTCACAGCTAGCACTAGTCCAGACGCTTGAGGTGGTGTGAGTATCTGGATCACATGAATGCAATCACGATAATTAAGTACATCGTAGCTATGAATTTCAATTTTTGTTTGGATTGATATTTTGTGTTGGCAACAGGCGTCTCGATGGGAACTTGTTAACTGGATCTGTCCCATCACAGTTCAGCAATCTCATAAATGTCAATGTGCTGTAAGCAACTAAAAAGTGTTTGCCAATTTAAGCTTGTTTCCAGGAAGTCAGCTTATGCTGCATTAGGTTTTCACTTTACTAAAGGCTTCTAATTTTGCACTTTCAGGTACTTGTCAAACAATCAACTGAGTGGCCCATTTCCCAATCTTTCAACTATGAATTATCTCGACTACGTGTAAGTACCAATCACCTTGCAAAATCAGGGACATGAATCGGTCTTGTTAATTACTTGCTTCTCCTATGCAGACAATTGCATTTTTCTCCATATGGTCTTTGATGGAAATGTTACTTGCAGAGATTTGAGCAATAATACATTTGACACATCAGTTATTCCTTCATGGTTGTCAAACTTACAGTCTTTGACAACAATGTAAGTTTCTCTCTCGATCTGTCTCCATACACACACTTGCACTCCACACAAACATACTAAATATTCTACGCAAGTTACACGAGTTATTTAAGGTATGGTACCAGAGTCCTTTTTCCCCATCAGGTTTTATCATGGGCCTTGTGTCCTTGTGTAGATTGACTTTGCCTGTTAACCATAACATTATCTTGCTGGTTTTTCTTGGGTGTTTGTTGCGTATAACTGAGCCATCACTGTATTGTCTGTGGGTAAATGAATTGTCTCAATAGGGATCTCTTAAAATCCATCGTTAATTAATCGAATTATATCATCAAGCTCATCAAAGCACAGGAATCTACTTATATCTGGCCTACTCTGTGCAGCATAATTCATCACACTCCTTAGTATTGTGTATAGCTTATTTTCACATGCGCTGACTAGAGACCGCAAAGAACCTTTCCGTTTCTGTCTTACTAAGTTACTATAATGAAGATGAATGAATTTTCTAGGATATTGTGAGAGGACATTGAGATAGGAAACTAACTTGTTTTCTTCGATGCTATCAGTTAACTGAGCACTTTTAGGCAAAATTGATGTTTGCATCATCACTTTCACGAGCTCTTAGTAAGATTTCTGATGATGCTAAGTTGCTAACTATCCTGTGAGGACCTAGTTCCCATCCAGAGGAGGGATGATGTTAATTTATGTCTACTAACCTTCCCCTAATCTTTGCCAACTTCATGCATAGAGCAACCCATGTCAAGGGAAAAAGAAAAAACCTATCTGGCACAGATTTCTGTGTCTATGTGTGGTGGGGGTGGAGGGTGAGGATCATCTTTGTGCTCGTAACTAATAGAAGAAAGTTCCCAAAACAAAAACTTTTTGAATCAAAAAGTTCCAAATTATACGCTAAAAATCTTTTTCCCCTTATGTCTTATTGGCAGTGTGATGGAGAACACTACACTTAATGGTTCAGTTCCGAGCGCACTCTTCAGCCTTCCTCAGTTACAGACTGTGTGAGTACCAGTTTGATGTCATATCATATTGCAATTATTATGCTAGCCCGAAGTCCAAACTTATAAGAATCTGACATCCTTAGACTTTAACCCAACATGGTCTGGTTATATAACTTTTCTATTGTGAATTTTATAACCAACAACAATTTTCTTTGGCATGTGTGACAGTACGTTGAGTAACAACAAGCTTAATGGCATTTTGGATGTTGGCTCCAGCTATAGTAACCAACTGAAACTTGTAGATCTTCAGAACAATTTGATAGCTGGTTTTACAAAGAGAGCCGGTTCCACTATCGAGTTCATGTAAGCAGTAAACTTACTTACTTGATTTTTTGGGCATTTTATCTGTTATATTTTTTTGAAGATCTGATATATCTATTGATATGGAATAATGGAAATAATAGTGGGTGGACATTTAGTATCTGCTTTTCTTTGCTTCAGCTGTTTGATTGTTGTTTCAAAATCAAATCTCTTGGTTGGCGGATATGTGACCTTCTTATTGAGGAATATTTTTGAAAGAAATAACTCCTTTATATGGAAACACCAAATAGATGCCTCTGAATTCTCGAAAACCATTTTTGCTAAATAACTATACAACGTAAAAATGATGAGCATTTGTTGTTCAAAAGCAGCTTTCTAGAAAGTTTTCTGAAAAACTGTGTTTGAAACAAAAACTACCAAACAGGGACATGTTTAGATTCCTGAAAGTTATACATCGCCTGGATGGAAATCTATGAACTTTTCTTTGCTTTATCAATTTTCATTTTACAACCTCATCAGTGTACCTCGATTTTTTCCCACAGACTTGTAGGCAATCCAGTTTGCACGGGAACAGGAGGGTCAAACACATACTGTGTCATTCCACAGCCCCGCTCCTCATATTCCACCCCACCTAACAACTGTATCCCTTCTACATGCAATTCATCTCAAGTTTCTAGCCCCAACTGTAGATGTGAATATCCATACACAGGCACCCTTTACTTCAGGGCTCCTCCCTTCTCAGACCTCGGAAACTCAACTATCTATACAACTCTTCAGAGTTCTCTGGTGAGTTGTTTCCAGTCCAATCAACTTCCTGTGGATTCAGTTTCTCTGAGTAATCCAACCACAAATACAGACAACTACTTGGTGATAAGCCTAGAAGTTTTTCCATCTGGCCAAGATAGTTTCAATCGAACAGGAATTTCTGGAATTGCGTCTGTCTTGAGTAACCAAATTTTCAATTCCAGCGGTTATGGACCCTATTATTTCATCGGCAACCCTTATAGTAATTTTGCAGGTATGATGTAGTTAGTTTCCTAAGTGAAAAATAAATGTATGTGAACTATTTTGTCCCATTTAATCTCTTTCTTATCCAGAAGGATCTGCTGGAAAGTCATCAAATATTGGGATCATTATTGGAGCGGCAGTTGGTGGTTCTGTCCTTCTGCTACTGGCTCTACTTGCAGGATTTTATGCTTTCAGTCAAAAGAGAAGAGCTGAAAAGGCAGACAAAGTGAACAATCCTTTTGGTAAAATCATGAGTTCATCTCAACCTTGTATTTATGCAACAATCGTATGGTATTCTTGGGTTTAATTTACTGCTTTAATGTCACCCCATTGCAGCTTCTTGGGACCCGAATACAACCAGTGGTGGTGTTCCTATGTTAAAAGGAGCAAGGTGTTTCTCATATGATGAGCTTAAGAGATACACAAACAATTTTGCCGAAGCCAACTGTATTGGAGCCGGTGGATACGGGAAGGTTAACTTCTACATTTTTATTACGGGAGCAAATTTTGTTCACTAAGCTCTTGTTGTCTTTGTAAGGACGTAGATACTTTTGCAAGTTGTTATCATTACAGACCAAGCTATTGACTATTCACGATACCCACCTCCATACACATTGGAAGTTTGCCTTCACCCCTGTAAATTAAGCAGGGAAGATAATTTTTCATGAGTGCAATGGTGTCATAGCTACTTTGTATCCCATAGGACTGAGACAATTCTCTGAACTCTTGTAAGAGTATCATCACATGCACTTTCTTTTAGAAATTACAAAAAAAATACATATATATTAATTCTGCACCTTTTTTCTTTATGTAATGAAGAGTAGAGTTATTTATGAACCATCCAGGTTTATCACTGATAAATATTACAAATGCTTAACTTTACGTCTACTTGCAAATTCATTCTGAATATGTGAAAAACTTTTTTTTTTTTTTTTTGTTTCCTGCATAAGTTCCATTATTTTTTGTCTGAATTCCTTCATTCCATGAGTTTTTCCCTTTACACATTTCTCCACGTGTTAAATACTTGAATAAGTATTTATTCGGTGCTGCATATTTTTCTTTTTCTCAACGCTTCATTTTATGTATAGGTGTATAGAGGAACTCTCCCTGATGGCCAACTTGTTGCCATTAAAAGGGCTCAACAAGGATCTATGCAGGGTGGTCTTGAATTCAAAACAGAGATTGAGCTTCTATCCAGGGTACATCATAAGAACGTTGTCGGCCTTATGGGTTTCTGTTTTGACGAAGCCGAACAAATGTTGGTGTACGAGTATATTGCAAATGGTACACTCAATGAGAGTCTTTCAGGTACTCAGCACACTTTCCTAATCTTCTTCACTGACATGGACGGTGGCAGACACCAGAGTTGGCAGCCTGGGGCTACGGCTCCCCCAAGCTTCTACAATTTTGTCATTTGCCCACGGACTTTTTGATATATACAAAGAAACAGAGATTTCTGGCTCCTCCTACTTGATTATTTCACCTTAGCCCATCCAAAATATGAATAGTTTTTAACTTCGCCCCTGCTAAATCTAAAAATTTTACCTCAGGGGACCCTTTTTTGTTTACTTCTGGTCTGCCACTTAACATGGATACTGATGCTAGTCACATTTCAGTTGGTACTTTGTAAGCAATGCTTATAATTCCATTCTTCATTAATTAATAATCAAGTATCCATGTTTTCCATCACTATTTACATGAGTGAACACCTTGCTTGAGTTGATCGTAAATATGAAGAAGTAATATACTAAATAAGAAAAAAAGAGTAGAATATGTTGTTCACAAACATTTGAAAATGAAAGGCCGGGAAAAAAATGGTTCTGTAGGCTCATCTTTCTTAAGCCTCCAAACTTGGGTTTTTTCACATAACATAAGGGAATGTATAATGGAAAAGGGGACCTCCTAAAGTTCATAAGCTGCACTATCAGACTGTCCTTTGAGAACATGTACATCCAATCAAACAACAACTAAATACATGTTAATTGCGCAGGGAAGACAGGAATTCGGTTGGATTGGATGAGGCGGCTTCGAATAGCCCTTGGAGCAGCAAGAGGCTTGCAATATCTCCATGAGCTTGCCAACCCTCCAATCATACATAGGGACATCAAATCAAACAATATCTTACTGGATGAAAGCTTGAATGCAAAAGTCTCTGATTTTGGTCTCTCCAAATCGGTACCCATATCAGAAAAGACCCATATCAGTACTCAAGTCAAGGGGACAATGGTCAGTAAATTTTCCCTTCATTGTTGAAAAAGAAACACATTATATATGTTTGCAAAATGCGTGCACCAGCCAATTTATGGAGCCAAGAAGGCTAACAGTGTGAGATGATATTTGGCTTAGGATTTCAAACTAAAACTGGTATTCCTTTATTCATGGTAGGGCTACATGGATCCAGAGTATTACATGACCCAGCAGCTGACTGAGAAGAGCGACGTATATAGCTTTGGAGTGGTACTGCTAGAGATTGTAACCGCCAGACAGCCAATCGAGAAAGGCAAACACGTTGTAAGAGAGGTGAGGCAGAGAATGGAAAGGGATAAAGTCCTATACAGTCTTGACGAGATTCTTGACCCTGTCATTTTGGCCCCCACGCCAAAGGGCTTAGAGAAGTTTGTTGATCTTGCAATGAGTTGTGTTGAAGAGGAGGGAGCTCGGAGGCCTGTAATGGGTGCGGTGGTGAAAGAGATTGAAAATGTTGTGCAAATTAATGGTCTGAACCCTAATGCTGATTCGGCATCGTCTTCTGCAACTTATGAAGGGGATAGTAAGGGTTATAACCATCCTTACACCGATGATAGCCTCTTTGTCTATAGTGGGGTCTTTCCACTTGCATCAAATTAGAACCTGTGAGGTTTTTGGTTCTGATTCAATGTTAAGTGTATAGCATTTGACCTGCTTTCAACCTTGTGATGTTTCTAACACTATGGTGGAGTACATAACAGTGAACTGGCAAGAATACACGACTCTTTTTCACTTTTATTGAGAGTTTGAACTTCTGTAACAGAGACATAGATTATAGATTGTAGACTATTTGTGATTTTCTGTAAAATAAGCAACTGCTATCTGCTATATTGAAATTTTCCTGGTGACTAAGCAGTAAATAACAATATTATGGTTTTCTGATTTCGATGGAAATGCATGCTATGCTACTAGACTCAACAGATGCTCAGAGTCTTCCCGTCTCAAAGGTTGCCGGTTTCTTTAGTATGTTTGTTAGTTACCACGATGAAATTTGATTTTCAGTGGCTCATGGATTTTGTTTCTGACATCGCTGAATACCGTTGTGTTCTGTTTTGGTTTTGTTTTTCAGTACTTCCATTTGGCATTTAAGTACGACAAAGGAAAAGGATAGAAAAAACAAGCAAGGTAAAGCAGCTCAGTTTGCTCTATTCATATTTCCTATCTATTCAATCATCATCACAATGCCTGCATGTGTGCATTATTGTTGTCAAGGAAAAGTATAGAAAAAACAAGCAAGGTAAACAATCTGAGTGTCCATTCATAGTTATGACCTATTCAATCATCATTATGCATGCTAGTTGTCCATTGCATCAAGAACCGTAACGCGAATTTCGTTATCATTTTCAGTTACTAACTCATTGGTTTCTCCAACAGGGCCGAGAAGTACCACTCGTTCTTATCCGCCCCTCGGTCAAGCTTCAAACCAGCATTCCACCTGAGTCTCTTGAACCCGGCTCTATTCAGCATCGGGACGTATGTCGTATTCAGCTGGTGACCCAAGCAGAAGAAATGGTCGAGCCATAGCAGCCCCCCAGGCCTCAGAACCCTGTATATATCGTACAGGGTGAACTCAAGCACCATGTCCGGGATCCAGTTACTCAGCACGTGCATCGAGTGCACTATATCCAAGGTGTTCTCGAAAAACGGAAGCCGCTGAGATATGCTCAGGTGCATGGACAGCAGCCCTCGCGAGGAGATGAAGCTGTTGAACGGCCCGTCCAGATTCATGGAAGTGGTTATGATGGTCACATTCCTTTCCTTCATCCTCGCCGCGAACGTGCCGGTCCCACCGCCTATGTCGAGCCCGATGCGGATAGTGCCGCGGGGTTTCGTGCTCAGAACTTGGTCGACCCCATAGTCAAGGCCTTTGTCGAAGAGCCACCGGGCCTTCTCCCTCCCCTGTAAGTCGAAACAGTCCTTGCAATCATAGTACCCTGGTTTGTTTTTCCTGTCAATGAGACACTTGTAATTTTTGCAAGTGTAGGGGTCCCACACGATGCTCGTGTCGGGCGGGGTCGCCCAGAGGCTGCCCGGCAACGGCGTCGGATTGACGTATTTGGCTGGCGCCTTCGGGTGGCACCGCCGCCTGGGGAGCGGCTCGCACCCCTTGAGCATGAGCTGTTGTGCGAACACGTCGTCCACCGGGCACTCGGCCCCGATCGTATACGCCATGTACTGAGCTAACTCGTCTTTGTACTTCAAACAAGCCCCTCCGACGGGAGGGAAGAGCTCGTCGGACCCCATCCGGGGCGAGTACCCGAGCGGGAGCTTGTGGGGGCCAATGGCGAGCTTTATCTCGCGAGAAAGACCATTAATGTGGTCAAGAATGGAGGAGTTACTGGTGATCTGGTTGGCGGAAACAGAATTCTGGAGGCGGGGGAGATCCGTCGCAAGTGCTTTTACTATTAGATTGGTGAACTTGAGCTGTTGGGTCAACTCTTCGATCTCGGAGCGACTCCGGGTGAGTTCGCGCTGGGTGGCGTTGAGCTCGTGGAGGAGCGCGGAGGGGGGCTCCCAGAGAGGGAGGGAGAGGTGTTGAGTGTATTTGGAAATCGGGTGGAGGTTGAAGGAGGAAGGGCCGGCGAAGATGTACATAGTGAGGAGGTTGGTTAGTATCACTAGGACTAGCATTTTGAACTTGTACCTGGTGTTTGGATTGTAATGTGGCTGCTTTTTTGGTAAGTAGTCCTCAGCCCCCATCTCTCTCCCCCCTCTCTCTCTCTCTAGAAAACTCTGATGGGGAGATGAGATTTAAGGAGAAAGAGAGAGAGATGGGGAGTGTGTGTGTGTGTGTGTGTGTGTGTGTGTGTGGAGGACTAGAATAGAAGAAGAAGTTAAGATGGGTTGAGACTTTTAAGGAGCTTGATAGCGCAAAAGAAGGCATGCTTTGCGATCTATATGCAATGCATGTGTATCTAATAGGATGTACGGCCTGCCGGCCTGGCATAGTGCTGTAAGAATCTTTTTAACCTTTGAACCCAGACCAATGAAATGTTTGGCGAGTTTTGTATACTTGCATGACAATGCTCGTATGGGAGAAGGTTTGCCACGGATCCGTTTGTTTGACGGAACTAATAGTTAAGAGAATCAGGTATGTATGGTTTCTGTAAGCTACGTACGTAATTTCTTTGGACTAATAGTAAGGTGATTGGTATTCTGTGTTCATATTATTCAGCAAAATGAACATGCCGCGTAAATGTAGAAGACCGCTTTCGCTTGCGAGTTGCGACCGAGTCATTGTTCCTTCCCTTGAGATGTGCCGCACTGGATGCTTCAGACGGGGCCTTCCCTAAGTGAACAACTCCAGATGCAACTTTGGACCGTATAATTATAATAGTAGTACTTATGCTTTTCAAACCCCAGTTAACCCCTTGGATTTCGAAATTTCTGGGAACCCATCCTTTATAATATACACTTTTTTTTTATATCTTTTTGCACCTTTTCTTTCAACTCTTTCTGGGAAACGAAGTTTCCGTGTGATGAAAGCATAAATTAATGCATTGCAGCTGAAACTTATCGAGTGTTGAGCTTTATGAGGTTTTCAAGAGGAGCTTGTCAACTTTTCAGAAGTTTGAGGGGTTGTAATCTAATGCTCGTTTTGACAGGACAAAATCTTGGAGGTGCCAGCCGCGGTTTCGAACAAAATGAAAACGCAAAGAGATGCAACTTTTTATGTTTGCTGCAAGTGTCTTGGGCTACCGGTTGCCTATGTGAATCATAAAAGATTTGCACTTCCGTAGAAAAAAACAGAGAAGAAGAATGCCGGAACGCAGGCTCCCGAAGAGGGAAGCCCAACGAATGTCGGAATGCAAAACCCCGCACCTCAGATTCCTCTGAAAATTTTGGTCCAGGAGCAAATTATTTTGGTTTACCAAGTGGACAGTTGGATAAGTGATTACTTAGTGCAATCTTGAGACATCTCTACCCCTTAAGTTTTGGGGTTAGATCTAAAGTTTTCACACCATTATGCGCTATAGGATGATTGAATTCGCCAACGAAAAGAAAAAAGAAAAAAGAAAAATCGCAAGCTCGTCATATTGTAGTAATCTATTACCTAAAAGTGTTACGTGACGGTGCAGCCCTTATTTAAAATCATTCCTCTCACACGAAAAGTATTTCAACTGGGTGTCGTCAAAGAGGGGTTGTTTTATTTTGTTACCGGTCGATTGGAGGAGTTTCGAGGCAAATGGTAAGCTACAGTTTACAGCGGTAAGACTGGAATCTTGACATTACTCTTTTGTAGGTAAGAAATCGCCCTTGATCACCCGGTCAACTCTAGGTGGAAAGGTGGTGTTTAAAGATGGCCCAAACTCCTTTTGTAAGGCATGGTAAGAGCCCAACTAGTATCAAAGCCCATAGACCGGGCGGAAAAGGGACAGGAAAGAGACAATATGGAAATGGGACAGGGAGCCCATGTGGTTCAACCGTTCAAAGAAAAGGACTACTACGTCAAATTTTAAAATCTGACTAAAGCATCTACATTCATGAATGTCATTTTTCCATTTCCGTTGCTATTTGTTTGATAATACAAAATATCGTCATTTTGCCCCAAAAAAAAATGACAAGAGTCTCAGCACCCATATTTTGCCATTTTTATGGGCAAAATTTGATTTTCCAGTATTTTCAACAAACTTTCATACCGGTTTTTTTTTTTTTTTTTTTTTGCAATGATCTGACAAAAATGATCCGAGCCGTTGATTTTTTCGAAATATATTTTTAAAGATACCCATAAGAAATCAGCTCGATTGGATATTGGGGGTGGGGGAGCTCAAGTACTATTGTAGCTTTTGTCTCCAACTCCCCCTTCTCCTCCTCTCAAATGGCATTTTGTCAAAAATGTTGCTATATATGGCAAGAAAATATGGCATTTTTGCCAATATTGAGAGGAAATTGAGTTAAGTTGAGATTGTGGGTGTGACACCCATTTTGCTATGACAATTGTTGTGCCATTTTTTGGGCAATGGCAAGACATCTTGCCATCATACCCCGAGCGGTGTGGATGCTCTTATCAATGAGATCATATGTTATATTATGAATGGACTCTCCAACTCTCATAAAATAATGCAATTCAAGTAGGAGTATTAATTAATGCAAAGAGGACTTGAGAATTGTTTCAAAGAAACCAAGTGTTAAAAGTCATTGTCCTGGTAGTTATGGACCTCTTTTCCTCTCACATGGTTGTTGCTGTAAAGCATCCTTTAATAGACAACATTTAATGGTGCAAAAAGTCCATCCAATATTGATCTTTATGGTTGAATCTTATTTCATAGAATGAATTCCATTAATGGATTGCAAATGCAAGTACAGCCCTTGTGATTAGAGCATTGCATTCATCAGTTAACAAACACATATTCCATATTTATTAGCTACATTTAACGGCCACTTTTTTTTTTTCTCCCCATTCGTTAAATCTAATCTATCCTATGCTAGGAGACTAGGGAATGGGGATGAGTGCTTACAAGAATCGAATCTTGCCCATGTGCATAAAAGTATAAGAGAGTCACCAACTGCACTCCACTCCACTTGCCATTTAACAGCCACTTTGAATTGTGAGAAGTTGTGAAATAAGGGCTTTTTCTCATTCAATTTCACTATAAAGTGAGAATGAGAAGAGCCAAATATAGATATTTTTTTTGTGTTTTTCTCGATTTCTCACTAATATACTGAATCTAAATGAATGATTTGACCAAAAATCATGACTCTTCCTTTTCTTTTTTTATTATAAAATCCCTCCATAAAAAAGGGCTATTAGAGCAAAAACTTACTCCAACTCATAGTCTAAGACTCTAAGCCATTGCTTATAAAAGTATATTTTATTCTCCTAATGCATGTAGCTTTTGACATGTAAGTCGAACTTTTGAATTGTGGGATACCCTTGTACAATTTTTAAAATTAGTTATACGAAGTTTCAAGGTGATAATCTTAATTTTGGATAGTGATAATGCCAAAACCATTTTTGTTGATGTCAAAATTTTTATGCATAAAAGTATTGTACATTGCACATAGTACAAGCCTTTTGTGCACACAAACAAAAACAGTTTAGGCATTATCATTTCCCTAAAATTTTGTTAAATATGCAGATTGAGAAAAAGGTGGATAAATTTTAGTGGATGGAAAGTGGCCAATGATTGAGTTTTGCCCCTGGAGGGCTGATCTTATCTCAGTAGCCAATGATCGAGACTCGTTCATTACTGAACTGAGATCCGAACCGTCGAATACACGATCTGATGGCTCGAAAGTGCACAGCATCATTCCCAATTCCTCTCTCTCTCTCTCTCTCTCTCTCTCTCTCTCTCTCTCTCTCTCTCTCTCTCTCTCTCTCTCTCTCTCTCCATATAGGTACAACTTCAAGCAATAGATCTAATATTGATAAGTGGGCCGCGATGTAACTGGGAGAAATAATCCACTTTGGATCAGCTTTTTCCAACTTCTGATGAGAGTTGGTGGCCTTGTAATTGCTTTTAGGAATCCCCCTTCCACTAAAAGTTTATATTGAGTTAATAAAACAAGAATTGTGATTTTAACACTCTAAAAATTGATGAAGAAACTTCAAAATTTAACTGTGTTGATACACAAAACGACGTCGTTTTGGAGTCCATCCATTCAGTTTTTGGAGTGCTAAAATCAATTTCCTAAAACAAAACCCAGTTCTAAAAGCTCTGTTATTAGCTGTTCACTTAAGGTTCAATTGACATTCACAAGATCTGGAAATAAGCTAATTCAATGCACCCTAAATATTTTACTGACTAGCCCCACGAGCTTACAAGTACCTGGACCATCCTCTTTGGATATAGAACACTAACCAACCAACATGTGCAATTGATTGTCTCTACTTTAGAATTTTGGATCTCATAACCATGTGGGGATTGATCCTCAAAACGATAAAAATATCTGTACAAAGCAAAAAAGTTGAAGAGAGAGCGCCATTATCACGATGATGGATAACTTTCCCGTTGATGATTTTCTTTACTTATTGGAAGCGGATCCTTTCAGTTACTGAAACTATCTCACAAGTGCGGATATCATAGGAACATTGTGAGAAAATTGTTGGACCGTTCGAGACAGGGACTTACTTCTTCATACCTCACCATTACTAGGGCAAGCTTGCACTAATTTCCTAAGGTTTTCAATGATCATAACTAGTTTTGTGTTGAGACGATTCACAAAGAACTTTGGCAGC
Source organism: Rhododendron simsii (assembly GCA_014282245.1). Lineage (NCBI taxonomy): Eukaryota > Viridiplantae > Streptophyta > Magnoliopsida > Ericales > Ericaceae > Rhododendron > Rhododendron simsii. The sequence goes on from CM024963.1 coordinate 23,825,907, forward strand.
CACCCTGCAGGATCTAACTGAAATGCAATGCAAAATGGAAAAAGCATCAGCTTCTCCACTGGAGAGAGAGAGAGAGAGAGAGAGAGAGAGAGAGAGAGAGAGAGAATTTGATTCCACGTGAAATTGGTCAGCACATCAATATAATTTACCTGAACAACATAGGTCACCATGCAGGAGTCATCTTCAAGCTTTTCAACTACCCATCCTGACTGAAGCAACAGTCCTCTTATTGCATTATTTTGCTTTGGGTGTAATCCAGCTGCTATTTCTTTAGGCAGTGAAGCAACAGCTACCACCTGAATACATTTTTTAAAAAAATTTTAAAAAAAAAACTACTTAGAATCAAGAAAAAAAAACATTACATGACTATTTTTCTGGTAGATGTAATCCCTCAACAAATGCAGATGCCGGACCTAAGCCGTAGGAAAATTTCACGACGGGAACAGAATTTTAAGAAAACGGAATTTTAACCATGGAGTGCTGTGAAGGTGAGGAATGGAACATTTAACTTTCCAGAAAACTAAGAAAATACCAAGTCTACTTAAACAGAATTAAACACATGAATGATGTACCAAGTGAGCAGTGGACTATGCAACTTTTCATAAAACTAAGAAAATATCAGGTCTCTGCAAATAGAATTAACCATGGAGTGCTGCGAAAAGTATGATAGTGGGGTTCTATTGCGTTCATGGACTCGTGTTAGAAAAAGTGGTTCTATCTATTTTTGTTAGCCTTTTCTTCAAGTTTGAACTACTTACCAAAGTTCCATCGTCCATGGTTTCACGTCGCTCGTAGACAATGAATTCTCTGTTATGAAAGAGAGGCTTGGAATTCTCCCCGAACCTTAGCCGGATGATGCTAAGGTTGTCTTGCAGATCTTTTATGTACGTAGCTTCCACCAAATCTGGGTCCCATTGCTGTTCCCAGAATATCAGACCACAAAAAAGCTAATCATAACATGTCTATAGATGTAGATGAAGACAAGCAATTAGGTGTTCTTTTAGTAGATTACTGTTGTTAACTTCCATCCCAGATGAATATTTGCCTTGATTTTCCCAGTTGCAGGTAAAAAACAAATGAAAATTTGTGACAGGCAATGCCAGAACCTTTTCTCCATGTTGGTAGTGCTTTTGTTTTCCCCATTTCCAGTTTTTTTCTGTTGTTTTTCGTGTTTTTGGAAGCAGAAAGAAGTAAAAAGTAAAAAAGAAAAACCATCAATCACATCCTTCTCAATATTGTTTAAAATGGATTCCCAAGCTCTGAAAACATCTTTCTGGTAGTCACTAACGAGTGAGTTGGTTTTAGAAAAATTTCTTGATAACGGTAATCAGAAAAAGTTCTCCAAACAAGTATTCTTTGTTCCCAACAATAACAAACAAATAAATAAACAAAACAGGTACATGTTTGCATTCACTTTTTCGCTCACCATTTAATGATGCTTTATATAATAACAGTAAAAACTCAAAGTGCTCACCTTTGCGGCATCAATAGCATTGGCGACAGTAATAAACTGTTCAGGAGACACAGATCTTAACACCCATCGGCTACGGAAGGTGTGAAGTGATCCAGACCGGCGCTTCGATATCTCCACTCCATTTTCAAGAGTGAGAACCTTCCACCCATCGCTGAAATTCCCGACCCTATTCGAGTCCGAAGCGGACAATAGCTCCTGAATGCAGCTCTCGCTTGCAAAGAACACGTACCTCCTCAGCGAGTCCTCACTAATAGACCTTCAAAACAGCAAGAGAACATAGAGAAGTACAGAGCAAACAGTATAAGTTTCGACCTTAAAAAAATGAAAACCTAATATTATGAACAGGTTAGACCTTCAAAATAGAAAGGAGAGGCAACAAGTAACAACTAAAAACCCAATTCAAGAAATATTTCAGACCACAAATGAAAACTAGAAGAAAAAAAGTTGCAAGAGTAGAATACCAATGGATGGAACAGTGTACTAATTGGAAAGAGAGGTACTAACTAATATCTTACCAGGATCTAGTGCAAGGTACTGGACTACTGCTCATCTCAGCTTTTCCAACTGCTTCCAAGACTCGAGTCCTCTTTTAATGTAGAAAAAAGGAATCTACAATAGATACATAAGCAAGAGAGAGAGAGAGAGAGAGAGAGAGTGTGTGTTTTGGAGGGAAGATGGGTGAGTGTGGAATAATATGAAGTGGGCCGAGGCGATTGATGCACATGGAATGCCAGAAGCTCCACAATGCACGTCCATATCTCTCTCTCTCTCTCTCTCTCTCTCTCTCTCTCTCTCTCTCTCTCTCTCACACACACAAAAAAGCCAGCAACACACCATGTGCATCATCTTCCCCACCCTTATGGCTTGGAGCTCTTTTACAAGGAAAGAATCTATCTTTTTCATCTAAAAAAAAGGCGGGGAAATCACGACAGAAAAAAAGACACAAAACCAAAAGCCAGACTAATTGGGTTCGAAACTCACTCATGCTTCAACTAAACAGCACTTAAACCCCGAAAATGGTCCACCTCTCACGTGCCAATCAGAAGCTAAACTAATCTACCGAACAACAAGATGGACACACCTTGTCCCCCAATCTATCGGTTTGGCTGGTCATTGGGAAGTATAACTAGTTGTACTTTGCTCGCCATTCATCCGTATTTTCTGTTCTTGATATTAAAAAAACACAAGTATATTGCTTTAAGGGTAATAGTTTAATGCATGTTTTGGACTATTCTATTGATTCTTGTCCAAATGCAGGGCATGGAGGGGTAAAGGACACAAGGCAACCTCAAATTTCTCAAAACCAAGCAGTAAGAAAACAAAAACAAGAAGGGGCACCATAATGGAAGGATAAGATCTTAAAGTTATTCGTTCGACGGTAAAGGTGGACAGTAAAAAAACTGAGAAATAGTCTATTTACTGCCTTATTTTTTTTATCGGCTATTTACTGCCTTATTACAAGATGAGATGAAAATTGGGGAAGGCCCAAAAGGACTTAAGATTGTGATAGTTTCTGATTGAAGAAGCCTTTTGCTCTGAGGCTTTCTACCGTGTCCCGGACAGCATCTTCAAGTGGTGTAAACACTAGTCCCAAATCAATCAATTTCTTTGCAGCATCTTTGCATGCAATCAAACCTGGTTGTGTTTCCCCTGTAAACCTGTAAATTGTAATCGGTTGAATTTTAGGGTTTGTAAACTATGAAACAAGGAAACATCAATTAAACAAAGAGGAAACATACTTGTTTAGCTCAAACTAGATTACAAGGAAATGAAGAAATGAGAACATGAATCAAGAAAATTTGAAAACGATGAGAAACAGTAATGACTCTTGCACCATTTATTTTTGCGTTCTTATCTTGCCTTTTCTTTTTGTCCATTTACCTCTCTCCCCAGGTTCTAGAACACAAAGCCAGACATTGTCCACTTCTCTCGTAACATGAGCTACCAAATGACCCATTGTGTCAAAGTATAATTAGCAATCTGATTGTGGACGATTAGAATCATTTTGGTATAAGGACTGGATTAGAGGGTCATTGTACGAACAAAAAGGAAAGTAATAGTTTCGAGTTCCAACTTCAGTACAATTTGCAACTTCTATCCAACCCCCTCGCGTCTCTAACTGGGGCTGGATAGCGTGTGACAAAAGGTTCGGCCCACAATGTTTCAGCCACTGGATGTTGTGCCAAAAATTATTCCTGCATTGCTTAATCCCTTGATTAGAAAGGAAATTGGACACCGGATAAGTGAACCCACAAGGTAAGTTCCAAACCCAGTCCAAATTTAGCCAAGAGAAATTCATTTACTGATTACCGGTTTATGCTAAGGTTCATCAGCAAATTCCAAGTCCCTATTAAAGCATTCAGTATTGAGTGACAGTAAGAACACTTGATCAAAGGACATCATTCTTTTTCCAAATGAGAAGCAACATATTATGAGAAGTTCCATCATTCCAAATAAAGAAAACTGATACTGCTTTACGCTTAATTGACCGAACCTGATATCACTGAGCCGATATACCATATACAAAGGAAACTAAGCAGCAAATGTTCAACATATATAAGTAATAAGATGCTCATGAAATATATAAATGCTTCTGAACAAACTTTGTATTAGCACTTTTCATACATATAAGATGCTTCAAGTTACATGAGAGCATGTGAAACGTAAACCTCCATAAAAGCCAAAATTGGAGCACCCAAAAATAAAAACAGAAGAAATTTGAAAGGAAATGGAGAGGAATGCCACAAACAATTAAAGAAGATGAGCAAATGCACTGAGAAGGAATCTCCTTTCTCCTGTTATTGCATGACACACAATGGGTTCCTGGGCCCTAGATTAAGACAAGAAGGTGGTTGACAAGAATGGACATGTACCATTACTAACAGGGGTTCCTTAGAAGCTACAATCGAAATGGGCCAACAGAAGTTGGAAAATTGCACCTCAGGCAACCCACTTTTGTGGTGCAGAGCCAAACTTAGCAACCATTAAGAAGGGGATGAGGAGGTAACAAGATAGCATGATCACTACCACACTAAGTGGGGTCATCTAATCTCTATTCATGGTTTGGGTCAGACCCAAACCATCATCTCTAAGGATAACAAGCATCTGTTACTTATTCCATATCTTTCCAACTTCCACTCTATTGTGATCACTATCCACTTTCAGTTTCAAAAGGTTGAATTCCCTGGTAGAAGAACCATTAAGGCTTGTCTTGCAAATCTGCTTTCTGTGGTTAGCGTGCCTTCCAATAACTACAACGAAAATTACTTGTTTGATGAGTCATTTTCATTTATAGGAAACACAACATCTATTGGGTACTTGTCAATGGTTAAGAAACATGTATTAAAACTTGGTTTCCTAGCACGATTTCCTTCGAGATGTTAAAGAGAACTTGAGACAGTGTCTTTCTGCAACAAACATACGAGAGAGGTGCACATGAAATGGAAATGCGATATCAATGTTTAGGCAATAAATGTGCTCCAAACCACTATATATTTAAAGTTAACTGAAAGAGAACCTGTGAACAGGAAATGCAGGAAAGAGTTTGGAGACGCTTTCAGCGAAATCACCAAACTGATATATGCCACTGGTGCAAAGGTATCTACCAGAAGCACTAGGGCTCTCAAAAAGCAATACTTGTGCCTTTGCCACATCTTTCACATGCACAGCACCCAACCAATGATATTCCTGTGTATCAGTTGATCCCTGCAGCAGCTGTTGCAGGACAGCACAACTTGCGTTCAAACCAGGTTGCAAGAGAGCGCCAAGACACGTGGCTGGATTGATTGCCACCACGTCCAATGAGTGCTTCTCTGCAAATTCCCAGGCAGCTTTCTCCGCCAGTGTCTTTGACACAGGGTACCATTTCTGTCAGGTCCAAAAAAAACTCATTGAGCAAATAATGCCTCAGTCAAGTAGGACTGTTGAATAACAATCTTATTGTCAAAAGTCGTATATGTAGATCATTCGGGAAGTCCAAATTAATGACAAATTTATTTGTTCTGTGATAGTCCCTCAAGTTAATGGAGCAGTAAGTTAGAAATGTGCAGGAGTTGCATCTGATGGGAAGAGAATAACTAGGTGGTGACTAAAAACGAAGCTCGGTATTTTTTAACACAACCAAAATCGAAAAATACCGTTCATGACATAGTTATTACATGGAAATATTATACGAGAAATCTACAGTATATAAATGCATATTTCCGCACTTTGCCAAATTTTAGCCGACCTACAGACTCTGTCAGTTTGCATAGAGCACCAGCTTATGGATGTAGGTAAAACCGTAAGTCATAACAAAGCACTAAAGAATTAGAGAACTATACCCTACTACGATCATAAAGACATTTTGGTCACATCATTCATTGTCCATTCTAAAAAACATATCTCAACAAGAACTTATGCTACATATACTAGTCCTGACTGCTTTAGGCCTTTCAGAATTGGGTTCTCTTTAGAACTGCTTGATATCTAAAAGCAACTCAAAAATAATATTAAAAATGTAATCCATAGCTATCCAATCCACATACTACAAATCGCGCAGTACTACTGATAGGTGTTTGGACAGAAATTTGAACACAGATGTGCCCGAACCTTTCCGACGTAGGAGTGAGAAATGAGCAGAGCAGATGGTTGATCAAGCTATGCCTGAGCTTAGCTTGATTAGGAGACAAGCTGATTTCAAATGACCTTTAATCAAGCCGAACACGAAATAATCTCAAATAGCTTGAAATTTTTATACATCTCAAGCCGAACGAGCTGAGTAGCAGCTTGTTCCAACTTAGTTTGAAACCTTAACAACCTTCAAAAAAATGTCCGAAACTTGGTTTGTTCATGTAACAAATCGTTCATGAACAAGTTTTTAATGAGGCTTGGTTAGTTTTAGAGCCCTAGCCCAATGTACGTGAGTCCCTCAAACGATACAAGTGGAATAAACATACATGGTTCTCAAATCTCGACTGCTTCCTCTGCCCTTGCTTAACGTGTTTTAACTTTTTCTCCCTTCCACAGCTCCAAATCACTTTTCTTAATTAATTATCATGGAATCAGTACAGGCCTCATTTTCAGCGATTTTTTACAGCACACGCGAGTGCACAATGCACATAATACATGCATCCATACCTACTTTATGTATAATATATATGCAACTAATGAACATATATACATTTTGATAATTCAGGTATCTGGGTCAGCTTACGCCCATCTAGCCTAATCCTGTGATCAATTCCACTGGCCATATATACGCAGTCGATACATGATGAGTTGGGATTATAGTCCCACTCGCACTCTCAATTTCTGCTCTCCCGGTCTCATTCTTCGCCCGGCACTCACACTCTCAATTTTCGTTCTCGTAAATTAAAGTAGTTTTGGGTTTTTTTCGAGGACTTTTCATGCTCGCGCATTATTTGACTTAGGTTGGGAAAGCAAGTAAAGAGTAAGACCTGGCGAGATTCGCAGTAATCGAGGTCGGTCCACGACGACTCATCGAACACTTTCCCCACCGGCCACTTTGGGTTCGGCACCATAGCGGAGATCGACGACGTGATCACAACGCGCCTGACGCCGGCCGCCTCGGCCGCGGCGAGGACGTTGAGCGTGCCCTGCACGGCGGGTAGCAGCAGCTCCGCCTGAGGATCCTTCGGGTCCTCGAGCGTGCAGGGAGACGCCACGTGGAAGACGCCGCCGCCGGCACATCCCTCCACCGCCCTCGCCACCGCGGCGGCGTCGAGGACGTCGGCCTCGTGCACCACCAGGCGGGCGGCGGCGGCGCCGGGGAGGCGGCGGAGGTGCGACGCGTCGGAACCGGGGAAGACGCAGGCGTGGACGGTAGTGTAGCCGTGGTCGAGGAGGGTTCGGACCAGCCACGTGCCGATGAAGCCGTTGGCGCCGGTCACGCACACCGGTGGCTTACTGTCGGATTTCTTTTCCGCCATCTTTTTTTTTATCGCCGTCGATTACTGGTTAGTAGTTAACTGAGCTTGAACCCCCAACCTCGGTTATAACTTATAAGCTTCGACCCCGATCACGTGCCGATGTCGTGCTAGTTGTTTCAGTTTTTTTTTATCTATTCATTGCAATCGGTATCAACTGTCTAGGAAAGTAGTGTGTTCTCATCAAACTTGCGTTTTTTGGGCGGATAAGGTTTTTGAGATAGATTTTTCGGGCGGATAATACTTTGAGATAGAGAAAGAAGTGAAGTTAAAAGATTGAGCGTTTTTCGGACGGATAATATTTTGAAATAAGAAAGAAAGAAAGAAAATTAAGGAGTTGATAGGATAGAATAAGAGAAAATGGGATAAGACTGGTTTGTTTGATAATTGATACGAGCGGATAAGACGGATAAGGTTTTTAGATAACAAAGAAGGGAAGTCTTTTTTGTTATTCGTTAAACTTAATCTACTCTAACGAATAAGGGAAGTTAAAGATGTTGATATGATAGAAGGAGAGAGTAATTAAGAAAAGGGATAAGACTTGGTTTGTTTGGAAGTTGATAGGGAAGGATAAGATAGATGGATAATGAAGTAATGTCACTAGTTACTTGGGTTCCTATATAATTCTGGTAGTGTTCATTTTTGCTTTATTGTTTATTCAAATTTAACATTCACATATATATCTTCAAAACTGTAAATTATTAATAAATATTTTTTAGTTTCAATATTGACACTATCATAAATCATTGACGTATTATCAACATTCTTTATGTAATTATTTTTGATAGGCAAGTTTATTTATGTATTAATAATTATTGTAAGCAAAAAAGTAAAGAATTTTGAAAAACTTGATCAGTATCTCCATCACCCACCTGTACCGATTCAATTAATTAATACAGTAGTCCAAAATCATACTACTAGTAGAACTTAAGTTCGTTAACACTTCAGATAAATAGTAGTGATTAAATTACAAAATTAGTACCTCAGCCAGCCCATAACACATTTGGGCTAGTGTGAGGCCTTGATGAAATCATCAGTCCCCAGGCCACTTGATTGCCTCCAAAGCATGCTCCGACTCGCCCGCGACTCTCTCTCTCTCTCTCTCTGGCTTAGCAGTTTTACTACAACTTTACAGATGAAGCTAATTTTTGTAACAAGGTTGACAATTGTGGGGTGGTGAGTATGGTGATCATTGGTGTACAGAGTTGGCAATGGGGTGTGCTGTGAATTATTATTATTATTATTATTATTATTATTACCTACACATTGAGTAATATTTGATAAGAAGAAAGCGACCAAGAATCTTATCAGCTCGGACTACACGTGATCGAACACAAGAAACCACTATGGTAATTGGAGCGACCATCCCCAAAGGGATAGTACATGCGTAGGGGGACTCTCTTGCACTGCCCCTATTCCTATGGGGATAACTACGAAGAGTCTAAGTCCTAGTTGATTCCTCCTCCTTCTCCTTCTTTTTCAAAGTCGATTCCTTCTTCTTCGAATTCTTCTTAAGGGGATTAGGAGTGCTAATGCAATTGGACCCAACACGTGTCATCCCCATCAACATCCCTAGGTTCAAGGACTCTTAATGGGATTTCTACCTCTAATACGTCTATATAATCACCCCGAGACGAAGGAGACAGGTTGACGACTCTTACACCCTAATTAATTGAGTTTTACTTCATATTTCTCTACAAATTGGCTAACTCGGACATCAGAGGAGTGTTGGCCTGTTGGTTGATAGCACACCGGTATTTGCTTTCGATTTCTCTTGCAAATCGTTGACCGTGTATGTTGAAAACTAGTTTATTAATTCAATTATTTGACTTCTTGAAAGCCTATACGGTAATTGAATAATCAAAAGAACACCCATGTAGATGCAGCGTTCACTTGGTATATACTAAGGCCTCGTTTATAACAGTGACAGATGATTGCGATTCGTAAGGAGATGATTATAATTAGGATTGGTAATGAGAAGGAGATAGGATTGGTGATAAACATGTTTGTTTAAAATGAGATTAGATGATAAAATTATTAATATCATGTTTGTTTCACATGGGATATGATTGGAGTGATAGAATACATTTCCATTTTTTGCCCCCCTACAAAACTGATTTAAATTCTAGATGGATTTTTTTTGGATCAAACCAATTTTCTAGAAAATAATCAGAACATCAAAAAAATACTTTTGGAAAAAATTTATTATCTTGATGAAAATTTTGATTACTTTAATTTGAAAGTGGATGATTTGATTATTCACGTGTACAAAATATTAAAATATAGCGAACATAAGCTTTTTATTCATGTCCCGTAAAAAATGTGACAGAGAAAAATTAAGTACATTCTCAAATAATGGGGGCTAGGGTTTGTACCTGCTTATAAATTGCAGGTATTTTGGTCATTACATGGTTTAAGCGAGGCTATTTTCGTATTTCTGCATTGGAAATGAGTGGTCTAGATTACCAATACCAAGTGGGATAGTCCATTCTCAATATCCCCTAAGGGCTGGCTCCCAAATCCATTGGACTCGGTCCACAACTCTTTTTAATTACCGAACAAGTTATTGTGAAACCCATGAGATTGGTAGTCCAATCCCAAAGCCTAAAATATGGTTAACAAACAGAGCCTAATTTTATAGCTAGCAATAACCCGCGTTAGTGGTATAGTGGTTATCTACTTTTGCCTCCATCAAATACTGTATATCTTGTGCTCTATGTAATGATTTTATGATTCTATACTTGCCACTTTCGTCCCTCTCGATCTCGCCTCTTCTTCAGCCGCGTGCCGCATCCATTTTGGGATTCCAATGCGAGTCAGAAGATTGTGCATATTCCATGATCCATTCCTGTGATTGATATTTTGCTATATATATGTGGGTGTTGTATACATTTTTTTTTTTCAATCGATAATGGTATTTTGATTAATGTGGAGATGAAACATCAAAAGTAGCTTCCCTATGAACCCAGCTCGGAAAACTTGGTTGCCAAGTTAATGGGGAATCTAATGGTGTTGTATACATTACTAGGTCACATAATGCATGTGAACACGCGTGAGCAGAAATGCGAAAGCGTTTTTAAACGAATTTCTCAATTTACTAAATTTCTCGAAAGCGCGAGCGCTGGTCAACACTTCGAAGAATTATATAAGTTTTCTTATAAGAATTATATAAGAATTTCGTATGGGGCTTTAATCTAATACATTAGTATTTGCGAGGAATTAATTTCCTCTGATTATGTTTACCGATCGAGGTTATTCTTTGTGTACATTTTAGAAGAGAAAGAGTAATTAATGTACGTAAGACAGTTTCTTTTCTGAAAAAACCATGAATCATGGATTACTCATAACGCCAAATTAATGTTTTGAATTTTAATTGCTAATCTTTGAATATTTAGTGACGATAGATTAATCAAAATGTTCGGAATATATAGTATATTTACACCTCTACCAATTTTTTCAGAGACTATAATTCTCAGTTGCTAGTTGGAGCCTTGTACTAAGGAGGAGTAAACTCTTAAATGTCACAACTTGCCCTACTATGACCAGTGGCATAGCCATATATGAATGCGTATTAGTCAGGGGCACTACGAAACACGAACTTCGAAGATAGCCAAGCTCCTACAACAACTCACACTCCTATGAGTTAATGGGTGTTGGTGATGCGGCGGGGGAAACAAAGGGAGGTTTTAGGTTCGTGTACGTAGATTGAGTGGTATTTTGTTCAGTACATACTCTCCTAAAATGAAATTAACAATTGCTCAAATTTACTTGGTCCATTGTTGGTTTTACCTGGACATGCAATACCACAGTATAAAAACCAAGAAGGTGGAGCGCTTGCAGTAAATTTTGGAGCGCGAAAATCACTGTCCTACTGTTTATAATCACGTGTGTTGTTTTAGAATTTTGGTACTCATGAGTCATGATCTATTACCGCTGTTGAGATCAAGTACTTAGAGATAATTTAGCTGAACACAGCAACAATTGTAGTAATACGTAATAATGACTAATTAACACAGATAATTAAGTTGCGTTAATCAACCAGTTAATTGTGCAAGGAATCACAAATTAACTTGTCAGATGGTAATTAATTAACGCAATTCCAGTTGACTGAATTTCCCGGATTTTAAAAGAATTCCATTTTGACCACTTCATGGCTCTCTTGCAAGAGTTACAAAATGTGCATTAAGATCACCACAAATGTGCATATTGACCCCAGCACCTCTATATACATGTGTGTGCAACAAACACTTCAAAAACACAACAACAAAGCACAGAGCAAGAAGAAAAACTGAATTACCTAATGGCTTCTCCACTATTCTACCTCCTCCTCCTAGTGCAAGTCTGCTCCATCACTGCAGCAGCCAAGATACTCGATGCGACCCGATCGCCGAGATTTACCGCCATTCTTATTTTCGGCGATTCGTTACTGGACACCGGGAATAACAACTTCATACCCACTGTCCTAAAAGCCAACCACAAGCCATACGGCCAAGATTTTCCCGGGAAGATCCCTACGGGGAGGTTTTCAAACGGGAAGCTCGTGTCAGATCTTTTAGCCTCGGCGCTAGGGATCAAGGACACTGTCCCGCCTTTTCTTGATCCGAATCTACCACGAGAGGAACTCCGAACGGGTGTTTGCTTTGCATCGGCAGGGTCGGGGTACGACGACATGACTACGGCCATGAGTGGAGTAATTCCGGTATCCAAACAACCGGAGTATTTGAAGCAGTATATAGAGAAGCTTAAGGGGGTTACAGCGGAAGCAGAAGCTAGGGGTATAATCAACGGTTCCTTGGTGGTTGTCACTTCAGGAAGTAACGATGTCACTATCAACTACTTCAGTGGGGGTACTAGGACGCTTCAGTTCCCCCTCATTGGTGGCTATCATGATTTCCTTCTACATAGGGTCCAAGCATTTGTTAAGGTTAAACCATCTCTCTCTCTCTCTCTCTCTCTCTCTCTCTCTCTCTCTCTCTGCTTACATTGTTCGATATTGATACATGATTGTTGATCTTCTTACTAATATTGGGAATTATAATGTGCAGGAATTGTACAATCAAGGATGTCGTAACATGCTTATTGCAGGGCTTCCTCCACTTGGGTGTTGGGCTGCAGGATTCAATATGGGAGGGAGATGTGTGGACTACTCACAGTCTCAATCTTACAATCAGAAGCTCGTTGCAATGTTGTCTCGGTTACAGGAATCCCTTCCCGGTAGCAAACTTGTGTATGCAGATTTTTACACCCCACTTTACGACATGATGAACAATCCTCAAAAATACGGTAAGACATTAGTTTTCAGGCGTACGTACTTTTGATATTGCAATATATCTATGCGCATACAGTTTCCTTTCAACGGAGAAATTCATAGAAGGGGAGGAAGGAGTTTAAAATATGTCAAATGTTTGCATAATTCTTCCATAACGGATAATTTTGAACTTTTTTCTGGTGAAAGTTCTTGGATTACATGGTGCAAAGGATTTTTACGTAAATGAAACCATAAAGGATTAGGGCAATATTAATCCCCTGCCAACGTAAGTGCCTTATCAAGAACTAAATTATTTTTGTGAAACAGGTTTTACGGTGACTAATAGAGGATGCTGCGGATTATGCACTCAGTTCACTCCAGTTTGTCCAAACCCTTCTCAATATTTGCTTTGGGATTCAGTACATCCAGGAGAAGCAGCCTACCGAGTCGTCTCAAAGTATTTACAAGACCATGCTCTTCCCAAGTTCTCACAAAGTTGAGAAATCACCCGATTTATTTTAATTACACAAGTACTAGCTAGCTAAGAGTGCTAACAACCACCTAGATATGACGGATAATTTGTGAAGGGAGCATCTTCGAATATTTTGATACCTCATCAAATGATGCCCCAATTGTTTTTTTCTCTACTTTTTGTTTTCGTTTTCTAGGTCACTAAGTTAATAAAATTGTCCTTTTTAGTACATTTTGATGCTTGCATTTCTTTTTCTTTTTTTTGATCCACAGCAATTTACTTTGGATGATCAAATATGATTCTACCGAATTATATATTGAAGAATTGAGTATTAATGATTAATCCCAGCGTGCTCAAAACTAATCAAAGTGAGAAACTTGAGCTAAATTAACTTTGGTTAGCACAAATCTAGTTCATATGTTCCTTTTTCCTTTTGATCGCCATTATGTAACTTGGGCGGCGAGGCATTTGAATTCGAATAAATGGGATTTTCTTTGAGAGAGAGAGAGAGAGAGAGAGAGAGAGAGAGAGAGAGATAAGTCCAATCAATTGGGTTGAAATCCAAAGAAAATGCCCCTCATCATCTTTTTCTGATTACCACTTTCTCTTCGAAATTATTCTCAGAGTGCTTTGTGTGTTGCCTACGCAATATTTTTATCGATAAATAATTGCAAGACAAATCAGGTGTGTCATCCTTAATCTTCCGATAATCCAATAAAAAAGATTGTTGTTGTCTATCTACGAAGTTAGATTAAACATCATGTAAAACTATGTCATATGGTACCCCTAGCTTCCCCAAATATCCTCTATTTGTACAATTTTTCAAGTAACATTCGAAGGGTATAAAGTATAAACTATAAATTAACCACAAGGATTTAGCACCAATTTTTTCACTTCATCAGCCTTTAGCAATTGCTCATGTCTAGTAGTTATCACAATCTTATTTTCTGGATGAAACTGGTCTCGCATCCCAATTAAAGCGCGCATGTACTTGGTCCAAATGATTCACATCATCATGGACAACTATAACTCTTTTACAACACAAATCATCTTTAATCAAAAGGGCTCCTTGAGCAATGCTGTATAGTCATTCCATTTTCCGCTTTAGAATATCTGAAACAAGTTGTCCCTAAAGACGTTTTTTTACATTTTCTCGAATATTGGCAAGAATTCGTTATAAACAATTTTTGCTATGGTTGTCTTCCCTATTCCACCCATTCCATATTGATCGCCATTATGCCAACATTGTTTGACCGATCTTGTAACCATGAATCGATATCTTTTACACGGGATTCTAGTCCGATTGGGTAGGGGTACCACTTAGCACCGCAGAATCCAATTTTCTCACAACCTCCCGAACAGTTATTTGGATGAACTTTGACTCATGCCTGCACAATGCGATCAAAATGGAAACTAACAAAATTAAGCATGCCAAGAAATGAGATGAGATGAACATTTCAATGAAAACTGCAAACAAACCGAAATGAGATGAGATGAACATCTCAATTAGGTATCGTTCTGCTAAAATTCTTCTTTTTAAAGTATTTATTTTTCGTTTTACAAGATAAGGTCATTCTCTTACTCATCACTTCTAATTTAAAAATTAAGTAACTTATTTCTCTTAGCGAAATGGAGACTGGGAGCTGGCTTGAAGGGGAGGGTGGGGTAACTGGGTGGTAAAAAAAGAAGAAGAAGCAGGGGTAAACTTGTCATATTTTCTCTCCCGAAATTCGTCCCATGCGCATGAAAATTAAGGTTTCTTCTTGTCAAAAAAATAAAGGAAGCAGATATTTCAAACCATATTTTTGATAATTTATTAGTACTAGTAAATATTACTATTAAAAAAAGATGTGTTTTTTTAATCTCATCATTTAAAAAAAAAGATGTTGGATTTACGAAAACTTAAATATTAAGTACAAAAAACCCAGAGAAATGAACAAACAGGTGAATTTACTACCCTACCCCATGCCAGCAGTATGCCGCTATGAATTTGGGGCGTGGTTAAGAGCAGATAAACGATTGCTACACAATCTATCCTTTTGCAGAGAGAGAGAGAGAGAGAGAGATGGGTATGGCCGTATGGGAGCTCAATCCCAAGTTAGCTCTAGTGAAATTGTGTTCTTTTTGACTTGACAGATGATTGTAAGGAATACTGCAGCAAGAAGAAGTAGAAGAAGAAGTTGACAATAGCCGTACACAAATGAAAACCATATCGTCAGTTTCACCGGTCTTGAAATTGGTTTGTGGTAGCAGCAGCGGTTTTGGTTTTGGTTTTGGTTCTGGCCTTGGTTTTGGTAATTGTAGTGGCTCTTGTTCCAAGATTGTTGCCAAGAGGAGCAAGAATACCAACCGGCCTTCCCAGAAGGTCCTCTCCCTCTCTCTCTCTCTCTACTATGTCAATTTGTTGAATGCCTCTAATTTGCAAATGACAGTAACATAACTATGTCAATTTGTTGAATACCTCTAATTTGCAAATGACAGTAACATATATCACATAATTGGGCCATGTCAATGAAAAATTTAGCTCTCTTTTTACTTACAAACTGTTCTTTCTACAATGCGTTCCCCGACTAATCATTGAGATTCTAATCCCACTGTCCAGTAGCGGGGCCAACTATAGCCGGGACAAAAGCCCCATATGGACTGCCTCCTAAGAGTTGATAGGTTTGGAACCTGATATGTTCCCATAGAGGGCTCAATTAGAGCCCGGACAAAAGCCCCGTATGGACTGCCTCAGTTGATAGGTTTCGAACGATTTTCCAATAGTGGGCGCAATTAGAGCCCGGACAAAAGCCCCATATGGACTGCCTCATAAGAGTTGATAGGTTTTGAACCTGAGATGTTAGAGGGAGCAACGTGGCCAACCCCATGGGGTTTTTACTGGCAACTGTTGCTGGAAAAGAAAGGCTGGCACACCTAAACCATTGTTCTGACGTTATATTTGTTTCCCTCACCTAGTTTTCCAATGCAGATATTCCTAAATGAGAATAGCTTCCCCATTTGTTGACTGATAATTGTGACAGTGTCTGGCGTTTGAAATGATTATAGTTCTATCCTCTCTAATTTGTTTAGTCTTTAATATGTTTTTTATCGACAGGGTTCTGAACCAGCTCCACCTAGGATTACAACAAATGTCAAGCATAGTTTGCAGGTTTTAAAGCACTGGAATGTAAGTTCTCAAGTCTCAATTGAGATATGTAAAGATATCGTACTTAAATCTTGTCTTATCATAGAAGAAGGCTTTGTAGGACTATCAGAAGAGAAAGGCTGGCACACCTAAACCTGTCACTAGTTACCGCCGAAAGAAGGCGGAGAAGGAAGACCTTCCGGAAGATGATTCAGAGCTCTATCTTGACGAGTAATACACTTTGCAGGTTTTGTTATGTTTCAAATGTTATGTTTCAAATAATAGAAATTTGTGTTATTCAGAATCACTTATATCATTTGCTGAATTGGTACAGCACAGACCAAGGCATAGAGACTGGTGTTCCTGTCTTGCTCGTCGATGGTTACAATGTATGCGGCTATTGGGCAAAACTGAAGAAACATTTTATGAAAGGAAGACTTGAAATTGCTCGCGATAAGCTTATTTCTGACCTGGTGACATTCAGTGCGGTTAGAGGTCTGTGCTTTGCTTCTTTACACACTTACATGATGAACGCCTATTAAGGGATGTTATAGACTCATTTGAAGGACAATCTTACAAACAATAAACCAGTTGCCCTTGTGTTTGCGATGTGGGAAACAGTCGGCAAGCTCTGGGTTAAACAGACCATTTTGAAGTTGAAAGCTACTGCGCTTTTAAAGTCTGGTGTTATATCAGCTTTGTTGACTTTATGTTTCTGCAATGGTTTTGTTATGTTCCTCACAGTTCCAGTAATTACGTTTTCACTGAATTTACTTCCATATATTATCAACTTCGGCTGTGTTGATGTTTCTATCAACAGAGTTGATGCAAGTTGTAAGTATGTTGAGTGGATGTGATTCATACCAAGAAGTGAACAAGCATGAGCATCTCTAAGAGAGCGTATTGGTAGTAGCCACAGCAAATCGGGAAATAAGGAAGTGTACCAAGTTGCTCTGGTCATTTCAAAGAAAGATCTGTTCGGGGACGGAGGTGGAAAAATATGTTGCTTGGATATCAATAATGCTTTTATGCTGTTTATGTATCAAGGCTTTGGAAAAAAGGAAAATTATACGGAAAAGTTAGCAGTTCACAAATACAGCCTTAGGGAAGGTCCAGAGTGTTAGAGAAGGAATGTTATTTGCAGCTAATGAAAGAAGAATTTTAACATGTGGCTTTTTGTCTTTTTCTAATCCAAGCTGCCAAGTAGAATGATGGTTGACAATATTCAGACCACAGCATTAGATGAAATGTTTTGTAAATTAGAAGCATTTTTCTGGCAGTATGCTGTAGGATTGCTTATGTCACCTATTGATGTCACTATCTCATCTAAAGGTGCTGTGCTCGTTTGGGTTTTCAGGCTTTAGAGGCTCAGAGACCCGTACTTCTTTTCTTTCATTTTTCTGTGTGCAGAAAATAACTTTCAATTAATTGGGCTTATCTCTCTTGTGACTTCCTTACCCGAGATTCAGAGATGCTGAAAGCTGCAATTTTATTGGGCATTCACTTGCACCGCTTGTCATTTTGTTGGTCAGTTGGCCGTTTATTCCAAAAGACACTTTAGTTGGAGGTATCGAAAGGGTCCTTCTATAAGCCATACCATCACTCTCACATGCTGATTTATCATGCATGTACTGTCTCATAACATATTCATGCCTTCATGAGATCTTCATTCACTAGTTTTGGGACATGTTAAAACTTTATTGGCCTCAGAGGGCTTGTTTTCTGTTTTTGCACTTTCAAGTTTCACCGCATGGGCATTGTACCTTGTTGAGATTTATGATCAAGGTTTAAAATGATTTCTTCCATAAAGTGGTGTAGCTTGCTCCAAACTTTCTGGTATTGGGTTAGCTAAATCGAGAAGCCATACTTCTTGCTCTGTTATTTGGGCCACAGTATACGTTGACACAAATACCTCACACCATGATTGTTGGAATATTTACAGAAATGAAAGTGGTAGTTGTATTTGATGCTATGATGTCTGGACACTCTACACACAAGGAAACTTTCCATGGGTATTTTTCTAAACCTGTTCTCCATTAAATCTTTTATGTCAATCTGTGGTTGCTTAAAATCTGCTAGATTGATATCTGATAGTTGTTTCTAATTGAGTCATGGGAAGATTTTCATTGTGTTCAATCAGCAGATTGTGATCACTAACTTACAAGACATGGGACACCCTTATCTTCTTCCTTTTTACGTTAGATTTCTTGTTCATTTTTAACTTATGTTGCATGGATCCCCGATTTGGGGGAAGTTCCTGTGTCGACACGGCACACACTGGTATAGCTGTGGGATACAGAACGGATTCTCTCAAAAAAATCCAGAAGAGAGAGAGAGAGAGAGAGAGAGAGAGAGAGTCATTGTCTTCTTCGACAAAGCAGCCAACGCTTCTGCTGCTTATTTGTGTCGATATATGCTCAGACTAGGTTTAGGATTTTGTTCTTTCTTTATTTTAGGGCTTGAGCCCTTATCGATCCTCCCACTTTTTAAGGCTTGATTCTCTATGTCATTGGCCTGGGCCATTAAATGGAAGGTTGTGTTACTTGTACATAGATAAATACATTAAAATATCTTATATCAGGTGGCATACCCCTGCATCGGTATCCAAAGTTGTATACATATCCAGTAATCTTCTATTTTCAGGCTTGAGGTGCTTGCCCTTAGATATGCACCTGTATCCGATTCACGTAATGAGTGGAGGGGTTGTCCATACTCTTGTGCTAGTTTTGGATCAATCAATGTGAGACAAACCCTAAAATTTCCATGGACGTGTGACCCTTGACTTGCACGTGAAGAGGTAAACAAAACATCCATAACATAGATCACAAAGTACAAGGTGCACTTAAGGCACAAACAACAGCACAATCAATCAAGAGAGTCATCGAGAAGCTTCCGAAAGTTTGGCTCCAATAGCATGTTAAAGCATCCAACTAAAAATCAAATGGCAAATAGTGGAGAGGCGTTCAAGGTTCATGTACTAGTTTTGGAGGTAATAATTGATCAAAGTGGGAAAAGCTCTAACATACTTGTGCACCCGAACCCTTGTGATTGAATGCCCAATCTCCCTTTGCTAATCTTACCTTAATTGCAAGTCTTGCAACTTATATTGGAAAATTTGCTGCGCAACTGAGGACAAATTGATGCATTTGCTCTGATTATGATTAGATTAAGAGAACAAATGGTATTTTCGCTATTTTAGCCCAAAAATACCCACCATTCAAGACAACTCATTTCCCATAACTTTGTTGTCTAAATAGTATTTTTTTGTATTTTTAGCGGATACAATTGGTATTTTGGCATCTATCTGAAGACCAAAAAGATCGCTTGAACTCACCCGAATAATATGTTCTAAATTTGAAGCCAATTATCAATATCGACATGTTTGTCCATTAAATTACATGGTGTGGTTAATCCCGTGATGTTAATGGTGCTAAACTTTGGGTGTACAGAGTTGCGACATTATGTGATTTCAGTTGTTCCATGCACTTGATATTATGTGGTCTATTTTACATCTTATTTCCAAAGATGGATTCCCTTTGATTCTTGCAGCAGATATAAATGACTACTGCCCTAAGAAAGAGCATCTCCATTCTTTCCTTTAACATTGTTTTAACTCTACATACCTTTTATGTTCAGATTTCACACATTTGGTCGTTCTAAACACCAGTTTTTTTGTATCTAAAAAATGTCGCACTTAAAGCTAACTGAGGACAGAGGATTATAGTACTGGTTCTTTGTAGTCTCTTGATATACATGGTTGTGGATACCCTGCCATACCACAGTGATTACTATACCCTGCCATACATCTTTGTAGTCTCTACACCAGTTTTACTTGAATGGTTATAATTTCTTAGAAGCATATCAGAAGATGAAAGGATGTATAATGTTACACTTAACAGTTATAAATATGTCAATGTTTCTGAAACAGACATCTGAATTTCCTTTGGACCTTAGCTTTATTGTTGGAGTTGCTTTTACCACAATTTATTGAAGTTTCCTTGTTTTGATTAGTTCAGTATTCTGATGTCTTGATTTCTCATTGTTACAGTGTTGACATCGTATATACAGGCGATATGTGTGCCGATACATGGATTGAAAGAGAGGTGATAACAAGTGTATGCTGACATATGATATCTAATTTGTTACAGGGGCTTATGTACGGCATCTCAATAATTAAACATAGCATTTCTAATTGGTGGTCTGACATGCTGGCATGATTCATTTTGTTTAATCAACTAATCACTGAGATCCACCTTCAGTAGAATCAGTATTCAGCACTTACCCGTTTCTTGATTAATAATTGTGGTGAATGGTGATATGTTGTACAGTAGTGGTTATACTCCAATGTGTCTATTTATTGTTTTAAGATTGGCTACCCACTCCTTTATTGCCATGCTGCAATTGTTGAAAGCATATCTTAATCTGTAGAATAGCTGAATTTCAAAAGAAAAAGTCTGTAGGATAGCCTGTGAAAATTGCATCAGCCTGTAACACTAACTGATGTTAAGTTTGTGGCGGGATTCAGACATTATTTTTTGGGGGTCATGGTTTCAGACATGATAAACCAACCTAGACTAGGAAAAACTGATGGTTAAAAATTTCGATAGTCAATCTAGATGGGTGTCGAGTCCCATCGTGTTTTAAAATTGGATTGATGAACCAATAACCGTCAAGGATTTTAAAGCTATGCAATTCTCGCCCGATATAAATGTTTCGGAAGAACTTCTCATTGTGATTCGTTCTCTCTTAGAGCTTCTCATTATTCATTCCCCTTCCTGAAGGCTTATAGGTTTTGAGTTCTGATTGCCAACCTTTAAGGGCATGGGAAAATGACGGCCAAGGACGTGTTTTGATAATTAATACCTACCAAGGACATTTTCAGCATTAACAAATGTTCTCAGCTTAGTTGCACGAAGCGGGAGCGGGGGCGGGAGCGGAAGCGGGAGCGGGAGCGGGGGAGCGAGGGAATATAGAAGCTCCCAAGGTTGGGAGCGTGAGAGAAGCGTGTACATATATTATGAAAATAATGTAGCATAGAGTATTCCGCCGTAAAAGTACAATAATTTAGGAAGTAAAAATATGGGCCAAGTCCTCCATAAGTGTAAGAAATGGGCTAGTGGTATAACATATAATTTTCTTTTCAAGATATCATGACTTAGGCTAGATATATGAGTTCATCAAAAACCAATTAATAAAGCCAAGTGATAAATCCCTGGTTTTCTATACAAATATCATACAAAAGCTCCCATCTTTGTAAGGAGCGAGCTCCCATCTCGACGGGAGCGGGCTCCCGTCAAGCTCCTTAGTTAGGAGCGCAAAAGCGAGCTCCCAAGGTGGGAGCGGCACCATTTTAGGAGCTCCCTGCAACTAAGGTTCTCAGCATGTCCTTGGCGGGTATTAATTACCAAAACACGTCCTGGGCTGTCATTTTCCTTTTACATCATAGAAAGTGGAACACTGCGGGAAGAAATCCATACATACTAAAACTGATTTCTTGAAAAACTTTGGGTTGCTATATTTAAGCTTCGGTGAATATAGGCTGCCTTATAGAGAGATTTCAATCGAACTTATTCAAGGCTTTTAACAGCCATATTTTATGTCTGATAAAAGTCGTTTTAATCTTATCGTTTTCGGCCTTGATTTTTGGGGAGTGATAATTACAAATTTTATAATCCAGTTTAAGACTCTTAGAATTCTTTTTTTTTTAGCCACTCAAAAGGGGTAGTGTGAGGCTAAAAGTAGAGTCTAGATGTCTTTCCCTTAGCTCCATTGCCCTTGTTTTATCAGTATAAATGTAGCAGTTGTATCCTATCAGCGCCTTAAACTTCTGTGCCTCTGGTCTTAAGAACAGCAGTCAAAATCCTTAAGTGAGAGCACGTTTTCGAATTCTATAACATTCTCAGTTCTCCTATTGTTGAGGGGACAAAAGGGAGGGCTGTTCCAAACATAAGAAGGTGGATTTCTCATGGCCCATGTGATATTTGGTTATAGGCTGGCCTCGGGCTCATAACTTGAACAGTTTTCTAATGCCCAATGGGGCTCAAAGGGAGCTTCCCACCCATAAACTTCTGTGGTTAATAACATTTGTACTTATCTACTTCACCCAAACGAGTATGCTTGGTTACAAACTGCTCATAGGTTTCTTAACAATGCAGCTCTATACCTAACCCTCACTCATCCTTGGGAAAACCAATGGAAATGCAGTTGACCTTAGCTGCCTGGCACCTATTTGGTGGTTGTTCATCTCACAATTAGTTCGCAAGAAGGCTTTGAGTGTCTTTTGGGAAGAATGAAACAAGAGCTTCAATATACTTGGATGCTATATTGACTAGCTGCTAGCACTGATTTAATCAGTTCAAGCCTCCCTCCAAAAGTAATATGTATGTCCAGCTTGCAATAATTCGTGTTTATAATCCTCAACCTTAGGCCTCTGAGAAAAGTATGAATGGTTCCCCTTCATAGTTAACTGGTATATGCCCTTGTGGAGTTTGTAAATGTGGTGCAAAACACTCCCGTGATTTCATCTTTGTTTTAGCTTATTTTGTTTAGTTGGTTTTTCAAAGTAGCTATAAATTATTCATTCCAAAAATTTGTGCAGTAACTAGTATTCTTGATGCCATCAACGGTGCTTATGCATTTTAAAGTGGTAACATGGTTACTTGTCTACCGAACAGGTTACTGCATTGAAGGAGGATGGATGCCCAGATGTTTGGGTTGCGACATCTGATCATGTTCATCAGCAAGTTGCACATGGAGCTGTATGTATTTCTCTTGATAGATTACCCCCTTGAGGAATTATGATATTTGTGTACCTCTCCCTATAACATTGTGGCTATCTTATTCACTCTCTTCAGGCCCAAACCACCTTAACCTATTTTCCCTCAACTTCTCCTCTATTGATTTCACGAACTGTTTCATTTTATCTTGTCTCGTCTGTCTTACCACCAATAGCATTCTCATTTTAATTCTATGTTGTTTCTTAATAGGCCAACATTCTGTATCGCTGGTCTTTTGTAGATTTTTCCTTAATTATCTCATGAAGGCTTAAGCCACCCCACTAATGGGCCACATCAGCAATCTCTCCATTCCATGGCCTAAATATTTACTCTTTGGTATCTCCTGGTTGATCATCACATCAAGCGCACTAGTACCACTAAACTTGAACACCATATAGTTTTACTCCTACTATATCAATTCCTTCGAATCCTCATACGAGGACAAGCAAACATCATACACCATGAATATCCTCTTGAAACTTCATAAATATAGGCAGTACAGGTTATGCGTGTGAAGTTTATCTCTGTTTTATCTGAGTTTCATGTTTACTATCATTTATTTTGCCATATTCAGCAGAGTACCATGTTTTTCTTCACACTGAATCTCATAGCACATCCATTTCTTTACTTAGTTTAGTCTGTTAACCTTGTAATTGTATCTTTCATACCAAACCAAGAGACTTGTTTTAGTCTCTGCTGTGTTTTAACTTGACTTCCATCTATCCTTATGTCTTTGAATCAATACATTTTATACACTTAATGAGAAATGTCTCTAACTTTCCTTTCTCGTATCTTAGCAAGTTTATAAATAATCTTTTCTCCATCCTAATGAAATTCTCTCCCTTTGGCTTCCTTGGTTGCTTATAACCCAATTTTCCTCATTCCGGTCCCTTTACTTTACACTCCTTCTTTGCTTTTTTGGCTGTTAGCTACCTTTTCCCTTCGTGGATATTCTTCTAATAATTGTATTTATGTCTTGTCTCCCCCGGCTGATTCTTTCCTTGAAATTACTCTTAGGTAGTATCTAATTTCCTTTCTCCTTCTATTATATTTCTGTGTGAAACATTTGCACTAGTAGCCTGCATTTGGCTTCTTCAACTTTAAAGGTTATATAGAGCATTCCATTAAGGGATATCTAAAATCCTCCTACCACCCTGATGAGCCTTCTCATATCCTTCTGTCCCACGTGACCATTACCTATGAATAGTTTTTATGATGTATTTCCAGGGAGCTAATAATATTAATTTATTTGCTTAACTAAAATAATCCGAGTTGTAAGACAGGTGTTTATCTTGATACCTACTTCATTTCTATGTTTCTGAGTATCCTCTATCTCCCTAGTTTTTTCCCCTATTCACTTATGGCTATACTAATCCTCCTCCACATGGTGTCGACTAGCTCCCTATCTCAGTCCCTATATTCCAGTTTCATATGCTTCCTCGCTCGTCCAGGCACGCGCGAGTGTTCACTTATCACCACACCCGGGCGCCGGCGTGGCCCCTTGCTCATTTTTCAAAGCACCCGAAGGCAGGCACAACGCGTCGCTTAAAGGGAACGCCCTGGGTTTTTTTTAAAAGAACCTTGTTTCAACTCTGGGAAATAAAGATATGACTCTAAGCACGAACCAGGCGGAGTTTATGTTCGGCACTTCAGCTGAACAAATCTTGTTTTGTCATTTTCGCTTGTATGGCATATTTCTAGCAAAACATGAGCCATAGTATCTTTCCTTACAATCCTAACTCGCACCGGGTTTGGTCTTGTTTCCATACCAACACCCTGAATACAGACAACCTAACTTTTCGCCATTGATGAACTTGGAGTTTGCTTCATTATATCATAAAGTACTGTAATGACTGCTGTCAGCTACAAAAACTACTCTTCACTTAATGATAATATGAAGGTTTTTGCTCCAAGTTATATCTTTGATTGGAAAACTTAATTTCAGCTACTATTATCTATTTTTTTGTTTCCTCAAGTACTCTTTTACAATTTCTTGTCGACAATGTAGATTAATGATACCGATGAGGAGGTTGAGACGAGGCTTAAACGACAAAGGTGCGTTCTGCTATACAATTTGTGCATTTCCATTTTTTTCCCCTTTCTGAGAAAATATAGGAAATTTTGCAAGAATGAAGGTGTGTTCTACACAATGGCTACTTCTCCATTTTTTTCCTTTCCGAAAAAGGGATACATCACGTGTGAAATGCTCTGTATCGTATATAGCTTTTTAAACTGCAAAATATTTCGTTTTAATCTAAATCTGCTCAAGTATAACCAAGCAAACTTTATTCTCATTGGCCAATATTTGTGACTGTTAACGTGCGTTTTATGTTGCATATCAATGAAAATCTCAGGTCTTCATCCTGACACTAGATTCCACTGTTGAGGACCTTTTTTCTTCGTTCTGTTCATTGTCTACAATTTACTGGCATAGATTTGTTTCCAAGTTTCAAATTCGTAGCTTTTGTTGCTTCACTACGTGTTGATCAGTTTTGCATGCCTTCCAGGACTACAAATTCTATGCAAGGCAAGTTATTAAGGCATAATCTGGATCCGAAAACCGTAGCTGCTCTCAACGATCTGAAGAAGCAGCTTTTAAAAAACGAGTCGAAGTAGCTGATCAGCTCGTTCTTTGGCTTATCGAGTGCTTTCAAAAATGCATAAGAGAATTTCCGGCATCAGTTTTTCCCCCCCTACACTTGCTTTTAGATTTTGATTTTGATTTTATTTAACTGAGGTGTGTTCAGCTTTGTGTTTGTAAATGTATGCTAGGATGCTGCAATAGAGGCCATTTAGCTGCAAGTAGTTCGTGTTGTAATGCATGCGGCCTTGTTTTGGGGATTATCTCGATAGACGCGTATTTTACGTTTCCAGTTGTGTACTCTTACAGCGTACCCTTTTCGGTAGCGAAATAAGCTACTTGAGCTCGAGCTTATAGAAACGCTGTTTGTACGTTGAATAAACCCTTGATATACTTTTCTGTTTGACCCAAAAAAAAAAACCCTTGATATGAAGATGATCGAATTCATTCATGCAATGGTGGCTGATCTTAGCAACTTAACTAGCTATAAACTGGGTTCAAGTTCGAACTATTTGTTTTACGAGGTGAACTCCAAAGAGTGTCAAGCCAATCAAAGAGCTAAGCTCAAATAGTAACGAGTTGAAAAAGCTTCTTTTTTTTTCTTTTTTTTTTGACAAAAGAGAAAAGATTTTATTAATTTGAGAGACGGAAAAACGCCTAAACATCAAAGAGAGAGAGGGGGGAGCCCCATGTGGATTTTGCACAGACCGGACAAAATACAAAAAAAGGATTTTCTTTGCACAAGCATGTGTAGTCCTATTACAATCACGTTTAACAAAACAAAATTCATACAATTGAAATGAATCCTTCAATTCTAAACAATCTTGTACCAAAACTGCGATATCAGATGGTGGATCTTTTGACATAGACCAGCTCCGAGCAATCGACTCTGCATCCGATTCAATGAGCACGCCCTACATTCAGAGCAACACCCAAATTCGTACCATTTCTAATTGCCATAACCCCCGCAAGCCATGGAGAGGTAGCAGATTTTTGCTTCCACCAGGCTAGTCTGATATGGTACTTCTCTAATATGGTTTTAGTTGATTGTTGTAATGTAATATCACAACTAGAAAGACTCTATTGATTAATTGTCCGGTTGTTTGTACCTTAGGTACACGTGGACTTCTATCTTTCATAGATACGGGACTAGCCGTCCCTTACCAAGTGGCCACTAGCCCCTCTTTTACTCACCAACGTTAACTGCCCCTTACCAAGTGGACTAGGGGGTGTTTGGGATGAACAATAAAAGGAACTTTAGGAAAAGAAATGTTTTTTAAGCTCAAAAATTATATGTTTATGCGAATAATTTTTTATCAATATAAATCTTATTTGATAGATTTCATTGAAATCTTTTAAACAATGCAAAAAAACTCAAAAAATTATTTTTTATTTTCATAATATGTGAGTTCGAAAAACCTTCATTTTCCTAAAATTCTTTTTACTGCGCATCCGAAACGGCACCAAGCCCCTCTTTTACACTCCCACGTTCAAACGCACTCAATTATGAAATCTCGATATTTGTTCAATCTCAATACTTGGTAACTTCTAAAATACTATTAAAAAAAAAACCCCTTGTTTTTTTTTAACAACTCCCCTCCAAAAAGGTTGTGAACAATAATTATCGATATGGTACGTACATTAGCGGTGTGCATTCAAGACTTTTTAGAGAGTGTCGTCTTCAAATCAAGAAGGGATCACGGGATACCTGCCTCTGCCCATTAAGTGCATGTGTGAGTGTGACCCAAACTATAACATGCACTGTACTATTTACATATCTGCACAAAAACACACACTTATATACACAGTTCGGTTCAAGTCAGGGCGTCCGGATTTTATTTAGGTACGGACTTTTGCTCTCAACCATTGAATTATATTTTCAATGGTCTGAATTTGCGGACGTTTTCTTAATATACTCTTGAACAGCCTGACTTGAACAGTCGTGCACTTATTCATGTGCTTATATCTCTATCTATGTGTTTGCATTGTATATTCATATGTGGAATTTGGTTCTCTATAGTTCAATGTCGGGAGTGCAAGATTCATATTTGAGCTTGATCATTTGAGTCGTTCACTTAATACAGCGTCTGTTAAGCAAATCACTTGTGTAATAAATAAGTTGATTAACGGGGAGTTTGTTTTGTACTTTGGCTCTTCAGGTTAATGGCAATAATATGCTAAATGATATTTTTGTTGATGTATGTGAGGAAAATGACCAGCCTAGAAATTCGTGAGAAATTGGATTTTAATCCATATTATTCGCTTAGTGAAAACCACCCCTTGCTAAATATTAGTAGCCATGTGATCAAAATGTGTCGACTTCGAACAAATAGACGGCCGTATATAGTTTATGTTTTATTAAATAAACATGCATAACAACTGGTTTTATTAATCTGTTTTTTTTTTTTTAGTGTTATGAATGATGGCAGGAAATGCTTTTTATTAATAAACGATTTCGATCATTGGGATTGGCCGGAGCTACACTCAAAGCAAGGTTTGAATTCTTGTCAAATACGAGTGTACATAATGGTTATTACTAGGCCATCACTCCATGCGGAACTTAACAATTGCGGTGCATAGCGGTGCTACCCCCACTGCGCGATTTTACCACTCTCTCAATCTCACCGTTTGTCTAGATAATCAATGGTCCGGAAAAGTTTCTTAAAATCTAGACCGTCCAAAATACTTTTTGACGGTGAAATAGGGTGCGGTGGGGAGTGGTGTGGACGTAGACTTTTCGTTCGATTGCAGTGAATCCAACTTGTCAGTGTGTGTGTGTGAGTGAGAGAGAGAGAGAGAGAGAGGGAGAGAGGGGTGGCCATAACAGCAACTTCTCTGCACAAGCAGGCAGACGAGACAGACAGACAGTTGATCAAGTGGGGCTTTTGTATCTGACCTAGTCAAGGAATGGTCAGGGGGGTCAACATGTTTGACCGCTCCTTCAATGAAGATGGCCAAATAAATGGTTCAAATCGAGCGGTGGTGGTGGGCCTTCCGTTTGTCCTGCTCCTCCTATCATTGATGATGAACGGCTGGTTAGGTCACTTCGGGTTGGTGTTGTGCAATGAGATGCACAGCATCATACTGTGTACCTCTGAACCATCGGTTCGTACATCTGGCGGCTTGAATATCATCTCAGCAACTAACGATCGAAAGTCATTCGTTACCGAGATAAGATCTGAACCGTTGAATGCACGATCTGATAACTCAGATGTGCCCAGTATGATACTACGCATACCGCCGCACAACAATATCCTCATTTCCATCTTGTACAGTAAATAGGGTTTTGGTCTTCTTGTCTTGCTTGGGGGAAATAATACTCCTAACTGATTATCCAACTTGCATTTTGCAATTAAGAGTCGGCAGATACTTTCAAGGTGGGTCTCGATCCTTAACATGGAGTACTAGTAACAAAAATATAAGAGGCCAAGGTCAGGGGCGGGGTCAGGGCCGGAGTCAGAAATTCTTGGCAGCAAGGTCAATTTCTTATAGGACAAAAAAATTTTGTTTCATACTACTTGATAGTAAAAAAAAAACGTTGAAATGGTAAACAAAAAGGAGTTAAGTAGATATTTTTGGGGTTTTTGGGGGGAGAGAAGTGAGGATAATTTACTTTGCCCCCTTTTTTTTCCTTAAGTTCCAAACTTTTAAACGGACTGGGGCAAATTATAATGTAAAAGTGGGGTCAAGTAAGCAATTTTGGGGTAAAAACTATAACTATCTCCATTGTAATTTGGAAGGCAGTGGGGTCGGATGCCACCACTTGTCTCAAGGTGGCTCCGCCCCTGGGCGGGGTGTTATGCCATAACTTAGGTGTTTGGGCCAACTTACGTGCACATCGACTATTCTAAGATCCAGTCTCACCACTCACTTGTAGGGAACCCAATTATAGTCGGAGTAAAACTTCGAAAGAACTGGCTTCAAAATAATTGAATGGCGCTTGGAATTTAATCCATCTGATTTGTTCTTTACCACTATAATTAGAATTACGGATTAACATACTCTATTCTTTCTTTCGATAGTGATTTCTTTCTCGATCCTCACACGTAGACGTAGGCTGTATAATTGGTGATGGGCAACCCATCCTTGATTATTTTTTAAACAAGAAATTATGAGATTTCGTAGTTTTTAAGGACCATAAAAGATCGAATTCTCACTCCATGAAATTAGTAGTAGAATTTTTATATTTTGGCAACCGCCAAATTGGTCCAGACCACGAGAATAATGGGGGGAGGGGAATAACATCTCAACCAACTAATGGGCCCTCTTTCTAGGGTGGCCCATCTGGGCAGGCCTAGCCAGAAGAAGCATCCAGCCACCCATTCTTTGTCAGCATTCTAAATGACTCTAGTACAAAAAGTCTACGCAGACAATTTTAAAACACAACTCAAAATATAGCTGTCTCAAAATTGTTCCTCGCGTGCGGATCCATACGCATCGACGGTCGCATACCTGCAATAGTGTCCAAAATTATGTTTTAAATTAGTATAATGTTGTAGTAATATATATATATATATATATATATATATATCCTTTAATTCCTCATGGATATTTTTAGCAGATGACGAGGTGTGAGTCATCTCACTCTTTGCATTAAAGCTAAAAGTCGTCTCATTATTTTAACCAGTAGGACTTTTGCGAGTAAATCGTGGTACATAATGAAATATCAAGTGAAAACTATTCAAAATTAGTCGAGGTGCGCACTTATCTGATTGTCAAAAACCAAAATGTGAAGGAAATATTGGCCCACTTTTCTGATGTACAAAGGAGGAGATTCTAGGTTTGAAATAAATATAACACATGCATGTGGAAAGAAGAGTCTACTTTACTTTCCTGTTAGATCAACCAAAATCATTCAATTTTCTATTACATATGACACTTCTAACATTCTCTAACATTTCCCCTCAAGTCCAACGGTTTTTTTAGGTCTGTCACGTGGTACCGTTTTCGAACTTGCTTGAATTTGTAATCTCAGGTTGTAGATTTTTTCTTTAGTATTTTTAAATGTGCACGGAAGGGAATAGATCCTCTGAAACCATACATGTAGAAACTTCACAGATTTGTTCTCATCTTAGGTCTCAGGTTTGAAATCTCTCAAGCGCTAACAACTTCTTTGGCGCCAATATCCATACAAATCTTTGCCCTGCCTTTAAATGGGGCTCCCTCTAGTAGACAGTGAGATTGTTCTCCCGAGAGTCCAAGACTAGTCGAGACGCATATAAGCCAACTCAGACACCTGATTATAAAAAAAATATCATACATATAGAAACTTTGAGTGCCACCCCAAAACTTCAACTATTACTAAAAGAAGTTTTCAATAATGTGTATGTATTAGGTATATATATACAGTATCAATTAGGTACCCATTTTGTACCCAATTGGCGTGGGGATTACATTCTCCAACAATATTCCAACGTTGTTGTCTCTGTCTTGGCACAGTAAATCTGCTTTAGGATGTGTTTGGATCACCGGCCAATTGTTATGGCAAGTCGTAAGAAATGATTCCATTCCAATATCTAAGTTGGAGGCCAACAATGGCGGCCCGTGACGTAGGCCCCATCGAAAATGATTGGCATAAATAACTACAAAACTACATACATATATGTGTTATGTGTGTATATGTATATATATTCTCATTTCAGCCTCCATTAGAGTAAAATCATCTTATAAGAGTATCAAACCCTGATCAGTTCTATTTGTAACAGAATATTGTACTATGCAATTGTTTCTCTCTCTTTTTTTTAAATTAATAACTCAAGTTCGGATCAGGTTACGCGCATCTCAACTAGTTAGATTTTAATAGGCCAATTTCATCGTCGTCCAGTAGTGGGGATCTGATAAATTAAAGTTTGGGTAAAACTCCATATAGATTGCCTCCGTACAGGGACAGAACCAAAATTTTACCCTAGCAGTGACGAAATAAAAATGATTGGGGGATGGTGCCAAGCGGGGATGCTTGGCAGCGGTGTCGAGAAGCGGATTTGGCTGTTCATCTTGGCACGGATGACTCGGATCGGACGCTTGACACCGCTGCCAAGCACGCCGGTTGGCAGTATCCTCGGGTCTGCGAAATGTATTAAAAAAAAATGCATTGCAATATGATTAGTCATCAACTCTAGAAAAAAAAATTAAATAACATAATAAAATTAAAGTAAATAATGTTTGTCATTTGCACATGGGGTACGCAAAAAGACTAATTTGATTTTGGAATACTATTTTGGGTCTCAAAAAATAGAGGATTTAGGACTACTATATAGCAAAAAATAAGGGAAAAAATCTAGCGGTGGCGAGTCGTTATAAATTGGGGATATTTTTTACATATAATAATTGTATTTACTAAAATTCTTGTTGTGGCGGCCGCCTCTACTAGACCCCCTTGGCTCCATCCTTGCCTCCATATATAAAATTTACTCCATTCATCCCATAATTTTAGTTCACCTTTTTATTTTTGGATTTTGTAATAGATGTCCATTTTGACATATTAAAGAAAAAAAGCTGATAAAATTTTCTTAGTTGTCCACCTTTTAAGAGAATCTCTAACAGCCTCGGCCTAGCTCAGATTTGGTTAAAATGGCGAGTTGGAAAGCACTTTCGCGATTTCCAGTAGCCTTGTCGGAAAGTCACCATTTCACCCTCCACTACAGTGACTCGGTACACCCAGAGAGTCATTGTAGTGCTCAGCGCCCCCACCCCCCCCCCCCCCCCCCCCCCCCCCCCCCCCCCCATGATTTATAGCGTTGTATCGCACGAAATAGATTGTCGGAAAAAAGAGTTGAAAAAAGGCATCGGGAACTAGTCAAGAAGAAAGCGTCGTGAAAACAAGTTGGAAAACACACCGGAAAATGCGCTCATGAAAAAACAAGGTAGAAAATGAACCAAAAAAATGAGCCGGAAGAACAACAGAAAAAGTGTATCGGAAAAACGAATGAAGGAGTTTTGTGAATTGGATAACCATTTTGGTTAGGCTGTTGGGGTGGTGACTGGTGAATATTCATTGTTTGGCAAGCTAAAATAAAATTTGGTGTTTAGTGTAGGCATTTTGCCTGGCCAGTACTGCTGGAGATACTCTTAAATAGTAGAGTAATAATATTAGCTCCTATTTTTAAAATAAATTTGGGCAATTTTACAAACTTGTAAAGATGTAATGAGTATGTGGTCCTTAAACAATTAAGTTTGGGCTCCAAAAACTAACTAATACTACTATCATGGAATGAAGGGAGTAAAAATCTGGAAATTGATTTTCCCGCTCTATTTTTTTTTTATGCCGCTCCACTTTTAACGTGAAGTTACTCATAAATTTATGAACAAAATAAAGCGTCATCAATAAAAAATAGAGCGCAAAAAACAAAATCCTAATAATATATAGCAGCAAATCCTAAGTTTTGTTTACCACCACCAACCCCCTTGGTTTTACAAGTAATTAGAAAGTTGGTGGAATCGTAAGCCTAATTATTATCATCATGCCTGCTAAAGCTAGTTACCTTGTAATTGCATGTTGGTAATTGAACTAAACCAAATTAGTAATTAAGTAGCGTTTTAGTTTGTTTTCCAGCGGAGAGGTGCTACAGTTCCCGACGGGAGGGATCCTGACCGGATTCCTGACAGCGCGCCTGGCCTACTCCGGCCACAAGACGGCTAATCGGAGCCGTCCAAAAATTCTTAAAAAAAAAAAACCAAGTGGGCTTTCTAAAAAATCAATGGCATCTGATGTGTGTAGGTGGCCGATCCAAACACTTCATTTTTGTGTGTATATATACACAAAAAAATGAAGTGTTTGGATCAACTTCCTACACACGTCGGATGCCGTTGATTCTCACTTAAGCCCACTCGATTTTTTTTTAGAATTTTTGGATAGCTCAAATCAGTTGTCCGATGGCCAAAGTGGACCCGGCGCGCCTTCGGAAATCCAGTCGGGATCCCTCCGAAGGTAACCTTAGATTTTCTGTTTCCAGTTAGGAGTACTGACAAGATTGACAGACTCTCTCTCTCTGACTTTAGGGTTTCAGCTTCCAGTAATATCTTCTCCTCTACTACCAGACGAAGTTTACTGCATTTCAATATAGAACCGCCATTGAAAACTAGTATCATATTTAGTCCTTTTCATTGACAACTCTCTCTCTCTCTCTCTCTCTCTCTCTCTCTCTCTCTATGCGGACGCTGTAGTACTCTGAAGAGTCAATCGTGATAGTTCTGGAAAATCTCTTCCTTCGCCGCCCATTTGAATAGACTACATACTACTGCAGAACTACTAATAAAAGTCACAAATATCGACTTCAGTTTGTACGGGATGGAAGAAGATCGAGTATTTTATAGCTAGCTAGCCCTTCTTTTCTCTTCTCATCGATCGGTATATACAAAGAGAGAGAGAGAGACACATGCATGAGACAATTAAACAAAAATTAACACAAAGAAAATCCGTTTGTCTTTCGTGTATATATATAGCTCCTTAATTTCTTTTTCTCCCCTTAGTATCCATGGTTGTTTTATTACTTATATATTAAAATTAATCTAACTCTGTTTAAAGTACTTGAATAGTAGTATTAAACTTGATTTTGTAAAAAAATATTATCAGATCAGTTATGCCAAATTTCTGCATGAGTCACGGTTGGTTGAATTAATTAAGTAAGTACTACTACCTTTTTTTAGGGTTTTGTTTTCTACTAAAAGATTCCAAACTTTTCCATGTCAATATCTTGGTTTGGCAATAAGACGCGGTTGTGCTTTTTCCATTACGCGGCAAGAACGTTACATAGGACGAAAATGGACGGCTAAAAACAGTGATTGATCGAATGGTGCATTAGGAGAGAGAGAGAGAGAGAGAGAGAGAGAGAGAGAGGAATTCCACTGGATGGATTTGGGAGAGGCGTGCTTGCGAGAGATGAATTTGATTGGAAAATGAAATGAGACTGAACATGCAAGTGGTGAGAGTCAATTAATATAATTAATGCAAAAAGTTCTCTCCAGAAGGTTGTGCGGTGCTTAATTAATTGGTGGAAAAGTTAATTACTCCTCCTCCTACAAGACTCCAAGGAATTATTATTGAAAAGATATAGGAGTACTACTACTTTTAAATTAAAAAAAGAAAAGCCATTAAATAAATACTACTATAAGGGCTTTGCTATAATATGATGAGAAAGATGGGTATTGGTAGATGCCATCGAAAGATGTCCTAGGGAGAGAGATCTGAGAGTGGTCACGGACTTGTCTTGACTATTCTCACACTCATATTTTGGCGTAGATACAACACATGCGTAGGTATTTTTTTTGACGATTAGAGTGTTCAAATCAATTTACGCTCATATTTTTTCAAAGACATGGATCGGACTAGGCCATCCAATTTACTTTTTTTGGCCCTTTCCAAAACCCACTTCGATGACCGGAACCGCTCCCGTAATAGACCTCGTCAAGACCATCAATTGTGCATAAATTCATATTGTTCCAATACTAACTAATACTTATGATTAGGATGGATTTTTAATTTATCTTGAAAAAAAAGTACTAGTGTCTCACTGGAGCAAATCTAATAAGGTTATTAATTACATAAATCTGTACTTTACACCGATCAATTTATACTTTGACATGATTTATTGTATTGACGAACTCTAAACAGTGAACAGCCCGTCCATAATCAATAATAAACGCAATTCTGTATGCGCACAAAAAAAAGAAAAACTGCCACACAGTTGACTAAAAAAGGCGTCCCCACCCTATATACATATGCCAAGAAATTATTTCCCTTAAGCCCCACACCCTCTCCCCACCAATCTACCGTTTCACACAAACTAGCTGCTAGGACGTCCATAGGTAGAATGCAAAATTTCTCTTCTATATTCTTCAACACATTGCTATATACATATATATATATATATATGACCAAGAAAACGAAATTTATGAAACAGGACAATCACAGGAACACAAAAAGTATTTACTTAGTTCGTTTAGAAAGTCAACCCCGTCGGTGCACGAGGATCGATAGAGGAATTCCAAGCCAGTTTTCCCCGTTCCTCTCACTTAAAGACTCTTCCGAATTTGAAAATGTAGTTTCTTCTTGGGGAAAGTCTTTTACAGAAACGGATCATTGATTACTGAGATGGGCAGTTGAGATGAGACTACAGAGGCTTCGATCTGCAATCCAATTGCAGAGAAGTCAGATCGTAACTATAAAGGCCCCCCAAGTATCCCATAATGAAATTCCACTCGGACCTCACAACTAGAATATGGTCGTGCGAGTAAAATTGGGTTATAATCTTTGGCGGAATTCGGAGAAACTCAACACATTTATGCATTGACATGTAAGCCTTCAAACAAACTAAATGAACCAGGTTCAGCTCGTTTGCATCTCGAAAATGGCAATACTTGGCTCGACTCAAATGATTTTATCCTATTCACATATGCGTGTAAGTATGTATAACCATGGATGTATAGGTATAAATTAATACTTCCAAGGTACGGACGTATGTTAATTATTAGCATGCAAACCTTAGGAGGACTAGTAGTGCAATACTACATGATTGTGAAATGCCAGTTTTGTACTACATGCACGAGCGCACCTAATACCTACGCAACATATGCATGCACGTGAAGGGTTCCTTTTATAATTATATAATTAAAAATAATACTTTAGTTACTGGTATGTGATAGATAATACCGTGAGTACTAATTCTAGTGCTGAGCAAATTGCTCAAATTAAAAATTAATTAATCAATTCTGGAACCAACCACCAAGTTCCATTACCAAGTCATTTCAGATATGAAATGGAACAAAGGCATGACGTACGGCATCACAACGGGACGCCATGCGCATTCCAATGAGATTGGCACCCACGTACGCACCCGACAATCAATTACCACCAAAGCTCCCACGGTATAAACGCTAAGTTGACAAGACACCAACCAAAATCTAGATCAAGAGACAGAAAATACAAAACTGAACAAAGGCGCCATGGACATATGCAATGGCTGGCCTCAACCTCAAAGTGTCACAAAAACCAGCAGAACAAGCCTAAAACAAAACAAAACCAAAAAAACCCAAGGAAAAGCTGGCTCCAGGTGCAGCAATCGAACTTATGGTGCTTTTTTTGAAAACTAATAAATTCTGGTTTTTGATTATTCAAGAGCGACTTACAATTTCGCCAACTGGAATTGGTTTATCTGGTCACTCTTGTACACGTTCATAAGAGATATCAGATAATTAATCCTTGTCAAAAGCAGAATTTTTTTTTTCTTTCCCTGAATGTACGATGGTTATGTATTTATCCTCTTAATGAATTATCGGTTGAGCTTTAGATGCCGTTCCGCTTTTTTTTTAAACCTTTTTTTATCAAAAAAAATGTAATTTCAAGCTCAAATATAATGAAAATAAAAAATAATTTTTTAACTTTTTTTTGCACCGTTTAAAAGATCTTAATAAGATCTATTAAACAAAAACCATATTGGTAGGAAAATTATTTGCTTGAACACATAATTTTTGAGTTTGAAATTACATTCCTTTTTTAAAAGTTCATTTTTAGAAAAACTGGAATGGAGCCTTAGTGTGGTTGTGAGCTCGATATCTTGGTTGATGTACTTGAGATACTTATGTATTTTTCAATTATTTGTTTTGGGGAAAAATACGATGTTGTGAAAAAAAAACGAATGTATTGATTGTATTCAAATCATAATCTAGCATGCCTTTATATAATCTACAAGACGCATAAAAAGGAAATACGCATGATAAAAAAATCTAAACTAACTACAAAACATAAATAATAATCTGCCTAAACTAGAAACATAATAATAAAGCCTAGAAAATATGGTAACATAATATCCCAATATTATTTTGACATCCTCCTTCAAACTCAAATAGATCTACCAACTTGAGTTTGAAAAAGCCTAAAGAAGCCAGGAGCAGCCATGCCAAGCCAAGAGAAACCAGAAGAAGCCAGGAAAGAGAAAACGGCCAAAAGAGCCAAAAACAGCCATAAGCGAGAGAAACAATTACAACAAATTTTAGAGAACAATTCCATTGTATGCAAACTGAAAATTACATATTTACATGAACGATATATTGATAAACTTTAAACGAAATAATGATACTCCCTCCGTCCCTTTTTAAATGTCCTGCTTCGTAACTCCAACTTATTAAAAAGACATCATCATTATACCTGTCACATCAACTTTTTTCTCCACTTTCCCTACTTACCCATCATCATTACATATACTTTTTAGACAATAAATCAACTTTTACCCACTACCTTTACAAAATAGACACTTATTAAAGGACAGCCCAAAATGGAATACTGGACCTGATACAAAACTGAACGAAATCCTGTGTTTCATACAATATCCTTAAAAAAGATTCGTCGTCTACCGAAGGGTATTGAGGTTGAATTGACATCTATCTCCCAAGATAATTCAGCTAAAACCATAGCTTACGAAACATCACCGTATACAGCCTTGACGAACTGAATCGTACATCTCTCTCTCACACAACAATATCTGACTTCAAAACAAGAAACCCCAAAATGAATTCAAGGAATTGATTTTTGCCATAATAGACGCAGTGTCTTTAATAGACGCAGTGCCGATCCCGACATTTGGGTTGCTCAAGCCTAACCTTCTGCTTGGTTGCCCCTACATATATTTTTTTGCTGGATTTCTAATTTTTTTTAATACATACAAATTTTTTATTTTTTTTTGCCCCTTGCCGGGGGTTGCCTGAGCCGACCGGCTTGCGGGGCTTACCCCCTGGCCGGCCCTGAATAGACGCACGATTAAAAGTATAGTCCATATTCATTGAACTAAACGAGGTCTTTCGGTTACTTCGGAAGACCCTCCGTATACTCCGATTTCATCACCGAAAATTTGGAAAATTACCAGCACTTGTCACAAAAGAACAAATGATTAAAAAAACACAAAGTGACATAAAATTAATAAAGCACCAAATCCACCGCTAAGGGGTTGTGGCCACCCTGTCCTCTTTTTGGAGATGTCCCTTTCTCATCTTAAAACTCTTTTAACTCATACCTCTTCCATTGTACGTAGGGCCTGAAAGCTATGTAGATCTTTCCATTTACTCTCTCTCTCTCTCTCTCTCTCTCTCTCTCTCTCTCTCTCTAGGCCGAGAGAAAGACTAAGACTCTATCTCTTCATTTTACCCATTTCTTATCTTCACAGTATCCTAAAAAAGTAGGGTTACTTGCTCCTCATGTATAAAGAGGAAAGGAGAGCTGATGCCCTTGATCACAAGTCACTGGAACCAGTGGTATTATAAATTTTATGGCAATTGCTGCAACAAACATGAGTAGCCAAGATGATCGCGAAAACAGCAACAACTACAGCAACAACAACAAAGACGATGATCATGAACATGACCTGGTCATGCCTGGGTTTCGGTTCCATCCGACCGAGGAAGAACTCATAGAGTTCTACCTTCGTCGTAAGGTCGAGGGAAAGAGATTCAGCGTTGAACTCATCACTTTTCTTGACCTCTATCGCTATGACCCTTGGGAACTCCCTGGTATGACTCCATCGATCCTACTTATCTCTAGCTCTATCCCTAATTCTCCTTCTCTCTTTTGTTTTGAGCTTAATTACTTACCCTTTTTCGCTTTCATTTTCTTATACCTTCCATCCTCGTCTTCGAATCTTACTCTTCAAACTTAACTCACCTAAAAGTTTACAACAACATGTTTCTTCCCAAATCCTTATAAATTTTGTTGGAGATTATTATTATTTTTTTTTTTTGGCGTGCGATAAAGTTGGAGAATCGGTTTTTTGTGTTAATTTTGTGTTACAATTTGTAGAGTGTTGATGTATCTCTTTCTAGACTTTACAAGAATTTCCTTTTTCGATTTACGAATTTTTTAAACAAGATTTTCAGTTTGAGACAAACAAAAAAAATTCATCAAGCATATATACTGTGGTGATTTTTCTTCAATTTTTGTTTGTTTGTTCCTGCTCATGGCAAATTCTCTCCCAAACTATACGTTTCCTTTTTTCTTTTTTTTTGAACAGTGAAGAAGATTTTCATTAGTGTATACAAACTAGATGTTTCTTGCTTCCCCACTGATTAAATTTTCTGTTGAAAGATTTGGCTTTATTTTGGTTTATTTTGTGCCAGTACTGGTGGGAGGGTGTTGATATAATATCTCTAGATGTCACGAGAGTTTATTTCCTGTGTACATAATCGGCACTAATTTCTTTGTAAATTGTCCTTTGTTTTGGCCCAATATCATCATATCAACTTTCTGATGGTCCTGATCTCTTTTTTTCCCCTTTATTTGTAGCTGATCTCAATTATTAGTTCAAGCCATGACATCTAGCTCTACCCTATCTCTCTTTTGAGCACCCATTTTCCCATTCATTCTCTTCTTGTAATTCTCTTTAATATATATGTATCAATATATTACAACGACCCTAAACCATATAAATCTCTATAGCATCACATGCACCATATTCAACTATGTCACAAGGTAATTAATCAATTTATATATCCGAATTACCGTCGCATCGGCTGTCGTTGATGTTGATTTGTGACTTGTTTCCTTTTGTTTTCAGCCATGGCATCAATTGGAGAAAAGGAATGGTTCTTCTATGTGCCTAGAGATAGGAAGTATCGAAATGGGGATCGACCAAACCGCGTGACGACTTCTGGATACTGGAAGGCTACTGGAGCGGACAGAATGATCCGCAGTGAAAATTTCAGGTCGATTGGCCTAAAAAAGACTCTTGTTTTCTACTCTGGGAAGGCTCCAAAAGGCATCCGAAGTAGTTGGATCATGAACGAGTACCGTTTGCCTCATCAAGAAACCGAAAGATTACAAAAGGTAGCTATTAGATTCTTAATTCATTGAGCTTTAAATCTATTCAAAATCACCAAATAACAAAATTAAGGTTTACTATAAGGATCCTTCTATTGACAACCTACTGGGCTGTCAACAAACTTAAAAAAAAAAAAAACACAGACTTCAATACATCTTTTGAACTTTTTAATTACTATATATTTTCACGCTCTTTTATACACTTTTCACAAATTTGCCAACATTATAATACCAACAAAGTTCTTAAACTCATCACTAAGGCTTCATTAAGCTGGCTAGCTAGCTCTATATATGCATAACAGAATAGCTTGATCTTTGGTTGCCTACTCAGGAAGGGTTGATTAGTTTCAATAGCTATGGCAACTGGTTTATTAATGTAGACCTAGTTTATAAGAAGTAGAAGAGGGTTTGCATAATTAAGTTAATTCCTTCTCCTTATTCTTCCTTCTTTTTTTTCCCTTCTTTTTTTGTGTGTGTTTAGACTTCTCCGCCTTATTCTTTACTTTCATAATTTTTGAATTGGTTTTGAGTCTTACTCCCGGGATATAGTACTCCTTTATATAGCCAAGTAAGTATTCGAGTGGATAGATAGACAATGAACCGTTGAAGACTTCAATTGACTTCAATTGAAGACTTCACAAGCCATTTAGAAGGTATTAGAAAGTATAAAATCTAAACTGTTGTTTCTTTTTGTTCTCTTTTCTTCTAACTCTTGGTTGGTTTTTTCTTTTCTCTTTTTGGGATTATTGGTATGCATATGATTTGATTGGTTTTTTCCTTTCAATGATGTTTGCTCTTTCTTTCTCGATGTACCCATTATCGAGTTTCTAATAATATTTCTTTGCCTATCAAAAAAAAAAAAAAAGATAGACAATGAACATATGAAATGAAAAATCCAACAGCACTACCTAAGTTACTACCAATTTGAGCACTCAGAATTACAGCTTCCCCTCCTACCAATTGTTATAAAATATTTCCCCTCAAATTGAGAACAACGATGGACTTTGAAATTGCTACTCCCTCTTCGGCATTCATGCCATGTTTTAAATTGTCCGTATCTTTCAATTTATAATGGGTTTCATGATCATTT
Source organism: Rhododendron simsii (assembly GCA_014282245.1). Taxonomy (NCBI): domain Eukaryota; kingdom Viridiplantae; phylum Streptophyta; class Magnoliopsida; order Ericales; family Ericaceae; genus Rhododendron; species Rhododendron simsii. The sequence continues at coordinate 23,867,402 of CM024963.1, forward strand.
TGAAAATTTCGCATAATAGAACTAATTGAGATCTATCAAATAAGATCTATATTGCATATTTTTAGAGATTTAAGTAGGTGGAATAATGGAAGTGGACTAACAAAGACAGACGGATGAAGTATGATACACATCCAAATAATGATGCGTGCGGTATGCCACTTTTTTTGAGTCCCTCATTTTTTTTTGTTAAAAATGCTTCGTCAATGATCAAACACCTTGGCAAATCTCTCTATTTGTTTCCACTTCGTAACTTGCAGGCAGAAATCTCACTTTGTCGCGTCTACAAGAGACCCGGAGTGGAAGACCATCCATCACTCCCTCGCTCGCTCCCCACCACGAGGGCATCCTCGTCAAGAAAGCACCACGCGGCCGAGACCAGTACTCACGCTGCCGCCGCCGAGAAACCATTCCAAGCATTTGGAGGATCAAATCCTCAAGCACTGGAAGATCAGGGAGGAGAAAAAATGAGCGAAACGAGCGCAAGCAGCAGCACGGAGATCGGCATGAGCAGCCTAGGGTTTCCAAAGCACATGAACCCTTACATGAATGCATTGCCCTCAATTCCCTCCCCAATTGCACCACCACCATTGACTCCAATGGAAGGTTGCTCCAATATTTTGGCGCCACAGAATACTATTAGTCAAGTTGATGATCTCCAAAGGCTAATAAGCTTCCAGTACCAACAAGCTTCAATGAGTGCTCAGCAGCAGCAAGAGTTCTATCATCTCTACCATCATCCTTCAAATTTCCCCACAGTGTTTCAGCCACAAGTACCACCCAACAACTCTGATAGACTCTGGGAGTGGAACCCATTAGCAGAGGGGAACAAAGACTACTTCTCTACCCCTTTCAAGTAATCTATATATTAGCAACTGGACATATATTAATTAAATTAGGTTTAAAATATAATATTGTATTATGTAGTTAGAAATATGAATCTTGATGCTTTATTTGGTAGTACTGATTTGACTAAGGTTTAATTTGTATGATCCTAGCATATGCACTTATTCATAAGTGAATATTGATGGTGTTTACCTAGGGTTAGTTAAAATATTCCTTGCAGCTAGTACTTTTGTTTTGCAAATCAAATTAGTTTTGTGTTAGTTATATTCTTCAGTTTAATCTCAACTTTTAAGGATTTGAAGAGTTCAAGGATATGGGAAGAAGATGAGGGGCGACTCCAAGATTTGAGTTTAGCAGTTACAAGGACATATAGAAAAATATTTTTGATACAAAATTGTATGTAAAATAAAGTTTGAGTTGGGAAGAAGATGAGGGGTGACCCCAGAATTTGAGTGGGCGGCAATGGGACTCAAATCCAAGCACGAGACTAAGTAGTAGACTGCGTCTTCGTTTCTCAACTTGGATACGTGTTGGGTTTTGGAAGCCAGATTAGTATTAGGGTTCACGACTTTGAAGATCTAATTATGATTAACTAGCTAAGGGCATTGTGGTGGTTAGTATTATATACTCCATCCGTCTTCATTTTGTTTGTCCATTTTTTGAAATATAAATTTTCAGTGAACGTAATCACCCCTCCTCTTCCCCTTCGTCCCTCCTCGCCTCTCTCCTCTCTCACCTTCATGCTTTCGGGTTCCTCAGGTTTTGGGCGAGGGTTTGTTTAACGGCGAGGTCTCCTTGGGGTTGGCGGCGCCAACAGGTGGTGGTTCCTCAGGCTCGTTTTCTTCCTTCGTCTCCAGATCTAAAGGCCTCGGTCCTGAGATGAGGTAATAAGGTGTGTGGTTGGGTTTAGGGGTTTTTTGCTTTTCGTTTCGTTTCTTTTCTTTGTTTTGTTTTTCCGGCGGTTCCCGTTGGATTTCTACCGGCTGTTTTGGGTTTTTCCCAAATCACTCCGGTCTGGTACCAGTTTGGTTGTTTCCCCAGATCTGGTGTGGAAGGTGGTGGGCGAATAATTTCGGCGCCTTTTGAGGAATAGTCCGATGATGGTGGGTTGATTGTGGTCTCGATCTTGCTCCGTGCGCTTCCAGCCTCGTTCCGGTGGCTTTTTTTCGGGGTCCAGATTTCATAGGTGCTTTCTCGAGTTTGAACTAAGAGTGGTCCGTTTGGGATTCTCTTCTATCTAGACCTAGATTGGTTCGCTTCTGACGATTTCACCAGTCTTGCTTCTGCAGGGGGTGCCTGTGTCAAAGTCTTGATAGTTTTGATTCATTCTTGTATCTTTTGATGAAATCTGTATTGCCTTCGGGCTTTGTTATGAAATGAATTGATTGTGTTAAAAAAAAAAAAAAAAACCTTCCAAAACATACCCTTCAAATTTTAAGAATGGTTAATTACTTGATTTCAAAACATAAGGGGCAAGAATGATAATTCATATCTTTTAGACGTCTATGAGCTCTTAAAGTTAGACAAATTTTTGGAACAAGAAAAAGTAAAAAAGTGAACAAATAAATTGGGCCAAATGGAGTATTAAAGTTTAGCGATATATATTGTGGCTAACCAACTAATGTGAGTTTGGAGATGGGCGAAGAGAGTTAGAGAAGGAAGAGTCACACATGCCATCCCGATGTCAAAAAATATTTATATTACACTAGTGGATTGGCCATTTACCAGTATGAAAAGATAGCAATTTAAAAGATGAATGGATTGAATCATTAAATAAATATTGTAATGGTATTAATCACATGAGAATTGAATTAAGCATTTACTCTTTTTCAACAAAAAAACAAAGCTCAGGAAAAAGTCTGATTTTATACTTTAACCTCACTCTTAAATAAGCAAGTGGACTCTCAAGGGCAGACCATAGAAGGGGGTGGAGGTGTCACAGGCCAGCCCGATCAGGTTAAAAAATAATAATAATTTACTTCTAAATAAAACGAAATCATATGTTTTTTGGGTATTAATACTATTTTTCATTTATTACGTATTTTTTTGGGGTATATAATGTAAGTTAAAAAATTAATGATTAATATATCAGAATATATACCTTTGGGGTATTATGAAATACTTAGCATTAGAGCACGTGTCTTTTTTTGGATAGTAAGTAGCTTGATGTTGATTAACCTATAAAGATGTTTTGTTTTATTTTATTTTATTTTTGAATTATGAATAATTAATCTAGACCACATGTACATTTTTTATATCAATTATATAAATATTTGGAGTGTCACTCCTCCGACTTAAAAACTTGGTTTCACCATTGTGGACTCTTACTAAACAACATTGACCCCAATCTAAATTCTGAATTCACCGTTGTTCAGTGACATGGACATTTTTGTCACTTTTTTTTGTGGTGCTTATAGACACTCTCGTCAATTCACCGAAAAATGTGATACGGAGTATTCGTTTCGTTCTTTTCTGGTTACATTTGATATTTAATTTTTCGTATTATTATGTGTGTACGTTTGGTTATAACTTAACCCTAAGAAAAAAAAAATGTGTCTGTTATAAAACTGATCAAATATTGAGGCTCACACATAAGATAGCACCTCAATCACCAAATGATTATGATATAAACAATTTAATGAGCTGTTAATAACGCAAGAAGAATATAAAAATCTAGTCTCCAATACACTTTTAACATTTTTTAAGGTACTTTAACACATAGAATTAAAACTGTATATATTGTTTTGTCTTTTCCGGCCTCATAGAATTGGGTTGTTAATAGGAGTAGCATTTTTCTTTTCCTAATTAGCCAGATGCATCTGTATGGAGGCCCTGTTTGGCTGATCGACAGCTTTTTACGCTTTGCATTTGTGCATCTTTTTTCCCATTTGGAGTGTCTGAGAGCGAGCAAGCTCTGCATTCAATTTTGTCGAATGCATGCACTTCAACAGTGAGCCGAAGACTAATATTGTAGCATCAAAATCATTAGTAGAGGAGTATTTTGAATGGCCCTGCTGCCTCTAAGGGAGAGCAAGGTGGGCGCGCGGTGCGCTGATGCGTTGCCGTTTTATGTGTAGCCCAACACACAGCACCATGATCAGTCATTGTTTGGCTGGAAAAATGGGAAAAAAACAAGAAGGAAACCCCCAAACAGCAGCCTTGTATATAGTAGATGGCAACGTTTTCTTGTATTCTTTACGTACGTTGAAGTCTTGACATATACAACCCCTCAGTACTGCACCACAATTCTTTTTTCATTTTTTTTTTTTTTGTGAAAGGCCGTTTTTTCAATTTGCAGTTTGGCATGCATTCAACTGCAAACTTATATACGCTACTATTCTCTCTCCGTCCCTGAATGTTTTTTTGGTTAATTTGCAAAATGCGCGAGAACCTTAAAATAATGTACAATTTTTCAAAGAGAAATTCAAATTTTTTTCAACAATTTACTACTAGAAAGATGGCCTAAGCATTTAACATGTTACATTTTCTTGTTGTACTTGAAATCAATATTTTTCTATTAAGTAATAGAAATTAATCTTGATAGAGGGTATAAAACTTCTATCGCGTGTATTATTTTCGAAAAATTCTAAGCTCATATTAAGTGTAATTGGAGCGAATATGGAAACTACGATGCTTATATATATATATATATATATATATAGGAATTTTCAAGTGAGGGATCCCTCATTTTTTTAAAATGAGGGACTTTCATTTCCCAATCAAATTTTGAAAATCCGAGCAGCTCAATGTGTGCAGAACGTAATTTTAAGGGTACCCGTGAGAAATCAGCAAAAAAAATGAATGGAAAAGGCTTCATCCGAGCAGTTTTCATTGAACGGTTCAAAAAAAATTGCTCGGATGAAGCCCTTTCCATTCATTTTTTTTGCTGATTTCTCACGGGTACCCTTAAAATTACGTTCTGCACACATTGAGCTGCTCGGATTTTCAAAATTTGATTGGGAAATGAAAGTCCCTCATTTTAAAAAAATGAGGGATCTCTCACTTGAAAATTCCTATATATATATATATATATATATATATATATATTGGCTTGAAGAAATGTTTCCCGTGATATATGCGTTTTCCAGCCAAACAAGGATTTGAGGAGCTGTGCTAGCCAACACAATTGATACCCACAACGGAAGCACATCAGAGCACCGCCCATCCTATTGTCCCTTAGGGGCAGTGGGCCCCTCTATCCCTCCTAAATCTATTTTACACATAGTCGATCATTCAAATACTTTTAGAGATTCTAATTATATATAACTAATCCAAAATATTACTAAATTTTAAAAAATAACTGGCTCCCGAACCCCTTGAATTTGCTTTAGTTGATTTATGAAGTAACATCTATATTGAGGAACCAATAAGCATCTCTCTCTCTCTCTCTCTCTCTCTCTCTCTCTCTCTCTCTCTCTCTCTCTCTCTCTCTCTCTCTCTCTCTCTCTCTCTCTCTCTTTTGGGCTTACTGTTAGCCATGAGAATGATAGCACCATGATTGATCCCACGGACTGCGCCAAGACAAAAGTTACCTTCCCAAAATGTGATAGATGGTTTATTGCATTCAAAACTTGAGCCAAAAAAAAGACCTATCCAATTCGCTTGTTTTGGTGACCCGAAATTACTCGGGATGCATATGTCCGAACATATTTCCCAACACGGACATGTTTTGAGCAGTGTAATTTGGAAGAATTTCACGATTTATGGTACGTTTTATATCTGAATCTGCGTCCGTTAATTTTTGCCCCTAGTACTAGCGAACCAGCCAGTCACGGATCAGGTACAAGTTTGGATTAATAGTCTTTGTTGGCCTAGCTACGGATACGGTCCCAACCAAAAAACAAATAGCTTTAATATTCTCCTTGGGATCCAGTCTACATGTGGTAGCTGAAGTCTAGGATACATAAAGGGGATAATTGTTGTACTGGCAGAGTGAGACATAAAAGGAAAAAGCAGGGCATTTTGAGCCATAAATGTCCACCGCATTGTGTGGGGTCCATTTTAGGACACCCCACAAATAATCATAGTCGTTCAATTTATTTGCATAAATTTTTTTAATCCATTTCAGGACACCCTACAAATGATCAAATTGAGCGCCAAATTTTTTTAAACCTTTTTTAATCCATTTCAGGACACCCCACAAATGATCATATACGCTGAGGGCATTGTTAATTGCATAATAAATTACAACATTGAATTGAATTATAAATTAATTTAAAGAGATCACAAATATTAGTAATTTATAAGTAAAAATTTAAAGGTTTGAATTTAATATCCCTCCGAGATATAAAATCTATGGCATAATGAGTCAATTAATCTAATGTGAATAGACCTTACAAGATTTTATATTTCGTCATCGTTAATCTAGTCAAAGAAAGAGACTATCAGTTTATTTGTTAGCTGCATAGATTTAAGTCATATGGTGTTCCGGTTTCTTAAAAAAGAACTTTTTAGAAAAGGAAGGTAATTTCAAGCTCAAAAATTATGTGTTTACGCAAATAATTTTTCTACCAATATGGATCTTGTTTGATAGATTTCATTGAGATCTTTTATACGGTGCAAAAATAATCAAAAAATTATTTTTCATTTTCATTATATTTGAGTTTGAAAATTGAAGAAAAAGAAATTTTTAAAAAAGAAGGGTTAGTGGAACACCCAATCAACAGACTGGTTATCTGCGGATGAGCAATTCCTAACTTTTATATTCGTTGCGAACCGGATATTAAGGGGATAACAAATTCAGGAAATATTTACATCTGAGCATGCCATGCTTAAATATTTACATATCTGGCTCTATATCTGGTTTTCTTTTTACAAAAGGAATATGCTAAAATCCACCCAAATGGGTAGGATAATAGATAAAAAGGTGCATTGATATCCGAGAAATGTGTATTGATATTTGTGAAAGTATATTAATATCCATGAAATATGCATTGATATCCGAACTTGTTTGGAAGTATGTGTATGTTATTCTCTGCCTAGTGGGCGGAGGTTAGCAAAACCGTTTACAAAATTGCCATCTTTATTTTTGCGGAAATGTCGTTATTCATCATTCTCTTAGGGAAATGATATTGCCATACCATTTTTTGATAATGCCACACCCTACAAGTGTATTTTTGCATCAAAAACTACACTTGCAGGGTGTGGCATTATCAAAAACTACACTTACAGGGTGTGACATTATCAAAAAATGGTGTGGCAAAATCACTACCCTTCTCTTATTCAAACAAGCAATGTATAATTGATCATCTTCTACATAGTAATCCCTCGTTCTATCATAACCTCCTCCTAGAATTAATCAACTTCTACATAGTAATTCCTCGTTCTACCATAAAACGTGGAAGCGGCTATAAATTTTGGAAGAACAAAGTCAGACAAATTATTTTTTTTCCCCCATAAAAGACCTCCGCATTCAGAATTGTGGGCGTGCGTCACTGGCTGCTTTTCTCATGATAGAGAGGTCCAGGGAATGCTACTGTGTGTACCCTCACTATACTGACTCTTTTTTTCTCATCAGCCTAGCTCCCACTTTGTTCTTTTTTTCTCACACTTTAATCCATGTGTTGTCTTACTCTTGCAATCCCATTCCAAGAAAACCTAACTAGGAAACTATATACATTTTGTAAATAGTACTATCATGTTTTTAAGACTTATTAAGAGTGTGTTCCACTAATAAGAATAAATACTTATTTTATTGTATTCAATGTAATGTAATGTACTGTGAGAGAATCATCTGTCTCGTAAAGCGAAAAATAAGTGTTTAAAAAATAAGTACCTTAGTGGAAAGGAGCCTAATGAGTCATAATAAGATTTTGCACAACCACTCAAATAGTCTGTTTGGCTCAAGTTCTACAATTCGGTCAGTATTTTGAGAGTAATAGTCCTATTACAAAGAATGAAATGTAAGTATGTAACCGGTACATTCTATGGTGGAGCCCACCATTCATGTGAGAAGGGAGAACATTACTCTCGGATGGTAGTGTTTTCCTTTTCCGATTCTCATCTACTGGTGTTCCAAGTTTATATAAGCATAAGTTTGGAATATGTGGAGGAGGAGAGGGAAGGGAAAAAATAGAAAAAGATGGAAAAAGTAGTGAAAATAGTCAATACATTTGACGATAAGAAAAGAAATTCTCAAGATTTTCCGATGGGGGAAAAGTAATGGTTACAACCTAATAAGCATTTCCAACCCATGGCTTCAGAAAATCTTACGTGGCATAAAAACGGAAACTTTTTGCATTCTCTTTTGATCAAATCCTAATGTCGAATAGAGTGCCAAATCCAATGCAGATTTGACTCGACAACATTTGCTTCAAAGTTGACTCATCCTACCAAATTACCAAAAAGTAAGTGCTTTGTAACTTTGAATTTGTTATCTCTAATTTGAAGCCATGGGCAGGAGGAGAAGCTCAACCACCACACTTATATTGTACCAAGTGTGTCCCAGCAATTAATTTCTCGTGACTTCTCAAGAAGCAGCATTTTAGGCTTTTAGCCCAACAAGCTGCTAGGAACCTGAAAACACAAGCACTCAAGAAAAATGAATCCAAACAGTCCCCATGCAAATTCAAATAGATTGCTTTCATATTTCTAATCATGTATTCTTCTTGTGTAAAAGATCTTATACAATAGCAAGACCATATGCTCAGCTCGATCTCGGTAGATCAGGCTCGGCTATATCTAACAATCTAATAATTGTACAATAACTACTTTTAAAAAAAAAGACAGAAAAAGAACAGCATTGTTTTGAGTTAGTGATGTTTTTGTTCCTTTTCTTAACTGAGGATCTCTCTCTTGTCAGAAGCCATTCTTTCACTCACTCTTCCAGCAGATTGGAAGCTCTTGCCATCACTGCTGCTGCTACTACCTTTGGAATTTTTCACAACAGCACGCTGCATGATCCGCACCGGAATCCCACCCAAATCAAAGTCTTCCTTCAAAGAGTTGGTTAAGAACCTAAGGTCCGTATCTGAGAGCTGTGCTTTTCCGCTAACAAAGGCCACGAAAGTAGGTGGCCGGGCTTTCACCTGAGTGAAATATTTGATTTTCGGTTGACCAGCGTTGTCTTTCCAAGAATGCCTGCTCATTACCTGATCAAAACAACCCAGAAATCATCTGCATGTAAGTCCCCGTTATTTTTTTTTTTTGATAGGCAAAGAGGGGTAGATAAGGAATCAACCCAAAGGAACCAAAACAAAACCAAGGACCAAAGGTTACAAGACTAACAAACTGGCTTAAGAAGCCCCAAAACAAGTCTAAAGACCAGTACCCATCTTAAGCCAAACCAACAACCAAATAATCCAATCCGAATCATCAACAGTAGATGCAGAAAACCAATCCAGTAGCATCAGCAGATACAAAACATGCAGATTCCGTAGATGCAGCAAAATAAAGCAGATGCAGTAACAGCAGATGTAAGCACAAACAGCAGGTGCAATCACAGCAGATGCAACATATGCAACAAAAGACACTGCAACAGCAAAAGCAAACATGATCCAATCCAGCCCATCAGTAGTTTGTGCAACTGTTTATGCTCTGAATTCTGTTTTGGATTTGTTCTGCGCTTGTTTTTGGGGCTGTATTCGGATCATGCATAAGTCTACATATTTTTGGTGCTATATTTGGATCATGCATAGACATCCCTACATAAATCCAAGATCCAAACACTGCCCTAAAGGCCTATTTGATCAAAGAGAAAGAACATGGAGAGAGTGAAAATAATAAGAGGGTAGTGGAAGAAAGGAAAGGAATTTTTTTTCTTTCTTGCGTGCATTTGATTAGGATGAAAGTTTTGCAAAATGTTCTTCAAAAATTTCACTCCGTAGCTTTGGGGCCCGTTTGCTAGCACTTATAAGTTAGCTTTTTAGATTATTTGCTTAAACAAATTAAATTAAGTCATAAAAGTGTTTGTTATAACTCTTTTTATAAGTTGGAAAAAAAGTTTAACATGTTAATTTGCTTGAATAAGCTGTTCTATAGCTTTTTATAAACGAAATGTCTAAATTGTCCTTCAAACATGAGTAAGAAAAACTTATTCACTTTAGAATTCTTTTGTCCATTCATGTTCTAACAACTTAAAATAAGCAACAACAACAAAAAAAAAAAAAAAAACCTTCAAATTGGAGCTTAAAATAATCTTAGCTTTTTTGGGCCAAATAAGTGATTATTCATAATTTGTAACAAACACCCTTCATTGGCTTTTTTTTAAGCAAATAAGCTAAATCAGTTCGATTATAAGTGCTAACAAACGAGGCCTTGATAACGTAAAAATCAATAAAATAAGTTGGTTGAGAATGGTCCTGGAAAAAGAAGAGTAAATTAGAATTCAAAATGAACATATCCCTCTTTCAAGGGAAAAAGAGGGATAACTTTTTCTCTTTTTTTTTAGGCAAGAAACATTATGAGCACTTCATAGTTGAGAATTTGAGATACAAAAGTGACTTTTTAAAAAATTCTTCTTTCTTGCACTTTCCATAGTTCTCTTCCTAATCAAACACATAAGAAGCTAAATTTTCCTCTCTTTACATCACTGTGTACCATTTAGTAATCAAACAGACCCTAAGGTTCAGGGGAAAGATCAAAGTGATGGGGGCATTCGTACTGACCTTGTGCAACCAACGGTTAAGGCGAGCGGTTGGCAACCTTGAACACCATTTCTCATAGGTGCTGATTACCTGGCGCATCAAAGGTGTCCGACCCCTTCCCTCCAATGCTGAAACGAAAACAACTGGTATTCCCGTCACCTAATAACAAAGTCGTGTCAGTGCTAGATTGGCTACTTTACTATCATTAATGATGTCGATATACAAAAATCACTGCGGGGAGCAAAATGGCTTCTCTTTCCATCAAGCTAATAATCAGAAATATGTTCCATTCATCCACAGTCTAACTACTACTGAAAAAAATGCATTTAATTTTTATTTTTACAGTTTTTATCAGTACAAATGCATTTGAATAGCTACTTGGATACCTATTCTCTTCAGAGGATGCTCTTTTGAAAGAGCAAGTTATTTCTAACAACCTAATTTGTTCTGCAAAGTACTTCCCATATATGCCAGATAACAGCAAGTAAATGTATGTCAGCAACCTTTCCCAACTAAGGACATAGCAATTAGGGTGTCAAGGTGCGAACGAAATTGTTAATACCCAGATTCATATGTGGGCAGACTGTGAAAAAGAGATACAAAATATTAAGATCGCATGATCCCACGTGGGGAATCCTTTCTATGAGGAATCCAATTATCACAGTGCTTTACTCAAATGATATATTCTTATACGACTGCCCAAATACGTTACATATACTCCCACAGGTTGGGAAGCTTTTGCTAACACCACATTCTCAACTTGCTGGTACATTACAGTGCCCAGAACTGAAGTTCCTCCGCCACCTGCTAGATGGTCCTACTTCTCACAGAAGGGCACAAATATAGCCAATAACTGAGCACATCAGAGCACAATTTCACGGAAAATGGCACATTTATTCCTACCTCCTTTTAAGTATCTTAAAAAACACAATTTTGAACCCCCTACGCACACACTGCTAAATATTACTTGTACTAGAAAACATAGGGCACTAGATACAACCAAAAACTGTAGTTAAAAAAGAGTGAAAAGAGTATTGTTGTAGTAGAGCCCATCTTTTCAACCTTGACAGGGCAACTCAATGACCCAACAAAGCACCAAGCAGTGTTTCTAATCTTAACTTCGCTGCTGGGAATACCAGTCATACAATTGTGCGACCACATAATCCTACCATCCTCAGCCAATGCTAGAGGGGCGATGATCTTCATATTCATTGAGGAACAATAATTTTCCCCTGGGAGATGCTAGAAAGAATATAGATAATGAGTAAATGTGGATATTGAGTAGCATCACATAACAAAATGCCTTGGAATGAAGTGAGTGTGTAGCGACCTTAAGAATTTTGAACTGACAAACCTGGGGTAATACAGTCTGCACTTCTTCAGGAACCGCTTTGACCACATTTTCATGCAATTTCCCTTTTAGAAGATCCATCTTGTTCACAATAACGACCAAACCACGCCCTTCTTCCACTGCTCGTCTGGCTATAACAACTTCAGCATGCTTCATGCTCCTCCTAGTTTTTGCTATCTGGCCATCATAAAAATGATACCCATGAAAAAATAAACTAAGAATACACTAAACATTTTCCCCTACAGTACATGACTGAAACTGAACAAAATAGACTCAAAATAAAACTACTGTGTCAATCAATAACTGGCATGCAATGATACTGACTAGGGGTGTAAGCCACATAATAAAAAATGATTGAAGATTTAAGACCATAGAACAAATCAACTCAACCCAATCTAATCCAAGTTTTCACGCATTGCAGACATTTGATACTTGATGCACCATGGGTACCATAAGTAACCAAACCGAGCTTAAGTTCCAGTCAATATGGTCGGCCTCGTGAATATATTTCCTCTTTTCATCTCTGTCAAGGGCATTGTGTTGCGTGATATCCAACAAAAGTTACAAAACCTAAATCCTCTCAAACTACAGCCTCTAAAGTCAGTTAAAGCTTATCAGAGGGTCTAACACTCTAATGTATAAAATTAACAGAGAAGATTTCATAGGATGCAAGTAAAGGAGAATAGATGCAGGAACATCCCAGAGGCCTGGCAATGCAAAGCCAGGACACAACGTAAAATCAGTCCATTTTGAGGGGAGGGGGAATGAGCATGTAGAGCATTATTACACACTTCTAGTGAGGCCTTTCTGTGTATTTGAAGTGCATTTATGTGTATCAGTTGAATGGCGTCATAAAACTTGTTCTAATTAGGATGTTGGGATCAATTACATACAAAGATACAGACTAAATGCCATGTACGAGCAACCTTCTTATTCTATTTCTTGAGAATCAACAAAAACAGCATTCATTGGAACCTTGAAGCCCTTCTCCTTTTTGAGCAACCATGTATTCCCCATTACATGCTGTTTTACTTGGGTTCTGAGCCAGAACTGATCATATAACACACATCGGCTAGGGATATGCACCAAAACTAAGCATATAAGACAACCACCCAAAACGAAAAGCAGGTAAACTTTCGCAAATAAGAGGAGGATGGAATTTAATAATTTCCACCTGGGGAACTTGTTTCTGCACATGAACATGTAGAGATAAAATGTTGACCTCTTCCTTGTCCTTAACTCGCTTTAAGGAATACACAGTATGCTCATATTGGTAGCTCACAGTTTTTGCAAGCATTTCCAGTTTGTATAAAATCTTTCTACTCCAAGAAAACATCAGCATGCTTGGATATTGGGCTCCATTAAACAGCATTTTTTTCAGGACACACACGTAGAAAATACTCATCTGATGTGCAACAAAGAGCTTCAAAATGAAATAAGGTTTGGGCTATAAGCAGTGGCGGACCCAGGAATTCCATATACTGGGGGCACCTATTATTTACAATTTTGAAAAATATTGATCACTCATTCTATTTCGCAACCGTTTTTTGATAATCTTCATGTTTGAAAATGCTCTTTCAACTGTCGCGGTGGCAACCGGAAAATTAATAGAAAGTAAACTAAAGAATTTAGTAATTTGATTTTCATAATATTTTGGATTGGGAGGAAAACACACAGAGATAGGACAAAAATAGAGAAATAAAAAAAGAGATATAACAAAAATGGAGAAATAAAGGAAAGAGGTAGAACAAAAATGAAAAAATAAAGGAAAGAGACAGAACAAAAATGAAAAAATAAAGGAAAGAGACAGAACAAAAATGAAAAAATAAAGAAAAGAAAGAACAAAAATAGAAAAAAACAAAAAAACACAAGCATTGGCATACTGGGGAATCGAACCCAAGTTGCCTAGAGCTTTTCACAGCACACAAAACCACTCCACCACACTACTGATTAGTACCAATGTAGGAAACTTTTACAAATTTATATCAAATTTTTATTTTTTTAATTTTTTTTTAAAAATGTGTGGGGGCACGTGCCTCCACGTGGGTCCGCCCCTGGCTATAAGCATGCATACACTCTAAGTTCACTAAAACAATTCAGCAGCATAACGAACAAATAATGGAATATGTTACGCACCTCTTCAGCATCAAGGACCAAAGCAACTACATGAGCCCTCATAAGGTTTTTTCTTGATTGCATAATGCTCAAAGATGCTGGTCCTTTGTCCTGCTTTGTCCTGCCCAGCCAACCAGCAGTGTCAACCTGACCACAAAACCGAACAAGAATGCATGACTTAGATCTAAAGGAGTTTAAAGGTGTAGCTAAAAATGCACCAAATCAATTAAAAATATGACTCCTAATGTGTACTATAAGATCCCAGCTTTCTGAAAGGCTAGTTCAAGGTAACATGAGGTCCAGAAAACAAAAAATTGGGTGGACCCACTCCATCCATGGCAGTACACAGCAACACACATTACATAAGAGAAGTAGAATGAATGCTCTAAAAGACAAAGTGGTTGTTTACCAAATTAAACCAGAAAAAAATGGAAAAAGATCACAAGGGGCACAGGATGGAAAATGGGGAATGTGAATGCTGAGTTCGGCTCTAATAGTTGGCTTCCTTTATGAATTTCATATTGGATCCTCCTCCACTTAGGCCACCGAATGTGGGAATGGTATTAAATGCAAAGGTTCAATTGAAACGGACAGTATTTGGAACAATATTTCAGGAGACGAGAACTAGCCCTGCACACTTGTAGTGCTCAATTTTCTCATCTTCTTCCACGGCTAGTGTCAGGTACATGGAGGGTACTTGAAGGTTAAGCAGCAACATAAAACCTACGATCTTGGGAATCTTCAACTTTGTTACGGCTGAGTAAGGAATTTTGAACTTCGAATTCTGGAAATTCAAAATAAATATCGTAGAATTGTAGTCTATCCGAAGTAACTCCGATAAAGACCAGTTATGTTGAGTTAGGCATGCCATAGAAGACCAATACTCTCAAAGTACACATGTTATTGTGAAGAAAAGAAACTGGTATTTACCAAATATATAGTTCTGTCTCGATATTGAAACTGAGCTCTAACTGAATCCCTGGTCAAACCAGCTTCTGGTCCGACGAGAGCACGATCTTCTTGTAATAGTGTGTTTAGCAAGGTAGACTTCCCAACATTTGGTCTTCCTACAATCGCCAGTTGTAGCGGCAACTTAGACTCCTCCTCCTCAATGGAAGCTTCCTCCTGATAACCTGCATCTACAAACAAAGGGAAGACAAAACAGGTTATACAAATAAGAGCCCGAGACAAAGACACTGAATTCATCACCAAAAAAGCTACTTAAGAAGGTGATACAGCAGTTCTTATGCTAAAGAAAACAAAAACAGAAGTGATTTAGGTCAACACAAAAAAATGGATGTCGCATAGGTAAATCAGAAGAGAGCGCACGCAAAACCTCAAGAAGTACTTAATCTCTATTATAATAACTGTCTACAGAATGCAGAAAAAACATACACCTTCGACATGATCTCAACTTTAAATCTCACTTGGTTCACAAACTATTGCTGATGTCCGGATGCAAATTAGATAATGGCAGCTAAAGAGAAACAAAAAATCGAATCTATTGAGAGATGTCTTGTGTGAAAATTGTATATTTGGATGTTCACTAGCAATCAATACGATAGCGAACCAAACCTTCTAAAGACTAGCAAATTTTCCTCGCACAAACAAATGAACAATACAAGTGGAAGTGTGCAACTTGGAAGCAAAAAGGAAAGAAAGAAAATTAAGAAAATATGTTCTGAAAGTTTTTCAGTGGAATAGATGCCTCAGTTATCAGAGGAAAATCTCTGAGAGGTGGTTTCTTACCATTTACGACCCGAAGCATATAGTCCTCAAGCAATGGCTTTAGTGCTTCATAAAGTTCCGTCATACCCAATCCAGTCTCAGCGGAGAGAGCAATAGGATCCCCGAACCCTAACATATGAGCTTCACCAGCAGCAGCAGCAATAGATCCAGCACCATCATCAAGTGATTCGGATTTATTCATCACTACTATGGGCTTGATTCCAGGTGCATGCTTGCGCAACCACTTTCCAACATCCAAATCCATGGGCTGCAGTCCATCTCTAGTAGCAAATATCGACCAGAAAAGAAACTGTAGTCAACACTCAAAAGAACATAGAACAACAAGATAACAATACTAGCACATAAGTTTTACTTTCATCAATGAAGCTACATCTAAACTATAACAGAACTCATAAAATTTAATCAACTTCTTCAACAATGACATGAGCCTGTTTCCACAAAAAAAAAATTTATAGAATTCAAGTCAAACATCATTCCTTAAAACATCCCAATGCTGAATAATACTTGCCTACGTTTCTTCACATGATTCAAATTCTCATAATGACTAAATTTACTTCCTTTTTGGATCTGATATGATTTGCCTAGTTCATGAAACTATATGGCTTGGAAAACTAACAATTCCTGAAGCAAAAAAAAGGTTAGAACTCATCCATGAAACTAACCTTGCATCTATGAGGAAGAGAGCGAATTGAGACCTTGCCAACACATTTCCAGTCATTTCTGCAGTTCTTCTAAGAACAGATCCAGAGGAAGCCTCCGCTTCTAAGCCAGCCGAATCCAACACCCTGAACCGTAAATCACTCAATTTGGCAATCCCTTCTCGTATGTCCCGTGTAACATGAGCAGTAGGAGTATTGTACACAAGAGCCTCTCTCCGTCGTATTAAACTGCAACATCATGAAACTAACTCAACATGACGTAGCAGTTGAGTCTAAGCACTAAGGTCACCATGACAACTGCTACAAGTAAACACAGGCCATACACCTATAAGAAACACTAACCGATTAAACAGAGCTGACTTGCCTACATTTGGCCGCCCTATGAGAACTACCGTAGGTAGCAAGTTAATATCAACTTTTGTGAAATCAACTGAATTCTTCCTATCACTCGTAACTTTTGGTTTCTCAACAACAGCATCATTTTCAAAACCAGGAAAGAATTCGTCAAAGTCACTTCTCCCATCATTGCCCGGAACACAGACATCCAACAACGCATCCTTGGTTGCGCGGGTCGACAAGGTGCAAAACCCACCAGTGTTTTGAAATGCAAATGATATCAAGTTGCGATTAACCAAACTCGGATGTGTTTTTCCAATGCCATTTGCACCAATCCTCTTCAGCAAATATCCTAATGACCAAACATCACAAGCAAAATACCAAATTTAACAAAAACCCATGTTGTCAAATCCTATTATAGAGATTCACATCCTTCCCAGAACAACAATTCCATCTCCTTATGTGATGGAACCACGTAAGGGTATGGAACAATCAGTCAAATGGGTGTAAAATTACAGCATTTCTAGTTATTTTACCATGTTGGATGCACCCATAATCCAGAGTAGTGTTCAAGAGTGCCCTTCCATTGTATAATCTGGGAGTTGAAGCACCGATATGGTTGTGTTGAGTAGTAGTGCTAGAGATAATACCATAACCACTGCGAATCTTTCGGGGTAAATGGGCTCGAACCCACGAGTGAAACATCCCAAAATCAGCCGTTATCACAGAAGATGTCTACATAGATGGTGAGACTGGTCCGGATTTAATCGGCCCCACGAGTGGACGGTGAGACTGGTAGGATTAGTTCATATGCGCACAAGCTGACTGGACAGTTACTGAAAAAACAAAAGATGGTTCTTCTTCAATTGCATATAGATTAGAGAGGCCATATTGCAGCTA
The DNA here is from genome assembly GCA_014282245.1 of Rhododendron simsii. Classification (NCBI taxonomy): domain Eukaryota; kingdom Viridiplantae; phylum Streptophyta; class Magnoliopsida; order Ericales; family Ericaceae; genus Rhododendron; species Rhododendron simsii. Next base: position 23,884,939 of record CM024963.1, read on the forward strand.
CAAATGTGTAATAAGTGATTGGTACGTGTACAACTGATATATACTGTAGATGCTCGAGCAAAAATGTTAGTGATTAAAATTTGAAACTCAACGGAATACCAAGTATCAAGAAATGGATGTGCGGTTGTGACGGAGGTGGACTACGGGGCGGAGGTAGCGGTGGGTGGCGGAGGAGGTCGATGATGGCGGTTCAGTGGTGCTTCTGGTGGGAAGAGGGTTTCACACGGTTTGGGAGAGAGAGAAAGGGTTTCCCGGGTGGAAGGCTGGTGTGAGAGAGATGTTCGCCGGAGGGGGATAGCGAGAGAGGGAGGAAGGGTTGGAATTCGTTTTTCTGTGCGAGAGAGAGGCGTTTCACATAGCAACGAATACCTCTCGCAATTGGCAGCAGAAGGATAATGGGCCGCTGTTACTAGGCCCGAATAATAAACTTTCTGATGCGTTGAAGTGAGTCTTGAACCATCGGATCATCAACTTTTTTTCAGAGTATGATTTTTGTTGAGGGAAACTATTACCAGCGTAAACAAGTTTTTTACGGGAGCAACCAATCGCGATCATTTAAAAGTAATACAAATAGTCCAGATTTATTGAAACTTTCATCATTAAAATCCGGACCATCTAGAACACTTTTGGACAGTCGCGATTGGCTCCGTAAACAAATATTTACGACTCCCCGTTAAAAAGATTTTCTCTTTTTATTTTTTTCTAACAGATATTTTTATTCAAGAGATGGTTGGAACATTAGGCACAATATATAATTATTTTTGAGTGAAAGTAGTAGTTGAATTAAGGTTGAGAAAGTTGAATTAGGCTTAATTCGGATTTATTCATCACTAGTGATCTTGGAACAGTACCTCTCCCTCTCTGTGTGTGTTGAAAGGAAAGTTTTTTAAAAGAGGGGGGAAGAAAAAGAATAAGTAACTAGTAATTATCAAATGAAATGCACCTATTTATTCAATTATAAGTTGTGTTGATATGTATTCCTAATTTAGTTCTCATTCTCTTCTCTATCACAACTGGATTCAGGCTCCGTTCCAAAACTAAAAACAAATACTTGTTTTTTAAGAATGCAATTTTAAATTTAAAAATAACGTGTTTACGCAAATAATTTTTTCTAACAATATAGATCTTGTTTGATAGATCTTATCGAGATCTTTTATACAGTGCAAAAAAAATAATAATATATTTTATTTTTGAATTTGAAAATATGAATTAAGTACTTATTTTTTAAGAAGGTGTTCTAGAACGGGGCCTCAGGAGTTTAGAGGCGCCTTTCATGTATTTTCATCGTTTCATTCGGATCTTTCCATATATAAACAGAGTAGCACTTCCTTTTCCTTCCAAATGTATGCACCAAAAAACCATTTCTATTTAACTAACAGCATGTCTACCGCGTACATTCAGACATAATGTGCAAAAAAGGGAGGGGGGAATAGATACTGGAACACTCAATGAGGACAGAACTATATGGTGCACATTCCAATCCTACGTACTAGCGTGCAACCCGTTCGATGCACGGGCAAAATCAACTCATTCTAGTGTTGTGCCCGTTCGATGCACGGGAAAATTAAAAAAAATAGGTTCGAACGGGCACAACGCTAGAATGAGTTGGTTTTGCCCGTGCATCGAACGGGTTGCACGCTAGTTTATATATAAAAGTACAATGCTAGCATAAGCACATTAAACACAATTACTGATAGCAATCATGCATGAAATGATAAAACTGATAGATAATGTCCTTGCAACTTAAAAAATGTTTTAAGAAATTATTTACAAACTATGCAACTGAAAGCAACTGGTAGATGAGTTTACTGGGGTTGGGGTATCCTATTATAAATTTCGTTGTACACAATATTTTGGGTGACATCATCTGGCATACCGGGTTTGTTAACAATCAATATCTTCAAGCCCTGTGGAGAGGTGACACGTGACAGAGCTACATACAACTGACCATGAGAGAAACATGAATTTGGAAGATAAAGCCCAACATTCTTCAAAGTCTGCCCTTGACTCTTATTTATTGTCATAGAAAATGCCAACTTGATAGGAAATTGTCTTCTTTTCATTGTGAACGGCGAATGGGTTGAAGAAGGTGATAAGACAGCACGATGAAGATGGACTATTTCTCCAGCTCGGGAACCTGTAACAACTTTGGCTTCAATTACCTGATTTCCCATCTTAACAACAATAAGGCGAGTGCCATTACATAACCCCAATGATAGGTTGACATTTCTGAGGAGTATAATCGGTGTGCCAACCTTCAATTTCAAGCAATGGTTTGGTAGTCCGGGCAAGTTCAAAGAATGCAAAAGTTCAGGAGGGTGCATGTCTTGATCATTACTTTCATGCTCTGTAGGACACAACTTATCAGCACTATTGTAAATCCTCATTTCCCCCGGAAGCATTGCAAGCATAATATTATTGATTTCATCAACATCATCATGCTTAGGGGCTAAAATGGCGCGTTCTTGTAAGTACCCTATATCCTGATATTTATTAGTGAAATCAGGGTAGGTGCTTTCAATTAACATGTGTAAGCTTCTTTCACCATTTCTTATGACGAATCTTTCCGGAATTTGAATCCAATTAGTTTCTTGACCTTCAGAAAATGAGGTTCCCTGTATTTTTCCTTCACCGATTAATTTTATCCACTCTGCAAAATCACGTAACTCTTGACGTGTTTGATCAGGGATATCTTGTGCTGTAAGACGCATATTTCTAGTAAGATGCAAAACACGGCAATGATCCCAAATGGTGGAGTTTGGTAATGAAGCGGCCACCGTTTGTTCACGACTACCTTTGGTAACAACAGGTAGTATTTGTCTAAAATCCCCACCAAGCACAAAGAGTTTTCCACCAAATAACCTACTACTTGAACAATGCAGAGTACTTTTTAGTATGTCTCTGAATGTTCGGTCAACTGCTTCAAAAGCATAACGACTAATCATAGGTGCTTCATCCCATATTATTAACGATGCTTCTTGAATCAACTTTGCCAACTCTGTTCTGAGGTTTATCGAACAACATGAGAATTCATCAGGGTTCAATGGAATTTTGAAACGTGAGTGCGCAGTTCGTCCTCCTGGTAAGAGCAATGCTGCAATTCCTGATGAGGCAACAGCAAGGACTATCTTATTCTCAGCTCGGAATTTTGCTATTAAACTCTTCCATAAATATGTCTTTCCCGTTCCACCGCTGCCATACACAAAAAATAAGCCTCCCTGTTGACTGTCGTAAGCTTCAACTATGGTGTTAAAGACTTTCAGTTGATCATCATTCAACCCTCCATGTAAGGATTGGAAAGACTGTAGTTCAAAGGTGCTATCATATTGCAGTTCCTCCCTTATAAGCCTGTTTGATACAATTTCAGCTTCTCGAGAAGATGGCAGTGGCATTGGAGAGAATTCTCGTAGTGACCTTCCATTTTGGTTTAGTATATTTTCTATTTCAACTAAACCCAAATTCTTAAGATCACATTCTCGAAGACTTAGATTAACATCACCGGTAAGCCTCCTTACCCTATTCTGCAAATCATCCGTCAAGTCAACCCAATGATTCTCCCACAATTCTAGTGGCTTTGTAACTTCTGAAAACATTAGCATTGAGCAAAATAGATTTCGAAGTTGAGATCCTGATGCCCATGTTGAAGCTTCGGTTAAAACTGCACCCCATTCATTATCAACGTCTAGTAAACCAAGTGCAATACATGCAGCTTTATATGTTGGGCACACAACACCGTTAACGCTTCTGACATCCTCATAGCATTTCGCTCCTCGTATCTTGGTAAGCATCATTCGTAAGTAATATCGCTCACCACTATTTGGATGTGCAAAATTTAGCCTCCCTATACACATTCGTTGTTGCCGGGGCTTCCACTCTTTCTCTTTCTTATTCCATACCCAAAATCTAGGAAACTCTTTATAAGTTAAATGATTCAATGATGGATGATGTATATTCGCTTGAAACCACTTCGTAAACATCGTATCATGTATCCCTGGTTGATTAATAATTTCGGGAATGTTTCCTGAATCTCTGAACAAAACTGATTGTTCACCAGGAAGATGATATTGCAACCGTTCAACAGAAGGGTACTGTTTTTGCAATTCAAACTCAAAAATTCTCCAGCAAGCTTCAATTGCGGAGACATAACGACAATCCAAATATTGCTTTACCTCATCAGTCATTGAATAACTACATTGCCCACCGCCTGCAGTCCTAGCAACATTATTCTCGAGCACAACAGTTGCACGATCAGGTCCTTTGTGCACGTACTTATATAAGTACTTGATCAATTTGGTGTGTACGCATCGTTCCAAATTGATATGGGCATTGTACTTTACTATGAGATCACGATTGTAGGGAATGACCCACCGATTGTCTATCTCAACTCCATTAATTATGTACTTCTTTCCAGAATTCCTACGTCTGTAGATTACAAAACCATTTTCATCTACCGTCGTTTGTTTGGAGAATTTTTTCGGATAATGCTTGGAGCACTTTCCTTTGACCATGCATGGGGCAGATGGATTACCATCACCACAGGGACCATGTATCATGCACCTCATTATAGTTTCAAATGCTAAAGGATCATTTACCTCATCAGGAATTTCGGCACATATCACTTCATCAATTTTTTCTGCTGAGTTTAGCTTGTCTTCTGCAGCCAATGTCAAAATGATGTGTGAATGCGGTAATCCTCTCTTTTGGTATTCGATGACATAGATATCTGTTGAAAAATTATATCTAATTATGCAAGGAAATTATAATTCCAACAAACCTAAACATAAATTAAGTGCGAAAAGATAACATACCTGCTATAATTTTTCCAAAAAACTTTTCCTTCTTGATATCTCTCATTAGTTGCTTCATTTTAATTCGAAATACTCTTGCAAGTATGTCAGGCCTATCCTCCGTACGCTGATTACAAATACGGCTCACCTCCTGTTGGATTTCTGACCAACTCGGGTTGCACGTGAAAGTGAGAAGAAGGTCTGGAAATCCCATCGCTCGACATACTGCCATTGCATCTTGATAATGTTGATTCATATTCCGCGGCCCCCCTGTGAATGATGATGGCAATATAAATCTGGTACCTACCTCCGCAGCATCAGCGTCACCAGCAATTGCAGCGTCTCGTAGACCACTATACAAATCAGACCGCAAGATATTTTGATTACACCGAACAAAGTTTAGCCGATCTTGCTCAATGGCTGCATAGCAATCAACGACAAACTGTTGGAATAAACGACCACCTTGAAGTAGTGTTTTTCCTTCACCATCTCGGAATTGAAGTCTGAATGCATAAAACTCCCGCATTGAAACTCCTTCTCGGTTGGCATTTGTGGCCTGTGTGAATTCTATAGACCTTCTCCATCCATCAGTTCCGTAGGGAAAAAGAAGCGGGTATTGGAGTGGCATGTATGCAGGATGTGTTTCATTAATCCTATGTAAATGACCATCCAATTTTTGAACAACAATATCACGATTGGCACCGCTTTCAAAACCATCACCAACTAATAATGCTGCAATTTCATTTGTAGTTGGTTTGGTATACTGCGGACGCACGCCGCAATCGTCTTAGACGCAAGTATGCACTTCTCAAACGTCGTGCCTCTCTTTCAATTTCTAAGAAACGTTGATTCATTAATGGGTCATTACGTTGAGTCATTAATCTTCTCTTGCGCGCTAGCCGAGCCATTTTGGCTTTAATTCTTTGTTCATTTATGTCTCCGCCATACACCGCATCCATCCTGAATATATAAATTTCAGCCTATAAATTTTTAACTATTAAAAATTCCAACTGGAGTCAAACTTTACCATATAACAATTAAGGAAACAACTCTTGGTACGACAATGAACAATTCTCGCATACTTATATAAAATGAACACCTAAAATAAAGCAAAGTACTCTCATACTCATATAAACTGAACACCTAAAATTAATCAAAGCAATATATTCACAAAATGGATAGCATGAAACTCCAAATACTATAGAGTTTCCTCCCTATATAAATTCCAATCTTCGCGTCACCTGCAAAAGCAAGACATAAGAAAATGTAATCATTAGTTAGTGCAGTATTATATTGGACTTAAATTTTTAACTAAATGGGTATGTACAAACAGTTTTTCCTAAAAGGAATCTGTATTATTACCTTTTGTCGTTTTTTTTCTTGTTGCTCCTCTTGTTCTGTTAATTGTTGCTCCACTTTGTCCAAAGCTTGCAGACATATGATATCAGTCTCTATCTCCTCTAGCATAGCTCCCAATGCTTTCATATCCATGAGATTTTGTTTTAAGTTTTGAAAAATTCTTGCTTTAGGCCATGTGGGTGGGAGGGTATTAACTATAGCCTGAACCAAATTCTCAATGTTTGGCTTGAAACCTTTTTTCCTTAGACTACGAAATTGGTTCTTTTTATTTAGAATGTGCGCTCTCACAGTTGAGTTTGGCATCATTGGCCCTCGTTCAAACTCCATCCACAAATAGTGGACATTATGCTCCTCTTCCATCAAAGCACTCATCAAATGTGTGGCATTTTCTATAACATGTCTTTGAAATATAGTTCGCTTCACATGCATCCAACTTGGTGATAGGAGGTCTACTATTTTTCCTATAAGGTATTGTTCACTTATATTTTCTCCACGATTTTGCAAGGCTCTACATGCCTCTATTTTTTGTCTGACAAAATTTTCTACTGGGTTGCCCTCCCTATGACGTCTAGATTCAAAATCGTATACTTCACTCAACATATCTGAGGGATCACTACGACACAAACATGGAGAAGGCCTCATGAAAACCTGCATAAAATGTAAAAGTACTATCCCTAAATACGATGTCAGCCGAATTAGCAAAGAAAACAAACCATGTAATGATTTAAATTTCATAGTATACTAATACACGAAAAACAGGAGAAATAATCAAGGCTAGTCACCCTATATATACGTATACATAAATGCCTATATATACGTGTAAGGTTATAAATCACTGTATTTTTTCTTCTTTAACAATGGCTTAGGTTGCGGCCGAAAATCCAGACAAAGAAAATAGGAGAAATAATCAAGGCTCAGGCACCATTTTCTTCTTTTTACGGAAATTTTTATAGGTTCTCGATCAGGTTCTACTTTTTGACATCTTCTTTCACTCATAAAATGCAAGAGGAATGAGACTAATGCTAGCGAGATGCAACAGCTATAAAAGCATACATTTTTTAAGAGAATTTTTACGGAAATTGTTTGCAGCAAACCAAAGAGATGATTTTTGAGAGTTCAATTACATTTCCTTAGGATATTGATAGATTTTCCGGACATGTGGGTCACAGATATTTTGCAGCAAACAAAAATAGATGAGTTAGAGAGAAAATCATACCTACTGAACTGAGCAGTGCGAGATCTAAATTACTTTCAATTGTTGAAACCACCTGCCAAATGAAAAAAGCTAGCAAAATTAGTCCTAAAAAATGTAGGTTCACATATGTAGCAACTTTAAAGAAAATTCTGAAGTAGAGAAATTAAAAGAAAGAGGTAAATGAGACCCTAATGTATTGAAAAAAAAAAACTCTCTCGGGGCAAATCTCGTTTTTAGTTTTTACTGTGCTGCAAAAGGTGCCTTTCTCTTTTCCTTTCATGACCCCAGGGGGCCTGTTTGGCTCTCGAGTAAAAGTGTGAAGTGAATATCATGTTTAGACAACTCATCGACTCATCGTGGAGTATAGACTTCTCTAAAGTTTAGGTTACCAAAATTAGCCCTAAAAAATGTAGGTTCACACATGTAGCAACTTTAAAGAAAATTCTGAAGTAGAGAAATTAAAAGAAAGAGGTAAATGAGACCCTAATGTATTGGAGCAGTAGTTGCAAAAGGTTAACACTAAAAGAAATAAGCCGGAATGGCTGGGTAAGAATTGTCTTAGCCAAAATCTATGCATATTTGTTTTCTCTTGGAAGTCGTGTGATCGTCACTGCCGCAAACTTTCCAATAGGTACCTTCAAATCTTCAAACGTGGTGGGGTGGGGTAGTTTGCATGTGTTTATTTTTTCCCTCGTTGGTAACTGGGCTAGAACAGATTGACGAATGAAGCAATTCGGTGTTGTTATTGTAGTCGGTGAAGATAATCTCTGCCTTCCAAAATCTGGAGAACAAAAAAATCAAAACACCATTAATTAGGAGAGGGAATGTGAGAAAATAGTGAAGATACATGACGAAGATGTGGTGAGGGACTTACCTTGTCCGCAATTGTATGTTAATAATCTTCCCCTTTTGGCTTCATAGAAATAGATGGAAGCTTTTCTTTTTTTACGTGTACGGAAATGGTAAGAGTTAAAATAGTAGAAGAAGAGAAAAAGTGAGAAGGAGTTGCAGGAAAAAAGTGGGGAGGATTTGCATGAGAAAGGTTAAAAAGGTGGAAGAAGTCAAGAAATCAGGAAAAGTTAGGAGAATGGTGGCGTGTGAACGTGGGCAGTTTTTTTTTTAATTCAATTAGGAACCTCTGTAAATGCTTTTGGCCGGACGTGGGGTTTTTTTTTTCAGGAAAAGTGGGGAGAATGTTGGCTTCACTGGCTTGTGAACGTGGGCAGTTTTTTTTTTTTTTTTTTGGGTGGCTGTGAACGTGGCTAAGTTTTTTTTTTTTTTTTTTTTAATTGAATTAGGAACGTCTGTGAATGCTTTTGGCCGGACGTGGGGTTTTTTTTCTATTTTTTAAAAGTTTACTGAAGAACGTGGGTATATTTTTTTTTAAACAAAATAGAAAATCTAGGAAATAAGGATTGGGGATTTGGAGGATTTTTGAGAGTTCAACTACATTCCCTTAGGATATTGATAGATAACATCCAAATGCTGCAAATTAAAAGCATAATATGAGTGTTTGTTGCAACTAGTTAATTGCTAAATTCTCTTCACAAGATTAATTAATCCATGGGGTGTTGCAGTAGACATGGAGGAGTTTTTGACAGAACTGAAGAGTTACCACAGCATCTCCAGCCGCCTTCTCCAGTTCATGCTTGTAAACTGAATGAACATACTTAAGAGATACACCGAAGGTAGCTACCACCACTTAGGGCTGTCCACCAACCCGATCCACCCAACCACCCGATCCGACCCGAAAATAGGCACAACGGACAGTTTTGATTAGACTGAACCCGACTCAAACCAATGAGCAATCGGTTCGGTTGGAACCCGACAAGTATTTCGGTCGGGCTTGGATGACCATTGTGACAATCGGACTAAAGTCGGGTTGGATCCAACCCGACCCAAATCTAACAAAATTCGACCAATGGATAGCCCTACCACCACTTGATTGTAAGTATAGACTGCAACAATTACCCCAACAAGAGTACCATCCCCACTTTAGACAAGAGCACCAAATCGCCCAAAACCCTCAACCAAATCAAACTCCACCATATCAAAATCCAATGCGTGGTGAAGTTTAGACAAAGAAAATATTGCTGACGAATGGATATTTGCAAACAATCCGAGAAGGAAACCCTCCAAGTAGCAGATAACCCAGAAAGACAACCAAATGTGAAGACTTCGTGACCCAAGCCTAACTCCACAAAACTTTCGAAAATGAAAAATATTGGTCGAGCAGCGAAACCAAGTTCGGAAAATAAAAAATATTTTCAGACATATGAAGTAAAATGTTTTACCTGGTAAAATATTTTCCTGTTCATTTTCACAACCAAACACCAAAAAATCAAAAAATATTTTACACCCAAACGAACGGAGGCAATACGACAATCTTGAAGACAATTGAAAGTTACCCCGTCCCTTCGCTAATGGCATCAGAAGCAGAATTATTCCTTCATCGTGCGTTTTATTCCTATTTCCCCATCTAATCAAACATGAGAAAGGTATTCTAAATCTTTTTTGCTGTTCTTTTTCCTTGGCAAAAATCTTTAATCCAAGCACAATGGAGTGATCTCCATTTCTAAAAGCAGTTCATCTCTACTAAAAACCTCATTTTTGGTTTGATTGAAGTAGCGGGGAGGATTTCCCCTCAAGTGGCAAACCGCATATTTAGGGCTAACTTTTATTCTCACAAAAAGTAATCAAGAGTTCTACTCTCCCTTTTTCATGTAATATCTCGTGGTAGTTTTTAGTCACTCCATTTTTTGCAAACCTGCTAATCACCTTTCCTCCTTTCCTGTTTTGGGCGCGGCTATTCGCAGCCACGTATTTTCTCCCACAGCCCGTTAAAAATTTTCAATTAGACTCGACAGCTAGTTACCGAAATTAAGATACATTTTCAACATCAAATTACCGAAATATGATATTTTTTTCAACAGCTATTTACCGAAAATGCCTGAAAATGCATGTTTGGCAGTTGTCTACCGAAAGTTGAATATATTTTCGACATGTAGTTACCGAAATATAATCTTATTTTCAACAGCTATTTACTGAAATGTTACTTATGATTTTCAACAACCACTTACCGAAATAGAGTGGGCTATGGGAGAAAATACGTGGCTGCGAATAGCCCGGCCCCTTGTTTTTTTAGAAAATTTCAAAATAGCATCTGACCTTTCACACAAATCACACATAGGCACCTAACTTTTTAATATTATCAAAAAAACATCTGACCTATTTAAAAATTCTTCAATTTTCCACCTGTCATGAACTTTCCATCAAAAAAACAGACGGAAATGCTGAAATGGCCTACATCTGGCCATTTTGAGGGAAACCAATTTACATTTTGGAGGAAAAATACATTACTCTACTGATTTCTCCCAACAAAATCCACCTGTGGGGCCATAGAGTTCCAATAACAATTATTTTTACTTTTTCTATAACTTTTAGTTTTGTGGAACTACTTTTTGTGAAATTGTATCTATAATGTTATGATTTTGTAGTAGACATTATTTATGATTTTCTGTTTTAAGATGTTTTGAAAACTTGGCTAGTTTGGACTTGGATGAATGTAATATGTAGTAAGCTGGTACTAGTATTTTGGATGGGCATGTGGTTCATAAACAGGTTATATATGGTAGTAACTGCTATTTTGAATGGGCATTTGGTCCATAAACTGGTTATGGTATTAACTTGTTATTGTAATGGTTTGTTATGAGAGTAATGCTTACGAGATTTCATCTTAATTATTGTAACTGTTTGTTTTTGCTGAATTGGTTATTGCACATTTTGGGAGTCAAATTTGGGTGCCATTTTTTTCGGCAGAGCTTGAGGTGGTGTGAGGCAAATGAAGGAGAAGAATGAGATGTTTGGGGATTTTGGAACATTCTCATTCCACTTAATTTTTTCTATAACTTTTAATTTTGTTCTTATTTGCATTTTTTTTCATATTTTTTAGTTTTGCGCCTCACTTTTTTGTTTTCTAATTCGTCTCGTCAAGACGAAATGGAAAAATAAAAATAGACGGGAAGTCAGAATAGGAGAAAAGTTATATTCATTTTGTTATTTTTCCTCTCTTTCTAATTTCAATTGAAATGCAAAGAGGAGGAAAACTTTTTTTTTATTTACAAAATGGAGAAAATTATATTAATGACAACCCAGCGGCATATTTTTTTTCCATTCGTTAATCCTAATTTACTCTATTTAGGGGGACTTGGGAAAGGGGATGAGTGTTTACGGGAATCGAACCTTGCCAATGTGCATGAAAGTATAAGGGAGCGCCAACTGCACTCCACTCCACTTGCCAACAGCATTCACATAATATAATTCATTACAAAATATCTTGAACAAAGTCAAACTAATCATCTAACTATTGTAAAACGAAAAAAACATAAACATAAGGCAATTGATGTCTTTTACCATGACTCAAATGTTGAGCTTGACGTAAATATCGGCACTCGCAATCTACTGCATATTCTCATCTAGAATCAACAATCTCAACGAGATAAAGTACTAGCCAAAAATAAAAGATAACAAATACTCAGACGATCGGATGAACTTTAACCAAGTATAAATGTACTAATGAACTCCAAAATCTACAAATTTGACAAGACACGATGAGTTGACCCGCTAAAAATATTATGTAGGATAAGAGCACTGTTCGCACAGATATAATTGTGAAGTAGTATTCCTCCTTGAAAGAACCGATCTACATACAAAATATTTGTTTAAAGACGAAACTAACAACTCTCGAGAAGACGAGAGACAAAGCTCTTACAGACCAAACAACACGTCGTTGATCTGAAGAGACGAGAGGAAAACAAAATAAAGAAAGAACAATAAAAGAATATGCTTACAATTACTAGCATGATCTTCCCCTTCGATCACCGTACTAGGGTGTGAAACTTTATGGGGAAAAAACAGGGAGAAGAGATGAGGTAAACTTTATATTTTCCCTTTCTTCTTTTCCCCCTCTCTTCCATAAGTTCTGAAGAAATATTTAATGTATTCAACTTATACGTGAATTTCGAATTTCTAATAAATCGGTTTGGTTATCGTGTCTCATCTTCTATAAATTACTCAAAGACACTATCTTCATCCTATATACATTTCAGCCATTTTATCACATCTCCGTTCATATTATATCCACGCAGAATTAATCCAGTCAACAAACTACCTCTGACAGTATCTTATTTGAATAGAGATCTAACTTCTTTGTATCCGTAGACCATGTAGTGCACCTCTGCACTTCAGAGCTGTAATGCATTATCATGATTGTCCATCTTAACAACTAATAGTATGGATTTAAAAAAGACTTCAAGACAAATTATTCAGTGGTCATAGGGTATCAGGTGGCGGTGCCTCAAGATCATTGAATAACAATAAGTCTATGAGTACAAACATAAATTCATGTACATACGTATTTTGGATCCGTCTCGGGTCTTAAAAAAATGATCTAAGCTGCTCATTTTATTCAAAATAGTTTATTTACGGTCCTTGTAAAAAATCAACAAAATCCGATATCGGTAAAGACGTTTACAAAATATCCAACTTTGCTTTAGAATTTAGACCTGGATTTGCAAAGGTGGATGTTTCGTAAATGCCTTTACTAATATCGGATTAAGTTGATTGTTTTATAGGAACTGTAAACAAAACTATTTTGAATAAAATGAGCAGCTCGGATTTTTTTTGCAAGACTCGAGATGGCTCCAAAAAGCATATGTACACGACGTATGCGCACGAGTCTATGTACCTATAGCAGCACTCCATTATTACTCCCATCTCAAACAGGTCAGGTCAAATAATCCCCAAAACTGATGAGGGAGATTTCTCGCCGCGGTGATGGGTCTGTCCTCTCGGACGGTAGTTATGGCTCGAATCGGACATTCTACAGATGGATCAGGAGCCTCTATGGTCACTCCCAAGGAGGAGTTGCTACGCTGGTCGCCCCTCCCACCCTTTTTGATTATTAAAAAAAAAAATCCCCAAAACTGAATTTCCGTTTGACCCAAAAAAAAAAAATTCCCCAAAACAATTTTCTCACTTTTCATTGGCCAAAGATATCCGGTTTGACTTTCCTCCATAGCCACGTACAGTAGATTCCAAACACAAAGGTTAGACTCACGTCCATATTTTTACAACAACATTCACCAAAATTCGAGGGTCTAAAACCCTTTCCCCTCTCTCTCTCCCTCCCTCTCTCTCTCTCTCTCTCTCTCTCTCTAATCCATCTCAAATTTCCCTCTTGTTTTGTCGTCAAAATTCTCCAAAACCACTGCTTATCTGCAAATTCCCCCAACCCAATCACGTACACGTGCTCAATTACGGATATGAGCATCACCGACGAGAAACCCTAGTTTTCCGGAAAACCCTAATCTGGGTTTTCCCACTCTGATTTCGCTTGCAATTCCGTTAACGCCGCTTCAATTTCCGGACTAATTACTGTTCTAGTCTACATATAGACGCATTTTGAGGAGTGGAGTAGAGGAGAGAGAATGGAGGGGACGCCGCACCCGATACCGAGGACAGTAGAGGAGGTGTTCAGCGACTTCAAAGCTAGAAGGGCTGGCTTAATCAAGGCTCTTACAAATGGTTCGTGTTTCCTTCTTATACATGCATACGCACATAGTATATAGAGCCGCCCTGAGCTAAAGCTCGGCGCTTTAGGCCACCGAAAATTTACAAATGTTAGGGCCCTCTTTGGTACTCCTCCTTATACTAGTCCGACAAGAAAGGGTTCATCTTGCAGGTTCCGCGTGTATGTATCGCATAGGCTGCCTTGAAAGCCTTTGTTTTGGAGAATTTTTGTTTTGTCTTTGTCCGAGTTTTGAGTCGAATTGTTAACTTTTCCAGTTGTGGAAAGATTAGGGAACGAAATTTTATGAACCTAACTGACATATGCAGTTTTTTTGAATATTTTTTGCGGGGCTTGCTAAAAATTTGGTTCGTATATTTAATTCTGCTTGAAGGACCCCGTAGAAATAAAAATTTTTTTTTTATTTATAAAATCCAGAACTGAAAATAAGTTGAGTGGAACCGATAAATTTTTTACAAAATAGATGTTTTTTTTGGCATGACTCTCTCTCTCTCTCTCTCTCTCTCTCTCTCTCGTGGGCCCACTTTTTTGTTTTTTGTTTTTGTTGTTTTTTGAGTTTTCCAGTCCTCCAGTAAAAAATTATAGATCAAATTGGAAAAAAAGTTTACTTTTTCCTTTTTGAGTTTTCCAGTCATCAAGTAACATGTTTTATTGATCAAATTAGAAATAGAAGCTAAATAAATAAATAAAACGAATTTTATTTTTCTTTTTTTCCCCAATTTTTACCAAAATATGTTCCGTAGTTTTCGTTTCTTCAATTTCTTTGCGAACTCAAAAAATACTTTTTTTTTAAACTATAAACTGAAAATAATTTCACTTGAGACGAAATGTCTTGAAAAATATCCCTCTTTCCCTTGTCATTCGTTTTTTTTACTCCCCCGTGTGATTAATTGGTTTCACTGTTTGTGATCTGCAGAAGTTGAGAAGTTTTACCAGCAGTGCGATCCTGGTGAGTCCCCGTTGTTTTTTCCCTGTTTCCAATCTTAATCTGCAGGAATTAGATCTTATAGCCACTGTTGACTAGTAATTGTGGAATTTGTTGTTAATTTGAGTGATTTTTAATGTCTTCGTCTAATGATTATGACGATTTGTAGGCTGAAAGTGTTAAATTGCGTGTCCATAGGGTTCGCTCCCATTCTCTTCCTGTGTGTCACTTGCAGACAGCCAGACACATTTGCTTTTAGTCAACCCTGTGCATTTGCATGGTTCTAGGCGTTTTTGTATTTCGCAGGATTTTGAGTATTTTTTTGCATGTCGCATATGGGGCTGAAAAACTTGTCAATACTGGGAACTAAACAGTCTCTTTCTAGAAACTGGGCTTAACAAGAAGTTTCTAAACTTATTTTCCAATGTATATGATGTCAAATGGATACCTTGTTGGAGAGGTCATTGATTCGTTACTAGGAGCGGCTTAATGGTTAAGTTTGGTTTATCCTGTCATTGGTAAGGAGAGTAACTGATTATGTTTTTGAACTTTGATTTGTTTTCTAAATAGACGCTGTTACTCTCACTATCTAATGACTGTAACTTTTCCTCGCACATTCCGTAAGGACACATGTTTGCTGTAATTATTAAACTTGATTGTTCTATGATGTGGTGGTTGTATAATGGGTAAGAACACATGTTTGCTGTTATTATTAAACTTGACTGTTCTATGATGTGGTGATTGTATAATGGGTTTGTGTGAACAAGTGGCCCTTGACAGAGCTCAATGAAGGAAAAGGATTCATGTAGCCAACCCCAAGTGATTGGGATATAAGGCTTGGTTTGGTTTGGTTCTATGATGTGGTTGGCTGCAACAGGCATGGCCTGTTATTAAAAGATTTTATTGGAATTGTTAATAAATTATCTTCTTGTAGTTTTTAGTTTTTGGGCATCTGGGCACATGTTGCAACTCTTACATAGCATGCATGGCTATTGACACTAGGTTGGGCTAGTGGAAATCATTAACCAGAGAGGTGAATGTTCATATTGGAAGAGTGATGACTTATGCATTTTGATGCTTAGTATTATGTCTTGATTTTCGTATAGTATATGGGAAGATATGAATTGACTGATGAATTACTAGTTGATCAGTGGTGTACCTGTCCATACTATGCAATTCTGTACTATGTGCATTACAGTTTGTAAGCTTTTCAGTTCCTGGGCTTATGATTGGAAGTTATGCTCCTTTGGCTGGTTTAAACACTTAATTCTGTAACAATGCTTGTGACAAGTTTTAGCAGAGGGGAAAACCAGGCTATGCGTAAGATCACCAGTTTTTGAAATTTTATGCTCTTCCTCCCAATGCTCTTTCCTCAATAATTTCGTTTTTTTATTCCCTGAAGCAGTGCAAGTCGACGTTCTGGACCTCTGGTTGTTTAAGTGAACGGTTTATTTTTGAAATCTGATTGTAGATCTTCATTGTTTTACCTGCTGCTATTTGTTTTCTGTTAGTTATCTTACACCACTTATGGTTGAGTTGCAACACGTTTCAGAATTGACTCCAGAAAAGTGATCTCAATAACTATGGTGCTAGAAGAATTAAGGTTGACTTCAATCTTAGTTACTTAGTGGAGTTTCGTTGATATTCATGTTACAGATTACTTCTCTCTTGAAATATTGAAAGAAGGCCATCCTTGTTGGGAGCAAGGGATTTTTTTAAAGGAAACTTAAAGCAGCAAGTGTGTCCATTTTTTTTCAATTTTCAACTGCTGTAGTTGCTGGTGATGCGTTACATAAGTCATAATATATTTGTCATTATGTTGGAAAGAGTGCGAATTTGGAAATTTAGGGATGCATTCCATAATGGGAAATTTAGGGATGCATTCCGTTGATTTTTCTTATTCATGTATATTTCTTGCAGAAAAGGAGAATTTGTGTTTGTATGGACTTCCAAATGAGACATGGGAAGTCAACCTGCCTGTTGAGGAGGTGCCTCCTGAGCTTCCTGAGCCAGCATTGGGTATAAACTTTGCTAGGGATGGAATGCAAGAGAAGGACTGGTTATCACTCGTTGCAGTTCACAGCGATTCATGGTTGCTTTCTGTTGCATTCTATTTTGGTGCACGTTTTGGGTTTGGCAAGAGTGAAAGGTAATACCTTTACTGGAAGTTAACAGGATATTCTAGAAAGTATGTCTCTTGTTGTCTATTGTCTTTTTTGTGACCATAGTATTAGTATGTTTGAATGTAATTGTTACCTTCACAGGAAGAATTAATGGAGAAAAAGACATTTTTATTAGAAGAATATGCATAAAGAACAAATTACTGCAAATGGCATGAAGCAAACCATTACACCTTGACTCTTTCTGTTTTGCGTGTTTGTGTTGTTTTCCAATTTCTATTGTTGCATTGTTTGTTTCCTGGCATTCTCCCTTGGTTATAGCTCTAATGTAGCACCTTCTGTAAGTGTAATCTTAAATTGAACAAGGCTCGTTTTATGACTTTCTTTGTACCGATTCCATCCGGTGCCAAAATCACATGCATCTGTAACTGTCTTAATCAATTTGGACAGCAGTGTATGTTGTAGTTGCTTTGATGGTCACACTGTTTTCCTTTATTTTTATATTTTTATGCGTGTGTGTGGTGTGTGTTGGTGTGGCTCTCTATTCTAGTCATCAACTCCATTCAATCTTATTTGCTTCCTGATAAGAACTGCCTTCTACGAACTCTGTTTCAATTTTCTTTCCACTTCCATGCTCTATGTACCTTTACCTTGCATATATTATCGTCGAGAATTACTATCTCTTTACCTCGTATAACCTCATAAACTTTTGATTATGCCGTTAAGTAATACTTACGACATGGAGCATCAATACATGGCTGATACCAAGTACTATTTGTGAAACAAAGTCAGTTGTGATCATAATTTTATTTCACAAGATCAACCTTTACCTATTTTAGAGAACTGTTTGTAATTATTTGGTGTTTTTACTAGTATCAGTTTACCATGCAGTAAACAATTATTATGTCTTATCAGTGTACAGGATGTAATGGTTTTGCATTGTCAGAATTTCTAGAACATCTGCTTCCCATAATTGCATACACAATGTAAAACACTGCCCTCACTCTTTGGCATTTCACTATGTTTCCGCCTCTTTGTTTATGAATGTGAAAATTTGAAAATGTTTATTGCAGGAAGATTTTTGCTTAAAGGTCTGACATTTAGATGTTTCATACATTTTACTATTTTTCACGTGATTGAAGTCATAGCTTAGAATTGAATTTTTTGTCCGGTTCCAGTTTCTTTCCATATCTTCTTTGACTCCAGATTGTGGATGGACTGCCCTCCCTCATTAGCATTCCCTTTAGAAATTGCGATAAATTAGCATGTTTCTGTCTCTTTTTTATGACAAGAAAATTTGAAAACATTTGAAGTCATAGCTTAGAATTGAATTTTTCGCGGTTCCAATTTCTTTCCATGTCTTCTTTGACTCTGAGATTGTAAGTAGCCTGCTTTTCTGGGGAGATTTTCTCTTTGGGGGTGTGTATCGGTTTTATCACATATTCTGATGAGATAATTTTTTAGGCTCTCTCTCTCTCTCTCTCTCTCTCTCTCTCTCTCTCTCTCTCTTTCTTTTTCTTTTTCTCTCTCTTTTTGTGTGTGTGCGTTGCACCATTCTGTGATGTCTCTGCCCTTGTAGATTTTGAGTCCCTCTATACAGGAGAAAAGAAACAAAGTTGCTGTAGGTCCAGTTGTTCCTAGAATTGGCACTGGATTCTAATGTTGTGAGGAAAACCTTTTGTCTCGTTTATTGTTTTTGTTTATGGGTGGATATTAACATACTTTGTTCATTGCTGTTATATGCATTTTGGCTTCATGTACTTTCTCTTGTACAGGGGTTCAACCCCTCTTATAATTATTGGTAAGAAAAGATCCAAAATTTCATTTCCTTCCGATTTCACCTTCAACGGCCACATTTTTTGTTTTCCACTCGGTTCATCTGTCTTATGGAGTCCTCCTCTCCTGTTTTGAAGATCACATGGCTGTAAATGTTGACTAACTAATACAAAGTTTGAGCACAAAAACCACCAATGTTTGAGGAACCTATGAGCATATCAATGGGGTGCGCTTCATGCATATTATTAGCAAATGTTGCTTGTGTGCAAATTCTTTCTTTTCTGCTTGCTGTACTTCCATTTCTTCTGCTTTTCTTCTGGGCAGTGACACAGGTCAGTTTAAGGGCAGGTTTATGATTGCACCTGTAGCAGGACTTATATTTTGACCCCCGACTCTCCTCTGAGTAGAACTTCATAGGAGGTGCGGGCTTCTGGATTTTTGTCCCCAAAAGGAAAAGACATGGTCTGGATTTCAAGTAACTCCCTGTTTCAAAATTTTAATAGGTTGAAGGTTTTCTGGGCATAAACACGGCCATCAGTCTGGCGTGACAGCCTGATATATCAACATAGCATATGAGTTGGTGAATAAGCAATTAGGGAGAAAACTTATTCCCCTATAAGTTTCCTCATTTTTTTAGTCAATTGTTGCATCAGCATTTTTACAATTGGAAGCAGTAACTTGTTTTAAGAAGTCATGCAACTTGAAGTGTGCATAACATAGTTGTCATGATGCTTTTGTGTTTTTTTGATTGTGGTATGCCCACATAGATTAATTTGCTGCCAAAATAAAAGAAAAAGAAAGGATTTGTGTGAAATTCGTTCCAATATTATTTCCACTCAAGCTAGTAAAAGAAAGCTTTGTTGAGCTGGTATGATACTTGCGAAAAACCCTTCATTTGCTCTTTCTGACACAAGTGTGGATTTGTAGGTAACTGAAGGAATGCATGCCATTTGGCAGTGAACTCGAAATTTACACATGAACTTGTGAATTGTGTTCTGCCCTCTCTTGCGTCCCCATTTCATTAGGAGTTAATGCACATGGACATGCGATGGCAAATCTTATTAATTAGCAATCTTGATTTTATGTTCTTTTTCTTCCCTTGAAGTGCTGTGGAGGTGCTTTGTTCTTGCAAATTATGGTAACTTTTGTTTTGATATGTACTAGTGTTCTGATATTGTTCTGAGGGCTGTAATTTGAAATTTAGAGAACAGATGGACTTGTGGAGTGGAATTTGAATAGTATATCCCTCTGGTAACGCCATCCGAAATGAGATGCTTCTAGTTTTTAAGGCTGACCTTGTAACCTCGTCGTGGGCAGTTCCCCAACTATCCTGACTTGCTCTTTTCCTGGCGTAGTTTGTCTTTCTTTAACTCAGGTTGTTTTAGTATGTTTTTCCTTTTGTTTTTCAAGTTAATTGGATTGCTGTCTGCGTGACTGTTCATTTTTTTCTCCTATTTGAAGGTCCTGAGCTTATTTTCCTCTGATGTGGCTATGTGGGTGAACATACTGCCATCAACCCATCACCTGTACCATTTAATCACATATATTCCGGCCAAATACCAAACTGATGCAGATTTAAATGCTAATTCACCCGTAATGATAACCGAAATTGGCTCGATAAATGTCGCCGTTGTCTCAAATAAAACAGGAAGAAGGTTTTTTTTTGCATATAGAGTTGATTCTGATCTCTTTGGAATTGGCATTTTCAGGAAGAGGCTTTTCCAGATGATAAATGATCTCCCAACTATATTTGAAGTTGTGACAGGAAATGTTAAGCAACCGAAAGACCAAACCGGTCCCCCCAACACCACCACCAAAAGCAAATCAAGTGGGAAGACGGTAAATTGGCCTTTTTACCTAACAGGTGTTCCTTTTCTGCATATTTTCAACTTCATTTTGTGATAAATCATGTTCTCTTCTCTCTTTTTTCTTTGCTGCTTGCATAAAGCAGTCTCGGCCTGAGCCCCAGCCCAAGGCAGTGAAGATTTCCCCTGCGCCTCCCAAGGAAGAGGATGACAATGGGGAGGAGGAGGAGGAGGAGGAAGAAGAAGAAGAAGAAGAAGGAGAAGAACAGGGAGCCACTCTCTGTGGTGCTTGTGGAGATAACTATGCAAACGATGAATTTTGGATCTGCTGCGACATCTGTGAGAGATGGTTCCATGGAAAATGTGTGAAGATTACGCCTGCAAAAGCGGAGCATATCAAGCAGTACAAGTGCCCAAGCTGTAGTAGCAAGAGGGCTAGGGTTTGAAAATCTAGGTTCTGAAGCTGGAGAATGAAACGTTAATCAAAACTGGACGGAGTTTAGAACTTTTTCTCTGTTGTACTATTGTAATGTGAAACAAGGCAAGGTAATGAACCATCTTTAGAAGTTACTGAACTTAGAATACCTGTTCATGGGATTTGATTTGTGCTATGAAATTTATGTGACCTGTGTCTAGGACTACGGTTTCTTTGTGAATTATGCTTTAGCAGTTGCTGGCAAGAAATTTTCAGAGGTTGTTGCACTTCTTTCAGAGTTTGACTGTGCATGCATTTGTTTTCTAATGGTTTGCTTGGGGCCTTGGGATATTACAGTTTTGTGCCACACTCTGTTTGGTTGTCAAGAAAAGCAAGGGAAAGGGCTTGCAAAATGAAAATAAGTTCTTCTATTTGAATGGTGTGTCACTATACAACAGTTTAGCCATATAACTGACACCACCAACCTCACCAGTAGTCATTGCAAGAACACTGTCCTTTGCTAAAACTATGAAACCTGTTATTGTCCCTAACAATAATCTCTCTCCCCTCCAATGCTGAAATCATCTTTATAGCCATATGGCAATCCCAACAGACTCTCAGATTCTTCACCACCCTGATCACTGACCCTGCTTCACTAACAAGTAGAGCGAAAGCAATAGCCAATTTCTCACTATGAGTCCCCACCATCTCTTCCTTCTCTTCCTCCTCAACATCTCTCAACACACAGCTCTTATCAGCTATATATCCAGCAGCCCTCATCTTCTTCCTCAATACCGTAAGTAACTGATAAATATCACTAGATCTTTCGTGTTGTCGGTCACCAACTATAAACTTGTGCATCTTGCCACCATATTCAACCCAACTCCATCCAGTTGTCTTTTTCACTCCCCCTTCTCTCATTGCTTTTCTCACCCTCTCAACATCTTCCCACCTCCCATTAGAAGCATACAAGTTCGAAAGTAAAACATAGTTCCCAGAATTTTGCGGTTCTAGCTCAAAAAGTTTGTTTGCAGCAAGCTCGCCAAGGTCGGTCCTTTTGTGGATCCGGCTAGCATTTAAAAGCGATCCATACACCCCAGCATGGGGTTTCATTGGCATTCTTTCAATTAATTCCTTTGCTTCATCCAACTTACCCACTCGGCCTAACAAATCAACCATGCACGCATAGTGATCTACTTCTGGATCTTCAATTGAATCAAACATTTCATGACCTTCTTCTAATAAGCCACTGTGGCTGCATGCTGTCAGGACACCGATATAGGTTACACGATCCGGTTCAATGCCTTCATCTTTCATCTTCAACATTAGTTCCAGAGCTTCAGAACCATGACCATGGGCTGCAAACCCCGTGATCAAAGTGTTGTAGGAAACCACATCTCTTGTTGCCATTTCTTGGAAAACCTTTCTGGCATCTTTCATGCACCCACATTTGGAGTACATAAAAATCAATGAATTATTCCCCGAAATGCTCAACTTTATTTGGTTTTGGGTGATGAAATTCACCACCCAGTTGCCTAATTCTAAAGCTCCAAGATGTCCACATGCTGAGAAAACACTAACCATAGTAACCTCGTCAGGTTTTGATTCCTTATTTCTGGCCATTTCTTGAAAGAGTTCAATTGCCCTAGCTGATTGCCCATTTTGAGCATAACCAGCAATCATTGAGTTCCATGACACAACATCCTTCTCAGACATTCTCTCAAACAGCCCTTTAGCTGAAATCAGGTCACCAACACGTGTATAACCCGAAATCATCGTGTTCCACGCGACAGAATTTTTATGCACACCCAACTCATCGAAAATCTTTCTAGCAGTCTCAAGGCTTCCACATTTTGCATGCATATCAATCAGTGCTGTCTTGACAAAGTAATTCAGATGGACGCGCTTCTCATCCATCGTTTTGAAAAGTGATTCTGCAAGACAAGGATCACCCCGCGATGAACATGAAGAAATAACCGAGACCAATGTTGTCTGATTTGGTTGAAACCCTGAATCCAGCATCTCAGTGAATAGTCGTATAGCCTCTTTGGCGAACCCATTTTGAACATAACCAGAGATCATCGCATTCCACGAGACAATGCTTTTCTCAGGCATCTCATCAAAAACCCTCCTCGCGCTCTTCAAATCCCTCATCTTCGAAAACCCAGTGATCATTGCAGTCCAAGAGATAACATTCCTCTCGGGCATCAAATCAAATAGTTCACATGCTTCAAATCCACATCCCCAACTCCAATAACCCGAAATCATGGAGTTCCAATCCACCATCGTCTTCTCACACATTTCATCGAACAACTTACGTGCAACCTCAACCGGACCATACTTTACATACACACCCATCATCGCGTTGCGTACATAAACATCACAACCATAACCCATTTTCAGCACATGAGCATGTAGTTCAACCGCGGCCTTACCCACCGATTTCATCAACATGGGGTATACACAAACATCAGGCCTCACCCCACAATTTTGCATTTGACAAAAAAGAGTGATCACATCACTGTGGGCACCCGTTTGGGCGTAAAATCTGAGCATGTTTGTGAAGACAAGGGCATTAGGATTTGGTGCAGAGTCGAAAATGAGGCGGGTATAGGGCGGTGGCGCGTGGAGGCGCGTGCAGTGGGCGATGAGATAGGCGGCCCAGTAATTGTGGTGGTGGAGGTTGTGGCGAATGGTTCGTGCATGGAGTTGTTTTAGATGATTTGGAGTGCTTAGCTTCAGTGCAGTGGTGCATGGATGTGACATTGTGACATGGGAATGGGATGTGGGAATTTGGACATGAAATCTTTGTGAGAATAATATTATTTGAAAATTTTTCAGTAAAAAAGGTTTTACGGAGTCTAATCGCGCGCGTCCAAAGTGTTTTTAGACAATCCGAATAGAAAATCAATTTCAATCTCAACTATTAATTGTCAAAATGGATGGGTGAAATTGTACGGAGCCGTAAAGAACTTATTTATTCGTGAATAAGTTTCAATCTTTGTGGTCATAACTAACTTAACTGCCAGTGCAAAAGTTACTGGAATGCCCCTTTATACCCAGAGGACCCACACTTGTGTTGCCATCTCAATTCTTCAGGTGGCCCCCTTTTTCTGTGGTCTTCAGGGGGTCTTCCGATCAAAAAAAAGAAACTTTTAGAAAATGAAATTAATTTTAAATTTAAAAATTATGTATTTACGTAAATAATTTTTTTACTAATATAGATATTGTTTGATAGATCTCATTGAGATCTTTTAAATGGTGCAAAAAAAATTTTAAAAATATTTTTTATTTTCATTATATTTGAGCTTGAAATTAACTTCTTTTTGAAAAAGAATGCTTAAAAAGAAAGGGGAAGGCACATCAATCATTTAGTGCAACTCTTTTTCTTTTATGCTAATTCAACTGTTTAAGCCAATTTACGCACACTTCGAACAATTTTAACGAACCAATTCCCCCTCCCAAATTGGCCCAAAAAAGGTTGATAGAACATGAGAAATTTTGAACCCGAAACCTTAAGAGGGCAATAGTCTAGTAGTAAACTGTTCTCGAAGACATAGCGTCTAACGCTGGGTTTGATCATCTTTCATAGAATTTCCAGACTATACGTATCTTTTTATGATTTTTTCGATTATGATTTCATCGTTATACGTATCGCAGTAACACAACAATTATCTATAAATCTTTTCTAACAATATATTCTTTCCCTTAACAAGTTCTTCACAGCAACCTTAAATTCGTCCGGATTAGTCCATTGATCAATCAATTAAACCTCAATTATTTTCTAGGTAAGTACGGAGTAAAGACTTATGGGTTGTTCGGCTAAATAGTCCACCCTGAATTATTTTTTGTCCTTATTCAAAAAAAAATCACATTTGTTAGTTTTTCGTCAATTTTTTGAGAATTATTGCTTCATCATGATAAAAGGAATCTAAAAGGTAAAAACTTATAACCGAAACTCATTTTTTTTTAATAAAGACACCAATAAGCTAATTTTTTCATCTTTATTTCTAAAAAAAGGGATTTTAATTTTAATTTTTTACTTTTTAGATTCTTTTTGTCATGATGAAGTAATAATCCTCAAAAAGTTGACGAAAACTAACAAATGCAAATTATTTTTGAATAAGGACAAAATAATCCATAGTGGATTATTTAGCCGAATAGATACTCAAACATCAATTCAATTCTCACTTCAATAACTGGAGATAATGTCCGGTGGTTCACGGACCAAACCTCAATTATTTCCTGAAGCCTGTTGAATAATTTTGCTAGCTGCAGAATGAGGTTTGGAAGTGATCAAATCAAACTATGAATTAATTAGGCTGTCAAAAAACAGATGGACATGTACAATCCCAACATGTCGTTATCGTTTTGTACAGGGGCCGACTATTCACTGCCCCGTATTTTCTTCCTTAACCCATTACATTTCAGTAAGTAGTTGTTGAAAATCAAACATAATATTTCGGTAAATAGTTATTGAAAACAAAATTATATTTCGGTAACTACATGTCGAAAATATGTTTAATCTTCGGTAAACAACTGCCGAACATACATTTTCGGTAAATAGCTGTTGAAAAAAAATTATATTTCGGTAATTGTATGCTGAAAATTAATGTATCTGAATTTCGGTAACTAAATGTCGAATATAATTGGAAATTTTTAACGGACTAAGGGAGAAAATACAGGGCTGCAAATATTCGCCTCCTTTGTATAACTCCAATTACCGAACATGCATTAACTTGAAAAAGAATGAAATAATTATGTGACTTCTTCTCACACTTATTAATTGAGAATAAATTATTTACACCACCGGTGTAAACATTTATTTCCTTCAAATCGATTGTATTACGACACGTGTTAGAACAGTGGTTCCAAATAATAAAACATAGCTACGTGACGCGATGCAATTGATTTGGAGGAAACAAATGTTTATACCGGCGGTGTAAAGAATTTATTCTCACCAGAACTCCATCTCCCACATGTTCTATGAATTTATCAACAGGCACTCTGCTGACATAGAACAAATTAATGTAGAATGGAATGAACTTCAATAATGTTTTTATTTTATTTTGTTTATAGTGTTTTTCTTTCAAGGATGTAAGATTGATTGATTACCAAATATTCAGAATAAAAAGAGTGTTTGTTTAGAGGTCACGTGACTCAAGTTAACTGTTCTACGACACTGGTGATCAGATCAGAGTAAGACTCAAAATTTATAGTATTTCGATGCATATGTATATATTCACATGTTTTGTGAAAAAGAATTCTGTATACGTTTTTTTGCATGTATCTGATCCGATAATTTTCGCACGTCGAGACTATATATGCACCTGTAGCACATTTTCACAAGAGTTGTATCTCCGAAGATACTATAAAAACTATTTACCTCTTAATTACTTACAAAATTCAGTGTCGTGCGTTCAGTAATACTAAAAATTTTGAAATTAATAACGGAAATTTCAGGAGCTATTGAAATAAAATGCTAAAACCAGGGTGGGAGGAGACAACTAGCGTAACAACTCCCTCAGGCGTGATATTAGGGGCTCCCTACCCGCCAATGAAATGTCCAGTACTTCAAGCCATAACTACTTTCCGTGAGAACATGCTATCACCACGACACCAACTAGATATAAGGGATGGCATAATTAAGTACCACCCCTGTCAACACATAGATTCGGAGACTCCGCTAAATTAAGTTTGGAAGCTATAGCTAAGACATGGCCTGCTACTAATATTCCATAGAAAGAGATCGGTACCCGGCCCCTAGCGTAGCCATACAAAAAGAATGCATGTGTAAAAAGTCCGCGGAGCATGTTCTTCGTACTTAACCCAGCCAAATTGGATTAGATTCCACTTATATATATAATCTGGAAACGTTATGCCATTTCCTACCGGACAAAAAATACTCATCTTTGACTTGGTAGGAATCCGAAAGAGAGAGAGAGAGAGAGAGAGAGAGAGAGGAGTTTTGGGGCCGAGCAGATAACACGTGGCAGTATCGGTCGGCGATCTATCTGTCCAAACGTGTTTAATTTGGACGGTCCATATTTACTCTCTCTCTCCTCTCACCCGTGCCGACCACTCTCTCTCTCCTCTTTTTCTTTTTTTCTCTAAAATCCGAACCATCCAAAATACGTTTAGACGGCTGGAATCACCCCCCACCCGGCACCCAAAAACTTCTCGAGGAGTAGAGAGGTCCAAAAACTAATAAAGATAGGATGAGAATAATTGAGAGGGACGTGATTATATTTATCAATTAGTCCAGTAACTTGTTTTTTGGGGGGAGGGACGTGATTGAAAGAGGTGGGGTGGTGTGTGTGGCCCAAAAAAAAGTGTTTGTGGGGTGGCCCTAGCTAGCTGAGCTCTCGCCCACATGCTTTTTCATCATCTCTCATCTCAACATATAGGCCATGTTTGATAAGTGTGTTGGATTAGATAGGATTAGTAAGGAGATGGGATTGGTAAGGAGATGGGATTAGTAATACCGAGTCTAATCCCAAATGGGTGTTTGATTGTGTTAGGATTAAATCATGGGATTGTGATTACCAATCCCAATTCCTTGTTTGATTGGAATACCATGGGATAGGATTACAAATTGCATTTCCAATTATACCCATAGATGAAAACATGGTCTATTGAATTGCATGAAAAAAAAAAAACGGATTGTATTTTCCAATCATTTTCGGACAATTTGCATTTTTTCATCCAATCAATTTCCAAATTCTTATTTGGACAAATATCCATGCATTATTCTGACATATATTTGGAATAAAGCAACCATATATTTTTTATTCGTGTCCCTTAAAAGGACGAAAACGAAAAAAACAAAACAGATAACATCTTATTAATTATACTCTCAAATAAATCTAATTATTTATTTGCGATCCTATGGAACAGAAATATGATTATGAAAGGCCTAGAGACAAAATTTAATTATGTTTATTTAGAATAATATTTTCGGAATAATAAGTTCTTCGCATTGATTCAAATGGATTAAAATTGGAAAACTTAATTTTTTAATCATATTTCTTAATATATAAACAGTTTAAAAAAATTAAGTGCTCAAATTTTCAATCTGTTTGTACTGGTGCAAAAATATTATTATTCTGATTATATTATTCTGAAGGGTTATAATAAATTTTTGTCTCTAGGGCTCTCATAATTAATTATCTTCTTTTTATTTAGAATCTTGTGAAGCAGAAACATTATTATGAGAGTCTTAGAGACAAAAGTTAATTGTGACCCCTTAAAATAATATGATAAGAATAATAAGATCTTTGCACTTGTTCAAATGGATTGAAAATTTGAACACTTAATTTTTTTTAGACTGTTTATATATTAAAAAAATAGTTAAAAAATTAAGTGCTTCAATTTTTAATTCGTTTAAATCGGTGCGAAGATCTTATTATTCTGACCATATTATTCGAAAATACATAATTAAAATTTGTCTCTAAGACTCTCATAATTACGTTTTTACTCCATAGGATCACAAATAAAGAGGTTACGAGGTTTTTTTTTTTAATTCCAAAATATCGTTCCTGGGCTGGGTAGGGACTGCTCTGCCATGGAGGCAGCATAGCCCCCGTGTCCCAAAATATAGGTAGCGTATTAGGGATTTGGATGGGTAAGTGAAGTGTGTAATGGAGGATATTATTGGTATTAAGGCCCTGGGCAAGGTGGCTAGGAGAGAGCTGGGAGCATAATACCTGGTATTACTAATCCCATGAAAAAGGGGGATTGCTAATCCCATCCTCTAGTTAATCCTATCCCATTTTTTGCAACCAAACAAAGAGTTAGAAAGACCATAGGATTAGCAATCCTATCCCATGTCCTAACACACTTATCAAACATGGCCATAGAGTACTAAAAAAGAAAGAAGCAGGACTAGTGGGACATTGATTTTACTAATCCCAACTCCTTGAACAACAAACTTTTACTCCCTCCGGCCCGTCCGGATTTAATAGTCTTTTTTTAGAGTTTGTGTCAATTTTCGATCGATTATATCTTCTGGTTTTATAATATTTTACGTGATTTCAAAAAATTATATTATAGAATTAATCGAGATCTATCAAATAAGATCCATATTCGATATGAAATTCATTATGGGTTCAAAGATATAACCCATTTTTTAGCCGGTAAAATTAGAACTAGGGACAATTAAATCCGGACGGAGGAAGTATTACTCAGTACTGAGATTTGAGTCACTGTGTCTTCTTCTACATGCTCAATATTGTCTAAACAGATAGATACCCATTTACACCTTCAAATCAGATCCAGATCTTGGGAAGAAATCAATTGGCCTCTCTTGCAAGGTAGAAGTAAAGAATCTGTGTGGATTTGGCATTGGGATAAATAAAAAATAAAAAAAAATCTCCCTAGGGTACTTAATGAAGAGGATGGAATAAAATACTTAGTTGCATGCTACTTATTATGTTAATGATGAAAATTAATCTGGAGACGTTGAAAATTAATACTCGTGCATGAATGGAGGAATTTTTTCCACTTGATATTTGCTTTCATATATCAAGCGGTGGAAAAATATTACTTATCCGTGTTAATAGTGTGAGCGTCCATAACAATTAGCTAAGTCTAACTATAAGACTTCACATCTTGACCTATCCGTGTTGAGATTGTATACGGGTAACCAACTAGATAACAGCCCAACGTGGTTTATCGCTTCCTTTGATGATTAGTGATATACTTTTGTTATGATTAATTTACAGCCCAAAGCTAGTTAATTAGTTATGCTTTTTCGATCTTGATCATGTTTCCACTTTTTCACTTCTTCCCTCTTTTCTTCTTGAGTTATTGTGAATGAAAGCTACTTTCCATGATAATGAGTCAAAAGCACTATCCATCCATATCATATAAGTATTAATTGTTTTTCTTATTGCTTAATTTACTACAATTAACATTGTTAATTTTAATCATTATGTGCTATGCAAATGCTTAAAAGGCTGTAATCCAATTGACTCTTTTGGCCAAAAGAGTCAAGTCGTGTGATTGACCAGCAACATCAAATAGGCATGCAGCATGTACCAAAAAAGAAAAAGAAAAAATAAATTAATAGGCTTGATGTACTTTAAGATGAGAAAAAGGGAAATATATTTATATTTACACTCCTAATTAAATATATACTATAAGCATTTTTAAAGACATTAAATTAAGTAAGTCTTGGCTTATTTGTTATTCAAAATCTTCATGCTTACAGAAAATCGACTATTAAATGGGCATTTCATTAGCGGAAAACATAACGTTGCAATTTATTATTATTGATTTTCTTTAACAAATATATGATTTGTAACTTGCAAGGAACTCGGGATGCTGGCCAGCGGTCCCTGCCAAGCGTATTCGGACCTTCTATTTCGACAATCATTAAAAACATTTTTGGATGATTTGGATGCACCCTGCACCCGCTCGATAGGAAACTTGGCAGGAACCGCTTGGCATTGTTCCCAGATCTATTTGCAAGAAGCAACAACAAAACCCTTTTTTCTAGATGTTCAAAATGAACTAATGCATAGGTATAATTTGCTCTCTAGATCACATATGTGCATGCACAAGGTATAAATAAAGTACCTAATCTGTGCCCATTTAGGTCAACAATGTTTTAACAAAAAACATGTGGGCCGGATTTCTATCCCAATTTACAGCCAAAATCAACATTAAAGGTGAAATTCCAAAAAATTCTACTCCATGAAGCTCTGTTTACATTCTTCATCTGTCATACAAATATACGAATAAATTTGAGTGTGCAAATTTGCATTCCCAATTAAGTACATGTTAAAGATGTATTTTAAGTCGAACTTGAAAACTATTGTAACTTCATCGCTAATTAAATCCACTGTGAAAGAGCTTTAGGGCCTGTTCTTCTAAGTAATTCACTAGCTTTCCCAGTAATAAGCCATAAGTTTCGTCTTTATTCAATTAGATTTTGGTCAAATTTTGTACTTTAGATCGTGAGGTGAGCCAAGTGATGCTTGAATAAGGAGCCACTTTGGCTTATTTGTCCGAACATCCCCTTAGAAGGGATCACGAGCCGAGTTTGAGTAATTTGATTCTTTTGTAGTACTTTATACTACCTCCGTTCATGTTTATTTGTTCACTTTAACTATTCAACATATTTTAAAAAATTGTACATACATTTCAATGCGAATTTCTAATATTATTTTTTAGTTTATAAATCTCAATTAATTTTGTTATACGAAATTTTCAAAATCAAGAAACCCATTACAAATTAATAGGTATAAACAATTTAAATTATAACACAAATGTCAAAAATGAACCAACATACTCAAATAGGATTCGAACCCTAGCCATTATCGTAAAATAAGGAAAGAAATGATTGGCCTAGCTAGATACATATATGTAGGTAAAAATGCCAATAAAACACAAATCTAGAAACAAAACAATCTTGTAAATCGTATTATATTTAAAATTACTATAAAATGTGAAAACAATCATTTCATTTTGGGTTGGGGTTGTTAAGACAAAGTAAAACAAAACCGAATCTAGTTGTCCGAACAGAGAGAGAGTAGGACTAGAGATAGAGAGAGGAGAGAGAGAGGAGAGAGAGAGAATCCGCGTGTGGGGTGAAAAAGGGAAAACCGTGAAAGGTAATTGTCTCGGCGGGATTGGAGGGAGTTTCGATTTTCATGTCCTTTTCCAGTCACTCAAACCAATCCTTCCCAAATCTCACTCATCAGCTTCATCTCCTTCCTTTCTTGTCTCTCCTACTTATAAAACCCTATCCGTCTCTCTCTCTCTCTCTCTCTCTCTCTCTCTCTCTGCTGTGTAAGAAAGTGTGAAAAAAAAGTCTTGTCAGATCTGCACATTTCCTCCCCACTACCACTACCCACCACGTCTCTCCATTTAGTCAAAACTTATCTCCACATATACATCTCTCCCTCTCTCTCTCTCTCTATGTATAACCATATGTGCATTTCCGAAATTGCTGCTTGAAGCCCCACAGCCTCCTCCTAGGCAATGTCGGAAATGCACAACCGTGCCAGTGTCGGCGGGGGTGGATTTGATCCGAGCAATCTGCACTTGAAGAAAGAACTCACTCAAATCCGTAAAGCCGCTCGATCTCTCAAGGACCCCGGCACCACCTCCACCTGGCGCTCCCCCCTCAACTCAGCCCGATCCGCCGCGCCCTCCACCGCCAATGCGGCCTCATCCTCCAATAACAACCCTAAGTTCTCTGCCACCAACGGAGAAGGCCTCGCCAGCCAGCTCCCGCTCCGCCCCGAGACCAGCAACGGCAGCAGCGGCGCGAGGGAGAGGAAGGTGTTTCTGTACAACTGGAGGAGTAATCAGCAGAGATCGAAAAGTGGTCGAAGCCGAGGGCAGGATGGGGAGTCCAGTGACGAAGACGATGCGGAGGGGAGCGCGGAGGAGGAGGAGAGCTTGAGCGACGCGAGAAACGGCGGCGGCGGGGACTCGAGGAGTGATGCTCACGTTGGTGATAGGTATGCTTCGTTGATGATGTTTAAATGCAGAGGTAGTACTAAGCTAGCCCCGTCGATTAGACGGACTTCGATTAGGAAGAAAACTAAGATAAACCCTCACTTAGCTAATGTGTTGAGGCAACAGATAGTTAAGAGTAGGAGTTCAAAGCAAGCCCTAGAGGGTTTGGGGAGGGATGATAATGATGATGAACAATCTGATGATGGTACGGAGGATTATTGTAGTAATGATAACTCTGAGGATTTACGGTTGCTTTCTAGGCTTAGTAAGAGGAAGAATTGGCCCCATTTGTCTTTGAAGCCTTTGAGGAATAGTGGAAGAGAGGACTCATCTTACACTTACAACAGTACCCCGGCGTTGTCGACAGGGTCTTTCAATAGGTACGGCAATAGGAATCCGAGTACGGTTGGGTCGTGGGATGCCACCACTGCATCGTTCAACGGTGGGGATGATGATGATGGGGATGATCCTCTGGAATTGCCGGGTCGCCAGGGATGTGGGATTCCTTGTTATTGGTCGAGGAAGTCGACCCCGAAGCATAGAGGGGATTGTGGCGGGAGTTACTATTCGCCTTCGCTTTCCGAGACTTTAAGAAGGAAAGGAAGCAGTATTTTGTGCGGGAGTCAAACTAAGTACCATAAACATGGTAGGGGATCAACTTCGAGTTCCAAAAAGAGGAGACTGATTTCGAGGGCTGCTCAAGGTGTTATACCATTGCTAACCAATAGCGGTGATGGCCAAGGGGGCTCATCTATTGGGAATAGTGACGACGAGCTCTCAACAAACTATGGGGAGCTAGACTTGGAGGCCTTGAGTCGGTTGGACGGAAGGAGGTGGTCGTGCAGCTGTAGGAGTCAAGAAGGATTAGAGCTTGTAGTTCCAAACGGGGATGGGGAAGGAGAAGGAGAAGGTGAAAGTACACCGGAAACTATAGGTAGCTTGAGTCAGAAATATAGGCCGGTGTTCTTTGAAGAAATTATTGGGCAAAACATTGTGGTTCAATCCCTTATGAATGCAATATCAAGGGGAAGGATTGCCCATATTTATCTGTTCCAAGGTCCTCGTGGGTCTGGGAAGACATCAACGGCCAGGATTTTTGCAGCTGCCTTGAATTGCCTTGCCAGTAAAGAGTCCAAACCATGTGGGGTCTGTAGGGAATGTGCTGATTTCATCTCTGGTAAGACCAATGATCTCATAGAAGTTGATAGCACTAGTAAGAAGGGAATCGACAGAGTTAAGCACCTTTTAAAAAACCTGTCCGTTGGTCCTTCATCAGCATTTTCACGATACAGAGTTTTTATTATCGATGAGTGTCACTTGTTGCCTTCTAAGATGTGGCTGGCATTTCTTAAGTCTCTCGAGGAACCACCTCCGCGTGTTGTGTTCATATTTGTGACTGCTGATATTGACAATGTGCCACGTGCTGTGTTATCTCGGTGCCAGAAGTATATCTTTAACAAGATCAAGGATAGCGATATTGTGGCTAGACTGAGAAAGATTTCTGCTGATGAGGATTTGGATGTCGAACCAGATGCATTGGATTTGATTGCTTTGAATGCAGATGGTTCGCTTCGAGACGCTGAGACTATGTTAGACCAGTTGAGTTTGCTTGGAAAGACAATTACTTCTTCCCTTGTGAATGAACTTGTAAGATTGCTTCAACCCTTGCTTCCTTTACCTGATCTACTTCATTTTTGAGTCCCTTTCTCCTAATAAATGATTGAATGCTGTGTCATCCTCCCATTGGCGTTGGTTCACTTTGGTGTTTATGCTTAGCTTCTGCCAACGTTGTTTGGAGCATAACTGCTTGCTAATGAGTGACGGCAGTAATTTGGATAACCTTTTTTCTTTTATTATTTATGGAGATTTTGCTCTTTATAAATAGTTTAGCTGTGTAGTTTTTCAGCCACGTAGTTTAGCTGTGCAGTTAAGTGGTTCAAATCTATTTACTTTGTTTCTGTAGGTTGGAGTGGTTTCTGATGAGAAACTTCTGGAACTTCTGGAGTTAGCCATGTCATCGGACACTGCAGAAACAGTAAAAAGAGCCAGAGAGTTGATGGACTCCGGGGTTGATCCAATGGTTGTGATGTCTCAATTGGCCACCCTCATTATGGATATCATTGCTGGTTCATATCACATCATGGATTCTAAGGACAACAATTCATTCTTTGCTGGGAGAAGCTGTAAGTGCTGACCCATTTCACTCTTGTATGTTTTTCTACAAGGATAAATTTTGTTTTTGGTTCAAAATGTAATACTCACATAAGTTTCTGCATGTAGAAGATATTGGATTTCTTCTACATGGTGGTTGAATGTCCTTTGTTGAATGAACAGTCCATGCATTCAATCCATTCTTTTATTTTGAGGTTGATGGTTTGCAGCCGAGACCACCTGTACGTAGACACGACTAAGGTTACGTTTGGTAGCTTTGAGTTTCTTTTGTATAAAGCACTATGAAGAAAATCTGGTAAACTCATCTATATCCTAGCAATGAACTGATTTAATTAGACAATAGGGAATTAACATCCGTGGGATGGTGAATCTCCTATCAGTACTTCTATTGATCAATTATTTAACAATTAACATTAATTTGAGGGTTTTGGAGCGATTTTATGTACCGATTGCTAATTGACATTGCAGTCAGTTTACAGAGTCGTGGTCCGTATGAGCAGGTTAAGATTGGAAATAGCACTCTGCTCTCCAATCTCTAACAAAAAAAAAAGAAGTGGAATTCTCTTACATGAAGGAGAGACAAAAGCCCAAAAAGATGCCAAGTGTCAGAAAACGAATCGATGTCCTCAGACTTATTTAAAACCAAGCATTCCGCTCCAACCAGACCCAAAATAGAGCGTTCTGCATTATGCTCTTACTCTCTTGTCACTATGAAAGCTGCTAAAATCATTCAAGAGCATTTGAACTCAATAAGCGGTGCCACCCTACAAATTTCCACCAATAAAAAAGTAGATGCCATAGGATGGAAGCCGTAGCAACACCTATATCATTCAAGAACATTTGAAATCAAGTAGACGGAGCCACCTAACAAATGTCCAAATAAAAGAGTCGGTCTCATAGGATGGAAGCCCAATGACATTGCAAGAATAAATGGTCCAATGATTTTGTTGTTCCTCCATACACATCTTGAACCATTATGGGCAAAGATAGGTAAGATCTCAATTGTGTTAAGTTATTATTAGTCGTCATACTTTTGTGGACCCCAACAACCATAAACACATCTGAACTTTAAGAGGCATGAACCCTTTACATATACTCGTTTCTTAGTCGTCAGAGTTTTCTAAATTGAAAATTGGTGAGGTTTTAAAGAAGTTGAAATGGAATGAAATTGATGCTAAATGGGAAACAAGCGAACAACTATACAAATATGATAAATAGCTATAGAAACATGAGAAATTTTATGGGAATGAACGAACTGATATAAATGTGAAAATGACCCATCAAACGAGGAATCTCCTTACCAAACATCATCTAAAAAGTGAATATTATCATCATTACCCACTTTCCAAGATACAGCCCTAGAAACAAGAGGAAACCTGCGAGAAATAGATTATCACAGAGATTGTCAAATATTCTGATTTACAATGGCATTCATGGAAAGATCCCTACTACTAGCTTGAGCCTCATTTTTTCAAAATGAGTTACGCTCATGGGAAAACATCTATAACTACTATCCAAGTAGACCAATATTTCTTGCCACTATGTTTCTAATGGCAAGATTGCCTTTTTCTTTGTAGACAGATTGATTAACTAGATGCTTTTTTTTTTTTTCCCCTTTTGTTCCGACCACCCCATATAAAATGTCGCGTCTGCAACCACAACCAAAATCTTAACCAAGACAATTGATAAGATTGGAATGCTCCACCAAAGTGTATCTATCTTCTCTAGAGAACAAAGTTGTTTTCTCTCTCTCTCTACCCTTTTCCCAATCTAGGCTATTACTGGAGCCCAAAAAGACTTCCTTCTACGATTGTCCTCCAACGTGATGCCCAAATACGTAAATGAGAGTTTCTTTGTGAAATTTATGCCAATGAGAAGCAAATATAGAATTTTGAGAAATAGCGATCGAAACATGATAAATTTTGTGGGAATGAACGAACTGATACAAATGTGGAAACAACCCAAAAAAAAGAGGAATCTTACAACCAAACATCATCTTAAAAATGAATATCTTCCTCAGTACCCACTTTTAAGATGCAACCTATGTATAATAGATTGTCATGGAGATCGTCAATTAGCCCTATTATCCATGGGAATTGGGAAGATCTCTACCACTAGCTTTGTCCTCACATTTGTTCCTAATATGGAATGCTATAATAAGTTAACTCATGGGGAATTCTCTAACTACTTTCCTAGTAGATTATATCTCTTGCCATGATGTTTCCAATGGCAAGATTCGCCATTTTGTTAGTAGATAGAAACTATGTTCTGATTCACTAGATACCTCCATTTCCCCTTTTGTCTCTACCTGCCCATAAGAAATCCTGCATCTTTTTGTCTATTTTATTTGCAACCCTGTTCGAAATCAGCAAGACTAGTGATGAAATGGTAATCAGACTGCACCAAAGTGTGTCTACCTTCTAGAAAGCAAAGCTGTTTTCCATCTCTCTAACATCTTACCAATCTAGGCTAAAACTGGAGCCCCATAAGACTTCCTTGTAGGATTTCCTCCTGACGGGATGCCTGAATACGTGAATGGAGTTTCTCTAACCCAATTGAAAAGAAGATGGAACAATCGGCCGCCTGAATACGTGAATGGAGTTTCTCTAACCATATTAAAAAGAAGATGGAACAATCGGTCTCCTTGCCTAAGACTCTTGGAGCCCTTAAAACTGTTCCGTTCCTGTGAACCAGAAGTGAAAAATTGGAAGAAGACAAGCACCTTGCATTACAAATTTGAGAGTATATTGACAAATGATGACCTATTTTCCTTTAGGATTTTGGGTACACAAATAGGGCATTAAGGGAATTCCACCCATACATACAAAAGACACGGCCACACGACAAATGTCAGAATACACCGACAAAAGTATCAAAAAGCCTTGTAGTTTAAGATTTGGTTAAGAGAGGGAATTTCTCTTGCTCGACTCCCATGTAAGCGACATGCTAACAAAATTCCTCTAAGTCGAAGATAGGACTCTCAATAATACTGCGTCGGTTCTGCTCTCACCTAATAAGCCACATCAAACATAAAGGTGCCATCATCCAAATTTTCCTACATTGTCCTCCGATCCTTGTCCTTTTTGGTTATGTCTTAAGTATAATATTGCATCATCCATTTATCTGTGCTCATATGTTCTTCGAGTTCGTAATATCATACTCAAATTATAAGTGACTAGTGTAGGGAAACATGCTGGAATCCCTTTTGCCAAATCAAACTGCAACAGAGTGAAATAAACAATAGTTCTATGTTGGTTAGATTGGAATTGCTTTGAATAATTTCATCCTTGGCATTATGCACCTCAGTTGATACTTTCTTGGTGGGTTGTTGGCTTTAATTACTCCAATTGGTATTGAAACCAGTAAGGAATCGCCCAAGCCCCATATAGCTATGTTCCTGTTTGAATTTGCTTAACTGGATTCTGTTGTGAATGAATTGGCTTCTGTTTAAATGCTCACCTGTGTCTTTATGTGTCATTATGGCTGTTGTGTAACAAATACTCTGATTGTCCTGTATTATGGAAGATCATATAAAATGCATCTAGTACCAGTTTGTGTTTTGCTGTATTCTAGGTTACTATAAACAGGCTTGCTAACCTCTGCCCATGTGTGATGATAATATGCAGTAATTTCAAACAAGTTGGGATATCAATAGATATCTCATGGATATTAATACACTTTCACAAGTATCAATACTCTTTTCTCGGATATCAATACACTTTTTACCTACTATCCTCTGTCCTTATGGCGGAGGTTAGCATTTTCCTACCATAAATTAGGTGCATCATGCGGTAATGGACATATAGATATAGGAAAAAAAGTTTTCTCTACTGATTATGTGAGTTTCACCTTGTTAGTAGTCAAAGTTCCTGGACCACATTAAATTCAGAACCTCCTTTTTCTATTCATTTCTGTGGGTTCCTTTATTTATAGTCTTGTACCATTATTGCAAGCCTTTATTGATGATTGGAATATTCTCCAGTGAATGAAGCAGAACTGGACAGACTGAAGCATGCTTTGAAGCTTCTTTCAGAGGCTGAGAAACAGCTACGAGTTTCAAGTGAGCGTTCCACATGGTTCACGGCAACCCTTTTACAACTCGGATCCGTGAATTCATCAGATTCAACTCACTCAGGAGGCAGTCGGAGGCAGAGCTCAAAAACAACTGAGGAGGATCGGTCTAGTGCTTCTAAGGAGGCTACTACCCAAAAGCAAAGGGCCCAAATGTCAACCTCTCCTGCCGTCGTGTCTAAAGCTGCTCTCCAAAATCAGGCCATTCATGAGGATTCTTTCCTATTGGCTAATGGAATCAATGCCAATCCCAAGCACACCCAAAGAAAATTCAAAAGTGGTGATCTGTCAGCTGTTTCACATGATCAAGTTATGATATCCAGATGCGTAAACTCAGACAAGTTGGATGATATCTGGGTGAGATGTATTGGAAGATGCCATTCAAAAACACTAAGGCAACTGCTTCTTAGTCATGGAAAGCTCATCTCTATCTCTGAAGTTGAAGGTTAGCAAACCTTTCTACACGCTATATATATAGTCTACTTGTCAAACTAGAATGCACAATGCTGAATTATTTCTCTATGAGCCATGTTACATGGACTCTTTGTAAATGTATGAAGTATCCACGCCATCCACATTCTTAGTTGGACACTTGTGGAAACGTATTGGTATGCAAGTTGACCGAAAAAGTATGCATCAAACTATCATATTATGCATGAAATTGTCTATGGCACCTAGTAAACTCAGTTTACATTGAAGAATAAAAGCAATATAGTAAACTTTTTGAAGATTTTGCTGAATCCCGATGGCCTTGGTTTGAGAATTGCATTAGTCCGACACTTAGTCTCATACCCACATCCCACTTCCGTACCCGTCAATGTGACATAGTTTTTAAGAAGCATTAATGTGTGTTTACTACAATTCTTTGCTCATCAATACTTAGAGGTGCCATACTTATCAAAAAACTTAAAGCTATAAAGTGTACCAAAAGAAAAAGGATCCTTGAGCTGTTGCCAAAGGCCCAAAACAATTGCTGCCAATTTCCGGAGTATCAACTATGGAGTTAATAGGATTTTGAGCTTTATTTTATATTTGCAGGAACATTGTTTACAATTTGTACTCGACACCTGCATTGTTACATAAATCTCTCCCCTGTAAATCTGTTTTCTGGAGTCTTAGACGTTCTTCTTGCAGGTATTTTCGTTGCTTATATCGCGTTTGGGGAGAGAGACATCAAAGCTAGAGCTGAAAGGTTTTTAAGCAGTATCACAAACTCGTTTGAAACTGTTTTGCGATACAATGTAGAGGTTAGAATTATACTGTTGCCAGATGATGAAATTTCTTTGGGTCGGAAGCAGATGGACACAGCTGAAGAAATTAGTAAGGAACGAAAATCATTCCCCAATGCCAAAGATGGATATTCTGATATTGGTTTGCGCCAGGAGCCGCTGAAAAGATCTAGAGGCTTTGTTGATTCTGATGGTAAGCTGGGTGGAACCCTTCAGTCTGCTGCTGTATCACCAATCCCATTAGCAGAAGGGAATTCTAAAATGAGTGCAAAGGGGAGAAATCCAATGCAGAGAATAGAATCCATTATCCATGAGCAGAGGTTAGAAACTGCATGGTTACAGGCTGTGGAGAAGGGCACACCTGGATCATTGAGTCGTTTGAAACCTGAGAAGAATCAAATCCTTCCTCAAGAAGGCATCTATCCTCAGAATCAAACGAAGCCCCTAAATTCTGTGGACTTGTCCTCC
The DNA here is from genome assembly GCA_014282245.1 of Rhododendron simsii. NCBI lineage: Eukaryota > Viridiplantae > Streptophyta > Magnoliopsida > Ericales > Ericaceae > Rhododendron > Rhododendron simsii. Next base: position 23,925,319 of record CM024963.1, read on the forward strand.
CAGAATTGGGAAGATGAGTTGAACCATGAAATGAAGATTTTGAAGATTAATGACAGGAAGGCTGTCCAGAAGGACCAGATTGGTAAGAGGGTTGATCATTGTCCCATCTCTCCAAGCTTGTTGCATGATAGCGCCTATGTGGGCAGTTTCAGCAAAGAGAGCATGTGAGTTCTTATCAGACCTTCTATATATTATAGTTGTTTGCGCTTATGCGCCCATAATTTTTTGGTTATCATATTGTCTCTGTTAAGCATCTGTACTTGCACACGATTGTTAAACTATGGAACTCCATACGTTTACCAGTTTAACTCTTTGGCAGGACCTGTTTAAGTTTTGCAAGATGCACTCCAGACCCACATATCGATGAATTTTATTTTGCCTAGGAAAAAGTTTACAAGATTCTAGGGTTCAAATAAGGTTCAAGGAAAGTTATGGTAGATCTATGCACAAGTCGGTCTAGGAGTGAAACACCATTTCAACCCTTGTAGAGTGGAAATGCAGGTTTTCTGTGCATCCCACTGTTGATATCTGAACGAATCCAGTAACTTTCATCTTAATTAGAAGAACTTGTGTGGCTATACGGGTAATTAGTGCATAGAAAGTTTAGTTTTTATGAGTGTTTTTATAGCAAAATCATCTTGGACTTCCTAGTCCTTAACAAGGTATTGCATGATGGCCTCCAAATTACTTATAATTTGCTGTTGGCACTCTACTGATGTACATGGGGCCATTGAAAACAGCCGGATCCATGATCCCAAGGATTTTTTATGTAATGTTTCATCAGCATTTCCTCCGTGGCCCCACTTCAAAGGGCGTTCATTATATTCCTGCTGTACAATTATGTTGTGGTGACTCCGTGAACAAGGAAGCAGTGGATTATTTAGGATTCTTTTTAACCAAGTATAAAAGTCGGTAATAGCAGCCAGAATAATGTGTCTTAACCCCATGTATTCTGTGGAATTCTTTTCTGTTGTAAAAATGCTGATACTATTTTCTGGTTGTTTCTACAGGGGATACGAATCAGGGTCAGGAGCTGGAGGTTGTAGTGGCCTTTTCTGTTGGAATAACACCAAACCTCAGAAAAAAGTAAAGGTATGCTACTACGACTGAACTGGTTTTATCTCATCACTTGATACAAAACTCTCTTTATGACATTGGTCCCTAAGGAAAAAAATCAAATGATATAAACTTGGTGTATACAATCAGGTTAAACAAGGGGCTCCTGTTCGTGCGCATAGAAGTGCACGATTTTCATGGTTTGGTGAGTGTGCCAGGTCGAAACCGACTGAGAGAAGTTTCAGACAATAATCGAATAGCTATGGACAATTGAAGTGCAACGTGCTTGGTCCAACGGCAAGGCTTGCCGTTAGCATGGCTGGTGGCTTGGATTTGAGTCAGAAGTGCCCTTTTGCTTAACATGATAAGGTTGCGTACCTCTTGCCATCCCAAACCGTGTTGCCCTTTCTTATTTAACTTTCTTGTAGAGCCATTTTTCATGGATGTTGGGAGGGAAATGAGAAGATTGTGAAGTTCATGCAACTGTTTTCCTGCATTTCTCTTGATGCAGGAATATTTTATGAAAATAATAAGGAAATGGATGGGCATTTTCTCTTCCATTCAGAACAATGCATAGCTTTACTAGTGACTTAGGAACGCCTTTCCTGGAAGACCTAGTTTCACATTCTTGATTGTTTTCCGGACGGGTCGTAAAAGATGTTCCGTTTCAAAATTTTAACTTCTTATATTATGGAGAAAAATCAGGTGTGATGGTTGGTTTCAGGTTGTTAGTCACAAGGGTATTCTTTGACAACTGTTTTAGACCTGTTTATTATTCTTGAGGAAAAATTATTCAGTAATGGTGCCATTGTTAAGTGCTTGAGTTATTGCTTCACAATAGTATACTTTGAAAAAAGACATACAACCTTGGTAAGAACCGCATTCCGCAGATTATGACCCCTGCTCCTTTAGGTTCTTTAGTTTTGTTTCACAATTTTGGTTTGGATCTTTGTCACTACTGTTCTCGGTTTAATTACAAACTTAACTTTTATCCCATTACTATAGTAGAATTTGCTTCAAGTATTGAAATATTATGTTAACAATTAACAAACCATATTTGAGTAAGTTATGATTTGATCAGATATATAACCTGAAAAATTACCTGTGCCTCACTCATTTCGCACCAGAAATTTATTAGCTATTGCATGGAAAACAGTGCAATATATGCAGATAAAAGCATTTTTTATAAACTACTCAACAGAATACGCAATTATGTTCTGCGATTCAGATTGTCTTGGGGAATTCTATTGAAATCCTACAGTAATAGGATTACTCTATTTCGATATGGCAGTGAATCGAGTGAAACCCCGCAGCAGAAAGTTTAACAAGACTCCCATTGCAAGAATTTATTTCTGCATCACCAAAAGGATTTCATGTACGTACACAGGATGTTTGAGTGGCATTAAGATGGTATTCCCTTCATCTCCTTTCCCTAAATTAAATAAGATCCCTCTACAAACCAAATGATCCAAAGACGGCCTAATCTGAAACTGTACTGAATTGACAAATTATGTCTTTTCAGCTCAAACGAAACTAGCTCTCCATTTTCTAGAACGAGGTAATAGAGATCCCAGTACCTATCACTTTACAGACTACTGATTAAACTTCAGAATCTTCCGGTACAAACATTTATAATCAGAACCATCTTCTTTCCCATGAGTTCATTGTCCTATAATATTTTGAGTAAAGTAGTTCCATTGAACTTCGCAAAAACCCTCACATAGATATGTTTATTTAAAATGTGTTTTCCCAATCTGCCTAAAGAATGGAACAAAAAGTTACAACCCCCCAGAAACAAAAAGGAGGGCAAAAAAGAGGGTGAATTTTCCTAGGATGCCTATGCAGACCTAGCTGGTACTCAATATCCTTTCTGCAAGCAGTAAATCATCAGGGGTAGTAACCTGCAGTTCATACAGATTCGGCATGTTAGTTCATAAGTAAAAAAAAAGGGGGAGTGATGTTAACAAAAAAGAGAGTGGCAAAATCAGCAGCAAAAAAAAAAAAAAGCAATTTATATTCACCACAAGAAAAAGAATCCACAAATCAATCTAGTATAAAGTACGTGTACAAATCCACAAGGTGAAGCAGCTGTATTGAACTTCAAGATCATAGAGCAAATTCGAATTACCTTGATGTTGGTATAAGATCCTTCAGTTATGTAGACAGGATGTTTAAGGTGCTCTACGATAGACACATCATCAGTGACTTCGAGGCCTTCCCTGCAGAAAAGCTTGAGTATCAATCTTTTGTCTCGGTTTCAATAGTTACAAGTATTGGAAGTCGAATAACTTTGTAAGAGTGTTACTTATCAAAAAAAAAAAAAAAGAATAACTTTGTAAGAGTGTTGCTTTCTACAGATGACAAATCTTCATCTCATTGCTTGGGTGCACTAGAGAGGTACCAAGAACACTTATACAGTTGGCAGCAAATTTATGAAACTTTCCATTTATTGCAGAACCTTCAAATTAATGTCAGGTATTTCACATATAGAGATTCATGCTGCTAAAGGAAGTAAAGTGGACAACAAAATCGGGAATCCCATCGGAGAACATTCTTGCATCGGAGTGTCAAAATATTGACAGATTGCCAAACATATCTTGCCTCATTGCCTGAAACTTCATTTTACAAAACTAGTTTTTCCTGGTCAGAGAACTTCAACTTTTATTCAAGAAACCTTGCCATTTTAATATGGATTTAGAGACAAGTATTCAACTGTGATATGCACATGCAGCCTTTTTATTTAGAATCTGTGCAAACAGAAGAGCCAACAAGTTGCATTACACCAGCCAAGAGGCCTTCGGCCCAACGGCATCAAGAGTGCACTTAGTGCTAGGAGAAAGGAGGTCCAGTGTTCAACTCCTCTTCCAAGTCGCTAATCTAACTATTCTAACACTACTGACTTTTGCTGGCCCAAGAAAAAAAGTTGTAGTACAGTAGAACTATGAAGTACCTATTGACGAGTTCAAAACCCTCCTTGAGCAACTCTGGCTTGATGACCTGGGGAAAAAAACAGAGATTGAATGCAGTCTAATCCAAATCGGGTTTTGCGAAGTGAATTCAATACTTTCAATATTAAACCTGTGGGGTCTGCATTTCCCAAAGTGTTTTCCTGTCCAGAGTCCTTACAACAAAGGATTCACTATTTGCCTGCACAGAAGTTTGGAAATAATGTTCACTCTTCATACATAGATAACAAGGTAAATGCAGGCAGTTTGAAAACCATTTCAATACTCACCAGAAGCAAAAAGTACCCATAACAGATCTAATAGCATGTGGGTGATGGAAAATTCCCAAGTGATGATATTTCACATAATCTTATTAGAGAGCTCACCTCAGTTCCCAATTATAGATATTGCAATTAGTACAAGGACGAACTTAACAGTCCACTTACTGCACTAAAGTAAAATTGATCAGTTAACGGGTATCTATAAGGTCATGGATTAAATAAAGCCCCATTCCACCACCCTAAATGTGTTTTTAGTTCTTTTGATTACGTACATTTTGATAGTATCCCATCGACCACGTTTTCTGCTACTAACTGATAAGATGCTCAGTTCACTCCTTGTCACCTAATCAGGTATAAAATTTACGTAATCAAAAGAACTAGAAAGAAAAGCCTAGAAACTTCTACCTGGAACATCATTCATGGTAGGAACCCTCTCACTCTTATTGTATAATTATTGCCATGATCTGCAAGTAAAAGTTTGTTTGGAGGCTTTTGTCCACATCAGCAGTTGCAAGAAACGTGATTGCAGCACCAATCTTATTGTGCAAGTCAACTTGTTAACCCCTCGCAGAAGTGGCTTCAAGGTGACAAACAACTATTGTCATTAAAATATTAAACTTTATCAGGGCTAGTTTGGAAGAGAGCAACAAGAAGACTTCGAATGCAGCAACTATTATTCAATAGGGTGCATTTTGAAAGAGAGCAATTGGCAATTGGGTTCTGTTACTGTTGTATAGTTTTCCTTTCACCAGTGTGATAGCACCTTTGTAAAATTTCACCAGTGTGACACCTCTTGTGTGATACCTTTTATTTTATTCCTTCACTAATAGCAGCTGCTGAAAGAAAAAAGTAGTGGATAGAAATTCGTTCTTCAAACTATATTACACATGAAAGTAACACTATCACCTCTTTTATGGTAGCTTTAGCAGGAACACCAAGTACTGCCGCTCCATTCAGCCAACCATCCTTAAGAACCTGACCCAAAATAGCAATTGCGATTCTCAAGGACATGATTCTGATATCGTCAAGGAATTTATCCAAAAGCAATGAAGCATAAGAATGGAGCGAGTCTGGGAGTTTATGTTCTACACATGGAATCACACGTATGAAATATAGCAAGTTTAGCAACTAAGTAAATAAAGCATACAATGATGCCATAGAATATTTGAATTGCAAACAAATATTTTTCAAGATATGCTAAGCAAGTAAATCCAAATCACATTGCACTGGCTGCGTGGAACCTCAATCTACCTAACCCCCAAATCCCCGACATTGCAAGCTATTGTTCAAGGACTACAAGGATATAAAAGATAATACGAGCAATTAGAGATGGAATAAATTCGACACCCCCTACTAGGAAGATCCAACCGGTTATATTGTCAATTGTCCCCAAAACTCAAGCTGTATGAATATATGCCCAGGACAGTATGTTAGGCCATCTAACACGTGCAGGCCTGTATTGCACATAGAGATGCAAAAATCCAGACACAGAAGCAAAAGCAAACAGGGAAAAAAAGGCAACGTCAGAGACTTGTGGCAGATCCCTTAGCTTTAAAGGTGCAAGTTCAAATTGGTGGTGCCTCCCAAATTTCCACCACATATGCAGCAACCCTTCACTACCAAATGGGGTTTATTTCTTAAAAGAACTTAAATCTCTTCTGGTGAGAAAATACAAGAACTCAAAACAAATCGAAAGAAGCAAATAAAAGAAACAATGAAATATTCAGGATAAAAAACTCTGAAAAGGGATAGCTGTTCTGTTTGTTGAGAAATCTGTTCTCATTTCAGCCAGGCTTTGGCCCCGTAAGAATCAACAGCAACATGGCTATTTTAAGTAATCACAATAACCTAATGAAATAAATTGGTAGTTGGCTAGTTGCTCATGCAAAGTCCACAGAATTGGCTGTTTGTTAGCGCAACACACTTGCATTGGTTGTTCTGGCCAAATATGTAGAGGACACACAGGGCTGACCACGTATCATGTACATTGGCACGGAATCAGAAGATAAGTAACCTTAGCTCTCTCTCTTTTGGCACGGAATCAGAAGATAAGTAACCTTAGCTCTCTCTCTCTCTCTCTCTCTCTCTCTTACAAAATGAAGAGCTACAGATATCATTACGACTGTGAACTTTTCTGTTCAAACAAGTCTTTCTTCAGGACCATTCAATCTGAAAATCTAAATATGTAGAAATCAGTTCCTGACAGCAAACCTTTTTGACATCTCCAGGGGTCACCAGTGGTCTTGCAGAATCATGGATGCACACAAGTTCAGAATTCAAATCCACTGCCTGAAAACAGAACATCATGCAAGTTTTACCAGAAAGCGAATTCAAGAATGATATCATTTGATACTCATTGGTAGTAGCAAGACTTCAAAGCACATATAATCGGGATTACCTAATGCAACGAAATGAACCTATCTGACATTGTGGAAATTCTAAACTACATACTACAAAAGCACATTTGTTTGTAAAATATCTAGCAAAATATAATATTGCCTTAACCACCTACTTCAACCTTTTATGACTAAGGGTAGATCACATAATACTAAAGATCTGATTTTGGAGGAGGCAAAGACAAATCTCATTTGAAAATAGTAAATGTTTCAGAACCAAATGCTCAGCAACAACAACGCTTCAGAACCAAAAGAACAGCAAATGACCTAACAAACTTTTCTTTTGTTTTGTTCTTTGTTGAAACCTATAATGCTTATTAAACGAGTAGAGCAACCACATAATATGATCATCATGAAAAAGTAAGACACAAAAATAGAGGACAAGTAGGAAAAGGAGCAATAATGTACACAATAATAACGCATGCACCTGAAGTCCACTGTACACAGAATCTTGTCTCTCCTTTCCAGGGAATGCGAACTTCAGGTCTACATGAATCTTCTCTTTGGTGTCTGATAAGAGGACCAACCACTTAGTTTGGATCTCTTTGAAAAGACTACCAGAATATTTAAAAGTGAAGAACAATCAAACACAAAGAGAAGGCAATGCACGAATGTGTAAGTGGTTTGACCCATAAAAGAGTATCTACAACCTTGAAAAATGTCCTTGTAAGAAGGATCACAAACTACGACAATCTCCTTCACTTCAATCATGTGCGAGAAAGTGTAGAAGCTGCAACATCATATACCATTCAGAAGTAGAGACATGAGTTTACGCTTCATACCAATGCTGGCTATAGTACTGAAACACAATTCATGAGTACTCTGCCTTTGAAATCTCTGAGCATAGATTTGAGCAGAAAAATGTCAAAGTGAAATCATAAGTCGCTTACGGTAACGGTAATGAGCACTCCCTGCCCGCTGTGATAGGCGCCAAATATAATGCCCTTGAAATATGCAATAAACAGAGTACTATATACAAAACTCGGATACTACTGAGTAGAGCTGCAGAGGGCTACAAAGCACTGACTTCGACATGTTTCTACCAAATCTCATTGAGGTTATCTACTGTCTCGTTACTCCCATTATGGTCTACCTGCCTAAATCATAATAATCTTTAAAATCTGGAGCTCAATGTCAATGAAAGTTGTCAAACCCATAGTAAACGAAGGTGTCAAATCAAAATAATCCATCAGATACAGCTTGGCGGTTGTATGTATCACCTTACAAGTATGAATAATGCCAGTACCATATGACCTTCAAGGGGGACATCCTTCGTTTCCAGAAGTCCCTATTCGTTAAAGGAAAATGCAAACTCCCCTGAGCAATGGTTAGCGTGCAAAAGTCTGTTGGTATCCATGAAAACTGTACGTAAATCTCTGAAAGATATTGAAATGCTATATGTCTAATGTTTTTGGCTTTGCGTGTGATACAATGTATCCACCATTACCAAGACCGTGTATCAACTTGGAATCCATATACTGGTGATAAGAATGTGTCGAGTGGAGATGAGTTGTTGCAAGCTACCTATACAAGGCAATTGGCTGGCCAAGAAGTGGAAGATACTGCTTTGGCATGCTTGCCTAATTACAAAAACATAACAAATCCATCATCTGGCAAATGAAGATTCAAGAGCTAAAAAAAAGAAGAATTTAGGATTAAATATAGATGAATACAAGTGTCTTTGGAAATATTTGTGCAAGTGCATATAATTGCACCACAAAATTATACATGAATATGCATGCACAAAAGCAAAACATGGCTATACACAGTCACACATGTGCAAGTGCAAAAGTACATCCAATGCATGGGTTTGACCCGTATATCTTGTTAGGCACACACAAGAAGTATACTGGTCATGGTGCAGCAGCTTAGAAATGATGGGAGTTTAATGAAGTGCAGTGGCATTTTGTTTGGATGTAATAATGAGAGAGAGAGAGAGAGAGAGAGAGAGAGAATTGTAGTGAAACTTGAGAGAGAGGTAAGTATTTAACTTTTTCCTAGTCAGTCGTCACATAGAAGTGAATAGAGTTAGTGGTATGAAAACATAACATCATTAAATCCAGGATCGGGTGTTTCCATGTAACATAGTACAATGTAGGTACAAAAAAAATGATACCAAGGTGACTAAGGTCACTTGAGTTTTATCTTCGAAAATCTAGTATCCATCTAGACTCTAAAGTATTATTGCTGAACCAAGTGAGGGTAGAGTGAGATTAAAAGTTAACCAGATTGATGTTTTCCTATTTCAATCAAGTACAACTAAAATTAATAGCTAGGAATCATATCCATTCCTATTAAGACTACAACATAACAATTGCATTTCATTGATCATCAATTCATTTCAACAAACCATCAACCGTGTCGGTCCATCACAATTAGGAACAAAATCTATACACAAAATCGAACCTAACATAAATAGGTAGAGAAAAAGAGAGATACTTACCCCCATTCTTTTTCCCTTTCCTCCAGCCAGAAGAATCACAGAGACACTTTTCTCCTTCACACTTTCAGAACCCTGTACAAGAATCGAAATAACTAAATTAGAGTCGACTGAACATCTCAGCCATTGGCGGGAATTTCGCCCGCATCTGATCCCAATGTCTTGCTGACTACCACGGTGGATAATACGCATATACTGCTAAATAAATTAGAATTTCGATACACATCCGTCCACGGATATCAATTTTCGCAGATACCAATATACTTTTAATCGGAAATTAACCGAATCAGCTAATTCCAAACACAAAAACATGTCAGCTATAGACCTAAACAATACGATACTCGCCCGTCCAAAAAAGATTGTCCGGTCAGTAAAACGAGAAAAAATGCAAACTTTTTTTTACAAATTAAAAAAATCGTTGATATTTAGTACATAGCAGTAAAAAGATACTCGTAGATCTCCCCCTCCCCCGCCACACAACCACCACACACCCCCCCCCCCCCCCCCCCCCCCCCCCCCCCCCCCCCCTTAAGTTCTTGTTTTGCGGACCGGTTATTGGAAGGAGGTAGTATATACACATAGCTGCATACACATATATATCCCTCACCTGTAGCTCCCCAACTTTTGCAGAGCAAGTGATCTTTGACTCGTCAAATTTGGAAGCAGGAATTCGTAAAACAGGCGAATTGGTTGGGCGGAGATTGGAGTGATTGGAAACCGAGAAATGCGGAAATGCGGGAAATTTGACGTTACTACTTCGAAAGGGTATTGGAAAGAAGTTAGAAGAAGAAGAAGATGAGGAGGAGGAGGAGAGAGGGAGATTGAGTTGAAGTATCGTCGTCATCTCTCCTCATCCACTTCTACTCTCTCTCTCTCTAGATGTGTATTTTCTTGCATGTACTGTATGTATGAGTGTCAAAGGATGTAAGAGAGGGAGAAGGGCGAAGAAGACAAAGGTCGTATGCGGGATGATAATGGAGTACTCTATTTTTGGCGAGAGGTCAGAGCGTGCATTGCGAGGGGGTATTATTATTATACGGAAATTCTTAGTAAGACCTTGTTCCGCAACAAAATTTTTTTTTTATTTTTTAACAAGACAATTTCAACCTAAAAATTATGAGTTTATCAAAATTTAAATATATGCAATATGGATCTTGTATGAAAGATATCATCGAGATCTTTTATACGATGTAAAAAAAAAACTGGTACGCTCATGTCTTGTTCTCGATCTCTCACCCTCTCTACTCTCTCTCTCTCTCATCTTTGGCAATACTCTCTCTCTCTCTCTCTCTCTCTCTCTCTCTCTCTCTCTCTGTGATCTCACGTTTTTAGTCCAGGGTAATGTGATGGGATACATATAGGACAATAGAAAGTCGGCAGTTACTTGTCCCCTACTAGAGTAGTAGTGTACTATCTCCGTCCGCAGTTACTTGTCTCCTACAAAAAGAATTGTAATTTTTCAGAAAAAAAAATTACTTCGGTGTATCATTTTTTGAATTTCTTTGCATCAATATAAAGTGCTTGATTTGTTCTTTAATTTGGTGTAAAAAATTTCTATGAAAGTAGTTTATTTTTTGATCTCAAAATTCCGTTGACTTTTGCAGAGGAAAAGTAATTTGGGATGGTTGAGTAGTACAAAGTATGTATTTCCTTATCGAAACAGAAAACGTGACTTTGGGTTAAATTGTGGAGTAATTATTCAGTGGTCGTGCAGTGTCGCAACACTCTAATTCGCCACACATTTCTGTGGAGTCGATATACTTTGTATTAGTAAGCCCCACAAACATGTATGGCAGAGCCCCACGTGACGGTGTTTCAAACCGCTAAATATTTTTTCTAGAGTTTTTGAGGGTGGTGGGAAACTAGCGGATTTCCACTCCCGTCAATAGCCAATTTACAAATTTTTCTAGATTTTGAATTTTTTTTGCATTTGCTAATTTTGCGCCATTCTCATGTGGATTATTAATTCGTCTCGACAAGAAAAATAAAAACAGTAACAATTTGTATTTTTATCCAAATATTATGATAAATAACCGCTTTTTAGCAGAAAAAGTGAAATAAGTTGAATTATTTTGAGAAATAAGTGATTATTTTTCAAAATATTTGGGTAAAAGTAAAAAACAATTACTTTTCTAGTTCCTCACGTCGAGACGAATCAATATTCTACAAAAGTTTGACGCAAAACTAAGAAATGCAAAAAAAATTCAAATAATAACAAACCAACTCATTTTAAGTTAAATTTAAGAACGCAACCTAATTAAGAGTTTGTTGTATTCCCTAACTTTCTCTCGTTCTTATGAGAAATTTTTCAATGCCGAGCGGGTGCTAGCCACATGGTGCCAAGCACGCATCTCAGTTGTCCAAACATGTTTTGGATGGCCCAAATCTGTTTGGACTTAAGGGGGTGATTTGATAATTTTACACTTAAAAATTACCCAAACAGATCTGGACCGTCCAAAACACGTTTCGACGGCCAAAATACGTGCTCAGCACCACGTGACCAGTGCTCGCTCAGCACTGAAAAATTTCTCCGTTCCTAGACTTATACACGTACCAATGAGGACGTGCCAATTAGTTTTAGGGAAAAAGGTTTAATTTTGTAAATTTGGTCCGCATTAATCAGATCAATTGATTTATTTTGTGACTTTGACTTCACATTTCTAATGAAATTGTCCCACGTATGATGCAACCCCATTCAAATCATAACTTTTTCCTCCTTTTGACAGTAGTTTTTTTTTTGGGTAACGTAGTCTTTAGGCCAATTTGCGCGCACCATGGGACAGTAGAATTAATAACCACCAATCATTAAGTATGGATAATATACGTTCAATGGTAAAAAATTTAAATTTTCAATACACTATGCCAAATTTTTGCATTAGCGGCATTAAAACTGGCTCTCTAACCCCCAAAAAACCCTTCGGCTTCAACATCTTCCTCCGCCGCCGGGGGTTGTTTGTGGAGGCACTTTGCAGTTCCATCTGTCTCACTGCCCTTTTGGCCACCGACCTCCTTCCTACATCATCCTCTTCTCTGATCATGCCATTGGTTATCACAGTTGGTGTAGCCGGTTCTGCTCAACGGTGAGGTGCAGTCTTGGGGTTGGAGGGAGGATTGTGTGTTTTCTACCTCGATTGTGCCGCCGGCTATCACAGTTGGTGTTATCGGTTTTGCTCAACGGCGAGGTGTGGTCATTGACGTTGGGGAAATTGCATATGGTGCGCTAGTGTGGCCGCTAGATCTGGGTTTACTGTTTTCAGTGGTGCTCAAAGCTTCAAAGGGTGATTTCGTGTTGGTGGTGGGTTGCTGTTTTCCGACCATTTTGGTGGGCGATGGCGTTGGTCATCGGCTACGGGTCTGGTGGTTTTGATTAAGACCTGCTTTGAGTTTTTCGGTGGTGGTTGTTTGCCTGGGTATGGTGGTCGGCGGTTGCTTTGGGCGGTGGTGGTGTGTGGTGGCGGTGTTTTGGTTAGGATTAGGTTTGGAGGTTGGGCCAGACTTGGCTCCTCTTGGATTGGGTTTGGCCCATTGATGTTCGTTATTGTATGATTTGGGCATATTAGGCTTTTTGCTCTTAATTATTTAGATGTGGGTTTTTATTTCATAATCAAACTTAACAACCTCTACCTCCACATTGGTTATTTTTACATCCCTAATAAAAAAAAAACCCCATAATACACAATGCACATATGTCCAACCGCAAACAAATTCCAATCACGCACCCGAGCACACCAAATTATTTGTCTCGATAAGACGATTTCAATGTGGGGTGTTTTTGAGTTATTGAGTTTTGGTTATTGGTAAAAGTTGTTAAGTTTGGTTATGGAATGGGTGAAATTTGGTTATTTGCTAAAAAAACTTGTGGCTTTGCTTATTACAATGTGTGGTATTTTTTGAGTATTGTTGTTAAGTTTGTTTATCCACACCCATTCGCTTATTACAATGGGGATGCTTAACATTGGTTTTTCACCACCATCTCTGCAAACCAACCGAAAAAAAGAGGACAAAAACTCAATTAAATAATACCACTAATGTAAAGCACAATAGCGAAAAAACTAAAATAATCCCAAAACCCAAAAAACACGCATGCACTACACTTTCGAAGGTTTACATGAGTCTTTATTTGATATCAGATGAAACTACAATGTTGTTGGAGCATTAGAGAATAAAAAAAATTCCTTACTTAGAAAAACATCATGTTCTTCAAATATTGATGTAGAGTGGTTAACATCATGCGACTATATTTTGTGTGGGTTGTGTAGCAGTGATACAAGTGCTTGCTTAGAATGCTCAATTTTTATTGTGGTGGTTACTTGCTATTGTGACTTTGGGTTGTATTTGTGTTGGTGTTTCAATGTAGAGATGAAGTGTAAAATGAAGGTGAACTCATGACCTCGATATGAACGAGAGGGAAAGAGAAACGTCGTTGTTAATGAAGAGTGTTCAGCTATTCATGGTGGCCTTGGTAGCGACAAATTAAATGTTTCAATTAATAGCTACTGAATGGGTTCATTTGAGAAGCTGAAAGAACATGAGATTGATTTTATATGTTGTATGAAAAAGATATTGAAATGTGGTCGCCGATCAATAAAACTTTATAGCGTTACCCTTACTTAAATTTTATGAATGAGTGTAATGAAATTGTTGACCTAAAAAATGAAAGGGAAACCTCTCAGTTTGAGAAAGAAAAGGAGGGAGATTTGTGGAGCCGTATGTGAGCAGGTGATTCATTCTTAGGAAATGAATGAAAGTGATACGTCTGAATAGAGTTGATCCACTTAGAATCAAAAAGAGTAGGGCAGTTGAAATTATGACCAATGTAAGCGCAAAGCCATTTGGGCTTGATTTGGCCAAAATATCCCTTTAAAGCACGATCTTGCGTTTGAGTAGGTTAATGGATGACAAGCCATAGCTTTTGCACTTGCTCTGTGCAAACAATTTTTCAAATTACTTTAGTGGATTTTTGGACTTTTATTGTTTTTCCTTTGTGACCTATATTGCCATTTTGTTCTTTGTTATGTTATCCGTTTATGGAGGTTTATGTGGTAACTTCACCGTCTTTGCCCTGTGTCTTTGCCAACATGTGCTAGCCTAATCAAAAATATTGCAATCAGTGAAGATAAAAAAATTACAATCTGCACACATATCTTTTGATAAATACATATGTGGTACATGTGTAGTTAATGCTAAATTTATAAGGGTGAAATCTATTGCACTGAAACATGGAGATAGTGTTAGGCACCCCACATTATCTTTTTGGTAAGTGATTTATCACGCTCCAACTTTTATAACTGTGGGCAATGCGATTTTGCCCTGATCTTTCCCTCCTCCGGGGAAGGGATTCCGTTCCCCACCCTTTTTGAGAAAGGAGAGATGCTGCCGGTTCGCGGGAGCGCTTTTAAGCTGGACGATAAGTGCTCGCGAAAATACAGAGTCGCCACTCGGGTTTGAAGGTCCGACACCCAAGGAACCGTATTTCGAAGCACTTGCCGCGCTGTTTGATTTGAAAAAGTTAAGGAACCAGTCCGTCATAACCATATCTGGGTTCGGGAGCCAGGTTACGAGAGGGGAAGGGTTTTATGGCACCCCTCTCGCCCGATCCGGAGATCGGTCTCTACTTAGGCATTTGCGAAAGATGTTTGTTTGCGATTCTGTTTGATTAATCAGTTTTTAGCCAATTAGGGCGGGGAAACAGTTTAATGGGGATTAAAGCTGTAACAACTTGCAAGATGTGATAGATAGCATGGATGAGCAGTTAGTATAGGATGAGAATAGACTGCTGTGGGAGTTTAAACAAACTGGGGAACCCCTGTTTTGGAGTGACGTGCACAGGAAGAAACCAGCATGCACTGAACAAGTCACTGCATGCTGTTCACTCTTGCGCGCATAATTCCAAGACAAGCACGCGCCGGTGAGCTCAAACCCACAGCTCTTATTCTAAAACCCTCTGGGCTCTGGAAGGACCAGTGCACACCCAGGACAAACCACGCAGTTTATAGAGCAGCATAATAAATAGTTACAGGCAATGTTAAAGGCTAAAAAGCCCTAGAAATTGACAAAACACCCCATAAACAGTGTGGGGACAGAATAATGGCCTAAAACTAAGCTACCCGTGCAAGGCCACTCACTGGTCAGAGGCAAACTGTCGCGCGATGGAGTCACACTGTCGCGCGAGGGTGCGCCCTGGCGCGCGATGGTGCGCCCTGGCGCACTGTCGCGCGATTGGGGACAAAATAATGGCTTAAGGCCAACCTACCCGTGCAAGGCCACTCACTGGTCAGAGGCAAACTGTCGCGCGAGGGTGCGCCCTGGCACGCGATGGTGCGCCCTGGCGCAAGATGGTTGCGCCCTGGCGCGGACCAGACCAGTGCTTGGTTCACATCTTTCTTGGTTCTGGGACAGGTCCAGGATTATCCCAGGGGTACTCCAAAACAGCAGAAATACAAATCCACTATAAAGCTAACAGTTTATACTAAGGAAAACAATAAACTGATTTTTAACATGCTTGCAGAGTGATCTATATACACATGAATGCAAAACAGTAGGACACCAATCCCCACGCGGTCCATCTCACGCAACACCGGAGTGTCGCGCGAGAGAGTGGGACCATCGCGCGCTGGTTCCTACCATGACGGTTTTTGAAACCTTGCCAGCTTTAGGACCAGGACTGGTATTGATTACCAGCCTTGGCCCTGCCAGCCCCCCTCAGGGATCAGAACAGAAGCAGAACAAAGGTAAGCTATACCTTCGGCTTTTGAGTTTGAACGGTGTTTGAATTTTGAGATTTGAAGGCTTGATTGAGTGGTTGGATGTTTGATAATGGAGGAGAAAGAGCAAGCTATGCTCTTGAAATTAGGGTTTGTATGGAGGATGTTGTGTGTAATTCTCCTTTGGACCTCAAAACTTGGAACCCTTTGAAAGAAAAACCATGGAAAATGCTAACCCTTTTGAAAGAAGAACCATGGAAAATGCTCACCCTTTTAATGGAAGGCCAAAGGGGGTATTTATAAGGAAAGGGGGTGAATCTGGTTGGAAAGAGAGGCCTTCAGCCAGTCCACGAGGCCTGGCTGAGGCTGCATCGGTGGCCAACTGTCCTCCTCAGGAAAGGTCGGTTGTAGGTTGGACCGTCGCGCGACGGAGTCAGTCTGTCGCGTGATGGTGCGCCCTGGCGCACTGTCGCGCGATGGAGTGAAACCCTCGCGCGATGGTGCGCCCCGGCGCGGGATAGTTGCGCCCTGGCGCGGACCAGCAAGGTTTTTGGTTTTTGAAGTGGCTTAGGCTAGATTAGGTTCAAGGGTTTTGCAAACACTCAAAGCTCAAACACGCTATCATTCCCAAGGTGTTCTTGATCCATTTCATCATCGGGGAATCAAAAACCGTAAGTAAACTAATCTGGAAGCCCAGATTGGGGTGTCTACAATAACTACACTCTTTTTGATATTTTTGGGCTCATAGTTTTCAGAAGTGACACCAAGAAACACCGGAGTTGTAGTTCCCTTTGGATTTACACAAAAAAAAAAAAAAAAACCAAGAGGAATTAAACAGATTCACAAAAGTAGAGTCCGCAGTGGAAAAAAGACTATTTCATCATCATAATAAAATAAAATATTAGAGATCATTGCTGTATAAGCAAATAGACATGAGGTTACATTTATTATTTTGCATTGGTATGTCATTCGTGTTTGCATTTATACTGACAATTACTTGCATGCCATTGCTGCTATATTTGCTTGTGATCAAGAGGAGTATAGTGTGGTTCTAATAAGTCACTCTGCTCACAAGGTTTAGCCAAAATTCCTTTTGAATTTGAGCTCTATTATTTGCTATTGTATTGAGTAGTGTAACATACTGCAATTGGTTAGTCAATTGATTAAGAGAACCATCTATGAATCACTTTGGGGCCTTTGGGCTATTGGATGAAAAGGTTACTGCGTTTGTTGTAACTTTATTACAAGCATGATGCTTTCTATGCGAATCTAATTATTCGTAGTCTACAAATATCCTCTATTATCAATAATTACTCACCCCACGTTATAAGGCTTGCTATAGTAGTTCTAATTTAAACTCCACAAAAATGCCAGCATGACATCGCTCAACTATAATTCTTTGCTATTTGGAAAACTATCAAACGCATTGAACATATTACTCAACTTCGCGCGCTCCCACAAAATAGTGCATCAATAAGTTGTTCCTATTTATATATCAAATACAATCTGCGCAATGCTTTAAAACTCACAAGTTGTTTCACAATCGCTATCGCCACTGCATTCCTCGATTTTATAAGGTCTACGCGCGTCGGCATGGCACTAGTAGTAATAAAAGCATAGGTTCCTAGGAAAGTCAGCGTCATGGGTTCCTAGACCGGTCTGGGATTCCCATGGGGGAGATCTCAAGGAAACTATTCTTATTTCCTTGCACTTTCCATATCTCTCCTTCTTGTTTTCGATATTAACATGTTCTGTTTTTATTCTATTCCCTCACACACACACACACTCTCTCTCTCTCTCTCTCTCTTTGAAGGATTTTCTACATTCACTCTTTCCATCACCTGCTTTGATCCAAGAGCTTCAGAGAGAGACAGATGGTAGATGAAGACTACTTACCAAGAAAACGGCTACACCAGCATTCCCATATGCCGTACAAGCTCAAACTGCTAGTCCTGGCCATAATATCCAACCTCCTGACCACTACCTACATCCTCAGTAATGGACCCAGCTCCTTCAACCTCCACCCAATCTCCAAATACTCTCAACACCTCTCCATCCCTCTCCGATGGAAGCCCTCCTCCGCTCTCCTCCGCGAGCTCAACGCCACCCACCGCCAAGTCACCGCCACTCACCGCCTACTCACCGCCACCTTCCGCCAACTCACCGCCAACCAACGCCAACTCAAGGCCACCCACCGCAAACTCACCGCCAGTCGCTCTCAGATCCACGATTTGACCAAGCAGCTGAAGCTCAACAATTTTATAGTGGGAGCACTCGTAAAGGATCTCCGCCACCTCAAAAGTCCTACTTCAGCCAACCAAATCATCAACGACCCCTCGATTCTTAACTACATTAACGATCTTCGTAACGAAACAAAGCTCGCCATTGGGCCCCACAAACTCCCTCTCGGGCACTCGTCCCAAATGGGATCTGACCAGCTCTACCTTCCCATTGGAGGAGCTTGTTTGGAGTATAAAAACGAGTTAGCTCAGTACATGACATATACAGTCGGAGGTGAGTGCCCGGTTGATGACTTGTTCGCCCAACGACTCATGCTTAAGGGGTGCGAGCCACTCCCCAGGCGTCGGTGCCACCCAAAGGCGCCAGCCGGATATATCAATCCCACACCGTTGCCGGGCAGCCTTTGGGCGACCCCACCCGACACGAGCATTGTGTGGGACCCATACACTTGTAAAAACTACCAGTGCCTCATTGACAGGGGAAAAACACAAGGGTTCTCTGATTGCAAGGACTGTTTCAACTTACAGGGCAGAGAGAAGAGCCGGTGGCTCTTCGCCGGAGGCCTCGACTACGGGATCGACCAAGTACTGAGCATGAAACTCCACGGCACGATCCGCATCGGGCTCGACATAGGCGGAGGGTCCGGCACGTTTGCCGCCCGAATGAAGGAAAGGGATGTGACCATCATAACCACTTCGATGAATTTCGACGGGCCGTCCAACAGCTTCATTTCGTCGCGTGGGCTGTTGTCCATGCATCTGAGCATCTCTCAGCGGCTCCCCTTTTTTGAGAACACGTTAGACATAGTGCACTCGATGCACGTCCTGAGCAACTGGATACCAGATGCAATGCTCGAGTTCACCCTGTATGATATATACAGGGTTTTGAGGCCTGGGGGATTGCTGTGGCTTGACCATTTCTTCTGCTTGGGGCACCAGCTGAATGCGACATACATTCCGATGCTGGATGGAGTTGGGTTCAAGAGACTCAGGTTGAATGTCAGTTTGAAGCTTGATGGCCGGGTGGATGAGAATGAGTGGTACTTCTCGGCCCTGTTGGAGAAACCGATGATCGAGTTAGTAACTATACTGAAAATGGCGTCTGTGTTAGGGATAGGACAGATTTGTGACTACAAAAGCATTTTCTATCTGGAAATCCATTGAATGGTTCAACAGGAATTTGGTTTAGATCCCCCTGGCATGATTACTTAACTGACCTGAGTTACGACTAAAAATCAAGGAGTTTTATGAGCTTGCGACGATTGATTGTTTTTCATTGATGAAGCCAGTACCATGCCATTCTACTAATCGAAACGAATCATGGGAGTGCCTTACGGTTCCAGAAATTTAAAATCAACGAATGCTATAGTTACTATGTAGAACCGATTGTCCATTTGTGGAGATCAAATTGTAACAAAATTACGAAGTGATATGCCCATAATTTCATCTTTTCGTTACAAGAACGTTTTCTCTGACATGAAGGCAAACAAAAAAAAAACAGGAGAGCCATGCCTACATCTATGGCTATGGATACGGATAGGGTATAATGCCGGATTGGAAACAATATAACTATAGGAGACTCGGGAGCCAAAAGTTGCCTTAATCATTTTTCCATCCCCACAAGTAACAACTAGAAGTTTATTACACGGAATTGCAAAGGCCAGATCATTTACGCTGCCAATGTGAGACTCAATGAATCTCTGTCAGTCAAAACGAATATGAGACTAGTGCTAGCGTTGAAGGGATGCCGCCATCAAGCAAGCTGTTTTCAAAAAGACTATTTAATCAGAATCATATCAAGATGCCAAAATTGAATAATGTAGATTGAGAATTGTCAGATCTAGAAACTAAGCCCAATATATATTTCTCATTAGAATCAGCATCTGGTCTAGCATAGCATCCGCATATAATGTGTCTTCCTCGCGTGCACTCTTGATACGCCTTATTAGGGAGAGGAAAAATCAGAGTTACATCAAGCTTGAGATGCTATCAAGGGATGTGCTCCCACAAATGAGCTCTCGATGAGTTTTCTTTGAGCTGTTGAGAGCTCAAATTTTTTTTTTCCAAAACAAAAAATGAGCTCTCAACGGCTCGAAGAAAACTATTGTTAAATATGCACACAATCACGTTCACCATTCATTTTATGGATTGTAAAAATATCAATACGTAAATAAAAATCAAATACGGGGCTGTTAACTTTTGATATAAACACAGTCTCACAAAGAGAACTCATGCTTTGGGATTCCAACGATATCAACTCGCGAAAGAAATGCAAACTAACAAATCATACAAGGCAAAATTTATCAGCAACAACTTGAGAGCCCAACGCATCAAAATTGAGATCGAAACTTGGTAGCGGCTCCCACTGCAATATGGAAACTAGTTCTTCAAGATCCGCATCCATGTCCGAAAGCCTTTGTGAGTAATTTCCCTGCCTCTCCACTTCCAAAAATTCTTCTGAGAAAGGAGTTGGGGAAAACCCGGATAGGGTATGAGGGTCCGAGGCATCAAAATCAAGACCGAAACTTGGTAGCTGCTCCGACTCCAATATAGGAACTTGTTCTTCAAGATCCGCATCCATTTCAAGAAGCATTTGTGAATAGTTTCCTTGCTTCTCCATTTCCGAAAATTCTTCCGTGGAAAGTGCCGGGGGAAGCCAAGATAGGGTTTGAGAGACTGATGCATCAAAATCAAGACCGAAACTTTGTAACTGCTTCGACTCCAATGTAGGAACTTGTTCTTCAAGATCCGCATACATGTCAAGAAGCATTTGTGAATAGTTTTCTTGCTTCTCCGCTTCCAAAAATTCTTCAGAGTAAGGTGTTGGGGGAAGCCAAGATAGGGTTTGAGGGACCGACGCATCAAAATCAAGACCAAATCTTTGTAGCTGCTCCAACATAGGAACTTGTTCTTCAAGATCCACGTCCATGTCCGCTGAAAGCATCCGCAAATGATTTCCTTCCTTCTCTGCTTCTGAAAGTTCTCGCGAGTAAGGAACAGTTTCTGTTTCCGGTGCTTCCACCTTCTGTTCTTGCTCAAACTCCTCCTTCCTAGCACGCTTTGCGGGTTTGCGGACCATTATTACATCAGCATCACTAATAGCAGCAGCCTCAACAATATTCGCTGCGTTCCTCGTAGATTTCTTGGTGCACTTTACTATCTTGGTGTCTCTTGAGCCATCTCTTTTTATCCTACATAGAACGTATTCCCCTTTAGGCGATTGTTTCCTAGTACTCGAAGTACTATTACCATCCGGCTGCAATGAGAACTCATGCATGGTCCAATAGCCTTTTCCCACGCTCTCGTCCATTGCTCCCGATTCGTTCGTGATCTGAAAACGCAGCATCCTCTTGTATCCTATCAGTTCAGGATCGGTGATCTGTTCGTCGACAGAACCGGTCTGTTGGTCGTATATTGGTTTAGGACCAGTCTCTCCGTGCCACGAGCCACAGCCGGCCGTTCTAGCTATCCGTTTGTTGCTGCCTTTGGCCTTGATCAACTTGGTGAGAACGTAGATGCTGCTTTCTGTCCATGGATCGTTTTCGCTGAAAATCTGCCACGGGGCTTTCTTTCCGGTCCCGTAAATCTCGCGCTCGAAAACGACGTTGCAAGGCAGGGATTTACCCTTGGACTTCCTCCCAAGATAGTCGATAACAAGTTCTTGGTCCGTAGGCGTAAACTTATAACCCGCTGGTACGCTCATGTCTGTCTGTCTCTCTCTCTCCCTCTAATCTTTGACAATACTCTCTCTGTCTCTGTCTCTGTCTCTCTCTCTCAGTGATCTCACGTTGTTAGGCCAGGTAACGTGATTGGATATATATAGCACAATGGAAAGTCGGCTTAGAGTAGCAGTAGTGTAGTACTTCGGTCCGCGGTTGCTTGTCCTCTACGAAAAGAATTGTAATTTTTTTGGAAAAAAAAATACATCTTGTTTCATTCTTTTGAATTTCTTTGCCCCAATATAAAGTTCTTGATTCGTTCTTTAATTTGGTTTAAAAAAATTCTAAAAATCATGCATGAAAGTATTTTATTTTTTGATCAAAAAATTTTGTTGACTTTTTGTAGAGTAAAAGTAATTTGGGAGGGGTTTATTTTTTTTGGTCGCTCATTAATTCTTGCACTACATTACACTGTTGGGGCTCGGGGGAGGGGGCAGGATTTGAACCCTGGATGAGCATGGGGCAAGGGAATACCCTTCCACTTGGGCTAGGTCACCACCTCAATGTGGGACGGTTGAGTAGTACAAAGTATGTAGATTTCCTAAAGGAAACAAAAATCGATGACTTAGAGTATTAGTTAGTTGGAACGGATCAGTCGGTGGTGTTGGGTTAAATTGCGAAGTAATTATTCAGTGGTCGCAACTCTTTTATCGGCCACACGTTTCTGTAGAGTCGATATATTTTGTACTAAGCCCCACGAACATGTGTGGTAGATAAACATGTTGATGAGGTGGCCCTACGTGACGGTGTCTCAAGTGGTACCGGTCGGAACATTCGGGTCTGCAAATACACTTTTGGATGGCTCGGATTCGGGTCATCCTCTCACCTCAACACTTTCTCTCTCCAAATTCGAGCAGTCAAAAAACGCAATAAACGGCTCAGATGCGCCGAGCGGGCACCACATGGTACCCACCCGGCATTGAAAATTTTTCCCACTAATTATTTTTTCTAGATTTTGTGATGGTGGGGGAAATTAGTGGATTTTCACTAATTATGGGTGTATTCCGTAATTCTCTCTCGTTCCTAGACTTCTACACCAAATAGGACGTGCCAATTAGTTTTAGGGGAAAAAAGTTTTGTAAAATTTTTCCTCATTAATCAGATCAAAATTTTAATTTATTTTGTGAATTTGACCTCACAATTATAATGAAATTGCCTCACGTATGATGCAACCCCATTCAAATCACAACTTTTTTCTCCTTTGGAGAGTAGAATTTGATAACCTTTTTTTTTTCTTTTGGTACTTCGGAATATGTAGAATTTAAATTTTCAATATAAATTTTGAACTTGGGAATACCCTAGTGGTAAAAAAACCCATATTGAAACACGTTTTGCAAATCAATCGCTGTCAACCATTTAGGAAAATAGAAATTGACCTCACAATTCTTTTATGAAATTACCCCACGTATGAAGCAATACCATTGAAATTATGATTTTCCCTCCTTTTAACATTATAATTTGTTAATCATCGCATCAATAAGTGTGGATAATATACGTTTAATGTTAAATAATAGATTTTCAATATACATTTTAAACTTACAAATACACGTTTATAAGCTTATGTGCATATTTCATGAATATTGAAATGCTTTTCGCAAACTTTTTGCCAATCAATGGCTGCCGCAAGGGCTATCAATCGCTAATAACTTTTTCCCCGCTACACGTACACATTAAATTTTTAGTTAGCAAGTACGACGAAGATGAAAGTTTGTTTTGAGTTATTGAGCTAACTATTTGAGACTTCTTTTTGAACAGCAAAAGAAAATTTAATTAATATTTGAAATTGTTACAAGAGTTTCGCAAACTTTTTGCCAATCAATGGCTGTTGCAAGGGCTGTCACTCACTGATAACTTTTTCCCCGTTAAACGTACACATTCAATTTTAGTTAGCAAGTAGGACGAACAAGAAAGTTTGTTTTGAGTTATTGGGCTAATTGTCTGGGATTTCTTCTGGAATGGCAAAAGGAAATTTTATTAATAGTATTTGAAATTGTTACAAGAGATTAAAAGGAATAAAGATTTGACGATATCATATCTCTAAACAAAGCTAAGAACGATCTTTTTTTTTGCTCGGCAAAAGAAACTTTTATAAATCTCGAAAGGTTACATCGACGGGGACCATCGAAAGCACATGATACTTACGAGATCAGACAAAGAAGAAAAAAGAGAGAAACACTAAAAATAAGCATCCAACAGAGAGTTGGACGGATCACCTGACACACTTCAAACACATACTACAATTTCACCTTTCTAACTCCATCAAGGAAACCTTGAAAATCCTCTACAGTATATACCTTGATATTGAACTTCACATTAATCTACATTTCAGGCTCCATCCCAGTGGTGAATGTCTTTTTTTGTCTTTGAAAAAGAAAGAGGGGAAATTGTTAACTAAAAAGTACGGTTGGAGGACGTAAAGGGGGGGTGAAACACTACATGGATTGCACAATTAAAAAAAATCTTTCACACAATTTGAAGCAGAAACAAGACAAAAAAAATAAAAAAATTGTTTTTGGAAGCTAAAAAAGTTCTACTACTCTAATGTAGGCCTATCAATGGACCAGATTCGATCCGGATTCAATCCGAACCTGATAACGTCGATCCGATAATCCGAATCCGTTAATTCAAATACGGATCGGATCGGATTAAATCCGTTATCAATCTGATCGGATTGTCGATTCGGATTTGTCGAATCCGGATTGGATCCGGCTTATTGACAGGCGTACTCCAATGTAATGATTATGTTCCATTAAAAGGTTACAATAGTTTCAGAATGACAATCCAAGAAGATTGGATGGATGTAATAGTAATACATCTCCACTTTGTACATAAAATTACTTCATTTACAAAGTGGAGTGCCTGTGTGCACGAAAATTAATTTCCTTCCATTTAATGATACAACTATACTCTTTCGTAAATATTCTATTCTTCGTTTGATTAGTGGTGTTAACGATAAACATTATATTCTTTTAAAGTAGTTATTTATGACAAACATTTTACTCTTCTCTTTTCAAAACTAGTTATTTGCGACAAACATATTAATTTTCTGGTTGGATTGAAATTAACTTTTAGCTTCCAAAATCCCAAAGTGTTCTTATGGTGATCAAACCCTAAGACTTTGAGGTTCACTCCTAAAGTCTCAGGTTCAAAACTTTCTAGGTGTTATCAATTTATTTGGTGTCAGTCTATATGATTCACTGGGAATTTAGTTTAGATACCCCTGGTATGCATATATGGGGTTAGTGAACTGACCTGAGTTATGATAATTAATGAATGAAGGATCACTACTACAAAAACCTTAAAAGATGACACTCAAAAAATTGAAACAATGACAGTTTTTGTAAAACTGTCATCGAAAATATGATGGTAGACTTTTGATGACAGTCCATCTTACAAACTGTCATCTTTGCGATATAAGATGACGGTTTAGAATAAAAGTTACATTATTATCTTTTTCTTTAATGTCAGTTTTTGCTTAAAACTGACATTAAAACATGCGCTTCCGGAAGCCCATATGAGAAATCTTTTAATGACAGTTTTCCTTAAAAGCGACATTGAAACTAAGCCCTTTTAATGACAGTTTTCATTAGAACTGACATTGCAGTTAATCATAAAAGATGACAGTCAGAAAGTGTCATAAAAGCATATAAGATGATAGTTTAAAACTGTCATCTCATACTTTCAATGTCTACGATGATTAGTTTCATTCAAAACTGTTATTAAAGTTGCTCATCTTGAAATCTAGAAATTGGACTATACATGTAATAGTTACTCTCTTTTGTTAACAATAAGCTTGCCATTTCAAGATGGTAACACGCGCGCGAGGAACTGAAGTTCTTGAGTTCAAGTCCTGGGGCAAGCAAACTCTTTGCTGGCCACACAAGTGCTATTTTGGTTTATAGTGGTGTCACTGGGCGTTATTCGTGAGGCACGTGGGTGCCACGTGGGCGACAACGCATTCAAAAGATTTGGTTTTTTTTTTGCTTGAATGGAGAACATATAATTTGTGTTTAAATCCGTCATCTTTGCGTTCAAAGATGAACAGATTAAGACTATGGTTTCAATCCCAAGATTTGAGGTTCAACTGTCATCTTATATGTTTAATGACAGTTTTTTATTGTCATAACAAATCTAGACTTTTAATGACAGCTCCATAGATGACAGTTTCAAAACTGTCATCTTTCACGTTTAATGACACTTTTAAACTGTCATCTTTTACGATTATTGTAGTAGTGGATTGTTTCGTAGAAGAAGCCAATATTGTGCCATATATCCTTCTTGAAACGAATTGGTGGGATTGCCTCACGGTTCAATAAATTTAAGATCAAGGAATGCAATAGTTAACAATGAATGAAGGAAAGGGATGTAAGGGAATTGTAAAAAAGAATATAACGGAATTGTAAAAATCAAGATAAACCCATTGGAAAAAAAAAAAACTTGAGGCAAAGCTATTTAACTAAGAGATGCTTTTTCAAATTACAATAATATTATCTGTAATATATTCTAAAATGAAAATTTTAATTTCCTCAATATATTATGATTATTCAATCAAGCAGAAATAATTAAGTTGGGAAAGAATTTAGGTATGAGTTTGTCTTTGCAAAATAAAAATTCTAAAATAATCCCCCTAGTTTGTTTTTTGTCTCAATTCCGTCCCTCTAGGAGCAAAATGTCAATTTCGCCCTTGATTTCCATAGTTCTAATAACATCGTTAGTGAGAGGGACCAAATTGAGACAAAATATAAATTATAGGATTAAAAATGGCATAATTAATACCAGAGGGACGAAATCAAAATTTCATGCAAACTAGAGGGACTATTTTTAAAATCAACCCTAAAAAATAAGCTGGTTTCTGGATGTATGATGTGTCCATAATTTCATCTTCCGATTAGGGAAAGTTGAAAAAAAGAAACTAAAAATTGAGAATTACATGAGCCTAAAGTCAGGCTGAAAATAAAGAGCTAATTTTGATCCTTGCAAGAATGTTTTTCCTGACATGTAGGCAAACAGAGAAAATAGGAGGACCATGCCATTCACAAGTAAACAACTTGATACCCAGTAGCCACTTCCCACATTTGCGGTTATAGATATAGTTAGAGTGTATTATGCTGGATTGGAAACAATATCACTGTAGCAGACTCAATAGTCGAAAGTTGCCTTCATTGTTTTCCCCTCTCCACAGATACGTAACAACAGAAAGTTCATAATGAGCCATTGCAAAGGACAGACGGAGCCAATGTGATCAGACTTAGTGCAATATGTATTTTGCATATATATGCAGCACCTGTGTAATAACCGTCCCGTATATTTAGTTTTTAATTTGTATTTTAATTGAATTATATGTGTTCGGGGTTGAATTGCATGTATTAGAACTTGTGAGGGCCTTGTGTGTGATTTGTAGACAGAGCATAAGTTAAGACATGGTTTCGCTTGCATACGATAATTTTGCTTTGGCTCTAACAAATATCGAAGGAGATATTTTCCTCCCTCATTCTTATTATTCTGCGTGGAGAGAGAGAGAGAGAGAGAGAGAGAGAGAGAGAAGGGTTCTTGCTTGGCAAGATTGAAGATCATTTAGGTAATCTCGTGCTTTGATCATTAAATTTCATGTTTTGATTCTTGAATCCCATGTTTTAGGGTTTAGACTTCATATCTGAGAAGTGAATTGATATGGCTATAGTTATTTGATAAGAAGTTATGGTCAAAATGCGATAGGATGCTCATAGTTTTCAAACCGATTTTGAGAGATATGTTGTGTTGAAACTTCACTTGTGTTTTGTACACTTCTAGATTATTAAGGTGGACATAATTGCGCTTGTTGGGCATCGTTCAATACTTAGTTAGCTTTGAAACTTGATATTAAATATCCCTTTGAATGCCTCAGGGGATGTTTTGTGACTTGGTTAACCTCTTGACAAGAATTAGCTTGGTAGAATGTTATGGGGTGTTGTGTTATCATATATTTCCTTAAACATTCGTATGCTAATATGAGTTAGCTTGTGACTAGGTAACGAGACAGTCAAATGGGAGTGCCAAAATCGTACGTTTGGCATACTCCAGTCGAATCAACGGTGAGTGTATTTCATGACATGGTTATGTTCAATAAGGTATTGTTGTGGTGGCATTTTATATCATGCTATCTTTGTTTGTTGTTGATATATTGAGAGAGTTGCGTGTGATGCACACCATTGTAAGTCAAACCGTATATCTAACGGTGGTTGGGAGCATGGTGTGTGGGACACGAGGTTAGTTGTTGATATGCATGATTGAGAATTATGAATGCTTGTTGAGGTGTTGATTGTACGTACCGCCGAGGGTTTACGTGTGAGGCATACCATGTAGTATGCCATATCGACTGATTATCGGTGGATGAGAGCATGGTATATGAGACACAACTCTGGGGTACAAGGGAATATGGCAGACGTGTCACTCTCTGTGATGTGGTCTTTTACGTGTGTTGTCATTGGATATTATTATTGTGTTTAGAGCATATGATAGATCTAACTATTGTTTACATTCTAGTATTTCAGTTATGTTAGAGTTTCATATTTATGTTGATATTCCCTTGGGTATTGTGATATCTTATCGAGCACTTCTATGTATCATGTACTCTTATTTTCCTTTTTAGATTGCCAGATAGCAGGTGGCTTAAAATGGGGTCCACTACGGGTCAACGTATTGAGGAGTATTTCGGTGTTGTGGATGGTCGTGCTTGTTGTAGGTAGTTAATGAAGAAATTGATTTGTTTAAGTTGTAATTAAGTCGTCGGTGGTCATGTTGAAGCATAAGATTTCTAAAAGTATTGTAATTGTGGTTGTGGTTGCTTACGTGACAGTGTTTCATGCCCCGTAAATAATTTTTCTACATTTTGTGAGGGTGGTAGGAAACTAGTGGATTTTGTTGGGCTTCACCCACGTGTGATAATTTATCGAGGGGGTGCTTGGTAATTATTCGTGTAGTTATATTTGGTTTTGGTTAGAGAATCAAATCCTATGGCAAGTTGGAAGAGTTCCATACTTGGCGGTAGTACTTATGGAAGAGTTTCCGTCTTGGTGTATTTCCTAGTTCGAGTAGGAAAAGGAATTATAAGGCAGTAGAAAGCCTTGGAGGTCAAGGCTTGATACTCTATAAATACCGAGGCGTGTTTGAGATTTATGTGTGACATAATGTGAGGGAGAGGGTGAGGCGAGCGTGGGGGCCCGGGTTGTGGCCTCCCGGAGAGGAACCGGCGTGTGGTTCCCGGAGAGTTTTTTCATCTTTATTGTATATTGTGTGAATATATAATCAAAGGGAGTTTTTCTCTGACATCACCGTGTGTGTGTGTGTGGTGTCCCTCACGGTCCTAACAATTGGTATCAGAGCGAGGAAGAAGAAGAGGGTCACCAGAAAATCCACGGGTTTGATTTCTGAAAAAAAAGGTGCTCACGAACCTCATTTTTGTCACCCGAGGAGGTTGCACAGGCGATTGGATGTGGCGGAAAGGACGATTGACGGAGCAGACTTGCAGGGATCGGAGGTTGATCAGTGCAAACTTGCGCGAAACTAGTGAGCAAGGATACACTCGGGTTGGTAGTGCCACAGGCGCTTACTAGAGTGATGGTTTGCGGAGATGATTAACAGTTATCGGAGGCAGTTTGGTTCAATCGGGTTTGAAGACCTATCATCAGGAGTTGCAGTTGTGATTTGGGCTGCATGAGGATGATGATAGACAACCAATACATGCTTGTGGAGAGTACAGACAGATGGAGCTGATGTTTGGTACTAGACAAGCAGTATGAGTTTTTGGTGACAGTGAACAGGTGAAGCAACAGTTGCGGAGACGCACAATAAGGGCACTGGAGTACGAGGAGTCATGACCTGAGATGTACAGGAGTGTCTGTTACAGAATCAAATTGTGTGTGGAATAGTCTGCAGACGGCGGGCAACTGGTTGTTTGGGAGATGTTCACGGAAGCTCCGGACAGAGGGATTGAGATGGAGACCAGACAATGCATCACTGGTATCTCTTCCTCTGTGGATTATGTGACTGGATTTTCTCTAGGATGTGCGGCTGCATAAGGAGAGATGGAGTCACGGATCGTGTCCTGCGAGGATGCGAGCACTCCGGTGCACCTAGGTGAGGGGGTGCAAAATCATCCCACATGAGCGAGGGGGTGATTGTTGGGCTTCACCCACGTGTGATAATTTATCGAGGGGGTGCTTGGTAATTATTCGTGTAGTTATATTTGGTTTTGGTTAGAGAATCAAATCCTATGGCAAGTTGGAAGAGTTCCATACTTGGCGGTATTACTTATGGAAGAGTTTCCGTCTTGGTGTATTTCCTAGTCCGAGTAGGAAAAGGAATTATAAGGCAGTAGAAAGCCTTGGAGGTCAAGGCTTGATACTCTATAAATACCGAGGCGTGTTTGAGATTTATGTGTGACATAATGTGAGGGAGAGGGTGAGGCGAGCGTGGGGGCCCGGGTTGTGGCCTCCCGGAGAGGAACCGGCGTGTGGTTCCCGGAGAGTTTTTTCATCTTTATTGTATATTGTGTGAATATATAATCAAAGGGAGTTTTTCTCTGACATCACCGTGTGTGTGTGTGTGGTGTCCCTCACGGTCCTAACAGATTTCCACTCCCGTCAATAGCCAATTTACAAAATTTTCTAGATTTTGAATTTTTTTCACATTTGTTAGTTTTGCGCTAAACTTATGTGGATTATTAAATCGTCTCGATGAGAGAAACCGAAAAAGTAAAAAATTTGTACTTTTACTTAAGTATTTTGAGAAATAACCACTTTTTAGTAGAAAAAGGGAAATAAGTTGAATTATTTTGAGAAATAGAGTAAGTGATTATTTATCAAAATATTTGGGTAAAAGTAAAAAAAGAAAAGTACTTTTCCGGTTTCTCACGTTGAGACGAATCAATTTTTCACAAAAATTTGACGCAAAACTAAGAAATGCAAAGAAAAATTCAAATAATGACAAACCAACTCATTTTAAGTTAAGCTTAAGAACGCAGCCTAATTAAGAGTCTGGTGTATTCCCTAATTTTCTCTCGTTCCTAGACTTCTACACGTACCAATGAGGACGTGCCAATTAGTTTTAGGGAAAAAGGTTTTGTAAATTTATTCCTCATTAATCAGATCAATTGATTTATTTTTGGACTTTGACCTCACAATTCTAATGAAATTGTCCCACGTATGATGCAACTCCATTCAAATCATAACTTTTTCCTCCTTTTGACAATAATTTTTTTTTTTTGGTAACATAGTCTCTAGACCAGTTTGCGCACACCACAGGACAATAGAATTTGATAACCACCCATCATTAAGTGTGGATAATATACGTTCAATGGTAAAAAATTAAATTCTCAATACACTATGCCAAATTTTTGCATTAGCGGCATTAAAACCGACTCTCTAACCCCCCAAAAAACCCTTCAGCTTCAACGTCTTCATACGCCGTGGGGGGAGGCACTTTGCAGTTCCATCCGTCTCACTGCCCTTTTGGCTACCGACCTCCTTCCCACCTCATCCTCTTCTCTGATTGTGCCGCCGGTTATCACAGTTGGTGTAGCCGATTTAGCTCAACGACGAAGTCCGGTCTTGGGGTTTGAGGGAGGATCGTGTGTTTTCTGCTCCGATCGTGTCGCCAGCTATCACAGTTGGTGTTATCGGTTCTGCTCAGCGGCGAGGTGCGGTCATCGACATTGGGGAAATTGCGTATGGTGTGCTGGTGTGACTGCTAGATCTGGGCTTACTGTTTTCAGTGGTGCTCAAAGCTTCAAAGGGTGATTCCGTGTTGGTGGTGGGCTGTTGTTTTCTGACCTTTTTGGTGTGCAACGGCACTGCTCATCGGCTACGGGTCTGGTGATTTGATTGCGACTTTTTTCGGATTTTCAGGCGGTGGTTGTTTGCCTAGGTATGGTGGTCAGCAGTTGCTTTGGACGATGGTGGTGTGTGGTGGCTGTGTTTTGGTTAGGGTTAGGTTTGGGGGTTGGGCCAGGCTTGGCTCCTCTTAGATTGGGTTTGGCCCATTGATGTTCGTTATTATATGATCTGGGCATATTAGACCTTTTGCTCTTAATTGTTTTGATCTGCGTTTTTAGACCCATTTAGGGTGATTGGGCTTCGGCCTTTAGATGGGCTTCATCCCATTGGGTGTTCTCAATTGGCTTCTTGCCAATTTAGTTATTGGGTCTCGGATTAGATTAATTGTTCTTCTGAACAAGACGTTATTTTCTTACTCCTACTAGTCTTGAAACAATTTCAAGATTAATGATTTTTTTTTTTGTTGGTAAAAAAAATGGCAGTAAATTACTGCTGCTAGTTATTAACGGCGGTTTTACTACCGCCGCTAAAAATCCTGTGAAAAAAAACAGTAGAACCATGCCAACATCTACGGTTATGGATACGATTTGTGTATTATGCTGGATTGGAAACAATATAACTATAGAAGACTAGGCCTTAATTGTTTTTCCATCTCCACAGGTAACAACTAGAAGTTTATTCGCGGCATTGCAAAGGCCAAGATCAGTTATGCTGCAAATGTGAGACTCAATCTGAGACTCAATCTGAAGATTAAGAATCTACCCTTAAGAAACAAAATAACTTGTCAATAAGTCTCTGTTGGTCGAAACGAATATGAGAGCCTGGACCTACCTCTAAGTTCCTCTGGATATTCGCTTTGCCGTGATACGAAATGTAAGTGCAAGATATGCATATGCAGCACCAGAGAGGGTGGGACATATTTTGATTAGGGCCGATAAGGCTCATGTAAGCCAAAGAGCTTCTTCTGTTTCCCCGTTCCCTGCCTCTTTGTTTTTTGTTGTATATCTCATCCCTAAAAAACAATGTACGTACGTCTTTCCTAAATTGGTTTTTTCCAAATGCTTGTTTTTTGCAGGTGGATGCTCAAGTGCCAAGGGACGAGCCTTGATCATGTATCTAATGTTGATGTTTTAATAAAGCTTTCGCTGCACCTGAACGTGTTGCTTTTGGTTGGGTGGAGTCTTACTTTTCGCATTAAGGAATGTGGGATCAGCTTCGTGTACGAGGAGCAAAACAGCAGAAGGGAACACCAACAAAGAGTGAAGAAGTAGAAGAAGAACGAGTAATCAAAACCGTCGATGCCCGTCCTCTTCAAAACACGATTGATGGTCTTTTGTCCGCGTATCAGCTGAGGAGTGGTGAATATTTCCTCTCACATCCTGAGTACTTCATACTTGCGGATGGTTCGAACAATATTGATCCAGTTAGGGCTGTTTTGTATGAAAACTTATTTCAAGACAATGTGCAAAGTACAGGTGCGCGTTATGTAGCTTTCTCATTTAATACTCATGTATGGGAAAGAACAACAATAGCAAATATGAGGCTCCTAACATAAAGAGTTGTTCATTTGGGATATGGGAAAAAAAAATTCTTTCCTCTGCTTTATGTGATTCTTTTCTACATGTTACAGGGTCTACATACGAGGGAGGCGAAGAAGTAGATGATGAGAGTGAAGATTATTTTGATGGTGACACTTATGACGACGTAGATGAGGAGGAGTTGACGACCATATTGGGTTGGAAGTAAGTAAGTAGTACCATCGTAATGATCGATGTCCCAATGATAACTTATTTTCAGTTTCAATGGATTTATAGTATAAAGCACACATTTTTTTGGGGCCCTTCTTTTTAGCAAATTTTCTGGAACCCAAGGCGAACGCCTTGCTCTGGACAGGTACTTTGTGTTACCCCAAACTTGATTTAAGATCTTTCTCATGTTTCTGTAAACCACTTTGCACTATAAATATGCTGCCAAGCTCAAATTTAAGAATCAGGAGACCTGTTTTGCTTGCTGTTTGTAAATTGATGAGATATGCTTTGAGACGGACAGCGAATGACGTAACGAAAAGGTCTTTATGCTAGTTACATTTTAGTAAGAATGATGAGATATGCATTAACCCGATTCCTCTCATCGAGACGAACAATATGAGAGAAAAATTTGACTCAAATCTAGTACGAAATAAGAAAAAATAACCAAAAAGATCATGCTAAAAAATCGCCAAAAAAGTTAGGCCAAAG
The DNA here is from genome assembly GCA_014282245.1 of Rhododendron simsii. Taxonomy (NCBI): domain Eukaryota; kingdom Viridiplantae; phylum Streptophyta; class Magnoliopsida; order Ericales; family Ericaceae; genus Rhododendron; species Rhododendron simsii. The sequence continues at coordinate 23,959,149 of CM024963.1, forward strand.
GAGGCCTAATGCTTGAGTTCTAATGACTAACGGTTCTCTGAAGATCCATAAGCTAGTGTCTGCGCAAGCTGAAAGAGTCTGCAGGATAGTCAAAATTTGGGTGAGTGCAAATGTTATAAAAGTATGCCTTAATGGACTCCTTGAAACCTGAACACATAAAGCTCAAGAATATAAAAAGTTGAGACTGGAAGCAACTTATGCTTTCTTTACACGTACGGAAGTACTACTAGTTTTTTGGAACAGAGAGTTCTCCTATACATATTATTATTAGTAATAAAAGCATGGGTTCCTAGGAAAGTCAGCGTCATGGGTTCCTAGGCCGGTCTGGGATTCCAATGGGGGAGATCTCAAGGAAACTGTTCTATTCCCTCACACACACACACTCTCTCTCTCTCTCTCTTTGAAGGATTTTCTATAGTCAAACACCACTCCCCATCCCACTCTTTCCATCACCTGCTTTGATCCAAGTGCTTCAGAGAGAGAGATGGGAGATGAAGACTACTTACCAAGAAAACGGCTACACCAGCATTCCCATATGCCGTACAAGCTCAAACTGCTAGTCCTGGCCATAATATCCAACCTCCTGACCACTACCTACATCCTCAGTAATGGACCCAGCTCCTTCAACCTCCACCCAATCTCCAAATACACTCAACACCTCTCCATCCCTCTCCGCTGGAAGCCCTCCTCCGCTCTCCTCCGCGAGCTCAACGCCACCCACCGCCAAGTCACCGCCACTCACCGCCTACTCACCGCCACCTTCCGCCAGCTCACCGCCAACCAACGCCAACTCAAGGCCACCCACCGCAAACTCACCGCCAGTCGCTCTCAGATCCACGATTTGACCAAGCAGCTGAAGCTCAACAATTTTATAGTGGGAGCACTCGTAAAGGATCTCCGCCACCTCAAAAGTCCTACTTCAGCCAACCAAATCATCAACGACCCCTCGATTCTTAACTACATTAACGATCTTCGTAACGAAACAAAGCTCGCCATTGGGCCCCACAAACTCCCTCTCGGGCACTCGTCCCAAATGGGATCTGACCAGCTCTACCTTCCCATTGGAGGAGCTTGTTTGGAGTATAAAAACGAGTTAGCTCAGTACATGACATATACAGTCGGAGGTGAGTGCCCGGTTGATGATGTGTTCGTCCAACGACTCATGCTTAAGGGGTGCGAGCCACTCCCCAGGCGTCGGTGCCACCCAAAGGCGCCAGCCGGATATATCAATCCCACACCGTTGCCGGGCAGCCTCTGGGCGACCCCACCCGACACGAGCATTGTGTGGGACCCATACACTTGTAAAAACTACCAGTGCCTCATTGACAGGGGAAAAACACAAGGGTTCTCTGATTGCAAGGACTGTTTCGACTTACAGGGGAGAGAGAAGAGCCGGTGGCTCTTCGACAGAGGCCTCGACTACGGGATCGACCAAGTACTGAGCATGAAACCCCACGGCACGATCCGCATCGGGCTTGACATAGGCGGAGGGTCCGGCACGTTTGCCGCCCGAATGAAGGAACGGGATGTGACTATCATAACCACTTCGATGAATTTCGACGGGCCGTCCAATAGCTTCATTTCATCGCGTGGGCTGTTGTCCATGCATCTGAGCATCTCTCAGCGGCTCCCCTTTTTCGAGAACACGTTAGACATAGTGCACTCAATGCACGTCCTGAGCAACTGGATACCAGATGCGATGCTCGAGTTCACCCTGTATGATATATACAGGGTTTTGAGGCCTGGGGGATTGCTGTGGCTTGACCATTTCTTCTGCTTGGGGCACCAGCTGAATGCGACATACATTCCGATGCTGGATGGAGTTGGGTTCAAGAGACTCAGGTTGAATGTCGGTTTGAAGCTTGATCACCGGGTGGATGAGAATGAGTGGTACTTCTCGGCCCTGTTGGAGAAACCGATGAGTTAGTAACTATACTGAAAATGGCTTCTGTGTTAGAGATGGGACTACAAAAGCATATTCTATCTGGAAATCCATTGAATGGTTCAACAGGCATTTGGTTTAGATCTCCCTGGCATGATTACTTTACTAACCTGAGTTACGACGATAAATCAAGGAGTTTTATGAGCTTGCGACGACTGATTGTTTTTCGTTGATGAAGCCAGTACCGTGCCATTCTACTAATTGAAACGAATCGTGGGAGTGCCTTACGGTTCCAGAAATTTAAAATCAACGAATGCAATAGTTACTATGTAGAACCGATTGTCCATTTGTGGAGATCAAATTGTAACAAAATTATGAAGTGATATGCCCATAATTTCATCTTTCCGTTACAAGAACGTTTTCTCTGACATGAAGGCAAACAAAAAAAAAAAAAAAACAGGAGAGCCATGCCTACATCTATGGCTATGGATACGGATAGGGTATAATGTTGGATTGGAAACAATATAACTATAGGAGACTCGGGAGTCAAAAGTTGCCTTAATCATTTTTCCATCTCCACAAGTAACAACTAGAAGTTTATTACGCGGAATTGCAAAGGCCAGATCATTTACGCTGCCAATGTGAGACTCACTGAGTCTCTGTTAGTCGAAATGAATAAGAGACTAGTGCTAGCGTTGAAGGGATGCCACCATCAAGCAAGCTGTTTTCAAAAAGACTATTTACTCAGAATCATATCAAGATGCCAAAATTGAATAATGTAGATTGAGATTTGTCAGATCTAGAAACTGAGCCCAATATATATTTCTCATTAGAATCAGCATCTGGTCTAGCATAGCATCTGCATATAATGTGTCTTCCTCGCGCGCACTCTTGATACTCCTTATTAGGGAGAGGAAAAATCAGAGTTACATCAAGCATGGGATGCTATCAAGGGATGTGCTCCCACGAAATGAGCTCTCGATGAGTTTTCTTTGAGCTGTTGAGAGCTCAATTTTTTTTTTCCAATACAAAAAATCAGCTCTCAACGGCTCGAAGAAAACTATTGTTAAATATGCACACAATCACGTTCACCATACATTGTTATGGATTGTAAAAATATCAGTACGTAAATAAAAATCAAATATGGGACTGTTAACTTTTGATATAAACACAGTCTCACAAAGAGAACTCATGCTTTGGGCTTCCAACAATATCAACTTGTGAAAGAAATGCAAAACTAACAAATCAAACAAGGCAAAATTTATCAGCAACAACTTAAGGGCCCAACGCATCAAAATTGAGATCGAAACTTGGTAGCGGCTCCCACTGCAATATGGAAACTAGTTCTTCAAGATCCGCATCCATGTCCGAAAGCCTTTGTGAGTAATTTCCTTGCCTCTCCACTTCCAAAAATTCTTCTGAGAAAGGAGTTGGGGCAAACCCGGATAGGGTATGAGGGTCCGAGGCATCAATATCAAGACCGAAACTTGGTAGTTGCTCCGACTCCAATATAGGAACTTGTTCTTCAAGACTCGCATCCATTTCAAGAAGCATTTGTGAATAGTTTCCTTGCTTCTCCATTTCTGAAAATTCTTCCGTGGGAGGTGCCGGGGGAAGCCAAGATAGGGTTTGAGGGACTAATGCATCAAAATCAAGACCAAAACTTTGTAGCTGCTTTGACTCCAATATAGGAACTTGTTCTTCAAGATCCGCATACATGTCAAGAAGAATTTGTGAATAGTTTTCTTGCTTCTCCGCTTCCAAAAATTCTTCAGAGAAAGGTGTCGGGGGAAGCCAAGATAGGGTTTGAGGGACCGACACATCAAAATCAAGACCAAATCTTTGTAGCTGCTCCAACATAGGAACTTGTTCTTCAAGATCAGCGTCCATGTCAGCAGAAAGCATCCGCGAATGATTTCTTTCCTTCTCCGCTTCCAAAAGTTCTCGCGAGTAAGGAACAGTTTCTGTTTCCGGTGCTTCCACCTTCTGTGCTTGCTCAAACTCCTCCTTCCTAGCACGCTTTGCGGGTTTGCGGACCATTATAACATCAGCATCACTAGTAGCAGCAGCCTCAACAATATTCTCTGCTTTCCTCGTAGATTTCTTGGTGCACTTTACTATCTTGGTGTCTTTTGAACCATCTCTTTTTATCCTACAAAGAACGTATTCCCTTTTAGGCGATTGTATCCTATTACTCGAAGAACTATTACCATCCGGCCGCAAAGAGAACTCATGCATGGTCCAATAGCCTTTTCCCACGCTCTCGTCCATTGCTCCTGATTCGTTCGTGATCTGAAAACGCAGCATCCTCTTGTATCCTATCAGTTCCGGATCGGCGATCTGTTCGTCGTCAGGATCGGTCTGTTGGTCGTATATTGGTTCAGGACCGGTCTCTCCATGCCACGAGCCACAGCCCGCCGTTCTTGCTATCCGTTTGTTGCTGCCGCGTGCCTTGATCAACTTGGTGAGAACGTAGACGCTGCCTTCTTCCCACGGGTCGTTCTCGGTGAAAATCTGCCACGGGGCTTTGTTTCCGGTCCCGTAAATCTCGCGCTCGAAAACGACATCGCAAGGCAGGGCTTCTGCACCCTTGGACTTCTTCCTAAGATAGTGGATTACAAGTTCTTGGTCTGTAGGCGTAAACCTATAACCCACTGGTACGCTCATGTCTTGTTCTCGATCTCTCACAACTCACTCTCTATAATCTTTGACAATACTCTCTCTCTCTCTCTCTCTCTCTCTCTCTAATCTTTGACAATACTCTCTCTCGCAGTGATCACACGTTGTTAGTCCAGGTAATGTGATGGGATAGATATAGCAATAGAAAGTCGGCTATGCAGGTACTAGAGTGGAGTAGATAACTACCACCATCCGCCTACGAAAAGGATTGTAATATTTCGGGAAAAAAAATACATCGTGTATCATTTTTTTTAAAAATTTCTTTGCACTAGTTTAAAGTGCTTGATTTGTTCTTTAATTTGGTGTAAAAAATTTCTAAAAATATGAAAGAAAGTATTTTATTTTTCGATCCAAAAATTACATTGACTTTTGCAGAGGAAAAGTAATTTGGGACGGTTGAGTTAAACTGTGGAGTAATTATTCAGTGGTCGCACGGTGTTGCAACACTCTTATCCGTTATACGTTTCTGTGGAGTCAATATATTTTGTACTGAACCCCACAAACATGTGTGGCAAATAAAGATGTTGTGGCACTACGTGACAGTGTCTCAACAATGCTAATTATTTTTTCTAGATTTTGTGATGGTGGGGGAAATTAGTGCATTTTCACTCATAGGACGTGCCAATTAGTTTTAGGGGGAAAAGTTTTGTAGAAAATTTCCTCATTAATCAGATCAAAATTTTAATTCATTTTGTGAATTTGACCTCATAATTCTAATGATCGAAATTGCCCCACGTAAGATGCAACCCCGTTCAAATCATAACTTTTTCCCCCTTTTGACAATAGAATTTGATAATATATATAGTATATACGTTCAATGTTAAAAAATTTAAATTTTCCATATATACTTTTTGAACTAAGGAATACCCCGTTTATAAAGCAAGGGAACCAAAAAAATTTTTGGAAAAGCAAGGGGACCCAGGTTCTTTCTCTCTCGAAAATTGGAGAAGCCAAAAAAATTAATCACATATTTTTACATTTTAACTCAAAATTTTTAATCCAAAATTGTGAACCAAACACAGTGAATAGCTTTCAATCGCTTACTATAATTTTTTCTTTTGTAAGTCAATAAGGTAACCGGAAGGCATGGAAATAAAGGTATCATTTCCAAAAACTTAAAGTAAGAGTGTCCACAATGGCATAACCAAAAGTGCTAGGTTTTTAAAGTTAGTAATATTTGTGCAAAATATGGCTCACAATGCTATCATCAAACTTAGCAACCTCCTTAGAAATAATCAAATTTTGGACTTTGGATGACCAAAATTAACATTTTGTCAATAACCAAATTTAATTAACTTCACATTCTCAATCAAATACACACATGATTACAAAAAAAACGTTATATCTCTTCTCTTTTCCCCTCTCTTTCTTTTTCAAAAAAAAAAAATACTTAAAATTGTTTTTTTTAAACTGTTTGCCCCCCAGAAAATATTTTTTAACTGTTTTTAAAAATAAAAAAAATTGTTCTTTTTTCGAAAAATTATTTTGTAGAAGAAATTTTTCTGTCAAAACCTTTTCTTATATAAAAATTAATTTTTTCAAAACCGTAGTTACACAAAAACTATTTTTATAAAAAAATTTCAAAATAGGTTAAAAATTATTTTCTATTTCTAATAAATAGTTTTTATTAGTCTCAAAATTTATTTTTAGAAAAAACTATTTCTATGTTCACAGTTATTAGTTTTTCTATAATTTAAAAATGTGATGTGGCAACTTTTGGTTATTCAATTTTGATTATGTCATTGTGGACCTCTACATTGCTAATCTTAATAATCTTTTTACTGGATAATCAAAAGCTGATGTGGCAACTTTTGATTATTCATTTTTGATTATAGTATTGTGGATACTCTAAGCAAGACAAATGTACACATTAATTTTTAAGCAAATACAAATTAAAAACGATTAAAGTTTTATTTGAGGTATTAATCAATCATCAGTCAATCAATTAATCAATATATATTTATTTTGATCGGCAAAGCAAACTTTTATAAAACTCGACCGGGTTACATCGTGAGGGAGGCAAAGAGCACAAAAATGCTATACTGCCAAAAGAAAGAAAAAAACAATAGAAGACATCCAACCGAGAGTTGGAGGAAAGTCACTCCTCGAGCAGTCGACTATAATTTCAGCTTTCGAATACCATCCAAGAAGCCCTTAAATTCCTCCACCGTATAGATCTTGATATCGAATTTGGTTTTCATCCACATTGCCACTTTAGTTTTAATACTATCCCCAACCTCCCTAATCACTGGCTCAACATTGTTGAAAACTAAGTTATTCCTTGCTAGCCATAAAGACCAAATGGTAGCAAAGAAACAAGCTTCCCAAATGTGCTTCTCCAAGTTAAGAAACCCGTTGTAAAAACCACCAGACAGCAAGGTCTGCCAAAGAAGATGGGCATACCCAATTTGTATGCCACCAGTCCATAGTAATTGACCAAACCCTCCAAGAGACATTACAAAACAGAAACAAATGTTGGGGAGTTTCATCTTGCTCAGAGCAGAAAGGACAGCGTACCAGGAGAAGATCCAAAATCAGATTTCGGTTGTGAAGCATTGATCTTGTAGCCACCCTACCTTGAATTGCCAACCATGAGAATATCTCCACCTTAGGAGGGTTGAGACTCCTCCAAACTGACCCAAGAACCGGGCCTCTTGAAAAGCACTGCCGTTCCCATTGGTCAAGCGGATTTCACTGAAAACCGCCTACTGTCCTCTGGTGGACGATCCAGAAATTTTCTTAAGATGGGTCACTTCTTTAGAATCGGCTTTATACATTTGAAATTTGTAGGCGAACTCATATCAATTTTATTATTCAATTTGAAAATGAGTATATAATATATCACATATTTTTTTGTTAGTGTTAATTAATTTTGAGCTAACATAAAAAATAAACAAACTGTAAAATATTAAAGTAAATAAGCATTTTTGTTTTTTTGTTAGTGTTAATTAATTTTGAGCTAACATAAAAAATAAACAAACTGTAAAATATTAAAGTAAATAAGCATTTTTGTTTATTTTTTCGTAGAACTTATAGTTATCCTAATTGATTTGTGCAGCAAATAACATTAATTTTAATGGATTTTTGGTACCAATGCTACATATGTTAGTTAAATTTAGGTTCGAGTCGCAATAGACTCAAAATTTTGGTGGGAGAAGTGTGTTTTTTTAACTTCTGCAAACACAAAATTGTGAGCGATGGTTGAAACCTCCACCGTGCATGTGGAGGCGCCATACTTTACCAATCGAACAATGGAAGAGAGTTGTGTAGATTTTCGGGAGATTAAATATATATTACTTCCTCAAATTTGGGGGCCTACCTTCGCAGCCCTATTTTCAGCTGGGTAACGTGACCCATCTGGGCCTACGCTGGATCCGCCCCTGCTGTCCTCCCACTTCCAATACAAATAATCTGGTCTTGTTGGGTCCAACGATACATTTTGGAGGCTCTGGATTAATTCCTCCCTCTCGTCTTCCTCCCAAGGGCATAATGTTCTCCTAAATTGTAGATCCCAGCTGCCATGACCATTTTCATCCTTCACGACACTGACCATATCATGTTTTTGAGAGGAGAGAAGGTAGAGTCTAGGGTGCGCTTCATGCAAGGCTTGATCCCCCAGCCAGGTGTGGTTCCAGAACATAACGTCTTGACAGGATTGGACTTGGATTCTGAAACCCTCCTGGATTAAAGGTCCAATACAAGAATTAAGATTTCCAATACAGCATATGTCCCTCCAAATTTTCGTTACATGACCTGTTTCCGGTAGTTGTGGTAGCCAAGTTCCATGACCCAATTTGTATTTCCCTTTTATAACTTTCACCCAAAGAGAGTCCTTATCCTCGTGAAACCTCCACCACCACTTGGCCAGTAGAGCCAAGTTTTGTGGTAGCCAAGTTCCATGACCCAATTTGTATTTCCCTTTTATAACTTTCACCCAAAGAGAGTCCTTATCCTCGTGAAACCTCCACCACCACTTGGCCAGTAGAGCCAAGTTTTGTTGCATCATTTTCTTCACCCCTAGACCTCCATCCTTCTTACCCCTGGAGATATGATCCCACTTGACTTGGTGCAACTTCCTATTATCAGCTGTATCCCCCCAAAAAAACTGCCTCTGTAGTTTCTCTAATTTATTGGCAACGCCAATGGGCATTCTGATCAGAGACATATAGTAAACAGGAAGGTAACGAGTGCTGGAATTAATTAATGAGAGTCTGCCTCCTAAAGAGATACATTTCCTTCTCCAAATGCTTAGAGAGTTGGAGCCCTCTCTGAGCTATCAATAACAGGCTCTGACGTCTTAATTCTCCTTGGATTAGCCCCAAGAGGCAGTCTCAAATACTTAATTGGCAAGAATTCAATATTGCACCCCATCACCTGAGCAAGAGCTTCCACATCCTGATCCGGGACCTTCACACCGCACAACGAGGTCTTAGAGAAATTAATCTTCACCCCTGACATTAGCTAAAAGCACCAAAGGATCCTCTTGATATTGGCCATCTCCTCTACGTCAGTATATTACAGAAAATGATTGTATCATCAGCAAACTGAAGGTGGGTAACAGTCACTACATTGGCCCCAACCCTAGTACCTCTAATGATATTGAGGTCTCTAGCTCTTTCCAGCAAGAGATTGAGAGCCTCCACCACAATATTGAAAAGAAAAGGAGATAATATCCACACTCAGGTGGAAAGACTCGACTTGAACTCTTACATCCTAGTGATATGTAAGAGTACTAGCTAACTGAGGTAACCCCAGTTGGTTAACCAACTGCCCATTTGAGGAGATCAAATCGACAAAATTACGGAGTGACTTGGGGGTAAATCTCTCCAGCTTCAGAATTGCGACACTATCCATTTCCCAAAATCTGATAAAATGGCCATAACCAGCAGCCCAGAAATGGTTTTTTTTTTGTTGTTGTATCAAACTGCACAATGTAATCGGAAGGTGTATCCAATCCATTGTGGCTTCTCGCTCCACCGTGTTTGCTTTTACTCGATTCAAACAAGACGACAAACAAGCTGGGCTCCGGAGGTATGATATGTCCATAATTGATCAATTTCATCTTTTCGTTGGTGGAAGTTGAAAAAATAAAGTAAAAAACAAGAATGTCAAGCCTAAAATCATTAGGCAAGGGAAAAAAAAAAAACAAACTGAAATCTATAGCCAATAAACAGAAAAAAAAAATGGAGGTAAAATTGATCCTTACAAGAATGTTTTCCCTGACATGAAGGCAAACAGAAAAAACAGGAGAGCCATGCCAGCATCTGTGGTTATGGATACGGTTAGTGTATTATGCTGGATTGGAAACAATATAACTACAGGAGACTCGGGAGTCGAAAGTCTCCTTAATCGTTTTTCCATCTGCATAGGTAACGACCAGAAGTTTATTATGCGACATTGCAAAGGCCAGATCGTTTACGCTGCCAATTTGAGATTCAATCTGAAGATTGAGAATCTACCATTACGAAACAAAATAACATGTCCAATGAGTCTCTGTTAGTCAAAACGAATATGAGACTAGTGCTAGAGTTGAAAGGATGCCGCCATCAAGCAAGCTGTTTTAAAAAAGCCTATTTAATCAAAATCATATCAAGATGCCAAAATTGAATAATGGAGGTTGAGAATTGTCAGATCTAGAAACTATATAAGCCCAATATTTCTCACTAGAATCAGCATCTGGTCTAGCATAGCATCTGCATATAATGTGTCTTTCTCGCGCGCACTCTTGCTCAAACTCCCTCCTAGCACGCTTTGCGGGTTTCCGGACCATAACATCAGCATCACTAGCAGCAGCAGCCTCAACATTCTCTACTCTCCCCGTAGATTTCTTGGTGCACTTTACGTTCCTCGGAAATATCTTGGTGTACTCTTTTGAGTCGTATCTTCTTTTTATCCTACAAAGAACATATTCTCCTTTAGGCCATTGTTCGAACTCTTGCATTATCCAACGGCCTTTTTCCATCGCTCCTGATTTGTCTATGGTCCGAAAACATAGCATCCTCTTGTACCCTATTAGTTTAGGATCGGTCTGTTCATCGTCAAGACTGGTCTGTTGGTCGTATATTGGTTCAGGACCAGTCTCTCCGTGCCACGAGCCACAACCGGCCGTTCTAGCTATCCGTTTGTCACTGCCTTTGGCCTTGATCAACTTGGTGAGAACGTAGACGCTGCTTTCTGTCCACGGGTCGTTTTCTGTGAAAATTTGCCACAGGGCTTTGTTTTCGGTCCCGTAAATCTCGCGCTCGAAAATGACGTCGCAAGGCAGGGCTTTACCGTTGGACTTGCTCCCAAGAGACTCGATAACAAGTTCTTGGTCTGTAGGCCTAAACTTATAACCCACTGGTACGCTCGTCTTGTTCTCGATCTCTCACCCTCTCTACTCTCTCTCTCTCTCTCTCTCTCTCTCTCTCTCTCTAATCTTTGGCAATACTTTCTCTCTCTCTCTGTGATCTCACGTTGTTAGTCCAGGGTAATGTGATGGGATACATATAGGACAATAGAAAGTCGGCAGTTGCTTGTCCCCTACTAGAGTAGTAGTGTACTATCTCCGTCCGCAGTTACTTGTCTCCTACAAAAAGAATTGTAATTTTTCAGAAAAAAAAATTACTTCCGTGTACATTTTTTGAATTTCTTTGCATCAATATAAAGTGCTTGATTTGTTCTTTAATTTGGTGCAAAAATTTTCCATGAAAGTATTTTATTTTTTGATCTCAAAATTCCGTTGACTTATTGCAGAGGAAAAGTAATTTGGGATGGTTGAGTAGTACAAAGTATGTATTTCCTAATCGAAACAGAAAACGTGACTTTGGGTTAAATTGTGGAGTAATTATTCAGTGGTCGTGCAGTATCGCAACACTCTAATCCGCCACACATTTCTGTGGAGTCGATATACTTTGTACTACTGAGCCCCACAAACTTGTATGGCAGAGCCCCACGTGACGGTGTTTCAAACCGCTAAATATTTTTTCTGGAGTTTTTTAGGGTGGTGAGAAACTAGCGGATTTCCACTCCCGTCAATAGCCAATTTACAAATTTTTCTAGATTTTGAATTTTTTTCGCATTTGTTAATTTTGCGCCATTCTCATGTGGATTATTAATTCGTCTCGACAAGAAAAATAAAAAAAGTAAAAAATTTATAATTTTATCCAAATATTATGACAAATAACCACTTTTTAGTGGTTATCTGATACAAAAATTTGGCATAGTGTATTGAAAATTTAAATTTTTTACCATTGAACATAAACCATACTTTTTGGTTTATCAAATTCTATTCCCAGGTGACGCCAAATGGTGAAAATTCCAAAAAAAAAACACTATAAAAGGAGAAAAAAAGTTTGATTTAATTTCTCTCGTGGGAAATTTTCATTAGTTGTGAAGTCAAAATCCAAAATTTTTGATCAAATGGGATAAATTTTTCCTAAAAGGGGTTATTTGATAATAACCTAAAATTACTAACATTTCTGCGGTTAGTTTTACATATCCAACAGTGGTTTTGTCAAACTAAAATCCCTTTTCTAAAATTATTTGTCAAATAACTCTATTTTGAAATTTTAATTAAAAATTCCTAAACAGATCTGGATAAAAGTTTGACCCAAATATGTGCCCACGTAATGCCCCCACAAAAAATTTCTCCTTTAGATTATACTCGTCCAATGGGACGTGAATTGTTTTAGGGAAAAAGGTTTAATTTTGTAAATTTATTTTAATCAATCAAATTTTTTTGTGATTTTGCTTCACAATTCTTAAATTTCCCCGTTGTGAACCCCTTCAAATCATCTTTTTTCTCCTTTTGATATGTTTTTTTTTGGAACGGTTTCACCAGTTGGCGTGCACCAGGGACGTAGAATTTGTCCCCAATCATTAAGTTGGTAATATTGTTCAATGGTAAAAATTTAAATTTTCAATCACTATGCCAAATTTTTGTTCAGTGGCTTAAAAGGCTTCAAAAAAACCCTTTGGTTCCTCTTTTTCCGGGGGTTTTTGTGGGGACGCGTTCCATCCTCCTGTTTTTGGACCGACCTCCTTCCCACCTGTTTTTCTTGATGTGCCAGGTTTCCGTTGGTGTGCCGGTTTTGTAAGGGAGGGTTTGGGGTTGGGGAGGTTGGTTTTCTCTGATTGGGCCGGCCCATTGGTGTTTCGTTTTTAAATTGGTATTATTTGGGGAAATTGCTTTGCCTATTTTGATCTGGGTTTTTGTTTTAGTGGGCTCGCTTAAAGGGGTTTCGTATTGGGGTGGGCTGTGTTTTCCAGTTTTGGTCGAGGGTTGGTCTCGGACGGGCTTTTTTTTACCCTTTAGTTTTCCTTTTGTTTGCTTTTTGGTGTCAGGGTTCGGGGCCTGGTTGTTTGTGTTTTGGTTGGGTTGGTTTGGAGGTTGGGCCAGGTTTCCTCTTATTGGGTTCGGCCCTTAGTTCGAATTAGGGCATATTAGGTTTTTGTCTTTTATTTTGCTGGGTTTTTGCCCTTTAGGGGATTGGGTTCGGCCTTTAGACGGGCTTCGTCCCTTGGGTGTTTGAATTGGCTTTTGCCAATTTGTTATTGGTCTCAGATTGGCTGATTGTTTTCTAACAAGACTTATTTTCTTATCCTTTATCTTTAACTTTGTTAATGAAAAAAACTTTTTCTTTCAAAAAAACGGACAAAACCGCCGGAAACAGCCCAAAACCCCTCTTAAATAAATTATGCCAAACCGGGAAAAAAGTGAAAATACAAAAATGGTAGTAAATTACCGCCAAGAAAGGTTTCTAGCTATTAACGGCGGTTTTACTACCGCCGCTAAAAGTTCTGGGAAAAAATAGGAGAGCCATGCCAATATCTACGGTTATGGATACGGTTTGTGTATTATGCTGGATTGAATCCCTCCTTGGCTTCCTAAAGGAGGATTGAATTCGTCCGTACGTGTAAGCGACGAAGCCAGCGAATTATCAAGAATGCCCTGGTGTGTCTGTGAGGTTGGATCGTTTTGTTCAGGGTATTTTGGTCGTTCTGCAGGGAATCAGTGGTGGCTCCCGGTTGGGGGAGAGAGGTTTTTTTTTTTATTTAAGGGGCAGATTTCCAGTTTTCCTTCCAGCCTTTTTTAAGTTTTAGTTTGGGTTTTGGTGTGGGGGTATTTGGAAAGTCTGATATTCTCTTTTCCCCAAAGAAAGAAAAAGATTTTTTGAAAAAGAAGGTTTTAAACCCCCTTTCTTCCTCTTTATTAAAGAAAAAGGGAAGGTAAGAAGACGTAAAACAAACAAGAGAAATACCAAAAATCGTTTACAAAACTAATATTTCGTTAGGAATTTCCTTTTTCATTAGAAGCCAGGTTCGGTCCATCCTCTTGCTGGACCGGAGTCACGTACGACCACTCCGATCGAAGGCTCAGCACGACTCTCAACAGATCTATCGATTTCTTGGTAGGAGAGCATACAGTCCGAGTCCACTATCTGTAGCAATCCGAGAGACGGTGAGAGATAGGGTGAGATCGAGAGAGATATCTGTAGTCTTTGATCGTGCAAATCACAGTGTATAAATAATGATGCGGAAGGAAGAGACCTTGGTTGGTGGTGGTCCGGCATTTGTGTTGGTGGCTCCGGTGTTGGAGAGAGAGAGAGAGAGGGGGTGTGTTCTCTGGAGTTTGAAGGAGCGGCAGAGAGGTGGGGTTGCAGAGGTGAACGTGTGAGCGAGAGCAAAGTTTAGAGAGAGAGTAAAGTTAGAGATGGGGTTGCGGAGGTGAACGTGTGAGAGAGAGTAAAGTAAGAGAGAGAGATGTTCTCGATTTGATTTCGGGATCATTTTTTGGAACTAAAAAGAGAAGAAAAGAGAAAATTAATGTGCCAACGGAAAGGAAAAAAGAAATTAAACCAACAAATTTCTTCCCTCGTTGGGATTGAGAAGTAAAATAGGAGTAAAGAATTGATCGATAACCCAATCAAAGTCTTTAAACTGATTGAATGATGATCAATTAAATTCGTTTGATAATCATAAACTTAACTTATTTTTCCGTTTTAAGTGTTTTATTTGCCTTTTTCAAATTTTAGGTTAGATTTGCGGTTAGTTTTTGAATTAATCAGTCATCTTGATAAAACCAGTCTAAAGAATACAAAATTATTACCAAAAGTCAAAAGGTCCGCTAAAGACATAAAAAGTATCAAACAAATCAACTGTCTTATTTGTCTAAAGTGTCGTACTATTTGAATTTTTTAAATATCAGTCTATATTTTTATACTTTTTTTATTTATTTCTTCAAGACGAACAATTAACCCCAAAAATTACGACGAAAAGATAAATAAATAATTACAAAAATTAAAAAAAACAAAATAAGTTTCAGACTTAAATTTTAAAAAAACACTATTTTCCAATTTGTAGTGAAGATCAACTTCATCTAACCACATCCAAATCAATGGTTATTTTTAGGCCACAATATGCTTTCCGTACTAACCATTCAAACAGAGAGAAATCAATAAGTAAGAAATAAAATCAAACAATTCACAACTTCTGTTTTGGGGTAATTTCATTTATTAATTTTTTGTCCTTATTTTTTTTTGTCCTATATTTGTTAGTTTTGTATCATTTTTTTTTAAAAAAAATTATTGATTCATCTCAACAATAGAAATCTCAAGAGTTAAACATTATAAACAAAATATTTAAAAAGAGTTCAAGCGATTCCGAGTTTGATCTTGTTTAAGGGACTTGGCTTATCAAAAAACAATTTGAGCACCAAAGTATATTCCCCATTTGATAAAAAAAATTGTATATTCTCCATCCACGTCGGATTATCACCATTGCCCATGGGGTCTCAGGCTCAAGGCCCATATGTAGCTGTCTTGGACACCTAGAATATACCGATATTGGGCTATTAAGGCCTCATTCAAGCCTTCTTGTTCAAATTTCGATAGCCCACTGGTCATTTCGTAACAATTTCCAAAAGAAAAAATGACTTGGCTTTATTTTTTACTTCAAGAAGATTTTGATACCCCGTTCGAGTATTTTACTGATTTGAGTGGATATGACGAGTTTGGTGGGTTTGTGTACATGTTTGAGGTAATATAAAAAAAACAAAAGACAATAAGGTTTATGTGCATGTAAATTAGGCAAAGCAGGTGAATTTTGTTTGTATCTATGAATGTGTGGCATAAAGACAAAAAGAAAACAAAAGGAAAGATGGAATAATAATGAAAATACACAAAGAATTACAAGGGAAGGTGGGGAGGACAAGTGTCAATTGTTGGTGACTGGTCATTGCATATTTAATAGAAGCAAGCACAAGATGTTCAGTCATGGGAGAGGGAAGCCATGAGGTGGTTTTGGTTGAGAGAGAAAGAGAGAGACAAATGGAAAAAATAAATTAAGCGAAGCCAAATTTAAAATCTCGCGAATAAAGATGAACATAAGCTAAACGGACAAATTTTAAAATAATTTTTGTCTTTAATTACAAAATTTCAAATTTTGATCATTATTATTATTTTTTTTATTCCTCTCGTTAAGACGAATCAATAATTCACAAAAATTTTAAGCCAAAGCAGGTGACCTTGTAAGGGAAAACTATTTGAACAAAGAAAAAAATTAATCCAGGTGACTTTTTAAGCCAAACCACGCCGTAATCAACTCTTTTTAAACATGCTTAGTACTTATATTTCGGTATAAACATGGATAAATTTAACAGTGTATTTAGAAGTAGGCTTATCCCCAAGAGATACACTCCCGGAGGATAAACCTTTGAAAGAGTATTCCTTGGTTTTGCTGCACGCAGTGACCCCATACACCGTTCAACAATTAAATTCAGAGTATGTAGCTGCTAGGAGTCGAATCTTAGTGCCCAGCCTTGGTGTATTTAGAAGTAGCCAAGTACTATATACTGTAATTAAGTTTTTGATCCTGAAGTAGCCTAATAAATAACGTTAAAGAGTTGTTGATTTTATTTTTATCCACAGATCTATTGAATGCAGTCGTGGGCGTCGTTTGGGGTGGGGTGGGTGTCGATGGGTGATAGAAAGGTACATCGATGGTGCGGCGACGTTGGGTGGTTGTGTCTCCTGTGGTAGAGAGAGAGAGGGTGTTGGATTCAGAGAGAGAGAGAGAGAGAGAGAGAGAGAGAGAGAGATGGGTTGCAGACAGGGCCGGCCCCGGGGTAAGCCCCGCAAGTCCTTGGGCTTGGGCAACCCCCCGGGGCAGGGCAACCCAAAAAAAAAATTCCATGTAAATATATATGTATATATATTAATTTTTTGACGCAATCCTAGCATGAATGGTGCATCTGATTTGCTGGTTAGTAGGCTGTGCGTAAGTTTTTGCTCGGGTAAGGCGCCAGGGTTCAAATCTTGTGCCGAACATGGAAAAATCATTTTTTCACCCAGGGCAATTCTGCTGTTGATGACGTGGAACAATCCGGAGTAGCTTGGAATGAGTAATTCTGTTAAACTCTTTCCATTTGTCTAGGATTCTGTTTCTTTTAAGTCCCTCTCTCTCATCTTCGCTGACTATAGTGCACTCACTTCTCTTTCTCTTTACAATTTGTTTATGAAGTGAAAGGGTATTTGTTGTTGGGTACACTACAAAATGTATGGTATCTCAAAAATGATACAATGGAATACTTATCGTTCCACCACTGAATCTGGAATACTGGAATACATATCACAACTCATTTTTGAGATACCATTCTTGTTGTTGTCATTCATAATTTTGGAAGATACTTCTTCTACATCAATAATTATTGTCACACTCCTAGAAAATAGAAAAAACTACTCATACTCACAGAGTTATGTATGCAAATATAAAAAATAAAAAATATACATGCATATGTACATACTAGCGCATACGAAGGACTCACAAAAGTTATTTGCATACATGCACAAATAGTCAGACACTAATTTAAAAAACTTCAATGAAAAAATTAACCATTTTTAAAGTCAGATTTGTATTTTTGCTAGTTGGTCCATAATGTTTCTTTTTCATTTTATCATTAAATTTTGAACAATGATCAAAATAAATAAATGAAAGCTAAAAATAAATAGAAACCTAAAAATAAATAGAAACCCATCATTTTTTTTTTTGAATCAGATCTTGCTAAATCATAGAGCACTATAACCAGAATTTCATTTTAATTTTCATTTATTAATAGAATTCAAACTAAAAGCACAATATAATCTTGATTTTTTTTTTTTAATGACTTAATAACAAGTGGGCAACCAAGTGTAAGATCGGGCTTGGGCAACCCAAACGTCGAGGCCGGCACTGGTTGCAGATGGGGGCGCTGGAAATGGGAAATGGGGTGTTTTTTTGGGGAGACGGCTTTATTGCAGTTTGGGAGAAAACTACACAGCGTGCAAGTCTACATTTTTAGGGCCTTTTTCGAGTCTCGATCAATGATCAGAATTCTTCGTGTGACAGAGCTCGACGAGTACTTTGACTATACCAAAAATCATGTTCATCGGATTCCAATCAATATCCAATCGAAACACGTTTCTGTAAAAACGAGTGACAATAATTATTAAAATTTACTCACTCAAAAACAGAACATAACCAATAAAGACCCATTTTTGTTTCTTGTAAAAACGAGTTTCAACAAAAAAAATATATATATATCCAGAAATTAGCAAAAGACTAAACAATGAGGCCATTAAACAGAGATAATTTCAGGCTTAAACCTCGCGAAAAGTCCACCATTGCTTGAATTGGATGGATAGGATTAGAAGAGGTTTTGAGAGAGAGTGAGAGAGAGAGATGGAGGGAGGGAGGGGGAAAGAGAGAGATTTGAGACAGAGAGAGATTTAATGGCAAATTGAGCGTGATTTCAGCATTTGAAAAAAATGAATTGAGAGTGATTTGGACCATTTGTGAAATTTCAAGAGTAAAAGATTATTGATTTCTAATTTATTGGCAAATGTTTGGTTCTTTAGAATAGGTTTAATTAGATGGCAGAGCTAACCTTTAGGAGTAATTTGTAATGAGTTTAATATTTTCGGTCCATTTGGAGGAATATATCCACTATTATGAATAGGTAAATAAACAAATACAGAATCCGAAGTGGAGCATTAATATTTATCCAGTAGAACCTGATTAATATTTATCCAATAGAACCTCGATTGATGATTGATTTATTTTCGTGGATTTTGGGGCGTAAAAGGAACAATCATCGTTTGTTGTATGTTGGTCATGGATGTCATTTGTTTTACCTTAAGGCCCCGTTCAGTTGCCAGGAAAGTACAGGAAAGGATGGGAAAACTAACTTTCCCATAATTTTTATAGTGTTCAGTTGCCAAGAAAATAATGGGACCCACGCTTCTAAGTTTTCCTGCATGATTTGTTTTCCCACAAAACTGGTCCTGCCATTTTGGCAAGATTTTCCGTCGTGGGAAAGTTAATTACAGCGCCAAAACACAACACATGGCGCCAAAACATTTTTACTCCCAAAAAATGGCGCCAGAACTCGGGCTTATCGTTTTGGCAGCTTCTAGCTTCCCATTAATATAGTTGCAGTACCTTGGAATTCAACCCTGCAAAACTCTCCATCTCAAGTCAATTTTTTTGGCTTTTAGCCTTTTGTCCTTTTCAAGGTTAGTTTTTCTCTCTCTTTTCTTTGATTTCTCTAGTTTAATATTGCAATAATATATATATATATATATATATATATATATATATAGTTCTCGTTTTGATTGAAAAAAAATATATGTAGTTCTTGTATTTTTTAATATCCAGTCTCAAATTCATCCTATTGTATTTTTAATTTTTGTGCAGATATGTTAGATAGATATATATGCCGCATAGATGCAGTGATGTTTTATTTTGATTCACACATGTTGATTTCTCTTCATCTCTTCTGATATACACATGCGATTTGATATGTTAGTTCATTTTTTAACCAAAAAGGTCATTGATTTATTGGTTTCAATTTGGGAATTTATAAAAATTTTCCCTTATATGATAGATGACTCATGACGATGACTACGATGACGAGATAAATTTCGCTTGTGCTGCTATTGTGAATGTTACTACTTTGTTGACTTCGAATGCATATTTAGAGGTTACAGACAAGAGGCCACCCCGTAATCAGTATTTAACCGTCAGACAATTTACATGGGATTTGGTTAACACAGAGGAAGATTGTTTCGATTTGTTAAGGATGAATCTAGAAGCTTTTGATAGGCTTGTCTATATTCTGAAAGGGACTGGGAGGCTACATGATACGATACATTGCAATGTCGCAGAACAATTAGCTATATTCTTGCACGCGGTGGCGCACAATGAGAAAAATCGTACCTTAAAGTGTTACTTTAAGCGTTCGGGGGCAACAATTAGTTATTACTTTAATGAGGCCATGTATGCTATCATTTCTTTGCATGACGAATTTATCAAACCACCGAGAGGAGAAACACCACAAGAAATAAGAGACAATCCAAGATTCTGGCCCTATTTTAAGGTAAGCTCACATTATAGATAGATAATCGTAAGTATTAAATTTTTTTAGTGTATTATCTAAAATATCATCTTGGATTATCTTAAATTAGGACTGTGTGGGAGCAGTTGATGGTACTCATATCCCTGCTAAGTTACCAAGTGATGTCATAGCTCGATTTCGAGGTCGAAAAGGTTGGCCATCTCAAAATGTCATGGCAGCATGTTCATTTGATTTGAAATTCACATATGTCATCTCTGGTTGGGAGGGTTCAGCGTCTGATTCTAGGATACTAGAGTGTGCTCTCACAAGAAATCATAAGATTCAATGTCCTCAAGGTAATAAACTTCCACTTAAGTTGTACCTAAAATGATAACAAACATATTTAGATCAGTTTTATGATTTTTTTTCTTTCTTTTTTTTTTTGTAGGAAAGTACTATCTTGTTGATGCGGGATACCCACTTCTAAGACAATTCATTACACCATAACTCAAAAGGTTAACCTCAGTTTATACTGCTTGCGTTCCATTATAAATCACACCAACTTCCATTTATCAGCCGATGTGGGATACAACTCCAAGAAGATTTTGATACCCCGTTCGAGTATTTTATTGATTTGAATGGATATGATGAGTTTGGTGGGTTTGTGTACATATTTGAGGTAATATAAAAAAGGAAAAGACAAAATAAGGTATATGAGCCCGCAAATTAGGCAAAGCATGTGGATTTTGTTTGTATCTATAAATACGTGGCATGAAGACAAAAAGAATGAGGGGATAAGAATGAAAATACACAAAGAATTACAAGGGAAGGTGGGGAGGACAAGTGTCAATTGTTGGTGACTGGTCATTGCATATTTAATAGAAGCAAGCAGGAGATGTTCAGTCACGGGGGAGGGAAGCCGTGGGGTGATTTTGGTTGAGAGAGAGAGAGAGAGAGAAGGAAAAAATAAATTGAGCGAGAGAGTGAAAATGAGAAAGATGTGGGAGTGATGGTGGTGCTATGGTGGTGGTGGTAGATTGATGGTGATGGTGCTAAAGTTGTAGTGGAGTAGTGGCATGGTGGATTGATGGTGATGATGATAGTGGTGAAGTGGTGGTGTTTAAAGTGGTGGCGGCGGTTGAGTGATGGTTGTACAATGGTGGAAGTTGTTGTGGTGGACTGAAGTGGTGATGGTGGTGTAGCGGTGTTGATGACGGTTGAGTAACGGTTGTGCAATGGTAGCGATGTGGTGGCGGCGGCGGCATGGCAGCAGTGGTGGGGATGGGGGTGGTGGAGTAGTGGTGGTGGTGGTGGTGGTGGTGAAGTGTTAATGGGAGTAATGGTGGTGGTATAGTGGGAATAATGGTGGTGGTGATGGTGTATTGATGGTGATGGTAGTAAAGTGGCAGTGGAATAGTGGTGGTGGTGAAGTGGTGGAAGAGGTGGTAGTACAGGAGTGGCGGCGGCGGCGGCGGCGGCGGCGGCGGCGGCGGCGGTGGCGGTAATTGAGTGATGGTGGTGTAATGGTGGCAATTAGTGATAATGGGGGTGGGGTGGTGGTTGATGGTTATGCAATGGTGGATGAGTAGCAAAAGTCAAAGAGTGAGCAAGTAGTATGGGATGTGATAATGCACATATGATGCGTGAGGATGAACAAGGTAGCAACAAGTTTCAAAGAGGCATGCTTGGGCTCGTAAGCGAGCATGTGAAAAGTGTGAAGGTCATGCAAAATTTTGGCCGAGAAGAGGTGTATTGAGTTGGTGTTCACATGGAATCTCCAAGTGAAGAGATAAAATTTGTTGACGAGGTCAAAGGCGTGCCTAATAAAAATAAGGTCTCTTTTGCTTTAAACTTGGTTAGTTCTGGCGATCTCCCCATTTTGCACAAAAGGTCAGAGCAGTAGGGCTACGTCAATTTGTGAAGTGAGGTTTGCGAGGTGCCCCGTTGAGGGATTGTGGTGCACTTAGGTGAGGGGGTGTGAAAATTAGCCCACATGGATGAAGGGTTGATTTGTTTTGCTTCACCCGTGTGGGATTCAGATTGGTTTAGAATAATAATCCACGTGAAATCAAGGATACTCCAATTAGATGTGCAAATTCAATTACCCCACATGGGTTGAGGGGGTGATTGTTGTGATCCACCTATGGAAGTGATGCCCAAGAAATTGAATAATTCCTAATTGGAAAAGTTTTATTTAAGGCAAGATAGTCTTGGTCAAAAAGACCTATTAGTTAAGGAATTTTGGCCCAGGAAATCATATTGGCACAGGAAAATGAATGAATCATCTTCTGGGAATTTCACCTCTAAATCTGCTTGGTCTGCGATCAGAACTAAGGCTCCTGAAGCCCCCTGGCATGCTATGGTGTGGCATAAGGATCTAGTTCCTCGGTGGGCATTTATCCTGTGGGTTACTATTTTGGGCCGACTGACCACCAGGGATAGACTCAGGAATTGGGGTGTAACCCTGGATAGTGGTTGTGTGCTTTGTGATAGGGGGTTGGAATCTCATGACCATCTGTTTTTCTGTTGTCCGTTTGCTCTGCTGGTATGGAAGGAGGTTAAAGCTCGATGTGGCTATACTCAGATTTTTCCTTCCTTGTCTTCTGAACTTGCCTGGGGAGGCTCACACTGTCGAGGGCCCTCACTCAAGCAGTCTATGTATAAATGGTGCTTAGCGGCGACTGTTTATCATATATGGCGAGAGAGAAATAGCCGTATTTTTCGGAATCATGGGGTGGATTCTACTAGCGTGGTAAATCGGATTATGGGTGACGTCTCGGCCCACCTCTGTTCTTGGAGAAGGATACCTGCTTCGGCGGAGAATTATGAATTGGGTCTTACTTGGGGTATTCCCCGCTGGATGTTCCAGCAATGATAGTTTTTGCATAGGTTTTGGTAGTCTGTTCTTGTATAGATTTTGGAGTTTTGTTTATTGTTTCCTCCTGTTTAGATAGGAAGGAGGTGGTTTTTGTTTCCAGGGGTCTCCCCCCCCCCCCCCGGTCTTTGACTTGTTAATAAAATATCTTGTTCCAAAAAAAAAAATGAATGATGTCTAAGTAATAAGGTTACTATTTGGGATGAGATTTTCTCCAAGACTATAAATACCAATGGGATATTAGGGTTTTTTTTTAGGTGTGTGAGATAAACCCAATTGATGAAAACAAAAGAGAAAAATATTGTGAAAGTTAGGGAGAGATAAAAAAAAATTATTAGTGAATTGTGAGTTTGGGAATTAATATTTTTCCTATTTCATTGTACTTAATCAATATAGTGGAATTATTTTTTGTTTGTGGAGTAGGTATTAAAACTGAACCACATGAACTCTGTGTTCTTTGTACTTGTTTAATTTTGTGGCGTGCTTCTATTTTGGCGAGGGACCAAAAAATTCATCAGTGGAAACCCTTCAACGACGACAACTTCATTTACAAATGCAATAAACGACTCCACCTGGACCCTAGATTTGACAAAAAAGGAAGAAAACCGAGGAAAAGGAAGAAAAGGAAGAAAACCGAGGGGTGGGGTGGTGGTTGATGGTTATGCAATGGTGGATGAGTAGCAAAAGTCAAAGAGTGAGCAAGTAGTATGGGATGTGATAATGCACATATGATGCGTGAGGATGAACAAGCTAGGTAGCAACAAGTTTCAAAGAGGCATGCTTGGGCTCGTAAGCGAGCATGTGAAAAGTGTGAAGGTCATGCAAAATTTTGGCCGAGAAGAGGTGTATTGAGTTGGTGTTCACATGGAATCTCCAAGTGAAGAGATAAAATTTGTTGACGAGGTCAAAGGCGTGCCTAATAAAAATAAGGTCTCTTTTGCTTTAAACTTGGTTAGTTCTGGCGATCTCCCCATTTTGCACAAAAGGTCAGAGCAGTAGGGCTACGTCAATTTGTGAAGTGAGGTTTGCGAGGTGCCCCGTTGAGGGATTGTGGTGCACTTAGGTGAGGGGGTGTGAAAATTAGCCCACATGGATGAAGGGTTGATTTGTTTTGCTTCACCCGTGTGGGATTCAGATTGGTTTAGAATAATAATCCACGTGAAATCAAGGACACTCCAATTAGATGTGCAAATTCAATTACCCCACATGGGTTGAGGGGGTGATTGTTGTGATCCACCTATGGAAGTGATGCCCAAGAAATTGAATAATTCCTAATTGGAAAAGTTTTATTTAAGGCAAGATAGTCTTGGTCAAAAAGACCTAGGGTTAAATACCGGCACACCCCCTCCGCGAAACACGTTTTTCTTGGACACCCCCTCGACAAAAGTTCGCTACCGCGAGACCCCTTCATCTTTTTTTTTTTTACCATGACACCCCTTCCGTCATGAATATTGGAATATTCCGTTTAAATTTCCAAAATTGCCCTTGTCATCTTCTTAAATTTCCATTATTTGACCAGGCTCTGTTTTTTTGATCCCGTGACCAAGCCCTATTTGTTCCAAGTTTTCTTCAAAACTCATCGACCCATTCAACACAAACCAAGAAACCCTCTCTCTCTCTCTCTCTCTCTCTCTCTCTCTCCCTCCCTCCCATGGCTTCCTCCCTCACACCCACCATTGCTCACATTATCCCACAATTCAACCCATCTCAAGCTCCCATCAAACCCATTCCAATCCTCTATAACACAATTCCCAATCAGGTAAAACAATAAAACAAAACCCAAAGGTAATTTTCACCTATTATCTAGTCGAATTTCAAGTGAATAAGCTATAAGCATTTCTCGGGAGCGAATATCTCCAGCCGAGACGGACTCCGTATCGAGGTTGCCGCCGATCTCTCGACGGTGGAAACATCGTAGTCGTCCGATCTGAAGCATCCGAATTTCAGGATAAACGAACTCCTCCTCTTCTTGATTTCCTTATTCTTTCTCGTCTCGACGTTCTCTCCGTTTTTCTTCTTCACCTCATCGGGATCCATGGCCTAGTTTTCTGCCTTCCGTTTAGTCAGCTGTTTTCGGTTGGGTGGGGTGGGTGTGGTAGGCGTGGAGGTGGGTGTTGGTTGTGGTGGGAGCCGGCGCCGACGGTGGAGGAGTGGGTCGATGGGGTGGGGTGGGGTGGGGTGGGATGGGGTAGTATTGGAAGGATTGAGGTAAGAGAGGAAATATGGTTGAGGGTAGTATTGGAACATTTTATTACTTTTGAATTAATTTCAATAAAAAAATTAACAGAACTTAACAGAACTCTAACGGAAGGGGTGTACGGGTAAAGTAGAGATAACGGAGGGGGTCTAGCCGTAGCGAATTTCGGGGGAGGGGGTGACCGTGAAAAACGGATAACGTTGGAGGGGTGTCTCGGTAAATAACCCAAAGACCTATTAGTTAAGGAATTTTGGCCCAGGAAATCATATTGGCACAGGAAAATGAATGATGTCTAAGTAATAAGGTTACTATTTGGGATGAGATTTTCTCCAAGACTATAAATACCAATGGGATATTAGGGTTTTTTTTTAGGTGTGTGAGATAAACCCAATTGATGAAAACAAAAGAGAAAAATATTGTGAAAGTTAGGGAGAGATAAAAAAAAATTATTAGTGAATTGTGAGTTTGGGAATTAATATTTTTCCTATTTCATTGTACTTAATCAATATAGTGGAATTATTTTTTGTTTGTGGAGTAGGTATTAAAACTGAACCACATGAACTCTGTGTTCTTTGTACTTGTTTAATTTTGTGGCGTGCTTCTATTTTGGCGAGGGACCAAAAAATTCATCAGTGGAAACCCTTCAACGACGACAACTTCATCTACAAATGCAATAAACGACTCCACCTAGACCCTAGATTTGACAAAAAAGGAAGAAAACCGAGGAAAAGGAAGAAAAGAGCCCTAATTAAGCTGCGAGACATAACTACTTGGGGGGTGGGGGGGGGGAGAGAGGGGGAGGGGGAACACCAGTGGCCAAACGCCTTTTAAGGCATTGCAAGAGAAAGCCGTAACAAGCCAATAACGAAAGGATGTGGGGTGGATGGAATTAACATTGATGATAAGAACCACTCTCATAGCTCAAAGGGAAAGAAAGTCTATAAAACAACGAGGAAGTATGATAAAGAAAAATAATACAATTTTATTCCTATGAATTGACATGTTTGTAGAATTATAAGAGCATATAGTTTGCAGAGTTTTTTTTTATTAAAAGTAGTTCTCAAGTATAAATCCTCTAGGATGTTTGAAATGCGAAACTCATGTACACTCAAAATTGCATTTTACAATTTGTAACATTAAGTAAATGACATTTTACAATCCCCAGTTTCAATCGTAACAGGAAAACACCTGATGGTGAAAGCATATACAGATAGTGATGCTTCCACCACCTAGATTTACAAGCGTCTTTTAATTTAACTCTTTTCTTGTGTTGATAAGGGCAAGGTGACAAAGGAATAAGTCGAAATTCTCTGGGCTTCATTTTTGTGATATATGTTTCACATTCCTTCATTTTTCTTTAACGGACGACTTTCTTTGTGTAGTATTGTTGTCTTTTTTCTTCGTGTGGATAAGTATCGGTGCCCTTGTATAATTTGCAATTATTTGTCAGGTGAAAGATTATAGTTACTCTCTCTTACCTTCTCTGTTGGGTTCCTATTGGTGAATACCAACCTTTGACAGCAACTTCGGTGCAGTTTCGTCAATGTGGGTAAAGGCCTAATAAATCAAGATGGGTTGGAGGAAAGCCTTGCATTAGGGGAACTGGATAATTTGGAGTAAAATCATCACCGATGCATAATCGTAATTACCATCATTGTATTCCATTTTCTACATTGGTAATTAGTTAATATTGTAGTAGAACTATTGTAATTGTCCCAAATTTCACTTTACATTTGCATACTAAATTCTCCGCTTCTAATTCTCCCAAAAAAGTACAGAACTATAAGTAGATAAAACCTAAGTGTTTTTATTATTATCCATCATTCTTATGTCGATTTGGCTATCTAATATGAATACAAATTATCCAGTGAAGAATCCCTAATGGTTCTACCGTGCGGACCTCCCATTTCCCTAGCAAATTTCGATGATTCAAGCTGCTCAAAGTGTGCAGAACTTGATTTTAAGGGTCCCGCGATAAATCAGTAAAAAAAATGATCGCGAAGGGCTTAATTTAAACAGTTTTTTATTGAATCGTTGAATGAAAACTGCTCCGATCAAGACCTTCCCGGTCATTTTTTTTGTTAATTTCTCGTGGGTACCTTTAAAATCACGTTCTAATTACTTTAAACGGCTCGGATCATTGAAATTTGATCGGAAAAGTGAGGTCCGCACGATTGGATTCCTCACTGGATAATGAATGCTAATATGAATATTATTTATCAATCAATACATTGATCAATAATGACTA
This sequence comes from Rhododendron simsii, assembly GCA_014282245.1. Taxonomy (NCBI): domain Eukaryota; kingdom Viridiplantae; phylum Streptophyta; class Magnoliopsida; order Ericales; family Ericaceae; genus Rhododendron; species Rhododendron simsii. The sequence goes on from CM024963.1 coordinate 23,986,382, forward strand.
ATACGACGCGCGTCGGCATCTCACTATATATAGCAAAACAAAGGCTAATATACAACACTATATTTAACACGGACTCGATGAGAGGTCACTAGTAATCAACATTAGGGGGTTTTTAAACATCACGAGAAACAAACAAAAGGGAAAAACTTCTAAAAGCTGTAAGTTTTGGCATTATAACTTAGCTGTAAATGGATTAGGATATGACTCTCCAAAATATCTGGTGATCCGATGGTTTGCAATGTACAAATTTCCTCTGTTTTCAAGAGAGTTATAGACTTTGAACATCTACAAAGATATTTGCAGACCCGATGTTTTGTAAATGACTCGCTCTGCCTTATAAGGCCTACTATGGTGGTTGTGATTAAACTCCGCAAAAATCCCTATGTGCCATCTCTACACTATAATTCGTTGCTATATTGGAAAAAATATCAACCACACTCAACATATTGTTCGATTTGACATGCTCTCACAAAATAGTGCATCATTACATTGTTCCTATTAATCTATGAAATAATTTCTGCATGATGCTTTAAGTTTCGTGTGTTGTTTCATAGTTGCTATAGGCAACGCATTCCTCAAATTGTTATTGTTGTACCGACGCGCGTAGCGCGTCGGCATCTCACTAGTATAACTATAAAAGACTAGAGAGTCGAAAGTTGCCTTAATTGTTTTTCCATCTCCACAGGTAATAACCAGAAGTTTATTACGCGCGGCATTGCAAAGGCCAAGATCAGTTACGTTGCCAATGTGACACTCAATCTGAAGATTAAGAATCTAACGTTTAGAAACAAAATAACATGTCAATGAGTCTTTGTTGGTCGAAACGAATAGGAGAGCTTTTATCTTAATCAACTGCGTCGATTTAGATCATGAGAGTGAACCAACAGGTAGAAGGATAAGGGTTCCACAAAGAAAGATAGCCAGAGTTTCTTGATTGAAAGATGAGAGCAAAGAAAGATTTAGAGTCTAGCCAAAATTGATAAGGCCATAATTGGGAAGGATTGATTCTGAAGACGAAGTCGTTCGGGACTTTCTCATCGTTGGGTTCACTTTCTATTCAGCATTGCAATGCCAGGTCTATTACTTTTGGTTTGCTCAAACTAGCACTCTCAGGATCGATATATTACTAGGTGGAAAATCGGAGGTTTAGGAAGGCAGGGGAAATGTCACGGTTTCGGTTTTCTTTACGTGGTGACCCTTCGAAAAATCCTGGCTGCGACTGTTGTAGATTGGATATTGGTTTTTGTTGCAATGGCTTGGTTTTTCTTTTGCTTGTTTCTTTGGGATTCCAAGGATATACGTACACTCCCTTGCTTCTCTTTTTGTTTTTCCTCATACTGATATTAACTTGCGAACAAAATGAAAAACTAACAAATCAAGCCAGGCAAAATTTATCAGAAATAATAATTTTTAATAAAGAAAAAAAAATTAGCATCGGTGCTCTGAGTTTCAAACGTTTCAAGATATAATTCCCATGATGATGAGCCTTCAAGAAGCATTTGCTAAGAAAATTGCAGCCTCTGTCAGTTAAACGTTATTGCTTCAAACTGAAATACTTCTTTCAGGAAATATAGAACCAGCATCTGTACGTTGTTTTCATCCACCCAACAACCTTATTCCATTCATCACATCGCCACCGGACATCATTTTAACGACGACAGCATAAATTGCGAAATCCAATTTGCTAAACTACCAAGAGGCTAATTAAAGAAGTAAACCATTAGGAAAATAGAAGTAGGTCTATACTCCAAAGCATATATAGAACAATCGTAACTGATAAGACAACATTCCATATCTAAACAATCATATCTATGATTCTGTTTTCGATCGATTACTTATAAATGAATGACGAATGGGCTCGATCAATGACCTACTAGTAAACTTACATCTACTGCTCATATTTCTTTTGTTTTTCATTCCCCTCCAACAACAAACAACGCTCATTTTACTCTCTTGCTCTTGCTCTTGCTCTTACAAGCACCATTCCTCGTTCAACACATCAAAATCAAGACCGAAACTTGGTAGCTGCCCCAAGTACTCCAATATAGGAACTAGTTCTTCAGTATACGCATCAACGTCAAAAAGCATCTGCGAATAATTCCCTTGCTCCTCCGCTTCTGAAAATTCTTCAAAGAAAGGTGTTGGCACTGTCGGGGGAAGCCCAGAATCAAGACCGATACTACTTGGTAGCTGCTCCAAGTACTCCAATATAGGAACTGGTTCTTTAATATCCGCATCAACGTTAGAAAGCATCTGCAAATAATTTCCTTGCTCCTCCGCTTCCGAAAATTCTTCAAAGAAAGGTGTTGGCACTGTCGGGGGAAGCACAAATCAAGACTGATACTACTTGGTAGCTGCTCTGACTCCAATATAGAAACTAGTTCCTCATGAAGATCCGCATCCGACATGGAAGAAAGCATTTGTGAATAATTTCCTTGCTTCTCCGCTTCCGAAAGTTCTTCCGAGAAAGGTGTTTGGGCAAGCCCATATAGGGCTTGTGGGTCCAACGCATCAAAATCAAGATCTGCATCCACGTCAAAAAGCATTTGCGAATAATTTCCTTGCTCCTCAACTTCTGAAAATTCTTTTGAGAAAAGTGTTGGGGGAAGCCAAGATAGGGTTTGGGGGTCCGACGCATCAAAATCAAGACCGATACTTGCTAGCTGCTCTGACTCCAGCATAGGATGTAGTTCTTCAAGATCCACATCCAAGTCGGAAAGCATCTGTGAATAATGTCCTTCCTTCTTCGCTTCCAAAAGTTCTTGCGAGTAAGGAACTGTATTTTCTGTTTCTGGTGCTTCCACCTTCTGTTCTTGCTCAGACTTCTCCGTCCTAGCACGCTTTGCAGGCTTCGGGACCTCAACATTCTTTACTCTCTTCGGAGATTTCTTGGTGTCTTTACAGTCATAACTTTTCTTTTTTATCTTACAAAGAACATATTCTGATCCTTTAGGCGATTGATTATTCCTAGTCGAAGTACCATTACCGCCATACAAAGAGAACTCGTGCATGATCCAATGGCCTCCTTCCCCGCTCTCGTCCATCGCTCCCGATCCATAATTGATCCGAAAACGAAGCATCCTCTTGTACCCTATCACACGACGCTTTTTGTTGAGTATTCGTACAGGACCTGTCTCTCCGTGCCACGAGCCACAACCGGCCGTTCTGGCTGTCCGTTTGTCGCTGCCGGTGGCCTTGATCAGCTTCGTGAGAACGTAGACGCTGCCTTCTTCCCACGGGTTGTTCTTGGTGAAAATCTGCCACGGGGCTTTGTTTCCAGTCCCGTAAATCTCGCGCTCGAAAACCACGTCGCAAGGAAGGGCTTCTGCACCCTTGGACTTCCTCCGAAGATAGTCGATAACAAGTTCTTGGTCTGTTGGCCTAAGCTTATAACCCACTGGTACGCTCATGTCTCTCTCTCTCTAATCTTTGACAATTCTCTCTCTCTCTCTCTCTCTCTCTCTAATCTTTGACAATGCTCTCAGTCTCTCTCAGTGATCTCACGTTGTTAGCCCAGGTAATGTGATGGGATATATATAGCACAATCAAAAGTCGACTATTTATATATAGCACAATCAAAAGTCGGCTATTAGAGTAGTAGACTAGTAGTGTAGTACTTCTCTCTTACGAAAAGAAATTGTAAGGACTTGACTCGTTTTCTAATTTGGTGTAAAAAAATCCTAAAAATTATGCAAAAAAGTATTTTATTTTTCAATCCAAATATTTCATCGACTTAATGTAGAGGAAAAGTAATTTAGGACGGTTGAATAGTAAAAAATACTCCTTCCTCCCATTTTCGTTGTCCATTATTCTGTTTGTCTCTTTTATGTCTTTTATCTATATCTTTTAATATGGATCTTGAAAAATACGTAATAGGGATCTTGTTTGATAGATTTCAATTAGTTTTATTATACAAAATTTTCAAAATTATGGAAAACATTATAAATTGAAAGATATAAGGAATTAAAAAATAACACGTAATTCAAAAATGTATAATAAAAATGGGAGGGAATTGAAGGAGTATGTACTTTTTTTCTAATGGAAACAAATAACGCTGACTTTGGGTTAGTTAAGTTGGAACAGATTAGTCGGAGGTGTTGGATTAACTTGTGGAGTAATTATTCAATGGTCACACGGTGTCACAACACACTTTTCTGCACGTTTTTGCGGAGTTGATATACTTTGTATTGAGCCCCACAAATATGTTTGGGAGATAAAGATATTGAGATATCACGTGACGGTGTCTCAATAATAATAATAATTTTTTTGTTGAGCTCCTGCAGCAACGAATGGGTTGTTTGATCGCCGGTTTCCTTTCTTTGTTTGGGTTGGCCAAAGGCGGCATGGTGGTGATCGGAGGTGGATGGTTGGCAGTTTGGATTTGGTTGCTATCTGATTGTTGTGCGTTAGTGGGCGGCGGGCTAAACATTTGTAACATTTGGGTTTGTTTGGGGTCTTTGGGGGCTGGGTTTGGCCCACTTTGGTGGGTAGGCCAGACTTCTTTGATTATGCTTAATTGTAAGATTTTGATTTTTTAGGTCATATGTTTTGAGCTTCATTTGTAATATTTGGACTTTAAAGCCTTAAAATGTCTTGGACTTTGCAGTGCGAATGGGCTTGTCCCACCTGATTGTTTTTTTCAACCTTTGATTGAAATTCCTTTCTCCCTCCCCTTAATAAAATGTTACAATAAAATTTTTTCCCTCGATTAATAAAATTTCTTTTGCCGAGAAAAAAAAAATGTTACAATACTTTTTTCGATTAAAAAAATAATTATTTTGTTTTCTAGTTTATCTGACGGTGGGGAAATTCGTGGATTTCCACTAATTAAGAGTTGGGTGTATTCCGTAATTCTCTCTCGTTCCTAAACTTCGTCACCAAATAGGATGTGCCAATTAGTTTTAGGCTTGAATTCTGGGACAAAGTTGGATGTTTTATAGAAACCCTAACCGATACTGGATTGAGCTTATTTTTTGTAGGGACCGTAAACAGAGTATTTGAAACAAAATGAGGAGCTCTGATCATTTTTTTAGGACCCAAAATGGGCCTAGAAATGAATAATGTACGAATAGCACCTTTATTCCAATAAAGGTATCATTTTCAAAAACTGAAACTAAGCAAGACAAATGTACACATTCATTTTTAAGCAAGCAAATACAAAAACGATTTAGATTTATATGAGGACAATGAGGAGTATTTTAATCATCCCTAATTTTCAAAAAAATTTATTTTTTAATTTTGAGAGAGAGAGAGAGAGAGAGAGATGCTTCAGGAACATGGAGAGTTACTTCATTATATAAAAAAAGATTTAAATAAATATTGGAATATCATACTTTTTAGATTTTATTATTTGCTTGGTTATCTTATAACATCTTTCATAATTGCAAACTAATTTGAATTTGTCTTATTCACAATTCAAATTTTTACTTCGTAATAATTAATAATATATATGTATGTTATAGAATGGAACAATGCTACAGTGCATCAAATATCGGGCTGAAAAAAAAAAATCAAAATTCTTTTTATCAGCGTCATGCTCATTCGATAAACGGAACCGGAAAAAAATACCCTGTGTTTGGAAACGCGGAAAGGGAGGAAAGGAAAAATTATTCTGTTTGGAATTACAGTTAAAGATTGTTTAGTTCAACTCCTCTCTGAATTACTCCATGGTTAAACCTAGAAGATGCATAATCCAAGAGTGGCAGTCCTACAGGTTTTTTTCCTAGTCAATAAAAGAGCATAGACAATTTTGCCGGGGAGCAAAATTAGGGTTCTGATTGATCGGTTGGGTAATTTTCGCACTCTCACTACTTCTTGTTGATCGTCGTATTTTTTTCTGTTTCACATTTGTGCTAGTTTGTGTTATCCTTTTGTTTATTTTCCATCTTTTTCCACCATTAATTATTTATATCTTTCTTTAGCTACCTAATTGTATACAAAAGCTTTTCATCAATCCAAATCGGGGGAGTGGAGTATTCGGAAGGGAAAGAACTCAAGAAGTAAATAGTCTGTTATAATGCTCTAGAAAAGTCTATACGTGATTGATTAATTGGAAAATGATAGATTATGTCTGATAGAAATTCGCTCACACTTCCACATATACCTTGCCTTCTAATAATTACGATGTGTATCTTTTGCACCTCTGATTTCTGTTCCTTGTTCCAGAAGAATATTCATCCCAGGTAACGTAATTGAAAACGTGCACACATGCTCAACAAATCCACAAAAGGCAGGATTTGCATTGTTAGACTCAAATCATTGTTGAAACGACCTTCGAAATTGTATGCATAGAGGATGCATGGGATATATTTGATTGGGGCCGATCGATAAGGCTCATGTAAGCCAAAGAGCTTCTTCTGTTTCCCCGTTCCCTGTCCTCTTTGTTTTTTGTTGTATATCTCATCCCTAAAAAACAATGTACGTACGTCTTCCCTAAATTGGTTTTTTCCAAATGCTTGTTTTTGCAGGTGGATGCTCAGTGCCAAGGGACGAGCCTTGATCATGTATCTAATGTTGATGTTTTAATAAAGCTTTCGCTGCACCTGAACGTGTTGCTTTTGGCTTGTTGAAGATTTAATTTGAACTTGTGATGAACTTCAGAGTATTGATTTCGCGAACAGAAATTACATTGTTGCTAAATTTGCTAGCTTAAAAATGTATCGAATCTATTTTCTCTTCCATATTCTCATTTGTTAAAAAAGGTGATCCTGTTTGATTAAGCGCACCTCGACTAATCTTGGGGGCCTAATTCGATTGCGTAATTGTGGGGGGCCCAAGCAGGCAAAACCAACAGTTACTTTTCTTTTGTGGCATACTGGCACGTAGTTATTTTCTAGTTTCCTAAAAGTACTCCATAAAATTCATCTAACTATGGCTTCAAATGCTTCACCAAGCCATTCGTCAACTGTTTTTGGCTCAGTAAGAGTTCTTCCTAGTTAAAATATCATGTTTTAAGACATTAACTATTTTGATCATCGAAATAGAACCTGACATCAACGAGAAAAGAACCGAGTCGCTTTTTATGTAGAGACCCGTAAATTTCTTATTTAATTTCAATAGTTGTAATAAAAGAAAAGAAAAGGACGAAAATGGTTTAATTATGAATGTGGGGGTCTTATGTGCAAGGATTGGAAAGCCATGGGTTTTTGGTGTAATAGTGCATGTGTGCAACGTGTATATACCAGGAGAAGCTTTCTTTTTTTTTTCATTTCCTTTTCATTTCTCTCGGCTCTCTCGATCTCTCTCCCTCTCTCACCCAATCACTCAAAATCCACAATAATCACTCTCAACTCCATCATCTGCGTGCGTATCCGGCCTCGTATCATGTTGGACAAGACCTGGTTTGGAGTATTTTGCTTGGTTTGGAACTCCGGAAGCAATGATTGCTTCATTTGTTCGATTTGTGTTTGGGTACTCGAGGTAGAGAATTCTACCTCTCTTTATATGTTATTTGGGTTCTCCTATATCCTATTTGAGTACCTCCATGTTTTGTTTGAGCTTATATTGGTTGTGGTTTGGTCTGGACAAAAATCTGTTATCTGATGAAAAATTGCCAAATGTCTGGATTCCTACCGGTAGGATCTTTTTCTCTACCGGTAGAACTTTGTAGCTGTGATAATGTGTATCCACTGGTTTGAATTTATACCGGTAGGACTTGTTTCCCTACCGGTTGGATTATTAATTATTTTTTCCTACCTACCGGTATTATTTTTCTTTCTACCGGTAGAACACTTGTGAACCAAAGTTTTGTTCCCACTGTTTCAGCTTTCTACCGGTAGCCCCCTATTCCTACCGGTAGGCCACCTGTTAATTTCCAACATTTCGTACGTTGCTGTAGCCCCACTTTTCATAGGGCCTTTGACCTTTTCAATGGGGATTATATTTGTTTATACATAAAATAAGGGACCATGCGGCCATGATTGCCTTTATGCGTGTGTCATGTGGTAGAAATATAAATGTAAGTTGGAATTGTTTAAATTGATGGAATTGTGGAAGGTTAAATATGAGTTTCATGCACGACATTTGTACGAACGATTCACTTGAGCACATAAACGGCATGCGACAGCTTGACACGGAATATCGAGTAGTTCGAAGGTTGAGTTGAGATAACAAGTTTAGGAACGAAATGAAAAATACGATCGAGTTGATATGTGAACTATCCACTTAACATCATTAAACCTCTCTCGTCCGTACTCTTGCAATTGAAATTTTGGAAACACATAGAGTGAAATGGGAAATGTGAATTGGATGTACGGGGTCATGAGTACCCGGAAAGTATTGTGGGTATTGGGGCCCTAATCCCGGAATGTGAAGTGGATATACGGGGTCATGAGTACCCGGAAAGTATTGTGGGTATATGGGGCCCTAATCCCGGAATGTGAAGTGGATATACGGGGTCATGAGTACCCGGAAAGTATCGTGGGTATATGGGGCCCTAAGACCCAGAAAGTTCTCCCCAAGATCGCTATTTGACGAGTTAATGGAGGAGGGATTACTTAAACTTATATTGGAGATCAAGGAGAGGCGTGCGGGGTTCCTAGAACCGGAATATAAGTCGTTAAATACAAAAATGTTCTAAATGGAAGTTTGAACAAAAAGGAAAGATAAAAGATGACTATTAGTTTGACTATCGATAGAAAAGTACTCCTTGAGCCTCGGTTTGCCGATTCGAAGTTGGTTTCCATAGCATCCTCATTTGTTATCTAGAGTTTGACTTCTTTTGTTCTAATCTCCTGATTTGCATATAATTTGAGCATAGACTTTTCTACTGGGCTAGTGTAGCTCAACCAAATCTTTCTTTTCAGGTTTTGATGCTGAGCGATAGATTGCATGCATTGCGTGCTTGACAGTAAAAGACTTTTCGAAGCTGACTTCATCGGTTATCTCGTCATTTTTGTGAAGATACCATTTATTCAAAGTTGGTGTTATAACTAATTACTCCTGAATTTTCTTTTCGACTAAAGTTGTAATTATCTAAACTTAAGGACTTGTTTGTAAATTAAACAGGTGGAAAACTCCTTTGGGGTATTATATATGATATGCGAGGTCTCTCTTTTATTGAAATGTATTACTTAATTGTGTTGAAAATCGAGGGCGTGACATTTTACTTGGCTTGTCGTTGTACTTATGTAGTAGTCGGCCTTCTTACATGCCCGCCAGAATGCCTCCTTGGTTCGGGACGAAGCCAAGCCGATACACATAATAGGCAAAGGGAAATGTCCCTATTTCATGACGCTTGGGGAATGCAAGTTTGATCAAGAATAGGAGAGGAGAGGTGAAAGAAAAGACCCGGGATGGACTTAGTTGATTTTTTTATTTAAAAAATAACACGACTTTTCGTAATGAATTCTTAATAAGAAAAAGAGCGAGTAGTTACAAAGTTGACTTTGTGATCTTTTCATTGACTTTGTGAAAAGTTTGCTGGATGATGCTATGGTGTCCCCGGTCATTTTGGGGACACCGTAATTTTTGGCATAATTTCACCATTAGGAGCATAACAAAAATCATTACAAGTATAATAGAACCATAACATGACATAACCAAGGCATAACCAAAAACCAATCAAGGTATAACAAAAAATCAACCAAGGCATAACCAACCAAGTTATGCCTTATTATGGTTTTGGTTATGCTTATAATGGTTTTGGTTATGCTTGTAATGAATTTAGTTATGCTTATAATGGTTTTATTATGCCAAAAGTTACGGTGTCCCCAAAATGACTGGGGACATCAAAGTCATTCCCAAGTTTGCTACGCAGTTGACTTTATGCTTCCAAACTTTCTCTAACTTCTCTCTCTCATCCGTCTCTCACTCTTCAAGATTCTTCCAATGGCCGCTCCAAGAACCCACGAGGCCTCCACTTCCACCTCCCGCCACGCCTACCAAGTCTTCTTGAGCTTCCGAGGCAAAGACCTCCGCAAGACCTTCATCGACCACCTCCACACATCCCTAACCCAAGCCGGAATCCACACCTTCAAAGACGACGACGAAATCCAAACAGGCCAAGACATCGAGTCCGAGCTCGAAAGAGCAATTGCCCAATCCAAGATTTCACTTGTAGTTTTCTCCAAAGGCTACGCTTCTTCCGCGTGGTGCCTCGATGAGCTGGTGAAGATCGCGGAGCGCCGGAGGGTTTGCGGGCAGGTTGTTTTGCCTGTTTTCTACGACGTGGACCCGTCTCATGTGAGGAAACAGAGTGGGGCGTTTTTACAAGCGTTTGGTAGGCATGAAGAGGAGGCGGGGACTGATGAGAGGAAGGAAAGGGTGAAGAGATGGAGGGAGGCTCTCACAGAAGTTGCTAATCTTGGAGGGAAGGTTTTGGAAAATGAAGCTGATGGGTAATTTTGCTATATATGGAAATTAAGTATTATGCACCATTTGCCTTTTTCTTTTCTTCTTCTTTTTTTGATAATTTTGCTTGGAAAAGTTAGTTTGTAAATTGCTTCCTCTGCTTTGTAGGCATGAGTCGAAATTTATCCAGGAAATCGTTAAACAGATTTCAAGTAAGTTGAATCGCACAGTTTTGAATGTTGCATCGCACCAAGTTGGTATTGATGCTCGCGTCAAGAACATTGATTTGTGGCTACAAGATGGGTCGACTGAAGTTGGTGTATTGGCGATTTATGGTATGGGTGGAATAGGGAAGACCACAATTGCCAAAACTGCTTATAACCAAAACTTCGACAAATTTGATGGCAGTAGCTTTCTTGCAAATGTTAGAGAAGCTTCAGAACAACCCAATGGTTTGGTTCGTTTACAAAGGCAACTTCTCTCGGATATTTTGAAGAAGAAGGCCGAAAAGGTACACAATGTTGATGAAGGAGTCATTAAGATTAAAAATGCTGTAAGCTGCAAAAGAGTTCTTCTTGTTCTTGATGATGTGGATGATTTAGATCAATTAAACGCTGTAACTGGGATGCGACAATGGTTTTATCCCGGAAGTAAAATTATCATAACAAGTAGACATGAGCGATTGCTCAAGGCTCATGAGGTGTGTGAGATGTATAATTATCATACAGGGTTTTGAGGCCTGGGGGATTGCTGTGGCTTGACCATTTCTTCTGCTTGGGGCACCAGCTGAATGCGACATACATTCCGATGTTGGATGGAGTTGGGTTCAAGAGACTCAGGTTGAATGTCGGTTTGAAGCTTGATCACCGAGTGGATGAGAATGAGTGGTACTTCTCGGCCCTGTTGGAGAAACCGATGAGTTAGTAACTATACTGAAAATGGCTTCTGTGTTAGAGATAGGACAGATTTGTGACTACAAAAGCATATTCTATCTGGAAATCCATTGAATGGTTCAACAGGCATTTGGTTTAGATCTCCCTGGCGTGATTACTTAACTGACCTGAGTTACGACAATAAATCAAGGAGTTTTATGAGCTTGCGACGACTGATTGTTTTTCGTTGATGAAGCCAGTACCGTGCCATTCTACTAATCGAAACGAATCGTGGGAGTGCCTTACGGTTCCAGAAATTTAAAATCAACGAATGCAAGTAGAACCGATTGTCCATTTGTGGAGATCAAATTGTAACAAAATTACGAAGTGATATGCCCATAATTTCATCTTTCCGTTACAAGAACGTTTTCTCTGACATGAAGGCAAACAAAAAAAAAAAAAAAAACAGGAGAGCCATGCCTACATCTACGACTATGGATACGGATAGGGTATAATGCTGGATTGGAAACAATATAACTATAGGAGACTCGGGAGTCAAAAGTTGCCTTAATCATTTTTCCATCTCCACAAGTAACAACTAGAAGTTTATTACGCAGAATTGCAAAGGCCAGATCATTTACGCTGCCAATGTGAGACTCACTGAGTCTCTGTTAGTCGAAACGAATATGAGACTAGTGCTAGCGCTGAAGGGATGCCGCCATCAAGCAAGTTGTTTTCAAAAAGACTATTTAATCAGAATCATATCAAGATGCCAAAATTGAATAATGTAGATTGAGAATTGTCAGATCTAGAAACTGAGCCCAATATATATCTCTCATTAGAATCAGCATCTGGTCTAGCATAGCATCCGCATATAATGTGTCTTCCTCGCGTGCACTCTTGATACGCCTTATTAGGGAGAGGAAAAATCAGAGTTACATCAAGCTTGGGATGCTATCAAGGGATGTGCTCCCACGAAATGAGCTCTCGATGAGTTTTCTTTGAGCTGTTGAGAGCTCAATTTTTTTTTTCCAAAACAAAAAATGAGCTCTCAACGGCTCGAAGAAAACTATTGTTAAATATGCACACAATCACGTTCACCATACATTTTTATGGATTGTAAAAATATCAATACGTAAATAAAAATCAAATACGGGACTGTTAACTTTTGATATAAACACAGTCTCACAAAGAGAACTCATGCTTTGGGATTCCAACGATATCAACTTGTGAAAGAAATGCAAAACTAACAAATCAAACAAGGCAAAATTTATCAGCAACAACTTGAGGGCCCAACGCATCAAAATTGAGATCGAAACTTGGTAGCGGCTCCCACTGCAATATGGAAACTAGTTCTTCAAGATCCGCATCCATGTCCGAAAGCCTTTGTGAGTAATTTCCCTGCCTCTCCACTTCCAAAAATTCTTCAGCCGAAAGCATCCGCGAATGATTTCCCAATCTCCACGAATCGTGGGAGTGCCTTACGGCTCCAGGGTCTTCTTTACAGCAATGTATGTGCGGAATGTGTGGCACGGAAGGCTTGTAGAGCACCACGTTGGTGTGCTTGAGAAGCAAGTAATTATTTTCCATACCTCACATTAGAGAGCATAAAAGGGCGAAATTACTGATCTTTTCATCTTTCCGAAGTGATATGCCCATAATTTCATCTTTCCGTTACAAGAACGTTTTCTCTGACATGAAGGCAAACAAAAAAAAAAAAAACCAGGAGAGCCATGCCTACATCTATGGCTATGGATACGGATAGGGTATAATGCCGGATTGGAAACAATATAACTATAGGAGACTCGGGAGCCAAAAGTTGCCTTAATCATTTTTCCATCCCCACAAGTAACAACTAGAAGTTTATTACGCAGAATTGCAAAGGCCAGATCATTTACGCTGCCAATGTGAGACTCACTGAGTCTCTATTAGTCGAAACGAATATGAGACTAGTGCTAGCGCTGAACGGATGCCGCCATCAAGCAAGCTGTTTTCAAAAAGACTATTTAATCTGAATCATATCAAGATGCCAAAATTGAATAATGTAGATTGAGAATTGTCAGATCTAGAAACTGAGCCCAATATATATTTCTCATTAGAATCAGCATCTGGTCTAGCATAGCATCCGCATATAATGTGTCTTCCTCTCGTGCACTCTTGATACGCCTTATTAGGGAGAGGAAAAATCAGAGTTACATCAAGCTTGGGATGCTGTCAAGGGATGTGCTCCCACGAAATGAGCTCTCGATGAGTTTTCTTTGAGCTGTTGAGAGCTCAATTTTTTTTTTCCCAAACAAAAAATGAGCTGTCAACGGCTCGAAGAAAACTATTGTTAAATATGCACACAATCACGTTCACCATACATTTTTATGGATTGTAAAAATATCAATACGTAAATAAAAATCAAATACGGGACTGTTAACTTTTGATATAAACACAGTCTCACAAAGAGAACTCATGCTTTGGGATTCCAACGATATCAACTTGTGAAAGCTAGAAATGCAAAACTAACAAATCAAACAAGGCAAAATTTATCAGCAACAACTTGAGGGCCCAACGCATCAAAATTGAGATCGAAACTTGGTAGCGGCTCCCACTGCAATATGGAAACTAGTTCTTCAAGATCCGCATCCATGTCCGAAAGCCTTTGTGAGTAATTTCCCTGCCTCTCCACTTCCAAAAATTCTTCAGCCGAAAGCATCCACGAATGATTTCCTTCCTTCTCCGCTTCCGAAAGTTCTCGCGAGTAAGGAACAGCTTCTGTTTCCTGTGCTTCCACCTTCTGTTCTTGCTCAAACTCCTCCTTCCTAGCACGCTTTGCGGGTTTGCGGACCATTATAACATCAGCATCACTAGTAGCAGCAGCCTCAACAATATTCTCTGCTTTCCTCGTAGATTTCTTGGTGCACTTTACTATCTTGGTGTCTCTTGAGCCATCTCTTTTTATCCTACAAAGAACGAATTCCCTTTTAGGCGATTGTTTCCTAGTACTCGAAGTACTATTACCATCCGGCGGCAAAGAGAACTCATGCATGGTCCAATAGCCTTTTCCCACGCTCTCGTCCATTGCTCCCAATTCGTTCGTGATCTGAAAACGCAGCATCCTCTTGTATCCTATCAGTTTAGGATCGGTCTTTTTGTTGTCAGGACCGGTCTGTTTGTCGTATATTGGTTCAGGACCGGTCTCTCCGTGCCATGAGCCACAGCCGGCCGTTCTAGCTATCCGTTTGTCGCTGCCGCGTGCCTTGATCAACTTGGTGAGAACGTAGACGCTGCCTTCTTCCCACGGGTCGTTCTCGGTGAAAATCTGCCACGGGGCTTTGTTTCCGGTCCCGTAAATCTCGCGCTCGAAAACGACATCGCAAGGCAGGGCTTCTGCACCCTTGGACTTCTTCCTAAGATAGTCGATTACAAGTTCTTGGTCTGTAGGCGTAAACCTATAACCCACTGGTACGCTCATGTCTTGTTCTCGATCTCTCACAACTCACTCTCTATAATCTTTGACAATACTCTCTCTCTCTCTCTCTCTCTCTCTCTCTCTAATCTTTGACAATACTCTCTCTCTCAGTGATCACACGTTGTTAGTCCAGGTAATGTGATGGGATATATATAGCAATAGAAAGTCGGCTATGCAGGTACTAGAGTGGAGTAGATAACTACCACCATCCGCGGTTGTTTGTGGCCTACGAAAAGGATTGTAATATTTCGGAAAAAAAAATACATCGTGTATCATTTTTTATAATTTCTTTGCACTAGTTTAAAGTTCTTGATTTGTTCTTTAATTTGGTGTAAAAAAATTCTAAAAATATGAAAGAAAGTATTTTATTTTTCGATCCAAAAATTACATTGACTTTTTGCAAAGGAAAAGTAATTTGGGACGGTTGAGTTAAACTGTGGAGTAATTATTCAGTGGTCGCACGGTGTTGCAACACTCTTATCCGTTATACGCTTCTGTGGAGTCAATATCTTTTGTTCTGAGCCCCACAAACATGTGTGGCAAATAAAGATGTTGTGCTATTACGTGACAGTGTCTCAACAATGCTAATTATTTTTTCTAGATTTTGTGATGGTGGGGGAAATTAGTGCATTTTCACTCATAGGACGTGCCAATTAGTTTTAGGGGGAAAAGTTTTGTAGAAATTTTCCTCATTAATCAGATCAAAATTTTAATTCATTTTGTGAATTTGACCTCATAATTCAAACGATCGAAATTGCCCCACGTAAGATGCAACCCCGTTCAAATCATAACTTTTTCCTCCTTTTGACAATAGAATTTGATAATATATATAGTATATACGTTCAATGTTAAAAAATTTAAATTTTCCATATATACATTTTGAACTTAGGAATACCCCGTTTATAAAGCAAGGGAACCAAAAATTTTTTTGGAAAAGCAAGGGGACCCGGGTTCTCTCTCTCTCGAAAATTGGAGAAGCCAAAAAAAATAATCACATATTTTTACATTTTAACTCAAAATTTTCAATCCAAATTGTGAACCAAACACAGTGAATAGCTTTCAATCACTTACTATATTTTTTTCTTTTGTAAGTCAATAAGGTAACCGGAAGGCATGGAAATAAAGGTATCATTTCTAATCATATGTTTTTACATTTTAACTCAAAATTGTGAACCAAACACAGTGAATAGCTTTCAATCACTTTCTGTAATTTTTTCTTTTGTAAGTCAATAAGGTAACCGGAAGACATGGAAATAAAGGTATCATTTCCAAGAACTTAAAGTAAGCAAGACAAATGTACACATTCATTTTTAAGCAAATACACATTCATTTTTAAGCAAAACCAAATGTTCTGACCGTTGGGCCGTTTTGGATCGAATCCAAGTGGGCCCAAAACCAACGGCCTCGGTCAGTTATTTACGAAAATACCGGCTAGTAGGAATGGATTTTAGGTGATACTCCTCCTCTAAGCGCACTGCATCAATAAACTACTGGTACGCTCATGTCTTGTTCTCGATCTCTCACCCTCTCTACTCTCTCTCTCTCTCTCTCTCTTATCTTTGGCAATACTCTCTCTCTCTCTCTCTGTGATCTCACGTTGTTAGTCCAGGGTAATGTGATGGGATACATATAGGACAATAGAAAGTCGGCAGTTACTTGTCCCCTACTAGAGTAGTAGTGTACTATCTCCGTCCGCAGTTACTTGTCTCCTACAAAAAGAATTGTAATTTTTCAGGAAAAAAAATTACTTTGGTGTATCATTTTTTGAATTTCTTTGCATCAATATAAAGTGCTTGATTTGTTCTTTAATTTGGTGTAAAAAATTTCTATGAAAGTATTTTATTTTTTGATCTCAAAATTCCGTTGACTTTTTGCAGAGGAAAAGTAATTTGGGATGGTTGAGTAGTACACAGTATGTATTTCCTAATCGAAACAGAAAACGTGACTTTGGGTTAAATTGTGGAGTAATTATTCAGTGGTCGTGCAGTGTCGCAACACTCTAATTCGCCACACATTTCTGTGGAGTCGATATACTTTGTATTAGTAAGCCCACAAACATATATGGCAGAGCCCCACGTGACGGTGTTTCAAACCGCTAAATATTTTTTCTGGAGTTTTTGAGGGTGGTGGGAAACTAGCGGATTTCCACTCCCGTCAATAGCCAATTTACAAATTTTTCTAGATTTTGAATTTTTTTCGCATTTGTTAATTTTGCGCCATTCTCATGTGGATTATTAATTCGTCTCGACAAGAAAAATAAAAACAGTAAAAAATTTGTATTTTTATCCAAATATTATGATAAATAACCGCTTTTTAGCAGAAAAAGTGAAATAAGTTGAATTATTTTGAGAAATAAGTGATTATTTTTCAAAATATTTGGGTAAAAGTAAAAAACAATTACTTTTCTAGTTCCTCACGTCGAGACGAATCAATATTCTACAAAAGTTTGACGCAAAACTAAGAAATGCAAAAAAAATTCAAATAATAACAAACCAACTCATTTTAAGTTAAGTTTAAGAACGCAACCTAATTAAGAGTTTGTTGTATTCCCTAATTTTCTCTCGTTCTTATGAGAAATTTTTCAGTGCCGAGCGGGTGCTAGCCACATGGTGCCAAGCACGCATCTCGGCTGTCCAAACATGTTTTGGACGGCCCAAATCTGTTTGGACTTAAGGGGTTGATTTGATAATTTTACACTTAAAAATTACCCAAACAGATCTGGACCGTCCAAAACACGTTTCGACGGCCGAAATACGTGCTCAGCACCACGTGACCAGTGCTGGCTCAGCACTGAAAAATTTCTCCGTTCCTAGACTTATGCACGTACGAATGAGGACGTGCCAATTAGTTTTAGGGAAAAAGGTTTAATTTTGTAAATTTATTCCGCATTAATCAGATCAATAGAGTTATTTTGTGACTTTGACTTCACAATTCTAATGAAATTGTCCCACGTATGATGCAACCCCATTCAAATCATAACTTTTTCCTCCTTTTGACAGTAGTTTTTTTTTTTTTTTGGGGTAACGTAGTGTTTAGGCCAGTTTGCGCGCACCATGGGACAGTAGAATTTGATAACCACCAACCATTAAGTATGGATAATATACGTTCAATGGTAAAAAATTTAAATTTCTAATACACTACGCCAAATTTTTGCATCAGCGGCATTAAAACTGGCAGTCTAACCCCAAAAAAACCCTTCGGCTTCAACATCTTCCTCCGCCGCCGGGGGTTGTTTGTGGAGGCACTTTGCAGTTCCATCTGTCTCATTGCCCTTTTGGCCACCGACCTCCTTCCCACATCGTCCTCTTCTCTGATCGTGCCATTGGTTATCACAGTTGGTGTAGCCGGTTCTGCTCAACGGCGAGGTGCAGTCTTGGGGTTGGAGGGAGGATTGTGTGTTTTTTGCTCCGATTGTGCCGCCGGCTATCACAGTTGGTGTTATCGGTTTTGCTCAACGGCGAGGTGTGGTCATTGACGTTGGGGAAATTGCATATGGTGCGCTAGTGTGGCCGCTAGATCTGGGTTTACTATTTTCAGTGGTGCTCAAAGCTTCAAAGGGTGATTTCGTGTTGGTGGTGGGTTGCTGTTTTCCGACCGTTTTGGTGGGCGACGGCGCTGGTCATCGGCTACGGGTCTGGTGGTTTTGATTACGACCTGCTTCGAGTTTTCCGGTGGTGGTTGTTTGCCTGGGTATGGTGGTCGGCAGTTGCTTTGGGCGGCGGTGGTGTGTGGTGGCGGTGTTTTGGTTAGGATTAGGTTTGGAGGTTGGGCCAGACTTGGCTCCTCTTGGATTGGGTTTGGTCCATTGATGTTCGTTATTGTATGATTTGGGCATATTAGGCTTTTTGCTCTTAATTATTTTGATCTGGGTTTTTAGACCCATTTAGGGTGATTGGGCTTCGGCCTTTAGAGGGGCTTCGTCCCATTGGGTGTTCTGAATTGGCTTCTTGCCAATTTAGTTATTGGGTCTCAGATTGGACTGATTGTTCTTCTGAACAAGACATTATTTTCTTACTCCTATTAGTATTCTAACAATTTCAAGATTAATGAAAAAAACTTTTTGCTGTTCAAAAAAAGCAGCACTAAAACCACCGGTAACAGTCCCAAAACCCCACCGGTTAAAGTAAATTATCGCTCGTAAAGGTTCCGCCGGCAGAACAATTGTCGAAAATACAAAAATGGCAGTAAATTACCGCCAGTAAAGGTTTCTGGCTATTAACGGCGGTTTTACTATCGCTGCTAAAAGTTTTGGGAAAAAATAGGAAAGCCATGCCAACATCTACGGTTATGGATACGGTTTGTGTATTATGCTGGATTGGAAACAATATAACTATAGAAGACTAGAGAGTCGAAAGTCACCTTAATTGTTTTTCCATCTCCACAGGTAACAACTAGAAGTTTTTTACGCGCGGCATTGCAAAGGCCAAGATCAGTTACGTTGCCAATGTGACACTCAATCTGAAGATTAAGAATCTACCGTTTAGAAACAAAATAACATGTCAATGAGTCTTTGTTGGTCGAAACGAATATGAGAGCTTTTATCTTAATCAACTGCGTCGATTTAGATCATGAGAGTGAACCAACAGGTAGAGGGATATGGGTTCCACAAAGAAAGGTAGCCAGAGTTTCTTGATTGAAAGATGAGAGCCAAGAAAGATTCAAAGTCTAGCCAAAATTGATAAGGCCATAATTGGGAAGGATTGATTCTGAAGACGAAGTCGTTCGGGACTTTCTCGTTGTTGGGTTCACTTTCTATTCAGCATTGCAATGCCAGGTCTATTACTTTTAGTTTGCTCAAACTAGCACTCTTGGGATCGATATATTACTAGGTGGAAAATCGGAGGTTTAGGAAGGCAGGGGTAATGTCACGGTTTCGGTTTTCTGTACGAGGTGACCTTTCGAAAAATCCTGGCTGCGACTTTGTAGATTGGATATTGGTTTTTGTTGCAATGGCTTGGTTTTTCTTTTGCTTGTTTCTTTGGGATTCCAAGGATATACGTACACTCCCTTGCTTCTCTTTTTGTTTTTCCTCATACCGATATTAACTTGCGAACAAAATGAAAAACTAACAAATCAAGCCAGGCAAAATTTATCAGAAATAATAATTTTTAATAAAGAAAAAAAAAATCAGCATCGGTGCTCTGAGTTTCAAACGTTTCAAGATATAATTCCCATGATGATGAGCCTTCAAGAAGCATTTGGTAAGAAAATTGCAGCCCCTGTCAGTTAAACGTTATTGCTTAAAAGTGAAATACTTCTTTCAGGAAATATAGAACCGGCATCTGTACGTTGTTTTCATCCACCCAACAACCTTATTCCATTCATCACATCGCCACCGGACATCATTTTAGCGACAACAGCATAAATTGCGAAATCCAATTTACTAAACTACCAAGAGGCAAATTAAAGAAGTAAACCATTAGGAAAATAGAAGTAGGTCCATACTCCAAAGCATATATAGAACAATCGTAACTGATAAGAGAACATTCCATATCTAAACAATCATATCTACGATTCTGTTTTTGATCGATTACTTATAAATGAATGACGAATGGGCTCGATCAATGACCTACTAGTAAACTTACATCTACTGCTCATATTTCTTTTGTTTTTCGTTCCCCTCCAACAACAAACAACGCTCATTTTACTCTCTTGCTCTTGCTCTTACAAGCTCCATTCCTCGTTCAACACATCAAAATCAAGACCGAAACTTGGTAGCTGTTCCAAGTACTCCAATATAGGAACTAGTACTTCAGTATACACATCAACGTCAGAAAGCATCTGCGAATAATTCCGTTGCTCCTCCGCTTCCGAAAATTCTTCAAAGAAAGGTGTTGGCACGGTCGGGGGAAGCCCAAAATCAAGACCGATACTACTTGGTAGCTGCTCCAAGTACTCCAATATAGGAACTGGTTCTTTAATATCCGCATCAACGTTAGAAAGCATCTGCAAATATTTTCCTTGCTCCTCCGCATCTGAAAATTCTTCAAAGAAAGGTGTTGGCACTGTCGGGGGAAGCACAAAATCAAGATTGATACTACTTGGTAGCTGCTCTGACTCCAATATAGAAACTAGTTCCTCATGAAGATCCTCATCCGACATGGAAGAAAGCATTTGTGAATAATTTCCTTGCTTCTCCGCTTCCGAAAGTTCTTCCAAGAAAGGTGTTTGGGCAAGCCCATATAGGGCTTGTGGGTCCAACGCATCAAAATCAAGATCTGCATCCATGTCAAAAAGCATTTGCGAATAATTTCCTTGCTCCTCAACTTCTGAAAATTCTTCTGAGAAAAGTGTTGGGGGAAGCTAAGATAGGGTTCGGGGGTCCGACGCATCAAAATCAAGACCGATACTTGCTAGCTGCTCCGACTCCAGCATAGGATGTAGTTCTTCAAGATCCACATCCACGTCAGAAAGCATCTGTGAATAATGTCCTTCCTTCTCCGCTTCCAAAAGTTCTTGCGAGTAAGGAACTGTATTTTCTGTTTCTGGTGCTTCCACCTTCTGTTCTTGCTCAAACTTCTCCGTCCTAGCACGCTTTGCAGGCTTCGGGACCTCAACATTCTTTACTCTCTTCGGAGATTTCTTGGTGTCTTTAGAGTCATATCTTTTCTTTTTTATCCTACAAAGAACATATTCTGATCCTTTAGGCGATTGATTATTCCTAGTCGAAGTACCATTACCGCCATACAAAGAGAACTCGTGCATTATCCAATGGCCTCCTTCTCCGCTCTCGTCCATCGCTCCCGATCCGTTCTTGATCCGAAAACGCAGCATCCTCTTGTACCCTATCACATGACGCTTTTTGTTGAGCATTCGTACAAGACCTGTCTCTCCGTGCCACGAGCCACAACCGGCCGTTCTGGCTGTCCGTTTGTCGCTGCCGGTGGCCTTGATCAGCTTCGTGAGGATGTAGAGTTGCCTTCTTCCCACGGGTCGTTCTTGGTGAAAATCTGCCACGGGAATTTGTTTCCAGTCCCGTAAATCTCGCGCTCGAAAACCACGTCGCAAGGAAGGGCTTCTGCACCCTTGGACTTCCTCCGAAGATAGTCGATAACAAGTTCTTGGTCTGTTGGCCTAAACTTATAACCCACTGGTACGCTCATGTCTCTCTCTCTCTAATCTTTGACAATTCTCTCTCTCTCTCTCTCTCTCTCTCTCTCTCTCATCTTTGACAATGCTCTCAGTCTCTCTCAGTGATCTCACGTTGTTAGCCCAGGTAATGTGATGGGATATATATAGCACAATCAAAAGTCGACTATTTATATATAGCACAATCAAAAGTCGGCTATTAGAGTAGTGTGGTACTTCTCTCTTACGAAAAGAAATTGTAAGGACTTGACTCGTTTTCTAATTTGGTGTAAAAAAATCCTAAAAATTATGCAAAAAAGTATTTTATTTTTCAATCCAAATATTTCATCGACTTAATGTAGAGGAAAAGTAATTTAGGACGGTTGAGTAGTAAAAAATACTCCCTCCGTCCCATTTTCGTTGTCCATTATTTTATTTGTCTCTTTTATGTCTTTTATCTATATCTTTTAATGTGGATCTTGAAAAATACGTAATAGGGATCTTGTTTGATAGATTTCGATTAGTTTTATTATACAAAATTTTTAAAATTATGAAAAACATTATAAATTGAAAGATATAAGGAATTAAAAAATAACACGTAATTCAAAAATGTATAATAAAAATGGGAGGGAAGGAGTATGTACTTATTTTCTAATGGAAACAAATAACGCTGACTTTGGGTTAGTTAAGTTGGAACAGATTAGTCGGAGGTGTTGGATTAACTTGTGGAGTAATTATTCAATGGTCGCACGGTGTCACAACACACTTTTCTGCCACACGTTTTTGCGGAGTTGATATACTTTGTATTGAGCCCCACAAATATGTTTGGGAGATAACGATATTGAGGTATCACGTGACGGTGTCTCAATAATAATAATAATAATTTTTTTGTTGAGCTCCTGCAGCAACGAATGGGTTGTTTGATCACCGGTTTCCTTTCTCCGTTTGGGTTGGCCAAAGGTGGCATGGTGGTGATCGGAGGTGGATGGTTGGCAGTTTGGATTTGGTTGCTATCTGATTGTTGTGCGTTAGTGGGCGGCGGGCTAAACATTTGTAACATTAGGGTTTGTTTGGGGTCTTTGGGGGCTGGGTTTGGCCCACTTTGGTGGGTGGGCCAGACTTCTTTGATTATGCTTAATTGTAAGATTTGGATTTTTTAGGTCATATGTTTTGAGCTTCATCTGTAATATTTGGACTTTAAGGCCTTAAAATGTCTTGGACTTTGCCCTTAAGTGTGAATGGGCTTGTCCCATCTGATTGTTTTTTTCAACCTTTGATTGAAATCCCTTTCTCCCTCCCCTTAATAAAATGTTACAATAAAATTTTTTCCCTCGATGTACCCCTTCAGATTAATAAAATTTCGTTTGCCGACAGAAAAAAAATGTTACAATACTTTTTCGATTAAAAAAATAATTATTTTGTTTTCTAGTTTATGTGACGGTGGGGAAATTCGTGGATTTCCACTAATTAAGAGTTGGGTGTATTTCGTAATTCTCTCTCGTTCCTACACTTCTTCACCAAATAGGACGTGCCAATTAGTTTCAAGCTTGAATTCTGGGACAAAGTTGGATGTTTTATAGAAGCCCTAACCGATACTGGATTGAGCTTATTTTTTGTAGGGACCGTAAACAAAGTATTTGAAACAAAATGAGGAGCTCTGATCATTTTTTTAGGACCCAAAATGGGCCTAGAAATGAATAATGTACGAATAGCACCTTTATTGAAATAAAGGTATCATTTTCAAAAACTGAAAGTAAGCAAGACAAATGTACACAAATGTACACATTCATTTTTAAGCAAGCAAATACAAAAACGATTTAGTTTTATAGGAGGACAATGAGGAGTATTTTAATAATCCCTAATTTTCAAAAAAAATTATTTTTTAATTTTGAGAGAGAGAGAGAGAGAGAGAGAGAGAGAGAGATGCTTTAGGAACATGGAGAGTTACTTCATTATATAGAAAAAGATTTATATAAATATTGGAATATCATACTTTTTAGATTTTATTATTTGCTTGGTTATCTTATAACATCTTTCATAATTGCAAACTAATTTGAATTTGTCTTATTCACAATTCAAATTTTTACTTCGTAATAATTAATAGGCAAAAGTACATAAACACCCCCTCAACTATCACTTTTTTCCATGGAGACCCCCTCACATTTAAAAGCGCCCATACAGACCCTCTCAACTACTGAAAACGAAAAAAATGCTAACTCCGTCAACGGAATGAAGGAAATGACTAAGATACCCTTTTTTAATAACGGATGTGAGCGAGTGTAACAATCTAGTTGAGGTCCAGGGATTGTTCAAGTTAGCACCCATAGGGGACTTTTTCCCGGAAATGATCAATGATTTGGGATTGTTCAACACGGAATTGATTCGAAACAAAGAGGTGGAATTGTTCAACAATATGACAAAAACAAGAATCAGATGTACTATACAGGTGCTCTCTCTCTCTCTCTCTCTCTCTCTCTCTCTCTCTCTCTCTCTCTCTCTCTCTCTCTCTCTTGTGCGCGCGCGCGCACATATGCTACCTGAAACGTGGATGGATCTAGTATCCTTGGATTTTGATTTTAATACTGTCACTCTCTTTGGGCAGGGACTTTATGAGTTTGGGATATTCAGCTCATCTCTCCCTGGGAATGAGATACCCGACAGGTTCAGCCAGCGGGCTAAAGGAAACTTCATATCATTCAATGTGCCTTCAGAACCTAATCTCAAGATGCGAGGCTTCAGTATATGCTTCGTCTACTCACGTTCCAAGGATCGCACATACCGGTTTTGGGGTGATTCTACATACGGAAACTGGTATTCGTATTTCATCAAAATCAGCAATAAGACCAGGGGTCAGAAATGGATATATAGCCCCACTTTCCTTGGTATTCCAAGTGCTGGAGAAGATATGACATTGCTAAGCCATTGGAAGTTTGAGAATCAGCTGGCAGATGGCGATGAAGTGAGTGTATCGGTGGTTGGGTGGAGTCCTACTTTTCGGTTTAAGGAA
The DNA here is from genome assembly GCA_014282245.1 of Rhododendron simsii. NCBI lineage: Eukaryota > Viridiplantae > Streptophyta > Magnoliopsida > Ericales > Ericaceae > Rhododendron > Rhododendron simsii. The sequence goes on from CM024963.1 coordinate 24,011,076, forward strand.
TGTGGGATCAGCTTCGTGTACGAGGAGCAAAAACAGCAGAAGGGAACACCAACAAAGAGTGAAGAAGTAGAAGAAGAACGAGTAATCAAAACCATTGATGCCCGTCCTCTTCAAAACACGATTGATGGTCTTTTGTCCGCGTATCAGCTGAGGAGTGGTGAATATTTCCTCTCACACCCTGAGTACTTCATACTCGCGGAAGGTTCAAACAATATTGATCCAGTTAGGGCTGTTTTGTATGAAAACTTATTTCAAGACAATGTGCAAAGTACAGGTGCGTGTTATGTAGCTTTCTCATTTAATACTCATGTATGGGAAAAAACAACAATAGCAAATATGAGGCTCCTAACATAAAGAGTTGTCCATTTGGGATATGGGAAAAAAAATTCTTTCCTCTGCTTTATGTGATTCTTTTCTACATGTTGTTACAGGGTCTACATATGAGGGAGGCGAAGAAGTAGATGATGAGAGTGAAGATTATTTTGATGGTGACACTTATGACGACGTAGATGAGGAGGAGTTGATGACCATATTGGGTTGGAAGTAAGTAAGTATTACCATCGTAATGATCGATGTCCCAATGATAACTTATTTTTAGTTTCAATGGATTTATAGTATGGAGCACATTTTTTTGGGGCCCTTCTTTTTAGCAAATTTTCTGGAACCCAAGGCGAACGCCTTGCTCGTCTTTGCTCTGGACAGGTACTTTGTGTTACCCCAAACTTGATTTAAGATCTTTCTCATGTTTCTGTACGCCACTTTGCACTATAAATATGCTGCCAAGCTCAAATTTAAGAACCAGGAGATCTGTTTTGCTTGCTGTTAGTAAATTGATGAGATATGCTTTGAGACGGACATCGAATGATGTAACGAAAAGGTCTTTATGCTAGTAACATTTTATTAAGAATGATGAGATATGCATTAATCCGATTCCTCTCATCAAGATGAACAATATGAGAGAAAAATTTGACTCAAATCTAGTACGAAATAAGAAAAAATAACCAAAAAGACTCTGCTAAAAAATCGCCAAAAAAGTTAGGCCAAAGGAGGCCTAATGCTTGAGTTCTAATGACTAACGGTTCTCTGAAGATCCATAAGCAAGTGTCTGCGCAAGCTGAAAGAGTCTGCAGGATAGTCAAAATTTGGGTATGTGCAAATGTTATAAAAGTATGCCTTAATGTACTCCTGGAAAGTTGAACACATAAAGCTCAACACTATAAAAGTTGAGACTGGAAGCAACTTATGCTTTCTTTACACGTACGGAAGTACTACTAGTTTTTTGGAACAGAGAGTTCTCCTATACATATTATTATTAGTAATAAAAGCATGGGTTCCTAGGAAAGTCAGCGTCATGGGTTCCTAGGCCGGTCTGGGATTCCCATGGGGGAGATCTCAAGGAAACTATTCTTATTTCCTTGCACTTTCCATATCTTTCCTTCTTGTTTTCATTTGCTTAGATCTGATAAATTCGATATTAACATGTTCTGTTTTTATTCTATTCCCTCACACACACACTCTCTCTCTCTCTGTATGAAGGATTTTCTATAGTCAAACACCACTCCCCATCCCACTCTTTCCATCACCTGCTTTGATCCAAGTGCTTCAAAGAAAACGGCTACACCAGCATTCCCATATGTCGTACAAGCTCAAACTGCTAGTCCTGGCCATAATATCAAACCTCCTGACCACTACCTACATCCTCAGTAATGGACCCAGCTCCTTCAACCTCCACCCAATCTCCAAATGCTCTCAACACCTCTCCATCCCTCTCCGCTGGAAGCCCTCCTCCGCTCTCCTCCGCGAGCTCAACGCCACCCACCGCCACCTTCCGCCAACTCACCGCCAACCAACGCCAACTCAAGGCCACCCACCGCAAACTCACCGCCAGTCGCTCCCAGATCGACGATTTGACCAAGCAGCTGAAGCTCAACAATTTTATAGTGGGAGCACTCGTAAAGGATCTCCGCCGCCTCAAAAATCCTACTTCAGCCAACCAAATCATCAACGACCCCTCGATTCTTAACTACATTAACAGTCTTCCTAACGAAACAAAGCTCGCCATCGGGCCCCACAAACTCCTGCTCGGGCACTCGTCCCAAATGGGATCTGACCAGCTCTACCTTCCCATTGGAGGAGCTTGTTTGGAGTATAAAGATGAGTTAACTCAGTACATGACATATACAGTCGGAGGTGAGTGCCCGGTTGATGATGTGTTCGCCCAACGACTCATGCTTAAGGGGTGCGAGCCACTCCCCAAGCGTCGGTGCCACCCAAAGGCGCCAGCCGGATATATCAATCCCACACCATTGCCGGGCAGCCTCTGGGCGACCCCACCAGACACGAGCATTGTGTGGGACCCATACACTTGTAAAAACTACCAGTGCCTCATTGACAGGGGAAAAACACAAGGGTTCTCTGATTGCAAGGACTGTTTCAACTTACAGGGGAGAGAGAAGAGCCGGTGGCTCTTCGATGGAGGCCTCTACTACGGGATCGAACAAGTACTGAGCATGAAACCCCACGGCACGATCCGCATCGGGCTCGACATAGGCGGAGGGTCCGGCACGTTTGCCGCCCGAATGAAGGAAAGGGATGTGACCATCATAACCACTTCGATGAATTTCGACAGGCCGTCCAACAGCTTCATTTCGTCACGTGGGCTGTTGTCCATGCATCTGAGCATCTCTCAGCGGCTCCCCTTTTTTGAGAACACGTTAGACATAGTGCACTCGATGCACGTCCTGAGCAACTGGATACCAGATGCAATGCTCGAGTTCACCCTGTATGATATATACAGGGTTTTGAGGCCTGGGGGATTGCTGTGGCTTGACCATTTCTTCTGCTTGGGGCACCAGCTGAATGCGACGTACATTCCGATGCTGGATGGAGTTGGGTTCAAGAGACTCAGGTGGAATGTCGGTTTGAAGCTTGATCGCCGGGTGGATGAGAATGAGTGGTACTTCTCGGCCCTGTTGGAGAAACCGATGAGTTAGTAACTATACTGAAATGGCTTCTGTGTTAGAGATATGACAGATTTGTGACTACAAAAGCATATTCTATCTGGAAATCCATTGAATGGTTCAATAGGCATTTGGTTTAGATCTCCCTGGCATGATTACTTAACTGACCTGAGTTACGACAATAAATCAAGGAGTTTTATGAGCTTGCGACGACTGATTGTTTTTCGTTGATGAAGCCATTACCGTGCCATTCTACTACTCGAAACGAATCGTGGGAGTGCCTTACGGTTCCAGAAATTTAAAATCAACGAATGCAATAGTTACTATGTAGAACTGATTGTCCATTTGTGGAGATCAAATTGTAACAAAATTACGAAGTGATATGTCCATAATTTCATCTTTCCGTTACAAGAACGTTTTCTCTGACATGAAGGCAAAAAAATAAAAAAACAGGAGAGCCATGCCTACATCTACAGCTACGGATACGGATAGGGTATAATGCTGGATTGGAAACAATATAACTATAGGAGACTCGGGAGTCAAAAGTTGCCTTAATCATTTTTCCATCTCCACAAGTAACAACTAGAAGTTTATTACGCAGAATTGCAAAGGCTAGATCATTTACGCTACCAATGTGAGACTCACTGAGTCTCTGTTAGTCGAAACGAATATGAGACTAGTGCTAGCGCTGAAGGGATGCCGCCATCAAGCAAGCTGTTTTCAAAAAGACTATTTAATCTGAATCATATCAAGATGCCAAAATTGAATAATGTAGATGAGAATTGTCAGATCTAGAAACCGAGCCCAATATATATTTCTCATTAGAATTAGCATCTGGTCTAGCATAGCATCCGCATATAATGTATCTTCCTCACGTGCACTCTTGATACGCCTTATTAGGGAGAGGAAAAATCAGAGTTACATCAAGCTTGGGATGCTATCAAGGGATGTGCTCCCACGAAATGTGCTCTCGATGAGTTTTCTTTGAGCTGTTGAGAGCTCTATTTTTTTTTTCCAAAACAAAAAATGTGCTCTCAACGGCTCGAAAAAACTATTGTTAAATATGCACACAATCACGTTCACCATACATTTTTATGGATTGTAAAAATATCAATTAATACGTAAATAAAAATCAAATACGGGAATGTTAACTTTTGATATAAACACAGTCTCACAAAGAGAACTCATGCTTTGGGATTCCAACGATATCAACTTGTGAAAGAAATGCAAAACTAACAAATCAAACAAGGCAAAATTTATCAGCAACAACTTGAGGGCCCAACGCATCAAAATTGAGATCGAAACTTGGTAGCGGCTCCCACTGCAATATGGAAACTAGTTCTTCAAGATCCGCATCCATGTCCAAAAGCCTTTGTGAGTAATTTCCCTGCCTCCCCACTTCCAAAAATTCTTCAGCCGAAAGCATCCGCGAATGATTTCCTTCCTTCTCCGCTTCCGAAAGTTCTCGCGAGTAAGGAACAGTTTCTGTTTCCGGTGCTTCCACCTTCTGTTCTTGCTCAAACTCCTCCTTCCTAGCACGCTTTGCGGGTTTGCGGACCATTATAACATCAGCATCACTAGTAGCAGCAGCCTCAACAATATTCTCTGCTTTCCTCGTAGATTTCTTGGTGCACTTTACTATCTTGGTGTCTCTTGAGCCATCTCTTTTTATCCTACAAAGAACGAATTCCCTTTTAGGCGATTGTTTCCTAGTACTCGAAGTACTATTACCATCCGGCGGCAAAGAGAACTCATGCATGGTCCAATAGCCTTTTCCCACGCTCTCGTCCATTGCTCCCAATTCGTTCGTGATCTGAAAACGCAGTATCCTATCAGTTTAGGATCGGTCTTTTTGTTGTCAGGACCGGTCTGTTTGTCGTATATTGGTTCAGGACCGGTCTCTCCGTGCCATGAGCCACAGCCGGCCGTTCTAGCTATCCGTTTGTCGCTGCCGCGTGCCTTGATCAACTTGGTGAGGACGTAGATGCTGCCTTCTTCCCACGGGTCGTTCTCGGTGAAAATCTGCCACGGGGCTTTGTTTCCGGTCCCGTAAATCTCGCGCTCGAAAATGACATCGCAAGGCAGGGCTTCTGCACCCTTGGACTTCTTCCTAAGATAGTCGATTACAAGTTCTTGGTCTGTAGGCGTAAACCTATAACCCACTGGTACGCTCATGTCTTCTTCTCGATCTCTCACAACTCACTCTATAATCTTTGACAATACTCTCTCTCTCTCTCTCTCTCTCTCTCTCTCTCTCTCTCTCTCTCTCTCTCTCTCTCTAATCTTTGACTATACTCTCTCTCTCAGTGATCACACGTTGTTAGTCCAGGTAATGTGATGGGATATATATAGCAATAGAAAGTCGGCTATGCAGGTACTAGAGTGGAGTAGATAACTACCACCATCCGCGGTTGTTTGTGGCCTACGAAAAGGATTGTAATATTTCGGAAAAAAAATACATCGTGTATCATTTTTTTTAATTTCTTTGCACTAGTTAATTTAAAGTGCTTGATTTGTTCTTTAATTTGGTGTAAAAAAATTCTAAAAATATGAAAGAAAGTATTTTATTTTTCGATCCAAAAATTACATTGACTTTTTGCAAAGGAAAAGTAATTTGGGACGGTTGAGTTAAACTGTGGAGTAATTATTCAGTGGTCGCACGGTGTTGCAACACTCTTATCCGTTATACGTTTCTGTGGAGTCAATATATTTTGTACTGAGCCCCACAAACATGTGTGGCAAATAAAGATGTTGTGGCACTACGTGACAGTGTCTCAACAATGCTAATTATTTTTTCTAGATTTTGTGATGGTGGGGGAAATTAGTGCATTTTCACTCATAGGACGTGCCAATTAGTTTTAGGGGGAAAAGTTTTGTAGAAATTTTCCTCATTAATCAGATCAAAATTTCAATTCATTTTGTGAATTTGACCTCATAATTCTAATGATCGAAATTGCCCCACGTATGATGCAACCCCGTTCAAATCATAACTTTTTCCTCCTTTTGACAATAGAATTTGATAATATATATAGTATATACGTTCAATGTTAAAAAATTTAAATTTTCCATATATACATTTTGAACTTAGGAATACCCCGTTTATAAAGCAAGGGAACCAAAAAAATTTTTGGAAAAGCAAGGGGACCCAGGTTGTCTCTCTCTCGAAAATTGGAGAAGCCAAAAAAAATAATCACATATTTTTACATTTTAACTCACAATTTTCAATCCAAATTGTGAACCAAACACAGTGAATAGCTTTCAATCACTTACTATAATTTTTTCTTTTGTAAGTCAATAAGGTAACCGGAAGGCATGGAAATAAAGTTATCATTTCTAATCGCATGTTTTTACATTTTAACTCAAAATTGTGAACCAAACACAGTGAATAGCTTTCAATCACTTTCTGTAATTTTTTCTTTTGTAAGTCAATAAGGTAACCGGAAGGCATGGAAATAAAGGTATCATTTCCAAAAACTTAAAGTAAGCAAGACAAATGTACACATTCATTTTTAAGCAAATACAAATTAAAAACGATTAAAGTTTTATTTGAGGTATTAATCAATCATCAGTCAATCAATCAATCAATATCTTTTTTTTTGATCGGCAAAGCAAACTTTTATAAAACTCGACCGGGTTACATCGTGAGGGAGGCAAAGAGCACAAAAATGCTATACTGCCAAAAGAAAGAAAAAAAACAATAGAAGACATCCAACCGAGAGTTGGAGGAAAGTCACTCCTCAAGCAGTCGACTATAATTCCAGCTTTCGAATACCATCCAAGAAGCGCGCCCTTAAATTCCTCCACCGTATAGATCTTGATATCAAATTTGGTTTTCATCCACATTGCCACTTTAGTTTTAATACTATCCCCAACCTCCCTAATCACTGGCTCAACATTGTTGAAAACTAAGTTATTCCTTGCTAGCCATAAAGACCAAATGGTAGCAAAGAATCAAGCTTCCCAAATGTGCTTCTCCAAGTTTAGAAACCCGTTGTCAAACCACCAGACAGCAAGGTCTGCCAAAGAAGACGGGCATACCCAATTCGTATGGCACCAGTCCATAGTAATTGACCAAACCCTCCAAGAGACATCACAAAACAGAAACAAATGTTGGGGAGTTTCATCTTGCTCAGAGCAGAAAGGACAGCGTACCAGGAGAAGATCCAAAATCAGATTTCGGTTGTGAAGCATTGATCTTGTAGCCACCCTACCTTGAATTGCCAACCATGAGAATATCTCCACTTTAGGAGGGTTGAGACTCCTCCAAACTGACCCAAGAACCGGGCCTCTTGAAAAGCACTGCCGTTCCCATTGGTCATAAGCGGATTTCACTGAAAACCGCCTACTGTCCTCTAGTGGAGGATCCAGAAATTTTCTTAAGATGGGTCACTTCTTTAGAATCGGCTCTATACATTTGAAATTTGTAGGCGAACTCATATCAATTTTATTATTCAATTTGAAAATGAGTATATAATATATCACATATTTTTTTGTTAGTGTTAATTAATTTTGAGCTAACATAAAAAATAAACAAACTGTAAAATATTAAAGTAAATAAGCATTTTTGTTTTTTTTGTTAGTGTTAATTAATTTTGAGCTAACATAAAAAATAAACAAACTGTAAAATATTAAAGTAAATAAGCATTTTTGTTTATTTTTACGTAGAACTTATAGTTATCCTAATTGATTTGTGCAGCAAATAACATTAATTTTAATGGGTTTTTGGTACCAATGCTACATATGTTAGTTAATTTTAGGTTCGAGTCGCAATAGACTCAAAATTTTGGTGGGAGAAGTGTGTTTTTTTAACTTCTGCAAACACAAAATTGTAAGCGATGGTCGAAACCTCCACCGTGCATGTGGAGGCGCCATACTTTACCACTGGAACAATAGAAGAGAGTTGTGTAGATTTTCGAGAGATTAAATATATATTACTTCCTCAAACTTGGGGGCCTACCTTCGCAGCCCTATTTTCAGCTGGGTCACGTGACCCAGCTAGGCCTACGCTGGATCCGCCCCTGCTGTCCTCCCACTTCCAATACAAATAATCTGGTCTTGTTGGGTCCAACGATACATTTTGGAGGCTCTGGATTAATTCCTCCCTCTCGTCTTCCTCCCAAGGGCATAATGTTCTCCTAAATTGTAGATCCCAGCTGCCATGACCATTTTCATCCCTCACGACACTGACCATATCATGTTTATGAGAGGAGAGAAGGTAGAGTCTAGGGTGAGCTTCACGCAAGGCTTGATCCCCCAGCCAGGTGTGGTTCCAGAACATAACGTCTTGACCGGATTGGACTTGGATTCTGAAACCCTCTTGGATTAAAGGTCCAATACAAGAATTAAGATTTCCAATACAGCATATGTCCCTCCAAATATTCGTTACATGACCTGTTTCCGGTAGTTGTGGTAGCCAAGTTCCATGACCCAATTTGTATTTCCCTTTTATAACTTTCACCCAAAGAGAGTCCTTATCCTCGTGAAACCTCCACCACCACTTGACCAGTAGAGCCAAGTTCTGTTGCATCATTTTCTTCACCCCTAGACCTCCATCCTTCTTACCCTTAGAGATATGATCCCACTTGATGAGGTGCAACTTCCTATTATCAGCTGTATCCCCCCAAAAAAACTGCCTCTGTAGTTTCTCTAATTTATTGGCAACGCCAATGGGCATTCTGAACAGAGACATATAGTAAACAGGAAGGTAACGAGTGTTGGAATTAATTAATTAGAGTCTGCCTCCTAAAGAGATACATTTCCTTCTCCAAATGCTTAGAGCCCTCTTTGAGCTATCAATAACAGGCTCTCACGTCTTAATTCTCCTTGGATTAGCCCCAAGAGGCAGTCTCAAATACTTAATTGGCATGGCAAGAATTCAATATTGAACCCCATCACCTGAGCAAGAGCTTCCACATCCTGATCCAGGACCTTCACACCGCACAGCGAGCTTTTAGAGAAATTAATCTTTAGCCCTGACATTAGCTAAAAGCACCAAAGGATCCTCTTGATATTGGACATCTCCTCTACATTAGTATTACAAAAAATGATTGTATCATCAGCAAACTGAAGGTGGTGTTTGGGCTGAATTAACTCAAATCAATTGGCAAATAATTGTGTGCGGGCATGCCAGAAAAGAAATAACTTCAAAGAAGAAATTACTCTTTTCAAAATGATTTGAAACCACTAATTTCAATCAGGCAATTGTGTTATCCGTTCGATTACCTCAACTAAGAGGATTTTTCCTTAAGGTATCAACCAAATAAAAGATTGACGCGCTTCGAAATCAGAAAAGATGATTGAACACAAACAAACCTGAATCTAATCAAAGGTAAGTTTGTATACAAACACTCTTAAGATTCTATCAAGAATAATAAAGAAATGCAAGCACACTGAATTTAATCAAAAGCGAACTTGCAAACAACTATTCTTTGGTAAGAAAAGAGCTTAAAGGAAATAAGAAAACTTGAATTTAATCGAAAGTAGTCTTACATGCAAATAAGCCTTCAACTTACAAAAAAGATCCTACTCTAAACTAAAACTAATCTAAGATAGATCTCTGAGCAATCATTTTGTATGAATTGTCAGATGATATGGATTTTTTGTCGTCCCCTTCTCTTTAATTGCTTCTTCTATTTATAGACGCTGAGCTTGCCTTCGAACCCCCACGTCTTCGATTGATATCCATGTTGGCCACATAAAACGGTTGAGGGGGGTCTTCGAACGGTTATCCTGATATTTCCAGAATCCCTTCTTCTCCTGCTTGCTTCGATCGTGGTGTTCGTGGCTCCATGCTTAAATAACGGTTCCCACTTCCAAGCAACGTGGGTTAGTGTTTGGCTCAGAATAATCCCCTACAATCATGTCCACCATTCATTATAAACCAAACAGTAATGGTACCGTTCGATGTTTCCAAAGATCAATCAACGGTTTAAATCAGACTGCTTTTAAAACCATCCTTAATTATAGTCTAAACGCTGTCGGTTCCAATCAAAACGATACCGTATAGTACTAAAACAACATCACCATTTAACCCCGCAATCCTCTGTATCTCGGGTTCAACCAGGATGTGTTCTGATTGGTCAACACACTATTTGGTGCCACGTGTAACTTTCCTATTGGGTGGCATATTTTAGGATGTAAACACACCCCCCGCATTAACATTTTATTTATGCTAAATAAATGTTAATGGCACACGTTCTCTGCCCATATCCCTTCAACTTCGGATGCACGAAGCTTGACAGGGCTTCATTCCCATGCACGTCTATTGAGCTTCCCAAAGATAGCTACAATAATTTCCCTATAAATGGCAGTTAATGATAGGGTTTAACAAATTACATTACCCCTCATAAGCCCCTTCGAATTTGAGTTTTCCCTTATTAAGAAATCTTAAGTTTATGGACTCTCTTCCCGAAATCAATCTTATCTTGGACAATCTCGATTGCCAAACTCCTTCTCCTCAAATGTCTCCTCCAAACTCTCCTCGAATGTTAGCAAGCAAAATCCTTTCGGATCGAACATTCCATACTCCCAACCCATCTACCACAGGTTGGGACTCCTCTTTAACCCGTTCGAATTCGTTCGATGGGTCCAACTGGGGCTCATGGGAAGAAAACCCTACCAATACCAATACTGGCACCATTCTGGTCCGGTTCGATCAACCTGATCCCACACCTCATAAATTCCATCACTTTCGAACCCTTTTTGCGAGTCAATTCCTACCCCTGAGTGGTAACGATACCGTTCACATGGGCATGCTCGAATCCATTTATTCTTCTCTCAAATTTTCTCCTTTCCTTAAACAGGAAGAAAACTATCTTGGGCCGGCCCCTTATTGTGACTTCAAACGCATGGCCCAAGCCCAAAAAACCCTCTGGCTCACAGAGGTGCAAACCCCACACTTCCCAGCTGACTTCGAAGAGACCAACAAGTTAATTCCTCTTCCTGAAGAGCCCGACTGGTTCAATGAGGTGAATAACCTTGCCATTAACACCCCTCATTTCCAATGGCAATATGGTTATTCCATCTACTCTGCTGACAAGAGCAAAGCTTTGCAGCTTCTTGCAGCTTTCTCCTTTCTGGACATCCATATCCTGGAGGAACAAGTCCCACTCACCAATTTCAAATGGGCTTGTGAAACACTGGTGCTATGTTCCATCCCTTCTGCGGTTTCCTATCAAATCCACTGCTTCCTGGACTTCCTACCAGTGATCAAGTCATGGCTCGAAGCCAATACTGCTGCGTATTGCTTCGATCAAACCTTCAAGATTATGCTCTTACTAAGGAAAGGATTGAAAAACTGCATGACCAAATCCATAACTTCACTACTGAGTCCTTCGAAGTGGTGCCTGGCCATGCTGACAAAAAGCTTCGAAGGCGCTTCAAAAGGCAACAAATGAAGCGTCCAACAAAAGAGGCTCGGCTTCGAAGGAAAGCCAAAGCTTTGGTGCTCCGCTTCAGGCCCCTGCTGGAGAAGAAATTGGAGTCAGACTCCAAAGAAGACATGAGGAAAATGGAGCTGAAATTCCTCCAGTTTGCATGGAACAAGTTCCATAGCCTTGTTACTTGGTCCTTTCCTCATTACTTTGAGAATAAAAAAGCAACCGCTCAGCACCCAAGCCCTTCGAAGGCCTAATTTGTGCTTCTTCTCATAGGAACTAGAATTTCCCTTGTTTTTTTCCCTTTTGTAAATACGTAAATTTCAATTTTGTAATCCAGTAGGTTTGTTCAATGAAATTTCCTTTTTTTCAACACGCTGGACTTGGGTTTATTGTTAAAGTAGAAATTCTAATAATAAGAAACTCTACTAAAGAGAAAAAACCAACCCCAGCGGACCCCGGAGTACGGGCCCACTACAGGCCTGGCCCACCTGCAGGAGTATAAAAGCGGAATTGATTCAAAACCACCCCTTACACTCTACTCGTTCAAGCTTTCTCAAACTCAAAACTCCCAAGAACAGAAACCCTCTCTCTTTTCCTCGTCATCAACGCTAAACCCAAACTGAATCAATGGCTTCTTCCAGCAATCCAGCAGCCCGAGAACATGTTACTCCCTCTTTGGCCTTGAGACGGTTCGTGTCAGGACAAACACCAGGACCGACTAAAGAGCCCTATCTCGATTCCAGGGTCTTCATTCCAAACCCTAGCGAAGAAGGTACTTACATTTTAGGCCCTCAACTCATAGGAGAAATCCCTGCTAGCCTTTCTCTCTACTATCCTCGATTGGGGGATGCTGAAATCCGGGCTTGTTCGAACCAGGATTGGCAAAATTTTCCAAAGAAATCCTTCCCCTGTTGGCCCACATTGGACAAGGATTGGAAGATATGGACCACCCGTATGTTGGCTGCGAAGTCGGACGACTTAGAGAAGGTGGGTTTAAAAAGAATTATCACCCTCCTTCGAAGGGGGGTCCCACAAAATCCTCCTCTGATTCAGGCCGCCTTGGCCTTTTGGGACCCATCTTTCAACTTCTTTCGCTTTAACTGTGGCATGATAGCACCCACAGTTCTGGATGTTACCCAAATGTTGGGGCTTATTCCGTATGGCCCCCAATTCGACCCTACCAAGGAGTTCCATCCTCCCGAGGGGTTTACTCGTTTAACTGCCACCAACGGGGCTTTTTCCCAGTTCTACCACAGAGAAAGGAAATTGGTAGGAGAAGTGACCGAGACAGAGTTTTTTGCCTACATTCTTTACACCCTCTGCAAACACATCTTCTGTCACTCCGGGAAAAGAGTGATGAATGAATTTGTCCCATTGGCACTGGCACTTGCTAGAGGAGAAGAGTTTGACTTCGCCTCCTGCTTCTTGGGCCATGTCTACAAAGCTGGGTTTGACTTCTACCAGAAGGGTTTGAACCATTCGCAGGGAGGGCCCCAATGGTTTATCCAACTTTGGCTTCATGCTTACTTTCCTGAGCTGGGTCCCTTCAAAACACCCACATCCCTTACTGGTGCCGTCGAGGCGCCCAATGTTCATGGTGACAACTACGTCCACCCAGAGGATAGCACAACACAGACTTTGGTGTACTACCTCTGCTTTTTTGCTGGTCTAGCCTCAGATAGGGAGTGGCCCAATCCATACCCTACTCTTGTTGGGCCAACATGGTTGTTCGACATCCTGGCAGACAAACGGGGAAGATCCTCTCGAGCTCTCCAAGCATGGGGCAACATTCTTACAAGCAGAGAGATCTTCATTTCCTCGTCGAATACCCTCAAGTCCATAGCACATGCAGAGGTATATTGCCCTGCACAATTTGCTAGGCAACTGGACTTTGTTCAAGGCATACCCACTCCTTACTGTGGCCTCGCCAACATCTGTATGTCTGAACGATCACCGATCATGGCTGACCAATTTCTGACGGGGTTTGCCCAAGCCAGACATGCATTGAGGAGAACAGTGACTCAGGAGTTCAGGGAACCTGAAGTGCGCACCACCCCTGCATTTGACAACTGGTGGCACTCTAACTGCTCCTTCCTCTCAGGGATTAAACCCTTCAAACAGTTTCTAGCCCACATTGGGTTCGAGAAGTCTGAGTTTGGGCATGGAGGAAAAAATAACTCGTCATCTTTCTCCTCTGACAACGAATTTGGTTTGGCTGGAGGGATCGAAGACATTGCTGGAGGCGAAGTTGAACAAAGATTGACTCCAGTCGAAGCCTCCCCAATAGCAATGGTCGTTCCCCCTTCTCCATCAAGAAGACAATCTACGAGGGTAACACAAAAAAGAGGTAATTATCTCTGAACATCTCTTCTTTTTTTGCTGAAACCAAACCTAATTGCATTCCATCCTACAGGTGCCACTTCTTTTCCAGAAAGTGCTTCGAAGAAGAGAAAGATTACTTCTCAGCCTACAGAAGTAATTCCTACTAAGCACTATCTTGAGCCCTCAGCTGCACCTCCAGGTTGGTTTCCTCCAATTAATCTTTTTCAACCCCCATACCATTTATCCGAGCCACCCTCTTACCCCTTTCCTTTCAGCTTCGAAGAGGACAAGGACCACCAGGAAGCGTGGTCCTCAGGTTTCTTCTAGTGATGAAGAGACAGAGAGTGACACAGAGATGCTGGCCTCAAGGGGTAAATTCCTTCCTCATTTACGATTCAGTAGAGGATTTTACTGTAATTCTAATTCTTGAGTTCGAACCAGGTGAAACAAGACAGATGAAGGAGACCCTCCGCTATGTGAGGAAAACAACTCCTCCCAAGAGACCTGTTTCTCCAAAGAAGTCTTCCTCCCCACAAGAGGTAAGTTAGTTTAAACTGCATACATTGTGTCTCCTGTGCTCGTGATTTGCTGCTAACTTCTTTGTAGGCTCAGGTTGTGTCCCCTGTTAAGGCGGTGGACCTAGCTCTTGTTCCCTGCCCTCAACAAGAAGTGATAGAGCCCTTAATCCCAATGCCAGCAAATGCCCCTTACAAGGTATCTTCTGAGTACTCGCCTTTCGAATTATGAAAGGATTTACTCTAACTTTCTTTTGTTTCTTACAGGCATCCCCTGTTCAAGCTCTTTCCATCCAGAAAGACGTTGCTGCAAAGGATATTGACATGCATGCCTTGCTGTCATTCCTTACTGAGCCAACCTTTGCACAGGTAGTGGCTAGTTTGGCTCCTTCGAAGACTCTGGGGTCACTTCCCATTCTTCAGGGAGACTTCCCCTTTACTTCCTTATCGGTTTCAGGGGAGGGACCCTTAAGGATGGACCCTACTTTGGCTTCGAAGAGCCATATTCTTAGAAATGCTGAGGATCAAGGCTCCAGTTTGACCTCCTCCTCAGATCAGGTATTCTTAATACTTAATCATACCTTTCTTTTCTTGTTTTACATTCTATTTAACCTTAACTTATAATTCTTATGCAGGGAATAGGCATGGCCCTTTTTCCTGAAGATCATCCCACATCTTCCTCTGCTCCAATTGACTTGCCCTTAGTGGTTTTCAATATATCCCTCTTTAAGAGTCAATTGGAAAAATTTTGCAATCAGATTGCTGATCCCATTCTTCCTTCCTCTTCGAATTCTCTCGAAAGCCTTCAACAACTTTTGAGCCCTTCCATGCCCTCTGACTTACCTTCCTTTAAGATTAAACATGTTCCTTCAAAGGAAGAAGTTCTAACACTAAAAAGTTTTCTAAAATCTTTAAATCATTTAGGACTTCCTACTTTGATTGATCATAGTTTAACTTACCACTTCGAGGTATGCTATCAGGCCTTGTCCCTTTCCCAAGGACTCCCTTCTTCAATCAACTTCACTCTTCAAAAGCACCTCAAACAATTTAGTGAATTGATTGCTTATAATCACTTCTTGTCTGAAAGCATTGGCACAACTATTGAGAAAACCAACAAATTGGAGGCCAAAGCACTTGAGACTGCTTCTCGTCTGTCTCTTTATCAAGCCCGAAGGGACAAACTTTCAGAACTTGACAAGAAAATGAAGTGGTTACAAGAAGAAATGAAGAAGGTCAGGGAAGAGATAGCTGAGGTTTCGAATGGCTTTCCAGAGCTTGAAGACGAAGCATTACGGGATGAATCAACGCTTCCACAGCTTATTCCTTTTCTTCGAAAGGAACAGAGAAGAAAAGCTATCCATACCTCACTTTTGGATGCTAACTCTAATTCTCTTCGAGAGCTACTAACCACTATTCGTGATGTAATAAGCCCCTTTTTGTAACTTCACACAGCTTGTACGTTTTTTTTATTATTCAATTCAATTCTGGGATAAGTACAACTGTAATTAAGATTGACACTAGTTCCTATTTTCTTTTGCTTAAAAGCTTACTGTGTCAACTTCTCACCTACCGTATCTTAAAGAATCATAAATGACTATCTACTAGTATAAATAGAGGTCTCTGGAAAAGAAAAAACTTACAGATCATCTTCTCCACTTCTCCTTCCTGTGGTATCATTCAAACCAAGCTTTCAAGTAAAGCTACAAGAAAGATAACTATCATGAAGCCTCATCTTGTATTTGTGAAGAAAAGCTTCGAAACATAGCCACATCAACCCTCATGATATTTCCCTTGAACCCTAAAGCCCTTAGGTATAGACACATCAACACTCATGATGTGCCTGTACTGGGCTGTTGCTTCGAAGACAAGAATGGGCTTTGAGCTCTATCTCCCTACCAATGGAGCTTTGTAGGGAGAATAGAATCAAGTCCCAATGAAGCTAGGTTCAAGTCTTTGGATCTCAGTTGGTTGATCCCTAGAGATCCTCCTCCATGATACTATTATGCTCTAGATAGGTTCTCCAATGTAACCTTCTGTGTAACTGTTATGAGCAAAGAAATTATTTACCAATGTATCGATCTTTATTCTAATGGCTTTGACCAATAAACTGGTGTTCTTAGCCATCCCTTTCTATTTAATGTTATTAATGAAAACATGATAGCATGAAGGAAAATACAAACAGAAATCCTCCTTCCAATGCTGTATTCCTTTATTCCATGTCTATTTATTACTTTTGCTTCGAAATGTGTTGATACTTCGAAAACTAATCTAGTGTAATTCCAATCGTTTCAACTAACTTATTTAATTCCAGTAGTTTCTTAGCCGTCTCCTCGTAAGTTGTAAAAGATCATATACTTCTGACGTATGACGCCTAACGCTCTCAAACCCTTCACCTTCCGGGCTTCATGCGTCTGCAACCCATTTAATAATGGTAATAAATGAGGCGGACTCCCCGTATTTCTTTGGGCTATAAATACACCTAGACGTCGATAGATCACAGCATCTCTTTCAAACAAACAACATGGCTGAAAACCATCCAAATCTTGATGATCTCACTAGTCAATTGGCCAACCTGACTAACATGATCATGGAGCTGAAGAGAGACGTCCATGCTGAGTCCCAGGCCCTTCGAAGTGAGATCGCTCAGCTTCGAAGCCAGCTGGTGTGTGTGGAAACAGCTTCACGCCTCTGCTTGGCTAGGACCTGGGATGATCTTTCGACCGTCCTCTCGGCTCATGAGGCAAAAAGTCCCCCAGAGGGAGGATCCTCTTGAAGATTCTCCTTTGGGACTATGAAGATCATCAATGGTCTTCATTTTTGCTTTTTGGACCAGAGTTGGTCTTTTTGTTGTTCAGACCTACTTGGGTCTGTTTTTTTTTGTTCAGACCTATTTGGGTCTGTTTTGTACTTAGACCTGCTTGGATCTTTTTTTTTTTTTTACTAATGAAATGAAACTCTTACTTGGCTATTCTCGATTCTTTATAGCTTCGATTAGTAGTATGGGGGCTCGTTTGTGTCTTCGAATGCTAATAGAAAAATTTTTTTTGTAAAAAAAAAACTTTTAGCATCAAATCACTCAACACTAAATCAGCCAGTCAGAACCATCGATGTGTGTAATCAAATTATTTCCACTACCTCTTGTGGAAGGACTCCCATATGGAAGGAATATAAACTTTCAGATGTCTTCCGTTTATTTTCCTTCGATGAACATAACCATTCAAATTTCTCAAATGATAAGCTCCCCCTTTCAAAACCCTATGGATTTGAAAAGGCCCTTTCCATGTTGGTGCCCATTTTCCTAATCCATCTTTTTTAACTCTCCTATCCCTAATAGGGAGGATAACTTTCCATACGAGATCTCCTTCATCGAAGCTTCGAAGAGCCACTCTTTTGTTATAGCTTCTGGCTATTCTTGCTTTTTGTAGCATAATCTGGTTTAAGGCTTTTATTCTAGCCTCATCAATATCTTCCAATTCCATATGCATGGCCTGATGATAAGATCCTGTGTCTAAATCATTCTGACATGCTACTCTCTGGGATCTTACAGTGATCTCCATGGGTAACACAGCGTCATGCCCATATGTTAATGCAAATGGTGTGGTACCTGTACTAGTCCTTTTTGTATTCCTATATGCCCATAACACATCAAGTAACAGATCATGCCAAATTTCTGGGTTTTGATCCACCATTTTTTGGATCCCCTTCTTGATAATTTTATTAGTTGATTCTGCTTGACCATTGGACTGAGCATAATAAGTACTAGTATATATTAATGAAATTCCATGGTTCGTGGCAAAATCCTTTACCAATCGTCCTTCGAATATGGAACCATTGTCCACTGTTATTGTTTGAGGACTCCCAAACCTGTATATGATTCCCTTTATGAAATCTATTACGTGGGTTTGTTTGACCTCCTGATAGGCTTGGGCTTCTACCCATTTTGTGAAATAATCAGTAGCTACTAGGATAAATTTATGCTTTTCCAATGAAGGAGGATAAATCATCCCAATCATGTCCATAGCCCATCCCCTAAAGGGCCACGGTTTTATTACATATTGCAAATCTGTGACTGGTAAATGCTTGAGTGGACCTGTTTTTTGACAGGCTTGACACCCCTTTGCATAATCTATACAATCTTTGAGGATGGTGGGCCAATAATACCCGTATCTCCTTATTAACCATCTCATTTTTATGCCAGCTTGATGTGCTCCACAGATTCCCTCATGCACTTCAGCCATTACTTTAAATGCATTTACCTTGCTCAAGCATTTCAAAAGAAGACCATCCATTCCTCTCTTGAATAGCTCATTATTATACATTATATAGTTCATTGCTTTTAATTTGGTTGCCTTGTCTGCAACGCTGTCTGGCTTGGTTAAATATTCAATCAATGCTTGCCTCCAATCAGCATTTCGATGGGTTAAAGCATTGACGTTTAATACTTCGAAGTCCGTCAACCTATTGTGTAACATAGGCAGGGATTTCCTCAAAGTTAATTGACAAAATTCCTTTTCAACTTCTGATAAAACTTTGTAGCCGGACGCTCTTTGAGCTATTTCGTCAGCCTCTTCATTAAAGAACCTAGGAATATAAGTTAAAGTAAGCATATGAAATTGATCCATCAGCTCTTTAGCATGCTGATAATAAATTATCAGCGCTGGACTAGTACATTTAAACTGTCCATTTAGTTGGTTAATCACTAACTGAGAATCTCCAAAGATTTCAGCAACACTAACCCTTAATTGAAGCAAAATTTCTAGTCCAATAATCAATGCTTCATATTCTGCCTGGTTATTGGAACATTGTCCCTCACTGAGTCTAAAACCATATTTGGTTTTCAAGCCTTGGGGGGATTCCAGAATTATGCCCACTCCAGCCATCTGAATAGTTCTTGATCCATCGAACCATAATTTCCATGGCCTGATTTCAACTGTACTAGCCTCCAACGTTGTTGGTGCTTTGTATTCATTTGGATGATCGGCCAAAAAATTGGCCAATGCTTGGCCTTTTATTGACTTTTGAGGCACATACTCAAGACAAAATTCAATTAAAGACACTATCCATTTCCCAATCTTCCCACTAAGCACTGGCTTAGAAAGCATGTGCTTAATTACATCAGTTTGAGAAATAACATAAGTTATTCTAGGCAACATATAATGCCTGAGTTTCTTAGAAGCGTAAAATAAAGCTAAACATAGTTTTTCTACTGCAGCATACTTGCATTCACAAGAGTTTAAAAACCTACTAAGATAATAAACTGCTCTTTCCTTGCCATCCTCATTGTCTTGAGCCAACAGAACACCTATTGAATCTTGTGTTGCAGCTAAATACAACTTTACTGGCTTTCCTTCAATGGGAGGCGCCAATACAGGAGGGTTGGCTAAGTATCTTTTAATGGCTTCGAAGGCTTCATCATGCTCCTTTGACCACTTGAATTCCTCCCCTTCCTTCAGTTTCAACAAAGAAGAGAAGATTTTAGTTTTTCCTGCAGTATTAGATATAAATCTTCGAAGGAAATTTAATTGACCAAGAAACCTTTGCAACTCCTTCTTAGAAGAAGGTGGTTTAGCCTCAATGATGGCCTTAGCTTTGTTCTTGTCAACCTGTATTCCTTTACTGTGAACTAGATACCCTAAAAACTTCCCAGCTGATACTCCAAAAGCACATTTTTCTGGATTTAACTTCAGCTGATAGCGTTTCATTTGTTGGAATGTCTTTTCCAAGTGTTGTAGATGATCCTCATCAGAGTTTGACTTCACAATGATATCATCTATGTAACATTCCAGAAAAGTTCCCACTAAATCATGAAAAATAGTATTCATTGCTCTTTGATATGTGGCCCCAGCATTCTTTAGCCCAAATGGCATTTTGACCCATTCGAAGATGCCAATGTTACCTGGGCAGGCAAATGCTGTTTTATGCACATCTCCTTCTGCTATGCAGATTTGATTGTACCCTGAATGCCCATCTAGAATGGATAATATCTTGTGGCCAGCAGAACTGTCCACAAGTGTATCCACATTAGGCATTGGGTATTCGTCTTTAGGAGTCGCAGTATTTAGGTTTCGAAAATCAACACAGATTCTGATAGTTCCATTCTTTTTAGGGACTGGAACTATATTAGATAGCCATTCAACATACCTGGCTGTTCTAATGAAACCTGCGTCTAGAAGTCTCTGCATTTCCTTTTTAACACCTGCAATAGTTTCTGGACTCATCTTCCTGGTTGGTTGTTTCACAGGTTTGAATTGTGGCTTGATAGGTAACCTATGCTCCACCAATCCCCTGTCCAAGCCAGGTAGTTCCTTGTAACTCCATGCAAAGCATTCCTTGTTGGCTTTCAATAGTGCCACCAATTCAGCTTTCATACCAGGCTCAAGCTGTTTATTAATAAGCACTGGATTGGGATTTTGTGCATCTCCCAACCTTACTTCTTCCAACAGATCTTGTGATTTAACCCGTTCCTCAGAAGTGAGTTGGATTTCTTGCACATGAGGGTTATTGTTCTGCATAACCTCTTCCCATATGTTCTCTTCTTGGATCTTCTGTTCGACCCCCAGAGCAACATACTTTACTAAAGCCAATGAGTTGGCCTTTTCTTCAGCCTCTTTCTTGGATTCACATCCAAGCAGCATCATCTTTTGGGGTGTCTGATTCATAGTCAACAACTTGTTTCAGCTTCGATTTTAGCTCTGCCAATTCCCCCAGTTCCATCTCGTTGGTTGGATGGGTGGCTGCTTGAAGTAGTTCACTCAGAGGAACTACATCCGATTTGTACATTTCTGCTTCAGCAAAATTTGCCGTGGCAGCAAATGGATGTGGATCAGCTTTGACTCCTTCGACACCCACTTCCTTGCCTTTGTCATACTTAACAATCATTAATTCCTGATGCATAGAGGAAGGAATACATCCGTTAACATGAATCCAGTCTCTTCCCAATAAAGCATTATATTTAGCATATGTGTCAACTACAAAGAAAACGGTATCAGTTTCTATTCCACCTACTGCCAATCTAATGGAAATGATTCCCCTGGCATGTTGGCTTTCCCCAGTAAATCCTGCAATGGATGTGCTGGTTGGGATTAATTTTGCTTTTCCTTTTCCTAACTTTTTTAAAGTTTGGAAAGGCAAAATGTTCACCGCAGCCCCATTATCCACCAAGATTCTATTAAGTGGGATTCCATCAAAGTGTGCAGTGATATACAATGGACGCAAATATTGTCTCATTGCATTAGTAGGTAATTTAAATGGATATGAAATTTCCACATAATTTAAATCTATTACCAGGGGGTATTCGACGTCGGACATGGAATCTGACACGAAACAAGCACTTTCTTTTGAGCTTACCTCTAAACTTTCTTGATTCTGCTCAATTTCACGTACCAAGTTCTTACCCATCTCGATCTGAGATACTTCTTTTAAGTCACAGTCGTTGCATATGATATTTAACTCCTTATCACTCAGAGTTTCTTCAGAATTCTCTGGCTCGCTCAAGCTCGACCAAGCAGTATCTTGATCTTTGAACGTCTGACCATTTGAGAAGAAATTCATAGAACTTGGATAAACCATATTAACTTGTACTTCTGGCTGATCTCCAAATTGGATCGAAGCCACTTCTTTGATTGGTTTAACTGCTTCGGTCTCCACAGCACCCTTCTTTTCGAATTCTTGTGTGGATACCTCCATAGGGGAAAAGGTTTCTTCCATCCCCTGTTGTTCCACCACCATGGCCTCGAGCAAACCAGACTGATAACTAGCCAGCGAGTTAGGAGAAGGTGGATCCAGATCCTCTTCGAGCATAGCAGAGGCAACCTTTTCCAAAGTCTCCCTCTCGTGATACTGGGTTCGAAATTCCTCTGGGTCCCTTTCAATCCTGTCGAACCTTGGATTAGGTTTTGCTCGTCTATCTGATTCTTCTCCCGTTGAAGATTCTCCTGACTGGAAGAGCGTATACTTCCTTTGGAGCTTTCTCTTTTGAGTTCTTGAGAGCAATGGAACCATCTGTGGTAACTGAGACTTGGGATCCCTAATCAACACCCAGTTTCCAGAGTTCGAAATTGGTGGCTTGAAAGTTCTGCTCGCATTCCTGTTTGAACCTTTGTATCCTTGAAACAAGTCAGGCTTAACTTGCTTCAGAAACCAGTCAGGAACCCCTTTCACCAAGGTGAATTCTTCTTGTTTGGCCTCTTCTTGCGCCTTCGATGTCTGGCCAACATTAGCCTTCTTCGAAGGTGGCAGCTCCCTTCTGTGAATAGCTGGAACAGGGCTAGTAGGCATGTCCCTTTTTGGTGCCAACCAAGACTTGCTGTCACTTGGCTTTGCTTGAACTGGGGCCATTCTTTTCATCCCCATTTCTTTTGGGAAAAAACTTACGCCCTTTCTATCCAAGTCTTTGAAGACCAAATAGTTGGCCCTGCATCCTACACACAGGCACTCCAAAAATGAGGCTTCTAGCATAGGCAGGTGATTATTACCTGAGAATTTCTGCAAAGAAAAACCATCATTGGCTCGCCTATAGGAACTTGGCCTCGCTCCCATGCCTCGAGGGTGGCCAGCGTATGGCTTGCCCCTTCCATATTGAACAGTATTCATGTTCACTGGTACTTCTTTGTCCTGCCAATATTTCTTGACAGTTCGAGCCAGTGAGGAGGGCACACTGGTGTTGACCTCTTCTACCTTTGGAAAGGGCACTGCATCTATCCCCATAGTCTTTTCAGGGAATTTGATTCTTCCTTTCTTGATTTGTTCCTGAATCCTGTCACGAAAAACATTACAAGATTTAGTTGAATGAGACCAAGAATCATGCCATTTGCAATAGGTCTTTCCATTCCTTTCTTCCGCTGTGGGCAGTTTCACATCCAAAGGCAGCTTAATGATTTTCTTTCTTAACAAGAAGTCAAAGATCTCATCAGCTTTAGATATATCAAAAGAATATACTTTAGTAATTTCCTTTTGTTTGAACTTCTGCCCAAGAGAGACATTCTTTTGAATTAAGGGCTCACAAACACAAGGTTCGTGCTCTATAATTTCAGCAGCATCTATTTCATAATTAGGATCCCTATAGTATGTTGGATAAGAGGAATTATGCCTATCCATATCTTCCTCTAGCAATGATTCATATCTAGCAACTTTATAGGTTAGATCTGCAAAGTCCCTGAACTCTGTAGAATCAAACCTCTTTCGAAGCTCTCTTTCTAAACCATCCTGTGCTAATCTCACAAACTCTGCCTCTGGCAGATGGAGTTTACACTTGGTCTTAGCCCTTTTGAACCTAGATATGAAATCTGCTACCTTTTCATCTGGTTTCTGCTTTAGCCTAGCCAAATCTGCCATAGAGACTTCAGGCTCAGCATTAAAGAATTGTGCATGAAATGCCTCTTCCATTTGAAACCAACTTGTTATCGATTCTGCAGGCAAGTTTGTGTACCATGCAAAAGCTGGCCCAGACAAAGAATTTGGGAACAATTTCAACTTCATGAAACCATTCTGAGCCAAGTTCTTACATTGGGCAGAAAACCTAGCAATATGTTCTATAGAAGATTGTCTCCCATCCCCATAAAACAAAGTAAAGTCTGGGATCTTAAATTCTCTAGGGATCTGAAATGTTGTGTCAACCCATTCTGGATATGGTTTTCTATAGATTTGAGGTTGTACCCCCCGAGTTCGAGGCCCACAAACTTCTTGTATGAGATCCATAACCTGGTCTCTTAGTATTGGGTTGCCAACAAGGAAATTTTGTTCTTGATTTCCTACCGGTGGATTTGGTTCTACCAAGTCATCTCTATGCTTTTCCCTTATAGTGCTAAAATCCCCTTGGTTTTCTCTGGGAAGTCTCTCATACCAAGGTTGCTGCATTGGGTCAGCCGTAGTATTCACCCGAGCAGGCCTATGGCTTCCATAAACCGCTGTGGTGGGATTTTTGGTATTTGGGAGACTTTGACGGGAAGGCTGTGCGTTATCCCTCGTTTTCTCAGGTCTATAACCTCGTTCTATCTCTACATCATCCTCCCATCCCCCGAGTGTGGGTTCGAAAAGAGGATTAACGCTTTGCCTGTCTCTGGCATTTCTTGGAATCCCAATAGGAATTCCATGAGATTGATCTGGGATTTCGAAGACAGGCTTTGTAGGCTTTAAAGGCTCATACCAAGATTGTGGTATTTCCTCTGGATACATTTTTTCCTTACCCTTTCTAGACCTTATCTTACCCTGACCAACATCCTCTCCAAGCCTTCCTTCGAAGGGACTTTGGTGAGTAGTTGAATTAGCATGATCATCTAGCCCAATATTCCCTGGACTGTTTCTTGTTACCTCTAAGTTGGGCAACCTACTTCTTATGCTTTTGATCATGGCTCTTTGGGTTTGAGCCATCTCTCGAAAAGCTATCATCATTTCTCTGAACATTTCTCCTTATCATGGTCTTTACCACTGGCTTGTCCCTTTTGGGAATTTGGAGGCCCTTCATAAGGAGGTACTTCATAAGAAGGCCCCTCATAAGGGAGCTCTCCCATTTCGGAAGCCAATTGGGGAAACTCATGATTCATAGGCGTTCCCTGTTCTGCGGCCTGTTCTAGCACAGCTTGTTCCTCTGGCACTTGACCACCAACAGGTGTCCCTATTTGCTTTCGAAGCCTTGGCATTCTGGTACCTTCGAGGTCCCACCGGGCGTGCCAAAAATTGTTTGGGCTGAATTAACTCAAATCAATTGGCAAATAATTGTGTGCGGGCGTGCCAGAAAAGAAATAACTTCAAAGAAGAAATTACTCTTTTCAAAATGATTTGAAACCACTAATTTCAATCAGGCAATTGTGTTATCCGTTCGATTACCTCAACTAAGAGGATTTTTCCTTAAGGTATCAACCAAATAAAAGATTGACGCGCTTCGAAATCAGAAAAGATGATTGAACACAAACAAACCTGAATCTAATCAAAGGTAAGTTTGTATACAAACACTCTTAAGATTCTATCAAGAATAATAAAGAAATGCAAGCACACTGAATTTAATCAAAAGCGAACTTGCAAACAACTATTCTTTGGTAAGAAAAGAGCTTAAAGGAAATAAGAAAACTTGAATTTAATCGAAAGTAGTCTTACATGCAAATAAGCCTTCAACTTACAAAAAAGATCCTACTCTAAACTAAAACTAATCTAAGATAGATCTCTGAGCAATCATTTTGTATGAATTGTCAGATGATATGGATTTTTTGTCGTCCCCTTCTCTTCAATTGCTTCTTCTATTTATAGACGCTGAGCTTGCCTTCGAACCCCCACGTCTTCGATTGATATCCACGTTGGCCACATAAAACGGTTGAGGGGGGTCTTCGAACGGTTATCCTGATATTTCCAGAATCCCTTCTTCTCCTGCTTGCTTCGATCGTGGTGTTCGTGGCTCCATGCTTAAATAACGGTTCCCACTTCCAAGCAACGTGGGTTAGTGTTTGGCTCAGAATAATCCCCTACAATCATGTCCACCATTCATTATAAACCAAACAGTAATGGTACCGTTCGATGTTTCCAAAGATCAATCAACGGTTTAAATCAGACTGCTTTTAAAACCATCCTTAATTATAGTCTAAACGCTGTCGGTTCCAATCAAAACGATACCGTATAGTACTAAAACAACATCACCATTTAACCCCGCAATCCTCTGTATCTCGGGTTCAACCAGGATGTGTTCTGATTGGTCAACACACTATTTGGTGCCACGTGTAACTTTCCTATTGGGTGGCATATTTTAGGATGTAAACAGGTGGGTAACAGTCGCTACATTGGCCCCAACCCTAGTACCTCTAATGATATTGCGGTCTCTAGCTCTTTCCAGCAAGAGATTGAGAGCCTCCACCACAATATTGAAAAGAAAAGGAGATAATAACCACACTTAGGTGGAAAGACTCGACTTGAACTCTTACATCCTAGTGAGATGTAAGAGTACTAGCCAACTGAGGTCATCCCAGTTGGTTAACCAATTGCCCATTTGAGGAGATCAAATCGACAAAATTACGGAGTGACTTGGGGGTAAATCTCTCCAGCTTCAGAATTGCGAGACTATCCATTTCTCAAAATCTGATAAAATGGCCATAACCAGCAGCCCAGAAATGGTTTTTTTTGTTGTATCAAACTGCACAATGTAATCAGAAGGTGTATCCAATCCATTGTGGCTTCTCGCTCCACCGTGTTTGCTTTTACTCGGATATGTCCATAATTGATCAATTTCATCTTTCCGTTGGTGGAACGGGAGACTTAAAAAATCATCCTCATAACCAATTTCATTTATGTTTTCATCCTACTCAATTTTGACACTTATGTTTTCATCCTCCTTCTTTTTTAATTCCAAAAGTGTCCCCATATATATATGGCACCGAAATTTGGTACTAACCTCTCATCCTCGCGAAAGGACCGGTAATCAGTCCCCACTTATTTCGCCATTAAATCCCTAAAATTTCGGCAGAGATCTTGATTGCTCTAATATTTGAGAAAGTCTACAGTTACCGATCGGGAAATCCCGATCGGAATCCCGACGCCCCGCCGGCCACGATCCGGCCATCGGAAGGCCGATCCGAGCCGTCCAAAAATTCTAAAAAAAAAACCGAGTGGGCTTACGCGAGAATAAATGGCATCCGATGTGTGTAAGTGGCCGATCCAAGCACTCCATTTTTGTGTTTGGATCGGGCAAAAATGGAGTGTTTGGATCGGCCTAAAATGGAGTGCTTAGATCGGCCACTTACACACGTTGGATGTCGTTTATTCTCGCGCTAGCCCACTCGGTTTTTTTTTTTAGAATTTTTGGACGGCTCGGATCAGCCTTCCGGTGGCCGGAACGTGTCCGGCGGGGCATCGGGATTCCGATCGGGATTTCCCGATCGGTAACTGTAGACTTGCTCTTAATATTTCCATCTGTAACTGAAACCCCTTCCATTTGTAATTTGGACTCTCTATTT
Source organism: Rhododendron simsii (assembly GCA_014282245.1). NCBI lineage: Eukaryota > Viridiplantae > Streptophyta > Magnoliopsida > Ericales > Ericaceae > Rhododendron > Rhododendron simsii. The sequence continues at coordinate 24,038,186 of CM024963.1, forward strand.
TCCTCAAACCCTAATAAGCGAAAACCGAGACCAGTCCATCCTCCATTGGTGTGAACTCCGGCAAAGAAGAACAGCACATTCATTCCCGCGTGCAAAACTCAGTCTATGCCTTCCAGCCCTATCACCGGCGGTCCTCGCCGGCCATATCCTCCCCCACATCACAGCGAGTGGTGAGCGGCGACGAGCTGAACCTACAACCGGTGGCCAGCCCACACGAGTTCACTCCGGCAAGCTGAACCGACAGCCGGTGGCACGGCTCAGGATCCGGCGAAAGCACTCACTCTCTCTCCTCTCTCCCTCTCTCTCTCTCTCTCTAGTATGATGGAAACCGAACCAATCTGACTCATCTTGAAGAACATAACCTTTGAAGACAGCTTCGTATATTCCGTGACGGGTGCATTTTGGGACCTCTGATTCTTGCATTTCTTGTTTTTCGTTTGCTTCGATTGGATGTGTTAACCTGGGTAGTTTTCTTTCTATTTAATTTGTATTACTAGTCGTTAATTGATGTCATTTTGCCTACTGGGTTGTCCAATGCTTCTGTAACTTTTTGCAGCCATGCAGTTGAGATGTGTGGGTAGTTTGAGTGCCCATGGAACCCAAAAAAAATATCGCTAGCGCCGCCCAACGAATCCACCATGCCATCCCCGATCGGCTTTGTCAACACATGGTTGATTTTTTTTTTCAGATTTTAGTTTTCTTGGTAAATTATTTGTATCGTTTACCGTGAAGTATGCTTCTCTGTTATTTTCATTTCATAATAAATTATTTGAACCATTTACTATGAAATATTGTTCGAATCATGAGATATTTATCGTGTCCATGTTGTAATTGTCATGGTAATTTAACCATGTAATGTCATGGTAATTTAACCATTTAACCATGTAACGGTTTGAGTACATCATGTTATATATTTTTTATGATAATTTAGCCATGTTCCGTGTAATAAGATCAATAAAAATATGACTTTTTGTTGTCTAGTTGGCCAACTCAAAGAATGAAGAAAAATGCAAAAATGTGGTCAACTTATCATGTTATAATCTTAAAAATATCGATTCGTCAAATACATTCCATGATTAAAAAAAAATCAATCATATTGAAATTTACCAAATCCCATTAAATTAGGAAAATAATCCAATCCCACCAAATTGGAAAACAATCCAATTCAATCCCACTAAATTAGGAAAGCAATATAACATAATATATGTATATCATACTGAAAAGGGTAAGAAAGGTAATTCACACACTAAAAGGATGAAAACATAAGCATGAAAAAAGGGCGGGATGAATTCTTACATAGCATAAATAAAGAGGATGAATATTTAAATATTCCAAAAAATAAAGTAAAAAACAAGAATGTCAAGCCTAAAATCATTAGGCAATGGGGGGGAAAAAAAACCAGAAATCTATATCCAATAAGCAGAAAAAAAAAATGGAGGTAAAATTGATCCTTACAAGAATGTTTTTCCTGACACGAAGGCAAACTGAAAAAACAGGAGAGCCATGCCAGCATCTGTGGTTATGGATACGGTTAGGGTATTATGCTAGATTGGAAACAATATAACTATAGGAGACTCGGGAGTCGAAAGTTTCAATCGTTTTTCCATCTGCATAGGCAACGACCAGAAGTTTATTATGTGACATTGCAAAGGCCAGATCGTTTATGCTGCCAATTTGAGATTCAATCAGAAGATTGAGAATCTACCATTACGAAACAAAATAACATGTCCAATGAGTCTTTGTTAGTCGAAACGAATGAGACTAGTGCTAGCGTTGAAAGGATGCCGCCATCAAGCTAGCTGTTTTCAACAAGCCTACTTAATCAAAATCGTATCAAGATGCCAAAATTGAATAATGGAGGTTGAGATCGAATTGTCAGATCTAGAAACTATATAAGCCCAATATTTCTCACTAGAATCAACATCTGGTCTAGCATAGCATCCGCATATAATGTGTCTTTCTCACGCGCACTCTTGCTCTAACTCCCTCCTAGCTCGCTTTGCTGGTTTCCGGACCATAACATCAACATCACTATAGCAGCAGCAGCCTCAACATTCTCTACTCTCCCTTTAGATTTCTTGGTGCACTTTACATCCTCGGAAATATCTTGGTGTACTCTTTTGAGTCGTATCTTCTTTTTATCCTACAAAGAACATATTCTCCTTTAGGCCATTGTTCGAACTCATGCATTATCCAACGGCCTTTTTCCATCGCTCCTGATTTGTCTATGGTCCGAAAACACAGCATCCTCTTGTACCCTATCAGTTTAGGATCGGTCTGTTCATCGTCAAGACTGGTCTGTCCGTCGGCAGTTGCTTGTCCCATACTAGAGTAGTAGTGGACTATCTCCGTCCGCAGTTACTTGTCTTCTACAAAAAGAATTGTAATTTTTCAGAAAAAAAAATTACTTCGGTGTATCATTTTTTAAATTTCTTTGCATCAATATAAAGTGCTTGTTTTGTTCTTTAATTTGGTGTAAAAAATTTCCATGAAAGTATTTTATTTTTTAGATCTCAAAATTCCGTTGACTTTTTGCAGAGGAAAAGTAATTTGGGATGGTTGAGTAGTACAAAGTATGTATTTCCTAATTGAAACAGAAAACGTGACTTTGGGTTAAATTGTGGAGTAATTATTCAGTGGTCGTGCAGCATCGCAACACTCTAATCCGCCACACATTTCTGTGGAGTCGATATACTTTGTACTACTGAGCCCCACAAACATGTACAGCAGAGCCCCACGTGACGGTGTTTCAAACCGCTAAATATTTTTTCTAGAGTTTTTTAGGGTGGTGGGAAACTAGCAGATTTCCACTCCCGTCAATAGCCAATTTACAAATTTTTCTAGATTTTGAATTTTTTTCGCATTTGTTAATTTTGCGCCATTCTCATGTGGATTATTAATTCGTCTCGACAAGAAAAATAAAAAAAGTAAAAAATTTATACTTTTATCCAAATATTATGACAAATAACCACTTTTTAGTAGAAAAAGTGAAATAAGTTGAATTATTTTGAGAAATAAGTGACTATTTTTCAAAATATTTGGGTAAAAGTAAAAAACAATTACTTTTCTGGTTCCTCACGTCGAGACGAATCAATATTCTACAAAAGTTTGACGCAAAACTAAGAAATGCAAAAAAAATTCAAATAATAACAAACCAACTCATTTTAAGTTAAGTTTAAGAATGCAACCTAATTAAGAGTTTGTTGTATTCCCTAATTTTCTCTCCTTCTTATGAGAAATTTTTCAGTGCCGAGCGGGTGCTAGTCACATGGTGCCAAGCACGCATCTCGGCCGTCCAAACATGTTTTGGATAGCCCAAATCTATTTGGACTTAAGGGGGTGATTTGATAATTTTACACTTAAAAATTACCTAAACAGATCTGGACCTTCCAAAACACGTTTCGACGGTCGAAATACGTGCTCAGCACCACGTGACCAGTGCCCGCTTAGCACTGAAAAATTTCTCCGTTCCTAGACTTATACACGTACCAATGAGGACGTGCCAATTAGTTTTAGGGAAAAAGGTTTAATTTTGTAAATTTATTCCGCATTAATCAGATCAATTGATTTATTTTGTGACTTTGACTTCACAATTCTAATGAAAGTGTCCCACGTATGATGCAACCCCCTTCAAATCATAACTTTTTTCTCCTTTTGACAGTAGTTTTTTTTTTGTTGGTAACGTAGTCTTCAGGCCAGTTTGCGTGCATTCCGGGACAGTAGAATTTGATAACCACCAATCATTAAGTATGGATAATATACGTTCAATGGTAAAAAATTTAAATTTTCAATACATTACGCCAAATTTTTGTATCAGTGGCATTAAAACTGGCTCTCTAACCCCCCAAAAACCCCTTTGGCTTCAACATCTTCCTCCGTTGCCGGGGGTTGTTTGTGGAGGCACTTTGCAGTTCCATCTTTCTCACTGCTCTTTTGGCCACCGACCTCCTTCCCACCTCGTCCTCTTCTCTGATCGTGCCACCGGTTATCACAGTTGGTGGAGCCGGTTTTGCTCAACGGCGAGGTGCAGTCTTGGATTTGCTCAACGGCGAGGTGCAGGCTCGCTTCTGGTCTTGGGTATCCAAAAGAAGTAGAAGCCCGTCCATCGGATTTTCTTTGGCTTCTTTATCACACTCATTAGTGAAATTAAGCCTTGCAAACTGCAACCTTTCAAATGATGCCATTCCCATTGATCTTAGTAGCCTGTCTTTGTTGCAGTTCTTGAATCTTAGTGAAAACCCAATTAATACCCTACCGGAGAGCATCAAAGGTCTTTGGATGCTCCAGTAAAACAAAAAAACGCGTGGGTGCTTTCCAATTTCCCCATTGCATCTTTATTTTGCCTTCGGCGCCGGCAGAGAAAACCCTAACCCCAACGATACCGCCGCTCTCCCTTTCTCTCTCTCTTCGATCGACACTCCTCTGGTCTCTGGCCTCCTCGATCTCACTCTACTGCTACTTCTTCTTCTCTCTCGCTCATTTTGGCTTGAATTTGTATGACGATTGGACTGATTGTATCTCGTTTTGGGCAGAGAAACTTCAGAATCGGCATACCATGTGTTCGGCTGTTCTATCTCTACTCTCTCTCTCTCTCTCTCTCTCTCTCTCTCTCTCTCTCTGTGGTCAGCAGATATGTGGTAGTGAAGGAGTTGCGGGTTCATTGATGGCTGCAACGGATATGTGGTGCAAAAGCGAAGGACGGCCCAACCGGTTGTTGGTGCTCTCAACCTAAAGGGTTCTGAATCTATCTCCCGTCCATATCAGCATTCTCTGTCTCTGGGGTTCGACGTTCCCCTCGCCGCTAGTATGTCTCTGTGCGTGTGTGTGTGTTTCACTCTCAATGTCTCTTTATTTTCTCCGGTGGAGTTGGGCTTCGGTGGTCAAGGTTGGGTTTCTAGTTAGGGGCCTTAGGGCAGTCTATTCAGGGTGGGAGGGAGGGAGTCGTGGGGAAGGAGGATTTGGGTTAGGGCACGAAAAGTTTGGTTTGCTTGTAGGAAATGATAAACCCCGTACTTTGTTGATGGAGTTACACAATCTGTTGATGATCTTTTTAGTTTTTACAGAAGTTTTCAAAGGTTATTAGTTTCAATTATTCATGTATTTTCCTTTCTTCCGCACTACACTAGCCTCTACTTCGTCAATCTAAATATCGTATGTATAGGGAACGGAATGCTATTGAAACATTGCAGAGATCTTCAGGGAAACAACTTGACTGGTCAAATTTCAGATGAGATAGGCAATTGTGTCTCTCTGATATTACTGTAATACTGCACTTTCTAGTCTCTTCTTCATTGTGATATTGTGATGTGTTATCTTCTGGTGAAATGATTGGTAATCCTGAGAAGTTCGTGTTATTTAATCGATGGAGAGTTGCGTGTTTTTAAAGGTTGTGTTTGCATGATGTAGGGAGTATCCACTAATTTGCTATATGGAGACATTTCATTCTCAATATCTAAGCTTAAACAGCTTGAGCTACTATGAGTTAACGCTTGAAGTACAATCTGATTTGATCACCGTGGAAAGTTTTTAGCTCTCTCAACTGAGGGTTTATGTGCACTTTAATGCAGGAATTTGAAGAACAATCAATTGACTGGCCCTATCCCTTCAACATTGACGCAGATTGCCAACCTGAAAACGCTGTGAGTTCCCTTTTTCCTAGTGTGGTCTATTCATTTCTATCATCAAGGGCTTTGGACCATTTTAATATATTCTCTGAATGTGTAAATTAAAAACAACTGTTTTTGTAATAGAATCAAAATTATACTAATTTCTGTTATGGCTTTGTGGATATATACTTTAACGGTCTTGCTCGAAACCAGGGCTCTTTCTGTCAGAAAACGCCGCTCTCATGCGTAATTTCTTTTATAATAAAGCCAGGGCTATTTTGTCATATCGGCGGAGGTCCGCGGGGTTTTTTACCATTGCTTTATCTGGTGTGCTCATTGGCTTGATTGGGGTACCAATACTTACCTTTGCCATTGTCTTATGCCTTGGGTTTGTATTTCTAGTGGAAATTAGGGAAGTGTGTGAAGCTCCTGATAACAAGACTGTTGTTTAGGCCAAGTGGTTGATATTTTGGGCTGAGGAGTGTGTTGTGGCTAAAAATAATGCCGATAGCAATTTTAAGCAGCCAAAGGTTGGCCTTGTATCAAAGATATTGAGTGATTGAATCTACCTTGAATCCTTAATATACACTTGTACATCTATTGGCTTATATGTTTTTTTGGCTGATTAAACTCTACTTTTATTCCTTTCTAATGGCTGCATAGAAGCATAACGGAGGGATTATTTTCATCGTGTCGTGAATAGAATTGATCATAATATTATCTATGGAATGGTCTTGGTGAGATTTTGCTAATGTCAAGATGTACATCTAATTAACAGTAATGATTTTTGTTGCTTTTTCTAACTTCTTATTGTGCTGGTTTCATTGTGTTAAAATTGGGAACAAAATACTTACTCTGTGGGGGACCAAATACCTTTTCGGAGTTGCGACTGTTTTAGTTTTCATATGCTCGTCCAATGTCCCTTCATTTTTCCTTCATTGATATCAAAATGCCGATGGTCTTTGGTTTGAAAGTTTTTTTTTTCTGTAAGTTCACTTGAAAATCCCAGGCACTATACTTAAAAGTTAAGTTAGAATAAAAGCTTAAAGTTTTCTTCCTTCACTTGTATAACTCTGTGCTAAAATTACACTATCCCCCTTTTATGTTATTTGTCATTATTTGTTTGTTGACTCTAATTGTTCCTCTAGGGGAAATATGGTGGATACCTTTCAAATTCATGTTCGTCCAGGAGGTTTTGGTTTCTAAAAAGACCACCTCCTTGAATTTCTAAAAAGACCATCTGAGGGCTTACTATTTTTCGCTCCCATCCTGTATGTGCTTGTCTGTGTACATCTTGGAAGTTAATATAGTTCCCTACTTCCTTTGAGGAACTTGTACCGTTGAAGAAATAACTTTGTTGATGCACCCCTTCTGGGGAGAAATAACTTCGTTGATGCATTCCTGGCCTGATAAAAACATTAGGTGAGCTGTTTGCATAACAGTAGTATATGTAAGTTAAAATGTTCCATCTGAACTAAGCCTGACTTCTAGGTGCGTGGGTTTTAGCTTTGATGCTTAACTTCTAAGTTTGCCGTTTGAACTGCTGGAGTTGTAGCTTTAACTTCTCAATTTGTCACTTTTTATTTGTTTGTGATGAGTTAGTGTATAGTATTCTTCTGGCAGCTGCGGACCAAACATGAGGAAGGTGCAACTAGTGGTAGATAACCAGAGATTGAGGTGGGTCTGATTTCATTTTAAGTGCAATTGTGGTACATCTCTGCAACATAAGGAAGTACATTCTTTGCTTTGGTACCGTAACATTTATTTGTTTGTTTTCTTGTTTCAAGAGAAGGTTACATGGAACTCTTCTACAATGCTAGGTGACGAACTACTTTAGTGGTTGGAGGTGAGGACCTATTGTAATGCCCTATTTCATAGTTTCATTCTTTGCTGCTTTCATATTATTTATTCTCCAGTTTTCAACTAATATTGCTTCTTTATTTGCAGATGCTTGAGAAAAAGATGATCAGGAGAATGTGTTTGATAAAGGCGCGCGGGACACTGTTTATTTTAGGGACTTAGTGTTTATTTTCTTTGACTTGTTTGTCCTTTTTTTCCTTGACTTTATTTTATTATGGTTACATATGAACATGAATTTGGATTGCAAAAGTATGAATTATTGTTTATTTTTGTTAGTATATGGATTCTAAAGTTTTGTTGTTTGGATATCAAGTAGCATTCTTGTAGATTTTTTTTTAAAAAAATAAAAGATTTCCGGCTTTTTTTGTAAATGCCGGTAAAGCCCACCCTGCCGGAATTGGAAAATCACGACCTTGGGCTTTTCCCGGCATTTTTGTAAACGCCGGTAAATCTCTGCCGGAATTGGAAAAAGTCGCCGGCCTTGGACTTTTCCCGGGGTTTTTGTAAACGCCGGCAATAGTAATAAAAAAGCTGGGAACATTACCGGCGTTTGATAAACGCCGGGAACTATTCCCGACATCGGCAGTCGTGGCGTTTACTAAAAACGCCGGGAAAAACGCCGGGAAGACTTTTGCCGGCGTTTATAAAACGCTGGGAAAGCCAAGATTTCTTGTAGTTACCTTTGGGTAGATTCATGCACTGGCCTCCAATCACTTCCTGAACTTCCCTCGAGTTTAGTCAAGCTCAAGGCAGTACATTGCACATCTTTAATTTCCTGACAAAAACAAGAATCAGATGTACTATACAGGTGCTCTCTCTCTCTCTCTCTCTCTCTCTCTCTCTCTCTCTCTCTCTCTCTTGTGCGCCCGCGCGCACATATGCTACCTGAAACGTGGATGGATCTAGTATCCTTGGATTTTGATTTTAATACTGTCACTCTCTTTGGGCAGGGACTTTATGAGTTTGGGATATTCAGCTCATCTCTCCCTGGGAATGAGATACCCGACAGGTTCAGCCAGCGGGCTAAAGGAAACTACATATCATTCAATGTGCCTTCAGAAGCTAATCTCAAGATGCGAGGCTTCAGTATATGCTTCGTCTACTCACGTTCCAAGGATCGCACATACCGGTTTTGGGGTGATTCATCTGGAAACTGGTATTCGTATTTCATCAAAATCAGCAATAAGACCAGGGGTCAGAAATGGATATATAGCCCCACTTTCCTTGGTATTCCAAGTGCTGGAGAAGATATGACATGGCTAAGCCATTGGAAGTTTGAGAATCAGCTGGCAGATGGCGATGAAGTGAGTGTATCGGTGGTTGGGTGGAGTCTTACTTTTCGCATTAAGGAATGTGGGATCAGCTTCGTGTACGAGGAGCAAAAACAGCAAAAGGGAACGCCAACAAAGAGTGAAGAAGTAGAAGAAGAACGAGTAATCAAAACTGTCAATGCCTGTCCTCTTCAAAACACGATTGATGGTCTTTTGTTCGCGTATCAGCTGAGGAGTGGTGAATATTTCCTCTCACACCCTGAATACTTCATACTCGCGGAAGGTTCGAACAATATTGATCCAGTTAGGACTGTTTTGTATGAAAACTTATTTCAAGACAATGTGCAAAGTTCAGGTGCGCGTTATGTAGCTTTCTCATTTAATCCTCATGTATGGGAAAGAGCAACAATAGCAAATATGAGGCTCCTAACCTAAAGAGTTGCTTATTTGGGATATGGGAAATAAAAATTCTTTCCTCTGCTTTATGTGATTTCTTTTCTACATGTTACAGGGTCTACATATGAGGGAGGCGAAGAAGTAGATGATGAGAGTGATGATTATTTTGATGGTGACACTTATGACGACGTAGATGAGGAGGAGTTGATGACCATATTGGGTTGGAAGTAAGTAAGTATTACCATCGTAATGATCGATGTCCCAATGATAACTTATTTTCAGTTTCAATGGATTTATAGTATAGAGCTGTGTTTAATAAAATACTACACATTCTTTTGGGGCCCCTCTTTTTAGCAAATTTTCTGGAACCCAAGTCGAACGCCATGCTCGTCTTTGCTCCGGACAGGTACTCTGTGTTACCCCAAACTTAATTTAAGATCTTTCTCATGTTTCTGTAAGCCACTTTGCACTATAAATATGCTGCCAAGCTCAAATTTAAGAACCAGGAGATCTGTTTTGCTTGCTGTTTGTAAATTGATGAGATATGCTTTGAGACGGACAGCGAATGATGTAACGAAAAGGTCTTTATGCTAGTAACATTTTAGTAAGAACGATGAGATATGCATTTTCCGATTCCTCTCGTTGAGACGAACAATATGAAAGAAAATTTTGACTCAACTCTATTAAAAATAAGAAAAAATAACCAAAAAGACTGCGCTAAAAAATCGCCAAAAAGTTAGGCTGAAGGAGGCCTAATGCTTGAGTTCTAATGACTAACGGTTCTCTGAAGGTCCATAAGCTAGTGTCTGCGCAAGCTGAAAGAGTCTGCAGGATAGTCAAAATTTGGGTAAGTGCAAATGTTATAAAACTATTCTTATTTTGTCTGGGATTCCCATGGGGGAGATCTCAAGGAAACTATTCTTATTTTGTCTCTTATTTCCTTGCACTTTCCATATCTTTCCTTCTTGTTTTCATTTGCTTAGATCTGATAAATTCGATATTAACATGTTCTGTTTTTATTCTATTCCCTCACAAACACACACTCTCTCTCTCTCTCTGAAGGATTTTCTATAGTCAAACACCACTCCCCATCCCACTCTTTCCATCACCTGCTTTGATCCAAGAGCTTCAGAGAGAGACAGATGGGAGATGAAGACTACTTACCAAGAAAACGGCTACACCAGCCTTCCCATATGCCGTACAAGCTCAAACTGCTAGTCGTGGCCATAATATCCAACCTCCTGACCACTACCTACATCCTCAGTAATGCACCCAGCTCCTTCAACCTCCACCCAATCTCCAAATACACTCAACACCTCTCCATCCTTCTCCGCAGGAAGCCCTCCTCCGCTCTCCTCCGGGAGCTCAACGCCACCCACCGCCAAGTCACTGCCACTCACCGCCACCGTCCGCCAACTCACCGCCAACCAACGTCAACTCAAGGCCACCCACTGCAAACTCATCGCCAGTCGCTCCCAGATTGACGAGTTGACCAAGCAGCTGAAGCTCAACAATTTTATAGTTGGAGCACTCGTAAAGGATCTCCGCCGCCTCAAAAATCCTACTTCAGCCAACCAAATCATCAACGACCCCTCGATTCTTAACTACATTAACGGTGTTCCTAATGAAACAAAGCTCGCCATTGGGCCCCACAAACTCCCTCTCGGGCACTCGTACATTCTGATGCTGGATGGAGTTGTGTTCAAGAGACTCAGGTGGAAGGTTGGTTTGAAGCTTGATCACCAGGTGGATGAGAATGAGTGGTAATTCTCGGCCCTGTTGGAGAAACCGATGAGTTAGAAACTATACTGAAAATGGCTTCTGTGTTAGAGATAGGACAGATTTGCGACTACAAAAGCATATATTCTATCTGGAAATCCATTGAATGGTTCAACAGGAATTTGGTTAAGATCCCCCTGGCATGATTACTTAGCTGACTTGAGTTACGACGATAAATCAAGGAGTTTTATGAGCTTGCGACGACTGCTAGTTTTTCATTGATGAAGCCAGTACCGTGCCATTCTACTAATCGAAACGAATCATGGGAGGGCTTTACGGTTCCAGAAATTTAAAATCAACGAATGCAATATAACTATAAGAGACATATAACTGTAAGAGACTTGATAGTCAAAGGTTGCCTTAATCGTTTCATCTTTCCGTTACAAGAACGTTTTCCCTGACATGAAGGCAAACAAAAAAAAAAAAAACAGGAGAGCCATGCCAACATCTACGGCTCGGGATACGGATAGGGTATATTGTTGGATTGGAAACAATATAACTATAAGAGACTTGAGAGTCGAATGTTGCCTTAATCGTTTTTCCATCTCCACAGGTAACGACCTGAAGTTTATTACGTGGAATTGCAAAGGCCAGATCATTAACTTTGCCAATGTGAGACTCAATCTGAAGATTGAGAATCTACCATTAAGAATAGTTGAAACGAATATGAGACTAGTGCTAGCGTTGAAGGGATGCCACCATCAAGCTAGTTGTTTTCAAAATCATGTTGAATCAAAATCATATCAAGATGCCAAAATTGAGTAATGTAGGTTGAGAATTGTCAATATTTCAAATTAAAATCCGCATCTGGTCTAGCATAGCATCCATATATAATGTGTCTTCCTCGCGCGCACTCTTGGTACGTCTTATTAGGGAGAGGAAAAACTAGAGTTACATCAAGCTTGGGATGCTATCAAGGGATGTGCTCCCGCGAAATGAGCTCTCAACAGCTCGAAGAAAAGTCATTGTTAAATACGCACACACAATCACGTCCACTATACATTTTTCTTCGCATATGATTGTTTCCAAAATGACTTTAAAAATATCAATACGTAAATAAAAATCAAATACGGGAATATTAAATTTTGATATAAACACAGTCTCACAAAGAGAACTCATGCTTTGGGATTCCAACGATATCAACTTGTGAAAGAAATGCAAAACTAACAAATCAAACAAGGCAAAATTTATCAGCAACAACTTGAGGGCCCAACGCATCAAAATCGAGATCGAAACTCGGAAGCTACTCCCACTGCAATATGGAAACTAGTTCTTCATCAAAATTGAGATCGAAGCTTGGTAGTGGCTCCCACTGCAATATGGAAACTAGTCTTTCAAAATCCGCATCCATGTCCGAAAGCCTTTGCGAGTAATTTTCCTGCCTCTCCACTTCCAAAAATTCTTCTGAGAAAGGTCTTGGGGCAAGTCCGGACAGGGTATGAGGGTCCGAGGCATCAAAATTAAGATCGAAACTTGGTAGCTGCTCCGACTCCAATATAGGAACTTGTTCTTCAAGATCCGCAACCATGTCAAGAAGCATTCGTGAATAGTTTCCTTGACTCTCCATTTCCGAAAATTCTTCTGAGGAAGGTGTCGGGGGAAACCAAGATAGGGTTTGAGGGACTGACGCGTCAAAATCAAGACTGAAACTTTGTAGCTGCTTCGGCTTCAATATAGGAACTCGTTCTTCAAGATCCGCATCCATGTCAAGAAGCATTTGTGAATAGTTTCCTTGCTTCTCCGCTCCCAAAAATTCTTCAGAGGAAGGTGTTGGGGTAAGCCAACATAGGGTTTGAGGAACCGACGCATCAAAATCAAGATTGAAACTTTGTAGTTGCTCGAACGTAGGAACTTGTTCGTCAAGATCCGCGTCCATGACGGCCGAAAGCATCCGCGAATGATTTCCTTCTTTCTCCACTTCCGAAAGTTCTCGCGAGTAAGGAACAGTTTCAGTTCTCGGTGCTTCCATCTTCTGTTCTTGTTCAAACTCCCTCCTAGTACGCTTTGCGGGTTTCCGAACCGTAACAGCAGCATCACTAACAGCAGCAGCCGAAACATTCTCTGCTCTCCTCGTAGATTTCTTGGTGCACTTTACGTTGCTCGGAAATATCTTGGTGTGTTTTGAGTCGTATTTTCTTTTTATCCTACAAAGAACATATTCTCCTTTGGGCCATTGTTCGAACTCATGCATGATCCAACGGCCATTTTCCATCGCTCCTGATTCGTCCGTGGTCCGAAAACACAGCGTCCTCTTGTACCCTATCAGTTTAGGATCGGTCTGTTCGTCATCAGGACCGGTCTGTTCATCGTCAAGAACGGTCTGCTGGCCGTATATTGGTTCAGGACCGGTCTCTCCATGCCACGAGCCACAACCGGCCGTTCTAGCTATCCGTTTGTCGCTGCCTTTGGCCTTGATCAACTTGGAGAGAACGTAGACGCTGCTTTCTATCCACGGGTCGTTTTCTGTGAAAATCTGCCACGGGGCTTTGTTTCCGGTCCCGTAAATCTCACGCTCGAAAACGACGTCGCAAGGCAGGGCTTTACCGTTCGACTTGCTCCCAAGATAGTCGATAACAAGTTCTTGATCTGTAGGCGTAAACCTATAACCCACTGGTACGCTCATGTCTTGTTCTCGATCTCTCACCTCTCTACGCTCTCTCTCTCTAATCTTTGGTAATACTCTCTCTCTCTCTCTCTCTCTCTCTCTCTCTGATCTCACGTTGTTGGTCCAGGTAATGTGATGCGATATATATAGGACAATAGAAAGTCGGCTATGTATTTCCTAATCGAAACAAAAAACGTGACTTTGGGTTAGTTAGTTGGAATTAACGGACCAGTCGATGGTGTTGGGTTAAATTGTGGAGTAATTATTCAGTGGTCGCGCAGTGTCGCAACACCCTAATTCGCCACAGGTTTCTATGGAGTCGATATACTTTGTACTACTGAGCCCCACAAACATATATGGCAGAGTCCCACGTGACGGTGTTTCAAAACCGCTAAATATTTTTTCTAGATTTTGTGAGGGTGGTGGGAAACTAGTGGATTTCCACTCCTATCAATAGCCAATTTACAAATTTTTCTAGATTTTGAATTTTTTTCGTATTTATTAATTTTGTGCCAAACTTATGTGAATTATTAATTCGTCTCGACAAGAGAAATCGAAAAAGTAAAAAATGTGTACTTTTACCTAAATATTTTGAGAAATAAGTGATTATTTCCCAAAATATTTTGGTAAAAGTAAAAAAAAAAAAATTACTTTTCCGGTTCCTCACGTCGAGACGAATCAATATTCTACAAAAGTTTGACGCAAAACTAAGAAGTGCAAAAAAATTCAAATAATGACAAACCAACTCATTTTAAGTCAAGTTTAAGAACGCAACCTAATTAAGAGTTTGTTGTATTCCCTAATTTTCTGTCGTTCCTAGGAGAAATTTTTCAGTGCCGAGCGGGTACCGGCCACGTGGTGCCGAGCACGCATCTCCCCATCTAAACATGTTTTGGACGGCCCAAATATGTTTGGGCTTGAGGGGGTGTTTTGATAATTTCACTTAAAAATTACCCAAACAAATTTGGGCCGTCCAAAACAAGCTTGGACGGCCGAGATGTGTGCTCGACACCACGTGGCTGGTGCCCACTTGACACTGAAAAATTTCTCCGTTCCTAGACCTCTACACGTACCAATGAGGACGTGCCAATTAGTTTTAGGGGAAAGGGTTTAATTTTGTAAAGTTTATTCCTCATTAATTAGATCAATTGATTTATTTTGTGACTTTGCCTCGCAATTCTAATGAAATTGACCCACGTATGATGCAAACCCCATTCAAATCATAACTTTTCCTCCTTTTGACAATAGTTTTTTTTTGGTAACGTAGTCTTTGGGTCAGTTTGCGTGCACCACGGGACAGTAGAATTTGATAACCACCAATCATTAAGTGTGGATAATATACGTTCAATGGTAAAAAATTTAAATTTTCAATACACTACGCCAAATTTTTGCATCAGCAGCATTAAAATCGGCTCTCTAACCCCCCAAAAAACCTTCGGCTTCAACATCTTCCTCCGCCGCCCGGGGGGAGAGGTTGTGGAGGCATTTTGCAGTTCTATCCGTCTCACTACCGTTTTGGCCACCGACCTCTATCCCACCTCGTCCTCTTCTCCGATCGTGGCACCGGTTATCACAGTTGGTGTAGCCGGTTCTTCTCAACGGCGAGGTGCGGTCTTGGGGTTGGAGGGAGGATCGTGTGTTTTCTGCTCCGATCATGCCGCCAGCTATCACAGCTAGTGTTATCAGTTTTGCTCAACGGCGAGGTGTGGTCATTGACGTTGGGGAAATTGCGTATGGTATGCTAGTGTGGCCGCTAGATCTGGGTTTACTGTTTCAGTGGTGCTCAAAGCTTCAAAGGGTGATTCCGTGTTGGTGGTGGGTTGCTATTTTTTGATCGTTTTGGTGAGCGACGGCGCTGGTCATCGGCTAGGGGTCTGGTGGTTTTAATTTCTACTTGCTTCCAGTTTTCTGGTGGTGGTTGTTTGCCTGGGTATGGTGGTTGGCGGTTGCTTTGGGCGGCGGTGGTGTGTGGTGGCTGTGTTTTGGTTAGGGTTAGGTTCGGGGGTTGGGCCAGGCTTAGCTCCTCATGGATTGGGTTTGGCCCATTAATGTTCGTTATTGTATGATTTGGGCATATTAGGCCTTTTCCTCTTAATTGTTTTGATTTGGGTTTTTAGACCCATTTAGGGTGATTGGGCTTCGGCCTTTAGAGGAGTTTTGTCCCATTGGGTGTTCTAAATTGGCTTCTTGCCAATTTAGTTATTAAAAAATTGGTCTAGGGTCCACTATAAATAACTTGTAACCCAATTAATCCACCTCTAATATTTGTAACCTCTCTAGTCCATTAATATAGTTTGGTAAGGCCTTAAATCCACTTTTTTAAAAAACAAATTAAACCAAGACAAAAATATCCTCCTATTTAAACTGTCATATTGAGAGAAGCCCTAGACAAAAAAAAATCTGGAGCACAGCCCCCCTCCCTCTCTCTCTCTCATTGCCGCTGGAGAAAAGTCGTGGACAGTAGAGTACCTATCGTCGTCTGTTCCTTTGGTAGTGGTAGAAGGAGGGGAGGAGTTTGTGTACGGGTGGGAGTCGGGCTGGGTCGAAGTCCGCACCAGTTGCGATCTGGCCGCCTCTTTGTCTTTGGATCTCTGATACACCCCTGCGAAACGTGCTATAGTGGACTGGTGGGGTTAGACCATTCTCTATGGTGGCCGCCTTTTTGTTGTTGTTCAACCATTCTCCTATATATATATACACACATACATACATACATGCGACTGTATTTTTGTTGTTCACCCTGATTTAAAGTTTCAATTTTGTTGGATCTTTAAATTTTTGGTTCAATCAACATCTAGGTTTCGCCCCAAATTTTTGGATCTTTAAAGTTTTAATGTCGTGTACGTAACTAAGGGGAGATGCTCACTCAGGGATGCATGTTAGAATACCGTAAAAAAATTGTTGACTAGTAATTTGGAAATTTACAATAAGATTAAGATCTGGATGAGTTTGGCTTGAATTCGTCGCATTAATCCGGGTGTTGTTGTTTGATGTTTGTTACTTAGGTCTAGTGAGGTTGACGGTGACAAGATATCCGCCATGATCCGCATGGTCGAAGGCAACGGCGGCAGCCACCATTGAGATCTAGCTGTTTCTATCTATTCTCCATCCAAAAGCGCAAAAGCGCCGCTCCCCGCCCTGAACAGAATCGCCAGAGTTGTGTTCGTCGCGCGAGTTTATTTCTTTAGATTTTATTTTATGTCGAGTTTTTCCTCATTTTGATGGAGTCTACAATCTATTAGGGTTTATTTGTCAGTTGTTCTGTGAAAAAGCATTTGTAGCTGCATTTTTGGCAATGAACAAGTTTGTGCTTTTTTTTGAGATTTTTCCTAGATTTTGTATTGACAAACATAATGCAAGAACGCAGATTGTAACATATAAGTTTATATGTGCACTTTTTCAATATGTAGAGAACTTATTTGGCATGGTACAAAGTTCAGCTATACACATATAATATTATATGTGTATGTGTTGGTAAAAAATACGTTCCAGATATCAATAAATAACCTTATATGTCTCAGATCTACTTTCGTTTTTTATAACGTACAGATGACAAATTGGGACATATAAAATTATATGTGCACTTTTGTTGATGTAGTACCAAACATAAGACAATAATGCTGATTGAGACAGATAATGTTATATGTTAAGATGCGGCGGGTTCAAGAAGGGAATGACTCAAACTTGGTAAAAAGAAAATAGAAATTTTTGTCATACATATAATGTTATATGTTGGCGTGGTAGTCGCGCGTGGTGGTGGTGGTGGGTGTGGTGGCGGTTATATGGTTGCAACAAGATCGAAAAAAATAGAAAAATATATTTTTTATGTTAGCCAAATAAGGCCCTTGTTTGCCGGGGGGAAAAAAAAAAAACAAGGCCCTTGTTTCTTTTACATAGGGTAGTTTTGTCATTAGAATTATTAGTGAACTAGAGAGGTTAAAAACTTTAGAAGTGGACTGGTGGGGTTAGAAACATGCTACAATGGACCTCCCAAAAATTCTCCTGTTAGTTATTGGGTCTCAAATTGGCTGATTGTTCTTCTGATCAACAAGATGTTATTTCCTTACTCCTATTAGTCTTGTAACAATTTCAAGATTAATGAATGTTTTTTTTGTTGTTCAAAAAAAGCGGCATTAAAACCGCCGGTAACAGTCCCAAAACCTCGCCGGTTAAAGTAAATTATCGCTCGTAAAAGTTTCGCTGGCAAAATAATTGTCGAAATTACAAAAACGGCAGTAAATTACCGCCGGTAAAGGTTTCTGGCAATTAACGGCGGCGGTTTTACTGCCGCCGCTAAAAGTTCTGGGCAAAAACATGTGAGCCATGCCTATATCTACGGTTATGGATACGGTTCGTGTATTATGCTGGATCGGAAACAACATAACTACAGAAGAGTCGGAAGTTGAAAGTCACCTTAATCGTTTTTCCATCTCCACATGTAATTAACAACCAGAAGTTTATTACGTGGCATTGCAAAGGCGAAGATCATTTATGCTACCAATGTGAGACTCAATCTGAAGATTAAGAATCTACCCTTAAGAAACAAAATAACATGTCAATGAGTCTCTGTTGGTCGAAACGAATATGAGAGCCTCGACCAACCTCTGAATATTCGCTTTGCTGTGATAAGAAATGTAAGTGCAAGATATGCATATGCAGCACCAGATGCTTCGTTACCAAGAAAAATACCTTTTATCGTAATCAACTGCGTCTATTTGGATCTTGAGAGCAAACCAACACGCAGAATGATATGGGGTCCATAAAGAAAGATATCCAGAATTTCTTGATTGAAAGATGATAGCCGAGAAAGATTCAGAGTCTAGCCAAAATTGAGAAGGATTTATTTTGAAGAAGAAGTCGTTCGGGACTTTCTCATCGTTGAGTTCACTTTCTATTGATCGGCATTGCCATGCCAGATCTATTACATGTGAGTTCAAACTAGCACTCTCGGGATCGATATATTACTATAGTTAAGTGGAAAATCAGAGGTTTAGGAAGGCCGGGGTAATGTCTCGTAAGTTTCTGCTATAACTGTGGAAAATCAGAGGAGTTGATGACCATATTGGGTTGGAAGTAAGTAAGTATTACCATCGTAATGATCGATGTCCCAATGATAACATATTTTCAGTTTCAATGGATTTATAGTATAGAGCTGTGTTTAATAAATAATACACAATTTTTTGGGCCCCTCTTTCTAGCAAATTTTGTAGAACCCAAGGCGAACGCCTTGCTCGTCTTTGCTTTGGACAGGTACTTTGTGTTACCCCAAACTTAATTTAAGATCTTTCTCATGTTTCTGTAAGCCACTTTGCACTATAAATATGCTGCCAAGCTCAAATTTAAGAACCAGGAGATCTGTTTTGCTTGCTGTTTGAAAATTGATGAGATATGCTTTGAGACGGACAGCGAATGTTGTAACGAAAAGGTCTTTATGCTAGTAATATTTTAGTAAGAATGATGAGATATGCATTAGTCCGATTCCTCTCATCGAAATGAACAATATGAGAGAAAAATTTGACTCAAATCTAGTACGAAATATGAAAAAATAACCAAAAAGACCGCGCTAAAAAATCCCCAAAAAAGTTAGGCCGAAGGAGGCCTAATGCTTGAGTTCTAATGACTAACGGTTCTCTAAAGATCCATAAGCAATTGTCTGCGCAAGCTGAAAGAGTCTGCAGGATAGTCAAAATTTGCGTAAGTGCGAATGTTATAAAAGTATGCCTTAATCGACTCCTGGAAAGTTGAACACATAAAGCTCAACACTATAAAAAGTTGAGACTGGAAGCAACGTACTTATGCTTTCTTTACACGTACGGAAAGTGTGTGTGTTTCGTCACACAAACACTCTCTCTCTCTCTCTCTCTCTCTCTCTCTGAAGGATTTTTTCTAGTCAAACATCACTCCCCATCCCACTCTTTCCGTCACACCAGCATTCCCATATGCCGTACAAGCTCAAACTGCTAGTCCTGGCCATAATATCCAACCTCCTAACCACTACCTACATCCTCAGTAATGGACCTAGCTCCTTCAACCTCCACCCAATCTCCAAACACACTCAACAACTCTCCATCCCTCTCTGCTGGAAGCCCTCCTCCGCGATCTCAATGCCACCCACCGCCAAGTCACCGCCACTCACTGCCTACTCACCGCCACCTTCCGCCAACTCACCGCTAACCAACGTACTCAAGGCCACCCACCGCAAACTCACCGCTAGTCGCTCCCAGATCGATGAGTTGACCAAGAAGCTGAAGCTCAACAATTTTACTGTGGGAACACTCGTAAAGGATCTCTGCTGCCTAAAAAAAAATCCTACTTCAGCCAACCAAATCATCAACAACCCCTCGATTCTTAACTACATTAACTGTCTTCCTAACGAAACAAAGCTCGCCATCGGGCCCCACAAACTCCCGCTCGGGCACTTATCCCAAATGGGATCCGACCATCTCTACCTTCCCCTTGGAGGAGCTTGTTTGGAGTATAACGACGAGTTAACTCAGTACATGACATACAGTCGGAGGTGAGTGCCCGGTTGATGACGTGTTCGCCCAACGACTCATGCTTAAGGGGTGCGAGCCACTCCCCAGGCGTCGGTGTGTTTGTCTATTTTTTGTGGATAGTCGATGATCGACTAAGAAATTGTAGTGTGTGCTGGAAATGTGGTGTTTGTGGTGGTGGAGTTTGGTTCCTTGCCGTGTTTCAGGACTTCTCTGGAAGCAAACTTAATGAAGTGAATGGAGATGAAAGAAGAATAACAAAATGGACTTTATTATTCCTCGAAGTAGAAGTCAGTCGACTGTGAGAACACAATCGATTGGACGGTTAAGTTACAAGCTACTCCTAGAGCAAGAAAAGTAAAGTACAGATAAAAAGTAGAAGCCTTTGGGCGATTGAGTGGGGGTTCAAATCGTCTTCAACTTTAGTATTTATAGGCTGCCACCTCGACTTGAATTTCAAACTGGGCAGAGTTCCCTCTCTAAATTTGAATCAAGCGGTTGCTGCATTTCCCTCTTCTCCTCCATGATCTCTGAGTAGACGGTTACTCCACACGATCCCATGTTGTATTAGAAATTGATCCAAACACACGTTCTCTGGAAAGATTGTGTTTGATCGTTTCAACTTCCTTCATCAACCGCTACTCGTGTTGTGCATTTGTAACTTGTTCGTGGACACGTGTCCTGCATTTAAAAAACTCTAACCGTCGACTAGTCCATTTGATTCTATAATATTTAATTAGGTGTGATCAACACGTGTCCCAACTTAGTGTAGTCGATTCACGTTGACAAATTTGTGGTGTAAACATTGCCCCCCTATTTACTTGAGTTAAGAATTTAACTTAAGTAAATATTCTCTGAAGAACCAACGCCTATATAAAGCAGGGTACTTTGAATTTCTAGGGCACAGATCTTTTCACACTGAGCTTCTGTACTACACTTCCATGGCTTCGAAGACGAAATCGAAAGCACTTGTTATTTCCAACGAAGACTTAGTTATGGAATCGGGATTAGAAACTGTCCCTCGATTTCCCGCTTCGTTTCGCGATGAATCGAGTCGGAATGTACAAGCTCTGATTCCTGACGAGAACTCTAGCTCCCTTTGCATGTTGGGTCCAGTGTTTCCGTCAACTATATCAGATGATATCTCGTCAGTTTATCCCGTAGTAGAGCGAGATCCGCTTTTGCTTCAACACTCGTCGCTCGAATGGTCTGGTTGGGGTAAGAATTCTTATCTTCGCTCTTGGCCCTGTAATGTTGAAATAGAATGGGCCGATTGGGTAAAACGTATGACGAAATTTCTTCATGGTGAGTGGGATAAAATGGGTATTCGTGAAACTATTGAGCTTTCTCAGTTTCCTTTGGACATGAACTCTGAACTTATAGCCGCTGCGGCCTGTTTCTGGTCTAAATCGTCCAATGCCTTGATTTTACATTGTGGGCTATTGTCCCCAACTGTTTTGGATATTTCTCATTTAACTGGCCTTTCTTCATTAGGCCGTGAAGTGAATGCTCTTCTTTCCCCTGAACCGTATAATCCAGTATTTGCCATACCTTCATCTGGGATAAGCTATTCAAAGTGGTTGAAAACCTATTTCAACGCTAAATCTTCTGCACCTAGCTTTCATGAGAAAATTGCATTTTACCTTTTTTGGATCTGTAAATTCCTCATGGCAGTTCCCGGTCTAAGGGTTACCAAAGAATACCTTAATTTGGCCGTCTGTTTGGCTCAAGTGAAAAAATTGGCTTTAGCTCCCTTTGTTCTTGGATCTTTATACAAAGGGATATTTACCTTTGTGGATAAAAAGATAGCGGACTCTTGTGGTGGTCCCTTTTGGATTTTTCAGGCTTGGTTATATGCATATTTTCCTCAACTGAAACCCAAGTCAGATTATCCTCTCAGGATTGATGAGACTTACAAGACCTGTCGTAGTTATGCTGAGTATTTTTTGGGTTTTCAAACTGATATGGAAGAAACCTCCTTTCAAAGGTATTTCACTTTTTTCTATGAGGACAAAAAAGAAAATTGTCCTGTCTTCAATCCATTTGACAAGTTTGAATATGCTTCCAAGCGATTGAAGCCATGTTTTGAGGATATTCCTACAGCTTCTCCTCAACTTATGACAAAGATGATAGAATCGAAGCGGTTGTTTTGGGCTAGTATTCTTCTTCCTAGACTAATTCCAGTTGGCTTCGCCCTGAACAACACTCCTTTTGGGAACTGTAGTTATGAGAACTACTCCCCTTGTCAGTTTGCCCGACAGTTTGGTTTAATGCAAGGCATTCCAATGCCTTTTGTTCATCCAGTGATTGTTGAAATGGCCTCTAGCAGGCCTTCGATTAAGCTGAAAGATTCTGAAATGATTTCTCTGATGATCAGTAATTTCCACCAACGAGTGAGAGCTTTTCAGCTTCTTGATTTCAAGGCCTGTTATGAGACCTCTGCTGCCTTTGAAGAATGGTGGTCAGTTATGAAAGTGCTTTATTTTAATTCACCTATCTCTGACTGTCTTTATAGACTTGATCGTGAATACAAGGATCTTCAAGATAAAGCTGGTAATGCTCTTGACTTTTTAGTCAATTTTGGTTATCATATTTTTGTTATTAACATCAGTTTTATTCAACAGACAAAATGGCCCAACTTTCTGATGAAACATCCAAAGCAATTGTTCCTCAAACAGAGACAATTATTCCCTCATCTTCTACTCCAAGTAAGAATACTAGGAAAAGAAAGGAACAAGCTATCAAGGATATAGAGTCAGAACCCAAAAAGAAAACTTCTCGGACCAAGAGTGATTCAACTCCCAGGACTGCGAAGAACCTTTCAACTTCGACCAGTCACAAGAAGATCAACGAGAATGATACTACCCTTACCTCACCAAGACAGTTGAAGAAGACTCAGACTCAAAAGTCTGTTAATTCTAGTGGAGTCAAGGTTGCTTTAAGGGTATAATTATATGCATTTGTTAATTCATAATGAATTCTTTGTATCTAATCATTTACCTTTTCTTTTTACCTGTAGAAATATAAAGGTACCAAGATTGTGGATGCTTTTGAAGAAACAGAAGAGGCTTCCTCAAAGTCTTCACAACTTCAAAAGTCTATCCTTTCAACAGGAAAGACTGTCAATATTGAACCAGTAATCGACCAAACAGAGTTTGGTGATACGGCCATTTCTGATCCATTATACCAAGAAGACGAGTTCCTTGAGGCACAAGAAGTCCCTTTGAACCCTTTACTTCAAGAAGATAGTCTTTTCTTGTTAATGGACGGGAGTACTACTTGTGAGCCAATTCAAACTGGCATTGACAAGGAAAACCTCTGTCAATCATTGGTCGTGGCTGATCTTGAGCCCAATCCAACAACTATGGGAGCAATTCAAAACCCGTTGGCAACTGTGGAGATGAGTACATTTCAAATTGAATCAGAAGCGTCTCTTCCTCTCGAAGTTGCTACCTTCAACCGACAGGAGAAAAGTAAGGAACCAATGGATATTGCTCCATCAACAGATGTGTCTCTTCTTGGTGAGCAGAATTTGGAAAAAGGATTTACAAAAAGTCCTGTAAAGGAATTGTTCCCAATTTCTTTGCCTCAAAATGATCAGCATGCCTCAGAAGGTGCGGCTTCCAGTCCTACTAGTCACCATGTGACTCCTGAACCAAATGTGGACACTCAACCTTTGATCATTCCCCCAAATGTTATCACTGAAGCATCTCCACGTTCAGTGAACAAAGTTGGGACTAATCCTTCTGGAGCTGGCTGTTCGACTCCAATCGAATCTTCTAGCAACTCGTTAGATCATTTGATGGAGGAGATAAGGTCGACTTCTCAAACTCTTCGATCTTTGACTGAGGAATCGGAGTCTAGTGAATCTTTCTTTTTCTTACAGTACAGTGATACCACTCAGAAAGAAATTCAAGACTTCCTTGACTTCTTAAAGCTTCCTTTTGAGGAATTAGCAATGGTCAGATCCGTTGAGTTTATTGCTTGCATAGAATCAATAGTTCAGAGACATGTGTTTCCTCTTAGGGCACAAATTGCTCTTGAGAACTTTGCATCTTCTTTGAATGAAACTGTCAACCTTTTCCGATATCATCAAGGAGAAATTAGCCAGAAGCAGAAGCTAATTGACGATTTATCGAACATGACAGTGGTGTTATCGACTATGCATGATACTGCTTCAACTTTAAAGTTGAGGCTCGTGTCTATTGATGAAGAAGAGCAAAAATTACTGCATCGATTAGGACAATTACAGACTGAGAAAGAGAGCCTTCTGAAGACAGCGAGTCAGCTTGATAAGGATTTCAAGCATTTAGCAGAAGAGGGTAAAGGTGCTTCTGTTCATGTTTCTGCTGCAAGAGCAGATTTGCAGAGGAATAGCTTTAAACGTGATGAACTGTTGGCAAAGTGGGAGACTTTTAAGTCCTTCTTTCCTTGATTTTGTATTTCTTTTGCAACAATCGATCATGTTTTGTTAAAGATTTTTGCGTCATAT
The DNA here is from genome assembly GCA_014282245.1 of Rhododendron simsii. Taxonomy (NCBI): domain Eukaryota; kingdom Viridiplantae; phylum Streptophyta; class Magnoliopsida; order Ericales; family Ericaceae; genus Rhododendron; species Rhododendron simsii. Next base: position 24,062,689 of record CM024963.1, read on the forward strand.
CTTGTCGTTTGCCTCTGTCATTAGGCGGTCGATGTATACCTCATGGTTTGCCTTTATTAATAGGCAAGTTTTATATGAACTTTCAAGTTCTGCTTCGTCTTACTACTGTTATCATAATATCACCTTTGTGTTAAGCGTTTAAATCCTGAATGACCCGTCATTATGACTTTGCCATGTAATTAATAGAGGCGGTGATATTAATCAGTATTTGGGGAACATGAACAGTCTCAACTGGCGGTTAAGTACCATTTCAAATGATGCCTTTAACTTAATTACCCAACTGGCACGTCTTTTCAGCTTACCATGGCAATTTAACCCACGTTTTTCATCCAACTGTCACGTTTCGTCATTCACCTCGGGATAACCTCCATAAAGCACGTCTATAGACCATCTCGGTCTATAAATACATGGATCCAAGTATAAACGTTATACTCATAAATTTTCCTTTTACCATGGCCGGCAACAGCTCTTCTTCCCCTCTCATTCCTCAAATCACCCCTGCTCACATCAAGCAACTTGCCAACGAGCTTCAGTGGGTCCTCATCGAGGATCATAACGAGTGTAAGAGGAGGATCATGGCTATCAGCGACCGGGTGGAAGGGATGGCCCTTCGTCTTGAGAAGATGGAGGCTGCCATCAAGCTTGTGGTGGCCAACTGGGACACCATTGACTCCACTCCTCCAATCAATCCTGCGAGCATCAGAACTTCCATGGCTGGCACTTCTGGCCAGTGGAAAGAATGGCCTAAGGAATAGGCTTTTCTTTCTATGGGGTTACTCTGATGTAGGGTTTTTTTATTTTTCTTTTAGATCTCATTTGGGATCTTTATTTTAGTGTTAGATCCTTATAGGGATCTTTTATTTTGTTGTTAGATCCTTGTATGGATCTTTTATTTTCTGTTTTGTTTTGTTATGTTCAAGTATGAACATAACTTTTGTACGGCTGCCCTACCCATGGGCTTTATATAATCGACTAGTAACTTTTTAACTCATACTCTCCCACATAGAAGGAAAATAATGTTTAAGGTACTTGCCATTGATAGTTCTCTCATGAGCAACTCCTTCAATTGATTCTAAATGATACGCTCCACCTCTTAAGATTTGCAAAACACGGAAAGGTCCTTCCCAATTTGGGGACCATTTTCCAAATCTACCCTTTTTCTTTTTCTTGTCAAGTGGAAGAATTGTTTTCCAAACTAACTCTCCAACAGCAAAAGACTTTTCTTTGACCCTTTTATTATAAGATCTCTCTAATCTCTTTTTCTGGGCTCTAATTTGGTTCAAAGCATTTAATCTATTTTCTTCCAATCCATCAATGCCTAAATACATGGCCTCTTCGTACTGCAGGCCTGGATCATAATGACGTGCTATTCTTAACGATTGAACATTAATCTCGACTGGCAAGATTGCTGCATGTCCATAGACTAATTCATAAGGTGTTACATTAGTACTGGTTCTTTGTGACGTTCTATATGCCCATAAGACTCGGGGCAAAAGATCGTGCCATTCTCTTGGATTATCATCGATTGTTTTGGATAACGTATTCTTTATAATTTTATTGGTCGATTCGACTTGCCCGTTAGCCTGGGCATAATATGGAGTAGAATTTAAAATTCGTATTCCATATTTTTGTGCATACTGAACGATTTCTCGACCATTAAATACAGAAGCTTGATCAACTGTAATTGTTTCAGGAATTCCAAATCTGCACAAGATATATTCCTCAATGAAATCAATTATTTGTTTTTGTGAAACACCTTTTAAAGGTATTGCTTCTGTCCATTTTGTGAAATAATCGGTTGCTACAACCACAAATTGATGTTGTAAGGAAGATGCTGGATGAATTTCTCCTATCATATCGATTGCCCAACCTCTAAATGGCCAAGGTTTTACAATCGATTGTAATTGATGAGCAGGGATCCTCTGAATAGGTCCATGTTTTTGACACTGTTGACAACCTTTTGCATATCTAATACAATCAGCCCTAATAGTTGGCCAATAATACCCATGTCTTTTTATTAACCATCTCATTTTATCTCCAGCTTGATGAGCGCCGCAGGTCCCTTCATGGATCTCTCCCATGATTTTCATCGATTGGGTCTTATCAACACAAAGTAATAACAGACCATCAGATGTTCTTCTGTACAAATCATTTCCTAACAGAACGTAATTGATTGACCTGCATCTCACTGTCCTTTCTGTTTTTTCATTAGGATTTGATAAATAATTTTTAATTGGATTCATCCACTCCTCGGAAAGGTCGATGACTAATATATCTATTTGTTTTTCTTCCTCTCTCTCCATTGAGAAAGGTAAAAATCTCTTTTGAATCCTAATTGTTCTTTCATTTTCCCCTTCAGGAATATTAACTCCTGAGGCCATTTGAGCCATTTGGTTGGCTTCTCCATTCTGAAGTCTCATTACATGATGAAAACGAATTTCATCAAAGTCTTGAATAAGATGTTTCACTCTGTTTAATTGCAATTTTAACAAGGGATGGTAACACTTGTACTGCTCCAGAATTTGTCTTATAATCAACTGTGAGTCTCCAGAGACTTTTAGATGACGTATATTTAGGTCTTTTGCAATTTCTAAGCCTATGATCAAGGCTTCGTATTCTGCTTGATTATTTGTTAAAATTTTATTATCATCTAGTTGGAAACAGAATTGGAACATTTCCCCTTTGGGCGAGGTAAGCACTATGCCTGCACCAACTCCATTGTCTGTTTTTGAACCATCAAAAGACAAATTCCAATGCTTAATCTTAACCAGATGAATTTCGAAAGTATCTTCTTCCAATGGGGAATTTGGATGTTCGGCTAAGAAATTGGCCAAAGCTTGCCCTTTAACTGCCTTTTGAGGTACGTATTCGAAATCATATTCGACTAATGCCAATATCCACTTCCCTTGCCTTCCTCTTAGGACAGGTCTTGTTAAGATATATTTTATTATATCTGTTTGGGAGATAATCTTTACTTTTGCAGGCAACAGATAATGTCTCAACTTTATAGCTGAAAAATACAATGTCAAGCAAATTTTTTCAATATACGAGTATCTAGTTTCACACTCATTTAACCTTCTACTTAGGTAATAAATCGATTGTTCTCGACCTTGCTCATCGTCTTGAGCTAGAAAACTTGCAATCGATTGGTGTGCTGCTGAAATATATAACTTTAATGGCTTTCCATTCACTGGGGGAGCCAAAACAGGAGGCGTCACTAGTGATTGTTTTAATATATTAAAAGCCTTTTGATGTTCTCGTTCCCATCTGAATTCTTTTTCAGATTTCAATTTTAACAGTGGAGAAAAAGCCATTGTTTTCCCAGATAAATTGGCAATAAATCTTCGAAGGAAATTAATTTTCGCCAAGAATTGCTGAAGTTCTTCTTTATTAGTTGGGGGCTGTGCTTTTAAAATAGCATCAGTCTTATTTTCGTCAACTTCGATTCCTTTTTGATGTACTAGGAATCCCAAAAAATTTCCAGCTGTAACACCAAACGCGCACTTTAGAGGATTCATTTTCAGATTATAACGCCTCATTCTCTCTAAAGTTTGTTCTAAGTGATACAAATGTTCATCAACCGAAGTTGACTTTACCACTACATCATCAATGTATACTTCCAAGAATTTATGGAGAAAATCATGAAAGATTAAATTCATGACCCTTTGATAGGTAGCTCCTGCATTCTTTAATCCAAAGGCCATAACTACCCATTCGAATGTTCCTATATATCCAGGACACCTGAATGCCGTTTTATGAGTGTCTTCTTCTGCTATATAAACCTGATTATAACCAGCATTACCATCCATAAAGGACAGCATTTGATAGCCTACGGTTGCATCGACTAATAAATCAGCAACAGGCATTGGGTATTCATCTTTAGGTGACGCTGTATTGAGGTCTCTGAAATCGACACATACTCTCACTTTTCCATTCTTTTTCATGACTGGAACCACATTTGAAACCCATTCTGCATATTTAACTGGTCGAATGAATTTTGCTTCGAATAGTCGTTCCATCTCCTTTTTAACTTGGGGAAGAACATCATCTTTCATTCTTCTAGGTGCCTGTTTGAACGGTACGTAATTTTCTTTTATGGGAATCTTGTGTTCAACCAATGATCTATCCAAACCTGGCATTTCATCATAACTCCAAGCAAAACAATCTTTAAACTTGCACAATAAATACTTAAACTTTTCCTTTATTTCATTAGGTAAAGTAGCATTCACATATGTAATCTTAGGATCTTCTTGAGTCCCTAAATTCACTTCTTCTGTAGGATCCTTAACCTGGGCCCTATCATCATCTAACTTAGCTGGTGCGGGTTTCAAATCCGCTAATCCTAAGTCCTTCATCGTTAACGGGCTATCATCAAAAACACATTCAGCCCAATTACAAGAAATAGGTTCACATGCCTGCAATTTCTTATCAACTAAAAAAGAAAATAATCTCTTAAAGGTGGCTTTCACAGTAGCCAACTCTTCACTTCCTGCATCTAAAAGGTTTTTAAACATTAAAAACTTGAGATTTACTACCAACAGGCCTTGCAATAACATTAGGCCTGACAAAATCTTTGCTCAATTCCCGAAAACCCTCCTTTATATAAGTAAGGAATTGACTTTCAGTTACACCAATCCCATTGGATTTCACTTCTGTATCCTCTATCTTCATTGGCCAGAGGTGTTCTTTGTAGAGATCTGCCTCAACGTTGTTAGTTTCTGCTTGGAAAGGATGCTGGTCTGCCCAAAAGACCTCCATTCCTCCTGTCTCTTCCTGCTTCAAAAAGATCAAGGCCTGGTGCAGAGAAGATGGTACACATCCATTTATATGAATCCAATCTCTTCCTAACAAGGCATTATAATTGGACGATGAATCGACTACGAAAAATGTAGCATTCATCTTTCTCTTCCCAATCTGCAATTGTAAGGATATGACTCCTTTAGCAGGGGAACATCCCCCAGCAAAATTCCCAACAGTGACCTCTGTTGGAATTAGGTCATCATTGGTTTTGTTTAACACCTTCATCATTCGTGAGGGTAAGATATTGACCACTGCTCCATTATCGACCAACACTTTTGAGATAGGTTGGCCATTCATATGGATTTTAACATACAAGGGTTTCAAATGTCTGATTGAAGCATCATCAGGGGGTCTAAGAACTACTACTTCTGTCCCCTTTTCATCTGTTTCAACATTAATCAACTGTGATTGAGTTTTTTCTTCTTTTTCAACTATTTTAACAGTCGATTGTGTTTTATCTTCTACGTCACCTGCCAATTCCATAGGCTGATCTGGCTTTGCCTTAAAATGTTTTGGCAAAACTAAAATCATATGACACTGATAATTGATAGGTACTGACCCGAATTGGATTGCGGCCAAGCTTTCCCCAAATGTTGCTGATTTCTGTGGAGATGGAGTAGCATCTTTGATTAGATCTTCTTGCTCTGATTCTTCATCGAGGAGATCATCATCATCTGCTTCCATGAGCTTCTGAAATTCTTCCATCTTTTTCTTCAAACTCTGCTTTAGTTCCTTTCTTCCTTTGGGTAGGATAATCGATTTCGAAGATGCCGCAGTAGTATCTTGTACTTCATGCTCGGAGACATTCTGCTTTTGACTGCTGGTTCCCTCTTGACCTCGAGTCCATACCATGTTTGGAACCTTATGTGGTTCCACTTTCTCCTTATGCTCAAAGACATGGTCCCATGGATCATTATATATTCGGGCTGCAAACTTCCTCTGAAGCCTTCTCTTTTGTGAAGTAGACACCTTAGTATACCACCCTTCTGCTGGAAATTTTGGGTGACTAAGCGTACTCCAATTCTCATGATCATTATTTGGAGGCATTACCATTCTGGGCTGGTGCCCCCCATATCCATAAGGACCTCTGCCTCGTGGTCCCATACCTCTTCTAGGACCAGCACCTCTGTAATTTGAGTACCTCCCTCGACTAGGAAATTGATATCCCACTGCTTCCAATTCCTGACTGGAGGGTACTCCGGGCCTTGCAGGCACCACTGGATGTCCTCGGAATAGAAATGGTCCATCATCTGGTCCATAGCAATGTTCTGACTCTATCCTATTAAAGAGTCCAGGATCGATTCCCTCATAAATCAGCTTCGCCCCAACATAAATCTGGAGATCGTTTCCACCCATAGTGTTGAATCGAAGTCCTGATTTAGAGAATGCACATTTCTGTTCCTTTTCAGCTATGATTGCTTCCCCATATTTAATTTCTCGTCCACATCGAATACAAAGATAATCATTGGGGAATCTTAATGGTTGAGACTTTGCCGATTCTTCATCAGTCTCCATTCGGTCTCCTTCTCCCTGTTTTTGCCTTACAACAGTTGATCCCAACCTTTTAGCTAGGTTAGCATTTACCATATTGATTTCCACTTTTGGAAAAGGGTCGGACTCAATGCTCATCGGATCTTTTTCTCCTTTAGCATACTGCAGCAACCCCTTTTGAATCAAATCCTGCACGCAATTACGAAATGTAACACAATTGTTAGTATTATGCCTAAACGAATTATGCCATTTACAATATTCTTTTCCTTTCTTTTCTTTGTCAGAAGGAAGAATATGTCCAGGACTTAAAACGATAAACTTTTGTTTAAGTAATTCATCGAATATCTGGTCAGTTTGTGTTAAATCGAATGAATATTGCCTATAATTAGCTTGCCCCCCACGTCGATTGGGTTGGGATGAAGGCATATTCATCGGTTTCTCTGTCTTCACAAGAGTGTCACAAATAATAGGAGTTTTGCCAATAACTTGTGCGACATCAATTTCCATATCACCCTCTATCTCTTGGTAATATGTACCTAGAGATGAATTTTTTAACTGTTCTTCTTCCTGAAGAATTGCCTCGAATTGCGAGGCTCTTTTTGAGAGTTCAAATAAGTCTTTAAAATTAGACCCATTAAACTGTTTCTTAAAGTTGAACTCAAGGCCATCTTGTGCTATTCGCACAATCTCAGTTTCAGGGACATTACAGTGGCATTGATTTCTCAACCTTTTAAATCTGGTCAAGAATTGCTCTGCTGTTTCAGTCGACTTCTGTTTCAATTTGGCTAAGTCAGCAATTGAAACTTCTGGTTCATGTCTAAAATATTGAGCATGAAATTGCTCTTCCATATCTTGCCAAGTATGAATAGAATTAGCAGGCAAACTAATAAACCATGTGAATGCCGTTTTTGTCAATGAATGAGGAAATAATTTCAACTTAAGAACGTCATCCATTCCTAGTTCACCCAACTGAAGGCAGAATCTGCCCACGTGTTCTATGGTTGATTGATTCTCAACACCACTGAAGAGTGACAATTCAGGGAGTTTGTAACCTCTTGGCAACGGAACATTGTCTACCCATTGTGGGTAGGGTTTCCTAAACATGGGTTTTTCTAACCGACGCAACCCTGGACCATACATGTCTTGAATGATTTCTGTAATCTGTGCTCTATTAATACCCATAGGGTCCTGCACTCTATTATCATGCAACGGTTCCATGGCTCTATAAACATTTGGAGCATTTCGTGTGACACATGGTTGCGTGAAAGGAAAATTCTGATTATTACCAACACTTGGGTGTACATATGAGCTATTGCCGTTGCCATTGCTTGGCAAGGCTTGTGTGACATAGTGTGCGTATGGACCATTATTTGAGACATTCTGTGTGGTATGCTGATCATTATTTACCACATGGGTTCTTGTGAACCCGTGTTGGATAGTCTGACCACTATTCAAATAACCATTTTGTCCATAACCACTACTATTCCCAACTTCGTAAGCAGATGGGATATTCTGATAAAAGCTAGTTGGCCTGACCGTAGGTCTAAATGTATTTGATTCCATGACTGGCCGACCATGTACATATACATTTGATTCAAAAGCAGGATTAGAATATACCTGTGGAGGAGCCTGTTTAGGCATATCACTATAACGCACTTGTTCATGAACTACTCCATTTGCATCAACATCGATGGTAGATGGAGGGATAACCACTCTTCTCATTAGAGTGATTAACTCTTGTGCTGCTTCGTCTTCTGGATTAGACAAAACTTGTGCTAACTGTCTAGATAGACTTTGCACATCGACTAATAGTCCTGAGCCATTTCCTTGGCCATTTTCTGACATCCTTGGGACAGGATGTTCTTCGGTTTGAAACTCCAAGCCTTCGTTCTGAGGCTCTGTAGGACGGTCGCTTTGCTTCCTTGTAGTTGGGGCCATCACTTCCAAATTAGTAAGATGCCCTCCTTCTAGCGCCAATTCTTGTTTGTCTATTTTTTGTGGATAGTCGATGATCGACTAAGAAATTGTAGTGTGTGCTGGAAATGTGGTGTTTGTGGTGGTGGAGTTTGGTTCCTTGCCGTGTTTCAGGACTTCTCTGGAAGCAAACTTAATGAAGTGAATGGAGATGAAAGAAGAATAACAAAATGGACTTTATTATTCCTCGAAGTAGAAGTCAGTCGACTGTGAGAACACAATCGATTGGACGGTTAAGTTACAAGCTACTCCTAGAGCAAGAAAAGTAAAGTACAGATAAAAAGTACAAGCCTTTGGGCGATTGAGTGGGGGTTCAAATCGTCTTCAACTTTAGTATTTATAGGCTGCCACCTCGACTTGAATTTCAAACTGGGCAGAGTTCCCTCTCTAAATTTGAATCAAGCGGTTGCTGCATTTCCCTCTTCTCCTCCATGATCTCTGAGTAGACGGTTACTCCACACGATCCCATGTTGTATTAGAAATTGATCCAAACACACGTTCTCTGGAAAGATTGTGTTTGATCGTTTCAACTTCCTTCATCAACCGCTACTCGTGTTGTGCATTTGTAACTTGTTCGTGGACACGTGTCCTGCATTTAAAAAACTCTAACCGTCGACTAGTCCATTTGATTCTATAATATTTAATTAGGTGTGATCAACACGTGTCCCAACTTAGTGTAGTCGATTCACGTTGACAAATTTGTGGTGTAAACACGGTGCCACCCAAAGGCACCAGCCTGATAAATCAATCCCACACCGTTGCCGGGCAGCCTCTAGGCGACCCCACCAGACACGAGCATTGTGTGAGACCCATACACTTGTAAAAACTACCAGTGCCTCATTGGCAGGGAAAAAACACAAGGGTTCTCTGATTGCAAGGACTTTTTCGATTTACAGGGGGGAGAGAAGAGCCGGTGGCTCTTCGACGCAGGCCTCGACTACGGGATCGACCAAGTACTGAGCACGAAACCCCATGGCACGATCCGCATCGGGCTCGACATAGGCGGAGGTTCCGGTACGTTTGCCGCCGGAATGAAGGAAAGGGATGTGACCATCATAACCACTTCAATGAATTTCGATGGGCCATCCAACAGCTTCATTTCGTCGCGTGGGCTGTTGTCCATTTGTGGAGATCAAATTGTGCCAGTACCGTGCCATTTTACTAATCGAAACGACACGGGAGTGCCTTACGGTTCCAGAAATTTAAAATCAACGAATGCAATAGTTACTATGTAGAACCGATTGTCCATGCCAATATCAACGGCTCGGGATACGGATAGGGTATATTGTTGGATTGGAAACAATATAACTATAAGAGACTTGGGAGTCGAAAATTGCCTTAATCGTTTTTCCATCTCCATAGGTAACGACCTGAAGATTATAACGCACAGATGTTAAAATATGAGCTCTCAACAGCTCGAAGAAAAGTCATTGTTAAATACGCACACAATCACGTCCACTAAACATTTTTTTCCGCATATGATTGTTTCCAAATGACTTTAAAAATATCAATACGTAAATAAAAATCAAATACTGGACTGTTAAATTTTGATATAAACACAGTCTCACAAAGAGAACTCATGCTTTGGGATTCCAACGATATCAACTTGTGAAAGAAATGCAAAACTAACAAATCAAACAAGGCAAAATTTATCAGCAACAACTTGAGGGCCCAACGCATCAAAATCGAGATTGAAACTCGGTAGCTACTCCCACTGCAATATGGAAACTAGTTCTTCATCAAAATTGAGATCGAAGCTTGGTAGCGGCTCCCACTGCAATATGGAAACTAGTTTGTCAAAATCCGCATCCATGTCCGAAAGCTTTTGGGAGTAATTTTCCTGCCTCTCCACTTCCAAAAATTCTTCTGAGAAAGGTCTTGGGGCAAGTCCGGACAGGGTATGAGGGTCCGAGCCATCAAAATCACGACCGAAACTTGGTAGCTGCTCCGACTCCAATACAGGAACTTGTTCTTCAAGATCCGCATCCATGTCAAGAAGCATTCGTGAATAGTTTCCTTGCCTCTCCATTTCCGAAAATTCTTCCGAGGAAGGTGTTGGGGGAAGGCAAGATAGGGTTTGAGGGACTGACGCGTCAAAATCAAGACTGAAACTTTGTAGCTGCTTCGACTCCAAAATTGGAACTCGTTCTTCAAGATCCGCATCCATGTCAAGAAGCATTTGTGAATAGTTTCCTTGCTTCTCCGCTCCCGAGAATTCTTCAAAGGAAGGTGTTGGGGTAAGCCAAGATAGGGTTTGAGGGACCGACGCATCAAAATCAAGACCGAAACTTCGTAGCTGCTCCAACGTAGGAACTTGTTCTTCAAGATCCGCGTCCATGACGGCCGATAGCATCCGCGAATGATTTCCTTCTTTCTCCACTTCCGAAAGTTCTCGCGAGTAAGGAACAGTTTCAGTTTCCGGTGCTTCCATCTTCTGTTCTTGCTCAAACTCCCTCCTAGTACGCTTTGCGGGTTTCCGGACCGTAACAGCAGCATCACTAGCAGCAGCAGCCTCAACATTCTCTGCTCTCCCCGTAGATTTCTTGGTGCAGTTTACGTTGCTCGGAAATATCTTGGTGTGTTTTGAGTCGTATTTTCTTTTTATCCTACAAAGAACATATTCTCCTTTAGGCCATTGTTCGAACTCATGCATGATCCAACGGCCTTTTTCCATCGCTCCTGATTCGTCCGTGGTCCGAAAACATAGCGTCCTCTTGTACCCTATCAGTTTAGGATCAGTCTGTTTGTCATTAGGACCGGTCTGTTGGTTGTATATTGGTTCAGGACCGGTCTCTCCATGCCACGAGCCACAACCAGCCGTTCTAGCTATCCGTTTGTCGCTGCCTTTGGCCTTGATCAACTTGGTGAGAACGTAGACGCTGCTTTCTATCCACGGGTTGTTTCCTGTGAAAATCTGCCACGGGGCTTTGTTTCCGGTCCCGTAAATCTCGCACTCGAAAACGACGTCGCAAGGCAGGGCTTTACCGTTGGACTTGCTCCCAAGATAGTCGATAACAAGTTCTTGATCTGTAGGCGTAAACCTATAACCCACTGGGACGCTCATGTCTTGTTCTCGATCTCTCACCTCTCTACGCTCTCTCTCTCTAATCTTTGGTAATACTCTCTACGCTCTCTCTCTCTAATCTTTGGTAATACTCTCTCTCTCTCTCTCTCTCTCTCTCTCTCTCTCTCTCTCTCTCTCTCTCTCTCTCCCTCTCTCTCTCTCTCACGTTGTTGGTCCAGGTAATGTGATGCGATATATATAGGACAATAGAAAGTCGGCTATGTATTTCCTTATCGAAACAAAAAACGTGACTTTGGGTTAATTAGTTGGAATTAACGGACCAATTGGTGGTGTTGGGTTAAATTGTGGAGTAATTATTCAGCGGTCGCGCAGTGTCGTGACACCCTAATTCGCCACAGGTTTCTGTAGAGTCGATATACTTTGTACTACTGAGCCCCACAAACATGTATGGTTGAGTCTCACGTGACGGTGTTTCAAGACCGCTAAATATTTTTTTTAGTTTTGGTGAGGGTGGTGGGAAACTACTGGATTTCCACTCCCGTCAATATCCAATTTACAAATTTCTCTAGATTTTGAATTTTTTTCGTATTTATTAATTTTGCGGCAAACTTATGTGAATTATTAATTCATCTTGACAAGAGAAATCGATAAAGTAAAAAATTTGTACTTTTACCCAAATATTTTAAGAAATAATCACTTTTAGCAGAAAAAGTGAAATAAGTTGAATTATTTTGAGAAATAAGTGATTATTTCCCAAAATATTTTGGTAAAAGTAAAAAAAAAAATTACTTTTCCGGTTCCTCACGTCTAGACGAATCAACATTCTACAAAAGTTTGACGCAAAGCTAAGAAATGCAAAAAAAATTCAAATAATGACAAACCAACTCATTTTAAGTTTAGTTTAAGAACGCAACCTAATTAAGAGTTTGTTGTATTCCCTAATTTTCTGTCGTTCCTAGGAGAAATTTTTCAATGCCGACCGGGTACCGGCCACGTGGTGCCAAGCACGCATCTCAACCGTCTAAATATGTTTTGGACGGCTCAAATCTGTTTGGGCTTGAGGGGGTGTCTTGATAATTTTACACTTAAAAATTACTCAAACAAATCTGGGCCTTCCAAAACAAGTTTGGACGGCCGAGATGTGTGCTCTACACCACGTGGCCGGTACCCACTCGTCACTTAAAATTTCTCCGTTCCTAGACTTCTACACGTACCAATGAGGACGTGCCAATTAGTTTTGGGGGAAAAGGTTTAATTTTGTAAATTTATTCCTCATTAATCAGATCAATTGATTTATTTTGTGACTTTGACCTCACAATTCTAATGAAATTGTCCCACGTATGATGCAAACCCCATTCAAATCATAACTTTTTCCTCCTTTTGACAATAATTTTTTTTTTTTTTTTGTAACATAGTTTTTGGGTCAGTTTGCGTGCACCACGGGATAGTAGAATTTGATAACCACCAATCATTAAGTGTGGATAATATACGTTCAATGGTAAAAAATTTAAATTTTCAATACGTACACTACGCCAAATTTTTGCATCAGCAGCATTAAAACTGGCTCTCCAACCCCCAAAAAAACCCTTCGGCTTCAACATCTTCCTCTGCCTCCCGAGGGGAGAGGTTGTGAAGGCATTTTACAGCTCCATCCGTCTCACTGCCGTTTTGGCCACCGAACTCCTTCCCACCTCGTCCTCTTCTCCGATCGTGGCACCGGTTATCACAGTTGGTGTAGCCGGTTCTGCTCAATGGCGAGGTGCGGTCTTAGGGTTGGAGAGAGGATCGTGTGTTTTCTGCTCCAATTGTGCCGCCGGCTATCACAATTAGTGTTATCAGTTTTGCTCAACGGCAAGGTGTGGTACGTCATTGACGTTGGGGAAATTGCGTATGGTGTGCTAGTGTGGCCACTAGATTTGGGTTTACTATTTTTAGTGGTGCTCAAAGCTTCAAAGGGTGATTCCGTGTTGGTGGTGGACTACTGTTTCCCGATTGTTTTGGTGGGCAACGACTCTGGTCATCGGCTACGGGTCTGGTGGTTTAATTTCGACCTGCTTCGAGTTTTCAGGTGGAAGTTGTTTGCCTGGGTATGGTGGTCGGCGGTTGCTTTGGGTGGCGGTGGTGTGTGGTGGCTGTGTTTTGGTTAGGGTTAGGTTTGGGGTTGGGCCAGGCTTGGCTCCCCTTGGATTGGGTATGGCCCATTGATGTTCGTTATTGTATGATTTAGGAATATTAGGCCTTTTTCTCTTAATTGCTTTGATCTAGGTTTTTAGACCCATTTAGGGTGATTGGGCTTTGGCCTTTATAGGAGTTTCGTCCCATTGGGTGTTCTAAATTGGCTTCTTGCCAATTAAGTTATTGGGTTTCAAATTGGCTGATTGTTCTTCTGATCATGAAGACATTATTTCCTTACTCCTATGAGCCTTGTAACAATTTTAAGATTAATGAATATTTTTTTTGTTGTTCAAAAAAAGCGGCATCAAAACCGCCGGTAACAGTCCCAAAACCTCGCCGATTAAAGTAAATTATCGCTCATAAAAGTTCCGCCGGCAAAATAATTGTCGAAATTACAAAACGGCAGTAAATTACCGCCGGTAAAGGTTTCTGGCTATTAACGGCGGTTTTACTACCGCCGCTAAAAGTTCTGGGAAAAAACAGGTGAGCCATGCCTATATCTATGGTTATGGATACGGTTTGTGTATTATGCTGGATTGGAAACAATATAACTATAGCAGACTCAGAAGTTGAAAGTCACATTATTCGTTTTTCCATCTCCACAGGTAATTAACAACCAAAAGTTTATTACACGAAATTGCAAAGGCCAAGATCATTTATGCTATCAATGTGAGACTCAATCTGAAGATTAAGAATCTACCCTTAAGAAATAAAATAACATGTCAATGAGTCTTTGTTGGTCGAAACGAATATGAGAGCTTGAATATTCGCTTTGCCGTGATAAGAAATGTAAGTGCAAGATATGCATATGCAGCACCACCAGATGCTTCGTTACCAAGAAAAATACTTTTTATCTTAACCAACTGTGTCTATTTAGATCATGAGAGTGAACCAACAAGCAGAAGGATATGGGTTCCACAAAGAAAGATAGCCAGAGTTTCTTGATTGAAAGATGAGAGCCAAGAAAGATTCAGAGTCTAGCCAAAATTGGCAAGGATTGATTCTGAAGACGAAGTCGTTCGGGACTTTCTCATCGTTGAGTTCACTTTCTATTCAGCATTGCAATGCCAGGTCTTTTAGTTTGCTCAAACTAGCACTCTCTGGATCGATATATAGTAAGGTGGAAAATCGGAGGTTTAGGAAGGCAGGGGTAATGTCATGGGTTCAGTTTTCTGTACGTGGTGACCCTTCAAAAAATCTTGGCTACGACTCCCTTGCTTCTCTTTTTGTAGGTTGGATATTGGTCTTTGTCGCAATGGCTTGGTTTTTCTTTTGCTTTTTTCTTTGGGATTCTGAGGATATACGTACACTCCCTTGCTTCTCTTTTTGTTTTTCCTCATACCGATATTAACTTGCGAACAAAATGAAAAACTTACAAATCAAGCAAGTCAAAATTTATCAGCAACAATAATTTTTAATACAGAAAAAAAAAAAATTAGCGTCGGTGCTCTCAGTTTCAAAAGTTTCAAGATATAATTCCCACGATGATGAGCTTTCAAGGAGTATTTGGCAAGAATATTGCAGCCCCAATCATTTAAACGTTATTGCTTCAAACTGAAATACTTCTTTCAGGAAATATAGAACCAGCATCTGTACGTTGTTTTCGTCCACCCAACAACCTTATTCCATTCATCACATCACCAGACATCATTTTAGCGACGACAGAATAAATTGCGAAATCCAATTTGCTAAACTACCATGAGAGAAATAAATGACAGAGTGACCCCTTCATATCCCTTTGATACTTGTATCGCAATTCTGTGCTACGTATGTGCGGTGCAAAAGAAAGCAAAGCAACAGGCAAATAGAACAGCAAACCAATAGACAAATTAAAGAAGCAAACCATTAGGAAAATAGAAGTAGGTCTATACTCCAAGAAAGGAAATTATTCACAGATGCTCTGACTCCAATATAGAAACCAGCTCCTCATAAGATCCGCATCCGACATGGAAGAAAGCATTTGTGAATAATTTCCTTGCTTCTCCGCTTCCGAAAGTTCTTCCGAGAAAGGTGTTTGGGCAAGCCCATATAGGGCTTGTGGGTCCAACGCATCAAAATCAAGATCCGCATCCATGTCAAAAAGCATTTGTGAATAATTTCCTTGCTCCTCCACTCCCGAAAATTCTTCCAAGAAAAGTGTTGGGGGAAGCCAAGATAGGGTTCGGGAGTCCGACGCATCAAAATCAAGACCGATTCTTGCTAGCTGCTCCGACTCCAGCATAGGATGTAGTTCTTCAAGATCCACATCCACGTCGGAAAGCATCTGTGAATAATGTCCTTCCTTCTCCGCTTCCAAAAGTTCTAGCGAGTAAGGAACTGTATTTTCTGTTTCTCGTGCTTCCACCGTCTGTTCTTGCTCAAACTTCTCCGTCCTGGCACGCTTTGCAGGCTTCGGGACCTCAACATTCTTTACTCTCTTCGGAGATTTGTTGGTGTCTTTAGAGTCATATCTTTTCTTTTTTATCCTACAAAGAACATATTCTGATCCTTTAGGCGATTGATTATTCCTAGCCGAAGTACCATTACCGCCATACAAAGAGAACTCGTGCATGATTCAATGGCCTCCTTCCCCACTCTCGTCCATCGCTCCCGATCCGTTCTTGATCCGAAAACGCAGCATCCTCTTGTACCCTATCACACGATGCTTTTTGTCGAGTATTCGTGCAGGGCCGGTCTCTCCATGCCACGAGCAACAACCGGCCGTTCTGGCTGTCCGTTTATCGCTGCCGGAGGCTTTGATCAGCTTCGTGAGAACGTAGACGCTGCCTTCTTCCTTCTTCCCACGGATCATTCTTGGTGAAAATATGCCATGGAGCTTTGTTTCCGGTCCCATAAATCTCGCGCTTGAAAACGACGTCGCAAGGCAGGGCTTCTGCACCCTTGGACTTCCTCCGAAGATAGTTTGATAACAAGTTCTTGGTCTGTTGGCTTAAACTTATAACCCGGTGGTAAGCTCATCTCTCTCTCTCTCTCTCTCTCTCTCTCTCTCTCTCTCTCTCTCTCTCTCTCTCTCTCTCTCTCTCTCTCTCTCTCTCTCTCTCTCTCTCTCTCTCTCTCTCTCTCTCTCTCTCTCTCTCTCTCTCTCTCTCTCTCAGTGATCTCACGTTGTTAGCCCAGGTAATGTGATGGGATATATATAGCACAATCAAAAGTCGGCTATTTATACATAGCACAATCAAAAGTCGGCTATTTATACATAGCACAATCAAAAGTCGGCTATTAGAGTAGTAGACTAGTAGTGTAGTACTTTGGGTTAATTAAGTTGGAACAGATTAGTCGGTGGTGTTGGATTAACTTGTGGAGTAATTATTCAATGGTCGCATGGTGTCGCAACATATTTGTCCATCACACGTTTTTGCAGAGTTGATATACTTTATATTGCACCCCACAAACATGTTTGGCAAATAAAGATGTTGAGGCATCACGTGACGGTGTCTCAACAATAATAATTTTTTTTTGTTGAGCTCCTGCCGTAACGAATGGGTTGTTTGATCACTGGTTTCCTTTCTCCGTTTGGGTTGGCCAAAGGAGGCATGGTGGTGATCGGAGGCGGATGGTCAGCGGTTTGGATTTGGTTGTTGTCTGAGTGTTGTGCGTTAGTGGGCGGCGGGCTAAACATTTGTAACGTTAGGGTTTGTTTTGGGCCTTTGGGGGCTGGGCTTGGCCCACTTTGGTGGGTGGGCCAGGCTTCTTTGATTGTGCTTAATTGTAAGATTTGGATTTTTTAGGTCATCTAATATTTAGAGCTTCATCTGTAATATTTGGACTTTAAGGCCTTAAAGTGTTTTGGACTTTGCCCTTAGGTGCGAATGGGCTTGTCCCATCTGATTGTTTTTTTCAACCTTTGGTTGGAAATCTCTTTCTCCCTCCCCTTAATAAAATGTTACAATACTTTTGTCGATTAAAAAAATTATTATTATTTTTTCTAGATTTTCTGACGGTGGGGAAATTAGTGGATTTCCACTAATTAAGAGTTGGGTGTATTCCATAATTCTCTCTCGTTCCTACACTTCTTCACCAAATAGGACGTTCCAATTAGTTTCAGGCTTGAATTCTGAGGCAAAGTTGGATATTTTGTAGACGTCCTAACTGATACTGGATTGAGCTTATTTTTTATAGGGACCGTAAACAAAGTATTTGAAACAAAATGAGCAGCTCCGATCATTTTTTTAGAACCCAAAATGGACCTAAATGAATAATGTACCAATAGCACCTTTGTGGAAATAAAGGTATCATTTTCAAAAACTGAAAGTAAGCAAGACAAATGTACATATTCATTTTTAAGCAAGCAAATACAAAAACGATTTAGTTTTATATGAGGACATTGAGGAGTATTTTAATCATCCCTAATTTTCAAAAAAAATTATTTTTTAACTGAGAGAGAGAGAGAGAGAGAGAGAGAGAGAGATGTTTTAGGAATATGGAGAGTTACTTCATTAGATAAAAAAAAGATTTAAATAAATATTGGAATATCATACTTTTTAGATTTTATTATTTGCTTGGTTATCTTATAGTAACATCTTCCATAATTGCAAACTAATTTGAATTTGTCTTATTCACAATCCAAATTTTTACTTCGTAATAATTAATAATATATATGTACTAGTGCATGCCCGTGCCTGAAGGCACGGCTTGAATTCGGTATTCAACAAATTATTCAGTTTTGTCCCTAGCTCTAACCTTTTGAAGGCCAAGGCCCCATTTGCAAAATTTGAACTACACAACAACTCATGCATGCACAAATAAATGCTGTCTAAAGCACGACGCCACATCAACACGAAATCTTGTACAGTGCATGCAATATATCAACTCTTACCCAACGAATCCAACTACGCAAAAAATAATAATTAGCCCAAGCATTTATAGAACGCCACATCTATTTCCAAAATAAAGTATTGTTTTGCACCCCATTTCCACCCAAGCCTGAATGAACCCATGCCTAAAGACATGACTCAATGTAACAGCAAGTTTGCAACTATTCAGAACTTCCCAATTTTACATTTGCTAGAAGTGTCTTTTCGGAGCTACAATGTAATAACCATGAATTTCCCATGATGAAAACAACCTTCAGTAATCAAACACCATGTGCAAGCATGGAGCTATAATAACATTAATTGAGCTAGTATAACAAATAGAAATGGAAGGTGAGTTTGTAGAGCTCCATTTAACTCAATGTGGAAGCATTCAAATTTCAGATCAAATTGAATCCCGCATCATCACAAAGTTCAATTGTTTATCATCCCATCAATAACATTAGTTCGAGGGTAGTGGCCACCACCCTCAGAAACAAAAAGATTCATGTGAAGAAGCACACATTGATCATATAAATAGAAGACAAAAAGATCCAGCCATGTGGAGATAAAAATAAATAAAATAAAAAATGTATAAATACAAATGTATACCAAATGTATGTATTTTCATTAACCCAACCATAACATTCAATCAAGGGAGCATGGTACCACCACCCTTTTAGCATTCGCCCAACAACTAATGAAACAAAGAGGAGTAAGAATAAAACGATCAGACCTACTGGCATATAAAAATCATCTTCATCTTCATCTTCATTCCCAATGAAATCATCTTCTGGCATTTTTTTATACCTTCACTTCAACCCCATTCTTTGAAAGCCTTGCAAGCAAGCCGCCATTCAAAACCATAAAACTATGGTAAAACAATTCCGACCAGGCAAAAATTTGTTTAAATATCCAATATTATGTAGTTGCCCAAATAATCAATGAGTACTTCTTAAGTTTTTCCCATGATACAAAGGGTTGCCTACTTCACATATATCCCAAAACTGTTTCCAAAGTAAAAAGAATGTTCTATTATTGAGATAAGATCCTACCAATTATGGGCGAAAAATGCATATCGAACAAAAAATTAAAGCAATTTCGCTCATCTAATTAATCCAGTGGTGGAGCCAGGATTAGGACCTGGAGGGGCCAGCTTACTTTTTTTTCCTTGGCCCAATGAAACCAAAGCTTGCTTACATTCTCACTTGATGAAACTTCCTCTACAATAAGGAAAAAAAATGTTATAGGAAACATGGAGAAAGGGAAGATGATGACCTTGAAACATGGTAAACCCATAAGTTACATTCTAATGGAATATCCTGTACCTTGATTTATCGGTTAACCCATAAGTTAAATGACCTGCATTAAGGAAAAAATAAAATGTTAGGAATTGAAAATAATCCATACCCTGAACTTAGTGGACTACAGTTTCTAAGGTTAACCTCTGACCCTTTCACAGCATCAATCTATAGCCATGAACCATTCATCGATTGAAAGGATGGGGAGAAATGTTTGAAACAAAAGGGATAGGAGGAGGATAAGTAATATGGAGAGGAAGAGATACGTCGATAAAAAGGGAACAAAATTAATACTTACAAATTAAACTTGAAAAAAATATAAAAATTGTATAAGAATCGGAATATTGGTAATACTTACAACACCATCACTCCTACGAATTGGGGTATTTGCAGAAAAATTCACTTGAAATTTCGTATTATATGCCATCACTCCTATGAAGCTGCAAAAAGAAAATAAAAAGAAAATTATTAGTTAACTCTATAAACAAAGGAAAAACCATAGAAAGTGTAAATAACTTAATGCATAAAAGGGATCTTTTGATTTTTGGAGATTTGTTAGTAAATAGTTTTGTTAGTAAAGAGTTTTCATTATAAGCTCTTCCAATTTTTTTTCAAGGTAATAAGGTAATCACGGAAACAAAGGATTCCTTTTCGGTAATAAGGTAATCACAGTACGTAATAGCTCTTCGTAATTACCAAAAAATCGTTTACCAAAAATCACGGAATGCTGAAGGAAATCACCGAAACGGCTCTTCCATATAATATAGATAGGGTAAGCATCCCAAGTATTTGATTAAATGTCCGAACCATCCAGGTACCCTACGGCTAAGAAGTTTCTGACTTTGGAAAACGTTATTGACTGACTTGAGTAGCATATTGTCTTTTAATTTGTATTCAATTAAAGTCTTCTAATTAATTTTTTTTGAATCATCAAGAAAGCCATAAAGTTTCCAAGCATAAAATGAATGTAATCAATTCAAATTAAAATAAATGAATGGATAGGGAGAAAAAATAAGAACGGTGTACCAAAACAAAGATTAAAAAGAGAATCCTTGATTTCAAAAAAGAAAATCAAAACAATTGTGAAGAAATTGGATATATGTTGTGCCACGATTGCGAAGAAAACCAACATACCAAAATAAAGATTAAAAAGAAAACCCTCCAATCCAAAAAAGAAAAAACATTAGTAGTACCTCGAATTTAAGCTCGACACATAATTTCTCTAAATATATTTTTACTTTCAGCTCCTGCAGTAAAATTTTAGTAGAAAGTAAGAAGAAATATGAGTAGAAATCGTTCAAGAAGAAAATCAAACTTGCATGAGAACTAAAAAAAAATCCTTCGATGTTTAAATCCCTTGCATGAGAACTGAAAAAAATTGTTCAAGAAATCAAACTTACCTCACTATCGATAATGGTTGTTCAGAAGTTGGAAAACGTGGAAAATGTATGCCTGTGACAAACAAACCGTAAACAACATAGACCTTGTAAATAGAAGGTATAATCAAAATTTAAATCTTTGAAGTAGGAAAGATTAATCTTATTTCCTTTATTTTCGGCTAGCTGATTGCACTAATTGTAAACGTCAACATACTTTCCACGTTTATCATTTCAATCCTCCTGTGATTTGGGGTAGCTGATTTCGGGTATATTTCCAAATAAACCAGTAAACTCAATCCTTTTGTCAAATAAAAATGGTAGATTTCCTTTAGTTCCAAAAATGTAATCTCAGCCGTGGTGGTAAATGTGGTAACATTAAAAATCGCAGGGAACCAATCTCAGCCGAAAATGTGGCATTACAAGTAGTAATCTTTCTTTGTGGTTAATACATTAGGAAACTTCATTTCTTTGATCTAACGGCTGTAACCTTATCACTAAGTACGATGGAACGGTTGTAGAAGGTGCTCTATTTGTAATATAAATGTCTTTCCGTGTATAGATGTCTTTCCGTGTACAGAACAAAACAATGTTGTAGTGCATCAAATATGGAGCTGAAAAAAAATTAAAATTTTTTATTCGATAAGCGGGAATCAAAAAAAAATACCCCGTGTTTGGAAACGCGGAAAGGAAAGGAAAATTTATTCTGTTTGGATTTACGGTTAAAGGTTGTTGAATTCAACTCCTCTTTGAATTACTCCATGGTTAAACTTAGAAGATGCATAATCCAAGAGTAGGAGTCCTACAGGTTTTTTTCCCAGTCGATAAAAGAGCATAGACAATTTCGCCGGGGAGCAGAATTATGGTTCCGATTGATCGGTTGGGTAATTTTCGCAATCTCGCTACTTCTTCTTGTTGATCGTCGTCTTTTTTTCTGTTTCACATTTGTGCTAGTTTGTGTTATGCTCAGTTTGCGCTTTTTTTTTTTTGCTTCCGTCCACTGGCTTTTGATTGTGAGAAAGGAACAGAAGAGAAAGGGTTGTAGTTTCATACCAAGTCTCGCTAAAAGTGATTAGATTTGGTGAGAAACAAACTGGACCCGATAAAGATTCGTCCTTTTGTTTATTTTCATCTTTTTTCCACCATTACTTATCTCTTTCTTTAGCTATCCAAATAAGTGAAAGGTTTCTTCTTTCTTTTCTTTTCTCACCATCCAAAGGTGTTGTAAGAACACAAAAAGTAGAAGAGAAAGAGCAAGGAAAAAAAAAATTCAGCATGACAGTGGGGAAGGAACCCAGTGATTAGATTCAATGCACTTCTAATTGATTTCCTTAGTTATTTCTGTTTTCTTCTGCAAATTATCATTTCATTTGAATGTATTGCTGATAGCATTATTTGAGTTGCTTTATGACTTCGATTATATCGCATCTTCACTTTCGTTTTGATTCTAAAACAAGCCTAGTGCCCTTTCAACCGTACAGAAATTGCATTTTCTTCCAGATATTTGTCCAGTACCTGCTTAGAGGACACAAAAATCCTCCTCTTCCATGTCTCAGTGTACTTACCAGGTGTTCTTAAGCTCCAGCGATGACACTAGTATCAACTTTTCAGATCACCTTTATACAGCGCTGGTTCACTCTGGAATTCACACTTGTCGAGCAGATGATGGAATTGAGAGAGGGCACAATATGCAGTCAGAATGTCAACGAGCCATCGAAGATTCCAGGATTTCAGTAATTGTCTTCTCGAAAGGCTATGCTTCTTCGGGACGGTGCCTTGATGAACTTCTAAATATTCTCCAACGCCGGAAGGCAGTTGGACATAGAATATTGCCGGTGTACTACAATGTGGACCCATCTGAAGTTGGGAAGCAGACTGGGAGTTTTGGAGAGGCGTTTGCTAATCATAAAGAACAATTCATTGCAGCAACAGATGGAAGGGAAAAGGATTTGATGGAAAATGTGGAGAGGTGGAGGGCAGGTCTCAGGGAAGTTGCAAAATTAAGAGGGATGGTCTTGCAAAATCAATCTGATGGGTAAATGTCCCGTAATTCTTTATAAGGCACCATTGGGCTGTATGTGCCCGTAATTTCATTCAGATGTTGCCCACACATAGTTTTGCAGTATTTACATAAAGATTCTGACAGGAACAGGATACATGTTAATTAGAAAAGAGTTCGAAATCAGTCTAGAAATATTGTTCTAGCAGCTGGTAGTTTTCTTGATAGTTTCCCTTTCCATGTGTTTGTAAGAAACATGAAATTCTTACTCTTCTCTTTTGTTGATCAAAATCTGTAGGCATGAATCGAAGTTCATCCAGGAAATTATCAAAGAGATCTCGAACAAACTGAATCGTAGGGTCTTGGGTGTTACCCAATACCAGATTGGAATTGATTCTCGAGTTGAGAGCATAAATTATTGGTTACAAGATGGGGCAACTGATGTTGGCATTGGGGTCATAGCCGGGATTGGTGGAATAGGGAAGACAACCATTGCCAAAACTGTCTATAACTCAAATTTTGACAGGTTTGAATGCAGTAGCTTTCTTTTAGATATTAGAGAGACTTCTAAACAGCCCAATGGTTTGGTACGTTTACAAGAACAACTACTTTCAGATATTTGGAGGTGTGGAAAACTAAAAATTGGCAGTGTTGATGAAGGAATGATTAAGATTAAAAATGCAGTAAGTTACAGAAGGGTTCTCGTTGTTCTTGACGATGTGGATCAACTGGATCAATTGAATGCAGTACTTGGAATGCGAGACTGGTTTTGTCCAGGAAGTAAGGTTATTGTAACAACGCGTTATGAGAAACTGCTGAAACCATATAAAGTTGACGAGACCTTTAAGGTTAAGGAATTGGATTATAATGAGTCACTGCAGCTCTTCAGTTGGCATGCCTTTGGACAAGCACATCCTATTGAAGGTTTCATGGAGTACTCAAAAAGTGTACTCCAACAGTGCAAAGGACTCCCTCTGGCTCTGAAACTGTTGGGTTCTTCTCTCCGTGATAGAAGTGCAGAGGAATGGGAGACTTCATTGGAAGAAATGGAATCATTCACTGGAAATCAGATCCTACAAACACTGGCAATTAGCTTTATGTCCTTACAAGATGATCACGACAGGAAATTATTCCTCCACATTGCTTCATTTTTTGTTGGGAAGGACAAGGAATATGTGGTCAAAATACTGGATGAATGTAATTTCTATACGACAGTTGGAATTGAAAACCTTGTGGATAGAGGCCTCATAACAATTGGAGAAGGGAATAAGGTGATTATGGATCAACTGCTCCGTGACATGGCTAGAAGAATTGTACACCAAGAGTCACCCAATGAGCCTGGGAGACGTAGCATAGTGTGGGATCATGAGGATTCTTTCCATGTATTGAGTAACAAAACTGTAAGAAAGATCCTTCCTATTGCACCCTCAAAAGAAGAGATAAAAGAAACGCTAGCTTCCTTATTTGTGTGTATGTGCTTCTGTAATTATGTTTGCATGCTTTTTACCTGACAATTCTTTATGCGCTACTAGGGTACAGAAAGGGTTCAAGGCCTCATCTTCAACATGCGTATATTGAGGAAAGCTAAATCTTCCATGTCAGCTACCAATGTTAGTCATACAAAACGAGAACACCCAATACATGATAGTCCAGACTGGTCATGGAAACGACGTCGTCTTAGCTTGTTCTCCTGGCAACGTCTATCCACTGCATTTCCAAAAGTTTTTCCCTCAGCAAAGGACGTAGACTTCAGAACTGATACTTTTTCAATGATGCCCAAACTAAGACTGCTCCAGCTTAATTATGTGCAGCTTGGTGGAAGCTATAATAGTTTCCCAAGGAAGTTAAGATTGTTGTGTTGGTATGGGTTCCCTTTAAAATCTATTCCTGATGATTTCCCGTTGGAGAACCTGGTATCTCTTGATTTTCGCCATAGCAATTTGGAACAACTTTGGAAGGGAACAAAAGTAGGTTAATCACCTTCCCCTGTCTTCATTTGTTGTTTTATTTTGTCATACGAGGTATGTACAGATTTGAGATGAGTTTGTAAGAACTCATTATCCTCTCTTTCTTCTTCCTTCCCTCTTGCAGTTCCTCAGAGTGTTGAAATTTCTGAATCTGAGTTACTGCCATAGCCTTGTCAGTACTCCTGACTTCTCAGGACTTCCTTGCCTTGAGAGACTATGGCTCAAGGATTGCACAAGTTTGAAAAAGGTTCATGAATCAGTTGGGGACCTTGAGAAACTTGTTCTTTTGCATCTAAAAGGCTGTAATAATCTTAGGAAGCTTCCTAGAAAAATTGGGCAGTTAAAATCGCTTGAGAAACTGATTCTATCGGGTTGCTCAAAGCTTGAAATGAATCCCATGGAGCTTGAGAAATTAAAGCCTCTGACAGTACTACATGCTTATAGAACAGCTATAACTCAATTATGCTTTACCAGTAGAAAGAGTGATCCATGGCCTAAAATTCTCTGGTCTTGGGTATCAAAACCAAGCAAAGAAATGGGCCACACATTGGCCTTTCTGCCATGCACTTTACAAAAATTATGTCTGAGGAACTGTCATCTATCAGATGATACTATTCCAAGGGACCTTAGTGGCTTATCTTTGTTGTTGGAATTGGATCTAAGCCAGAATCCAATTTCTAGCTTACCTGAAAGCATCAAAGGCCTAACTATGCTCAAGTCCCTTCGGTTAGATGCATGCACAGGGCTCCAGTCACTTCCAGAGCTTCCATCAAGTTTGAAGGAACTCATAGCAAGAGATTGCAAGTCACTTGAAAGAATGAAAATGCCTCCAAGCCTTTTCAAATCAATAGAGGTCATGCAACTCACTGGTTGCGACAAACTGGGTAAGGTTGAGGGATTGTTCCATTTAGAAGCCATAAAAAGCTTCCATCCAGATATCATCAACACTTTGGGCTTTCTTGATTTGGAATCCAAGGGGAAAATGGAGGTGGAATTGTGCAATAACTTGACACTTACTAGAAAGAGGGGTCACCTCCAGGTGCTCTATCTGTGTCTCTATCTCAGTCTTCGTTTTTCTCTATCTAAGTGTATCTGCACCTATATTTCATACTTATGTTTTCATGGCACAGGGGTTCTATGAGTTTGGTATATTCAGCATTTTCCTTCCTGGCAGCAAGATTCCCGTATCGTTCAGCAATAAGAGTTTGGGTTCCTCAATATCTTTCGTTGTGCCGTTTTTTCCTAATGTCAATGTACGAGGCTTGAATGTATGTGTCGTTTATGTGTGTTCCAACTCTCACAAAGACGGGAACTTGCATGATTTCCATGTTAAATTTATAAATAAGACCAAGGGTCTTGAATGGACCTATGGCCCAACAATCCATGGAAACAAAGAAATGATATGGTTAAGCCATTGGAATGTGAGGAATCAGCTGCAAGCTGGCGATGAATTAAATGTTTCCATGGTTTTGGGGGTTGGTTTCGAAGTAAAAGAATGTGGGGCCGACTTCGTGTATGAGCAAGAAGAGAAGTGCCCCCGGTCAAATAGTGGTGGATGCACCCAGTCTATTAGTGGACAAGGAGTAATCCAACACCATGACTTGACTTCTCATCAGAGTGTCATTGGTGGAGATTTGTCAGCATACGAGAGGAGTCAAGGCGTGTATCTCCTCTGCCATTATGGTCAATCTTCTAAGTTCTAACTAAGATCCTCTTCAAAAGCATTCAAGTAACACTGGGATGTCACAACTGTCTATAAGCTTCCAACTGGGGCCGAAATAGCTACAGGTATGTATAGCTTTCTTTGTGATGCAAAGAATTAAAAAGAAGTAGCTTGAAGGTAAAATCAGCACCATAGTCCTCTCAAAGAACAAGACATGGAATCTGCTTATCAAGTTGATATTGCTATATTTGAGAAGAAAACTGATTTGAACATTATCTTTCCGTCTTCAGACAAATAGGGGACACACACACACACAGAGATGCACATGCCTATATCTCTAAATTCGTATGTGTAGATGTGTGTGGGAGTGTGTCTGTATATGTCTTTGTATATGCAGATAATATCTGTAATAGTAGTTAATGTTTCAATGTTTTCATGGTACAGGAGTTGTATGAATTTGGTATATTGAGCACTTCTCTTTCTGGGACTGAGGGAGGAAGCGGGCCTTGGGAGCCCTTATGCGGACAATAAAGGAGTTATTACTGTCAGTCTAGCATCACTGGTGTTGATTACGGAAACAAGGTAAGTATTTAAGAAAGCAATTCTTTACAACTTCAAAAATGAACTTTTTAGAACTAAAAATTACGAGTCATTACGAGCTATGTGATGTGGACTTGGGTGCGGATATGTTTCAAAGTGTATAGTTCCTATGTCATGGATGGGGGTAGATTGCAAAATACCCGAATTCCTTATTTATTTAAGGTGCCATAGACCATGTCATGCAGAATATGGTTTGCCAAATTTCTTTCCTAGGTAAATGTCCAACGAACAATGTTGGCAATATTCGATCTCCTACCTCAGTTTGACCGTTATGTGCACTTCATGCTTTTGTGAAGAGTCCTTTTTGTATAGATCATTACCAACTCCTTGTCCATTGTGGGTCAGATTTTTCAAGGGGGGAATGGTGATACAGGTTTGCGAGGTTGATTTTGTGATCCTTTATATTGGAAGGTTCAGTGGCATTTCAAATATCCCAGAATTTCCTCCTGCTAAGGGCCCTGAAACCTTCCTTGGCATGGTTGTACACTCCATGGAGTATGCAGACATGGATTTTGCAGCAGCTCAAGTGTTGGTGAGAGGAAAGCGAGTCACTGTTGTCAGGTTTCAGAAACACGCAATGGACATTGCAATGGAATGCTCAACAGAAAATGGTAAGAACACGTAGCGAACTAATTTGGAAATCTAGTCATTTAGCTCACTCATTAAAAGTTATACCTACGCATCAAGCTAGGTCATATCGCTGCGGCGTTTTGGTTTGCGACAAGTAAATTAACTTGTAAATGATCGTTTAGTTTGATGCCAGGATAGCACCATTTTACTTGCAATGTTTTTGTGCGCTCGCAGGGGTGGAAAATCCATGTACTATATATCATACCGGAATGAACGCTGGAAAATTTCGAATTACCTTCCTTGGGGAGTTCCCATTGCATATTTTTACTTTGATTGCTTCTCAGAGCTGTTGGTTCATAAGCCTGGTGAAAGATTTTTCCTTGGTCTCCTGGCAGCACTCCATCCACCTCTGGTAATCTCTCCTCTTCACTTGCAGTTCCCAGATAAGTTATTATGTGTAAAGATGATTTACTTGCCAATATGTGTCAGAGATGGGGATTTTCCAAATTTGTTGGAAGTCTCATAAATCGGTGTCTTTCAAAGTTGGGAATGGTGCCCAAGCACAGTTTCTTGAAAGAAACCGGTTCTTGTTTGGTCTCAATCGTGCTCGAGGGGTTTTACGAAGCAGTTGATAAAGGTAGCATCAAATTCAAGAAAGCTCCGAGTTTCGGGTTTTGCAAGGAAGGCATCTTGATTGTGGTGAGGCTGGACCTCCAAAGACTAATATGGTCGTATTTGCTACTGGGTTGAGGGGAATTTAAAAGCTTAAAGACATTGTTGTGTCCACAACCTTTCAAGACTGCATGTTCGGGTCGCTGGATAAGAGAGCGCAACTCTATAGGTTTACATCTTTACTACATACAACAGTCTATACGGCACTCCACATATTTATGCGCTTATTGGGTTTTTATGCATCCGGCCCGTCCCCGACTCTGTACTAAAGAGAGTCGGTCTCGTGCACTGTTGGTATCACAATTTTGTTGAGTTTATGCATGTACTGGTTGGTTGTTATAACACATACATGTTGGTATCCCCATTTTAAGAAAGCAAAATTTTGCTTTTTGTAAAGGAAAATGCCCACAGAAATAGTCCAGTTACCGAGTTCGTAAATATTGATTGGGCGTTAGTACGAGGGGTCCAAACCAACTTCCAATTAAAAGCTGCCACATTAGCACTTTTAGACCGAATTTCGATGTTAGTAGTATTGCTCAAATATAAATTTCTTTCTTGTAACAGGGAATGCATTCATCCTTGAATTCCAAAACTAGCGATAATCGGATTCTCAGAGAGCATTTCAAGTCTTCACAATTCGGAGATGAGGTGCCGTTGGCTAGCAGGGCTTCTGGACAGCACATTCAAGCTACCCGGAACTAAAGAGATGGAGAAAGACATTCCAAAAGGGGACAAGTTCATGAAGCGATACTCTGGCCACCAATACTACCGGAGATCTTGCATTGGCGCTCTTCATATATGGTACGACGGATGGAAACCTAAACGAACGAAGGGATTCATTGCTGAGTTGTTTGAGCCATATATCCCCCCTGGATTATGCTCATCCTTGAACCTCAAGCTGGGCGAGACACTCGGATATCAAATCCATCCTAAAGAGCTGAGCTGCCTGGCCAACTTTTTTTTCTCCCAGACTTGCAATGCCATGAATCCTATTACCAGTGTCAATGGAGATTATTTTTTCAAAAAAATCTGTAGGAAACAAGATGGTTTGCTCGTCAAGCTTAAAATGTGATATAGACTTGCAATTGCTTTTGGGGGCAAAATTTCTTGAGAGAAATCCTCATCAAGCCTTTTTGTGTTTTTTTTAACCCCTTTCCTCTTCCTATTTATTTCGACATCTCCAGACAGACAAAAGTATTCAGTGCCTCCAGGTCAGGTGCACTGAATAATCTGTCCAAGACCCCCATAATCATGATATTTTCCTTAAAATTCCTCTCATAATCACTTTTCCTTTATGATCCATTTGGAACTCTCATGGAAAGAAAAGGAAAAGAAGAATTGTTAAGAAAGAAAGTGTGAAAAATGTGTTGTTCTCAAATTTTTGCTTTTTTTTTTGTTTTTTTCGCACTTTGTTTTCAAATTAAACGAGGAGAACTGTCTTTTCCTTTCCCTAAGCTCTGTTTGGAACTCGAGCAAAGAAAAGGAAATGAGGGGGAAAGTTTAAAACAGAAATTAGAGAAAAGTTGTATATTTGGTTCTGAAACCAAACCAAATCAAACGAGGGAAGACGGAGCCTTTTTCTTTGGAACATGTAGAAAGGAAAGGAAAAAGAAGAGAAAGTTTGAAAAAATTTCTCTTCCCTCGTTTGGTTTGAGAGAGAGAAGAAGCGAAAATGGAAACTTTAATGTTAGATACTCTGTCCGTCCGGATTTAATTGTTCTTAGTTCTATTTTAACCAGCTAAAAAACGAGTTATATCTTTGAATCCGTAATGAATTTCATATCAAATATGAATCTTGTTTGATAGATTTCGATTAGTTCTATAACACAATATTTTTGAAATCACATAAAACATTATAAATTGAAAGATATAATCGATTGAAAAATGGTACGAATTCTAAAAAATGATGATTAAATCCGGATCTAGGTAGTACGAAAAAAACTATCCGAAAGTGTCTCGAAAAAAGCAATCAGTGGTTGAGATTCACTTTGCTAATTGAATTTCACACAAGAAAGTGAATCTTAACCACTAGTTGATCTTTTCGGGACACTTTCGGAATCAGTTTACTTTGTTTCTATCATTTCTGGTAAACTCTTTGTTCCAGGAGTAGTTAAATTTTCCCCTTTCGTTTCTCCCATTTTCCGTACAAAGTTGTACTACTATTTTCACTTCCTTTTTCACTCATTTCTCACAACCAAACCGAGTATTTTTTTTTTGGTCCTTCAAACCGAGTAATTAAAGATCCAACAATTTTCGCACCCTCGACACTGTCAGAAGAACTTTCCCACGCAAATTTTAGCGCGTCCAAATCGTTTTCTCTCTCTCTCTCCTCCTCCTCCTCCTCCTCCTCCTCCTCTGTTTAACAAGCCATAACTCCTCGAATCGGTGAGGCGGTCGATTCCGAAGAAGGCACGTAACGATCAATCGGCTGACCCAGGTTGGTAACTTCTTCTCATCCTATTAGGAAATCAATTTCTTCTGATTGGGCGCGAGTCCAACGTCCTTTATTTTGCACTCCTATACATACAATCCTGTAATTAGAAGACTTTTCTTCACCACATTGAGAGAATACTCGCTAAGTTTTTGCAATTGTTTACCCCAAATTACTTAGGAGCATTCCAAAAACTATATGATTATTATTATTATTATTATTATTATTATTATTATTATTATTATTATTATTATTTACTTAGCATTTTCTTCCATACATCACGAAAAGCATCAAGGCTTTTGATTTGATGCATAAATATCAGTTGAGTTTTTTTTGTTTTTTTCTGTCCTTAAATCGTAAAGGTTGGATTTTTATGCAAATTATATCCACCAATAAATGCATTGTAATGACATTCTAATAAAAGATAACAGTTACAATTACAAAACATTGGAAGTAGTTGAGATAATTCTGAAGAAAACTGATATAGAGCTGTTGATTTTCTTGCCCTGCTTGATACAGTTGTTGTTTGGGGGCCACAAGGAGTTGAAATTCATGAACTGAGATTCTTACTCCAAACACATTTTTCGGCCCAAGTTCTTGCTATACTATCTAGCAACCCAGAAGCTTTACCCTCAGATACGAGATTCCAGTTGGGGAATTTGTATTTTGCCACCATTAACATCCCAAGGAAAGCTCGATTTAATGGCTGTTGATGCCTCCTCTTCGATGTCTCGTTTTACGTACCACGTGTTCCTGAGTTTCAGAGGTGAAGACACTCGGAAAAACTTCACGGACCACCTCTATACAGCTTTGGTCAATGCGGGTCTGCATACTTTTAGAGACGATGATGAAATTGAGAGAGGTGGAGATATTAAGTTAGAGCTGGAGACAGCAATCAAACAGTCAAGAAGTTCAGTAGTTGTCCTGTCAAAAGACTATGCTTCTTCTGGGTGGTGCCTCGATGAGCTTGTGATGATCGTTGAACGCAAAAGGAACTGTGAGCATATAATTTTCCCGGTCTTTTATGACGTGGAACCGTCCTGTGTGAGGAAGCAAACTGGGAGTGTTGGTGAAGCATTTGATGGGCATGACAAGCGATACAAGGCGGAAACTGATGAAACGAAGAAACAGTATTTGAGACAGAAGATGAAAGGTTGGAGGGCAGCACTGAGGGAAGTTGCTGATCTTGGAGGTTTTGTCTTAGAAAATCAAGCTGACAGGTAATTGCATCTTACTTTCTTCCTTTGGATAAAGGCAATGCTTTTGGACACAGATGTGTCCGCTAATTTCCAATGCGTGTGGGTTCACATGTATTTGTGTGGGGCCCACTTACATTGAACGGCTCTGTGTCTGGACATGTGTCCATATCGCTACTCTTTGGGTACTACCACTTTGAATGTTCTCAAGAGATATGTGGAACTGTAATTGTAATTTAATACTTAACAGTCAACGTAGATTTCTACAACCCACCTAGTAGACACACCAAGAGACAGGGCTCTCTTAGCACAGTCATGTGCTGCCCTATTACATGATCTACTAACATGAACAAACCTACAGAGTTGAAAAAGAATGAACAAACCTACAGAGTTGAAAAAGATTCTTTAGAGCCATACAACCTTGAATCAGCACATAGACATCAGTAGGAGGTGCATTAGAAGAGACGCAATTCTTGACAATAGCCTCCAATTATCATATCAATCTTCAAAGCCAAGCAAGATTCATGAAAACCTGAGAAGGCTGCATATCAGACTCTAAAACAGCTTCGGTGTGGGAGTCTTGTGCAAAGTTAGCTATGGAATTATGATTCGAGAGTTCGCGATCTCTTTTTGTATTTGTAGCTTTTGATGAATAGTTTAGACATTGTAAGGCTAGTAAGTATTGGTAGTTGGTACTGGTATTTTTGTGTCTTGAAAGCTCCCTAAGATGGATCAGTTGATGCAGAAGAGCTTGAGTTGAGCAAATATTAGAAGGCATACCCTTTGAAGTTAAATTTGATGTCTGTTTTAGAAGTTAGAACCTAGGTTTTTTACTCCAGAGTCGTTACTTTTGATGGAGTAGAAATTGTCCTAAAGTTCATGTAAAAATATCATTACAATTAGTACCGCATGTTTATTTGTCATATCAGGTAAGTCGTAATGTGATTGACATGGGGCATCCAAATAGTGTAATTTTTCATTTTGTTTGCAGTTTTCATTGAGATGTTCATCTCATCTCATTTCTTGACATGCTTAATTTTGTTAGTTTCCATTTTGATCTCATTGTGCAGGCATGAGTCAAAGTTCATCCAAATAATTGTTCGGGAGGTTGTGAGAAAATTGGATTTCACGGTGCTAAGTGGTACCCCCTACCCAACCGGACTAGAATCCCGTGTAAAAGATATCAATTCGTGGTTACAAGATGGGTCAAATAATGTGGGCATAATGGTGATCAATGGGATGGGTGGAATAGGGAAGACAACCATAGCAAAAACTGTTTATAACCAAAACTTTGACAGATTCGAAGGTAGCAGCTTTCTTGCCAATATTCGAGAAACTGCAAAAGAACCTAACGGTTTGGTTCGTCTTCAGAGACAACTTGTTTCAGATATTCTGAAGCGGAAAATGGAGCGAATATACAACGTTGATCAAGGAGCCCCTTTGATTAAAGATGCTTTGTGCTGTAAAAGAGTTATAGTTGTCCTTGATGATGTGAATCATTTGGACCAAGTAAACGATTTAATTGGGATGCGAGACCGGTTTCATCCAGGAAGTAAGATTGTGATAACTACTCGACATGAGCAATTGCTAAAGGCTGATGAAGTTTTTCATATCACAGTTGAGGAATTGAGTGATGATGAAGCACTTTGTCTTTTCAGCAGGCATGCTTTTGGACAACACAAACCTATTGAACAGTACCTTGAGCTCTCAATAAGGGTATTACATTATTGTGGTGGTCTTCCATTAGCTCTTCAGATTTTGGGCTCTTCTCTCTGCGGCGAAACTGTTGATGTATGGGAGAGTCAATTACAAAAACTAAAAACACATTTGCCTGAGAAAATTCATAACGTGCTTAAAATGAGTTATGATCCCTTAGATGATCAGGAGAAAAATTTGTTCCTCGATATTGTTTATTTCTTTGTTGGAAAGGACAAAGATTACATGCTTGAAATACTTGAGGAGTGTTATAATCCTATTATGGTTGGTTTCCAAAATCTAATTCGTAAGGGTCTTGTAAAAGTTAATAAAAAGAACAAGCTTTTGATGCACCAATTGCTCAGAGAAATGGGAAGGGAAATTATTCGGCAGGAGTCACGGAAGCAACCTGGAAAGCGCAGCAGACTTTGGTATCATGAGGACGTTTTCAACGTGCTGAGGGATAAAACTGTAAGAATTATGCTTCTCATATCTATTTCTGTGCCTTTTTACATTTTTGTGACTTATCTTTTTCTTTATCAGGGAACTGAAACAATTGAAGGCCTTAGCCTCAACATGGATGATTTGACATTTAAGAGATCAAAAAATGCACAAAAAACCCGGTTGGAAGGTTTTCCTACCGAACTGATGCTGCTTAATGAAGGAAATTCGCCTAAGCGATATCGTCGAGGCTTACTCTCATGGTTGCCCATTGTCCGTGCCTTAGTAGAACCACTCTCAGAACCAGATGAAGCAGAATTGAAAACTGATGCATTTTCACAAATGCACAACCTGAGATTTCTCCAGCTTAATAATGTAAGACTCACCGGAGGTTACAAAGAATTTCCTAAGAGGTTAAGATGGTTGTGTTGGCGTGGCTTCTCTTCAAAATATATACCTAACGATTTTCCTTTGGAGAGGCTGGTTGTTCTTGACATGCGGAATAGCAGCTTGGAACAATTGTGGAAGAGAACCAATGTATGATCCAGCTTTTCCTTTGTATCTATCGTCTCTTATGCTTTTCTCAGATAAATATAAATGCTGGTGGATGCCCGGTTGCCTACTTTTTTGTGTTTTTGCAGGTGCTCGAGTCCTTGAAAATTCTTGATCTCAGTTGCTCTTATGGCCTTACCAGCTCCCCTGACTTCTCACAGCTTCCTAATCTTGAGAGACTGATTCTTAAATATTGCAAAAGTTTGGTCACGGTTCACAAGTCCATCGGGGAATTAGTTAGACTTGTTTTTCTGAATCTAAAAGGCTGTGAAAATCTTAGGAACCTTCCAAATAAAGTTTTTCAGCTCAAATCCCTAGAAAAACTGATTCTCAGTGGATGCTCAAGGCTGGAAGGGCTGCCCCCTGATCTGGGCAAGTTGGTATCTTTGAATGGGGTTCACCCCGAAGGAACAAACTAGTTACCCACCACCCGCTGGACAATATGAACTGTGGCATGAACTCCTGTTCTTGGGTGTAAAAAAATTAAAACCAGGTGGTTTGCAGTTTCAAATCAGGAAAACTGCAGAAAATGTTAATGGCCTGACGAGCCTCAGGTGATTCTATGATTACAGAATGTCGAGCGTTTTTCTTCCAGGGAGTGAGATTCCTGATTGGTTTGATGATAAGAGCTGCGGTTAAAGTTAAACAATGTCTTTTACTGTCCCTTTCTTCCCCATCTCAAGTTCCATGGCCGGATTCTAGGAGGTTCGTATATGGACACGGCTTGGACTGTGAACAGACAGAATGGAGGTATGAATGTGGTCGTCGAAGTAACAAAACCAAGGGTCTGAAATGGGGTTATAGGCCAACATTCAAAGGCACTGCACATCAAGGCAGAGATGTGGGCAGGTTAAGTGATTGGAAGGTAGCTAATTTGCTAGTGGAATGTGGTGTTGAAGTGAATGTCTCTCTGTGAATGCGGCAGAGCTTTTTCAGGACAGAGAATCGGAATCCGGCGGCTTATCGCGGAGTTTCAAGAAGTAGTAGAGCAAGTTAGCAAGAGTTGGTTCAAAGCACAAAATGACTGCATTGCTTCAAACGGAGGGATCTCTTCTTCCTTTCTCAGCAGCTAACGAGAAATCAAATTGAAGGAAGAGGAACAGGAATTGGAAATGTAGGGGTGGAAAAATAAACCCGGCAAACCTCCATGAGTTTCGCTGGTTCGGTTCTTGAATGTTAACAATAGGTTCTGGGTCTGAAATTGTTGTTTTTGATTCTTGAGTTAGCTTAAGGCGGTGTTAATAGTTGTAATTTGTTTCCAAAGATTAATAAAATTCTTTTTTGCTCTTCAAAAAAAATGTGTCTCTGATTGAACAAGAACTGATTCTGCAACTCAGTATAATCAAGTTGATACTTTTCCAAATCAACTTTAGGCTACTTCAAATGCTACAATATTTCCCTTTGTTTCTCTTTCAAACTCAAATGCTGCCCTAATAGCCATAGCGGAATGTGCATTTTAACAACTCACTCTAGAAACTTGTTTCTCCCGTAAACATGGATTCTTCACACGCATTTAAACCAAATACGGAGTTTTGAACTAAGGTCGAACATAGATGCATTAGACGTAAAATATTAAGCATAGCCTCCCACCAAGTTTTCATTTTTCCTAGCAAGATCATCAACACACAAACACATTTTCCTACGAAAAGATTAACGAAATACGAGATTTAACAACTGCTCTGTACTGAATCTGCATTGTGGCTACAAGATAAATCTAGAAATGTAGGTTTATCCAACAAAGGAAAAAATAAAAAATACAAGAGAAATGGGAACTGTAAAAATGATCTACATTAACAAAAATCCACCCTTCATACTTACTATTACAAACTATTACAAGTGAGTATAAAAATTCATACCGCCCATAAGTCCACGCCATCTAGAAGTTCTCAGAAGGCCTCCTCTTGCGAAACCCTTCAGAGAAATAAAGCTTGGAATATGAGCAATAGCACGAACACCACAAGGACCAAAAGCTTTGAATTCTCTGAAGGTTCCTTTCCTATGATTGTAGGACACTAAAGATCTGGAATTCCATATGAACAACAGATCTCCATTTCTCAAAAACGCAATCGGTTGATGCAAGTAATGCTCCCGCGCGCAATAGAAGTTGATGTCAATGACAAACTCTCTAGTCCAGGACTCCTTGACACCATAATCCTTCATCACCCAAACATCAAACTGACCGTCGCCAATTACATAACATAGAGAGAGGAACTCACCTAGTACCCCGACGTTGATCCAAGAGATCTTATTAACGCACTCTTGATCAAAATGGGTGGGCCCCGGAACAGATCCAAACTGCTCCATCTCAAAATCAAATGAAGAAATCAAGTTGAAAGCCGTAAAACCATCAGTAATCCAGTGAAGAATGCCATTTAGGAAAGAGTCAAACGATCCCTCAGACATAGGTAATGGGGCATTGCCAATTTTCCTCCAGGATTCCGTGCCAAGAGTGTATATCTCAGCTTTTGTTTTACCAGAGACCAAACCAGTCTCAGGATCAGTATATTGCATGCACGTCAAACTAATGACCTTGTACCGCTTAGTCTTTGGACAGAAACCAAACCCAGAATGGCTACGATAATTGTAAGCTCGTTTTGCAGAAATCTGATTGGGAAGAACCATAACTTCACCAAGGACTGGGTTGCAAATGTAGTGAAAGGGAGGCCATGAAGCATGGTATAAACAAAGCAATCCATTACAAGTACCCACAAGGGTAACTTGACGATGGGAGAGTTCGAATCTGGTACTTTTCACAGTTAATGCTTGGCACGGACAAGTAATACGGCGGCGATAAAAGGGGCGGTCGTCAGCGGTGCAGGTGGCGGCGGCTGAGGTTTCCTCAAGATCTTGCATATAGACGAAGTGAAATGCACATGAACTGGGACTGTGTTGAAGGATGAGGCTAGCACAAACATTGGGTGCTTTAATAAGGTTAATTTCAGAAAAATACGGGTCTGTGAGAATCTTGAGGAATGTTTTGCAAACACATTTGCAACAGATTATGGTCTTTGGAGGGAGCCTTGAGAGTATTTCGTATATTAAGTTCATAGGCAGTTCAAGTATACCACAACCAAGTACACTTTCTGATGCTGCTGTATGATCCTGCGACTGTTGTTCATCTTCCTTCTTGTCTTTTTTTCCTTCAAAAGTTGAGTTGTGTTCTCTTCCTCTTTTGCATCTTCCAATGACCATTCTATACCTGCTGGGAACAGGAATGGAGCATGGATGAAACAAACACAACAAAGAAGAAGATTATAATCGTTTACGGCAAACATCGAGAGCAAGAACGATTGCTTTCTCTCAAAATGAGTACGAAACTCCATTGAGGTAAGAGCTGTTGGCTTCAAATCAAAAAGAGTATCATAGCATCAAATTTCCGGAAAAGAATATGCATGTTGGCAGGTTGCAGAAAAGCATGCATTGTAATCTTTTAGGATGATAACAAATGAACAGAAGCATGGAAAGTTTTACACCTTTGGAATGGTACAATCCAAACAATTTATGTTATTCTATACAGTTTGGAACTGATATTTGCTCAATGATCAATACATCGGGAAATGAGGTAAATCAGAATGCAGGAGCATGAGCAACATGAACACCATCCAGCTAATGTAAATACCGTTATAGCATGAAAAAACTCAAAATCAATAATTTAGACCCAAAACTTTTTTTCGAGAGGAATCACCAGAGAAACAGTGGGTTCGATTTTCCATAAAAAATATATAAATAGAATTATGTAGACCGCCAAAATAGAACAATAAGCAGATACCAGCTTCACCATCTACCAAAATAATTTATCTTAGACGCACTAGATGGAATATACAAGAGAAACAGAGAGAACTACTACCTCAACTGGCAAAAAATATGGCGACATCACATTTCAACAACCATTATCACATTGTAACCCAAGTTGTAAACTCGTTTATCTAGCGAAAGTAGAGTGATAATAATTTAAAGTAGAGTTAGGTAAGTGGGCAACATCATACCATATAAAGATAACAATTAACTTACAAAATATGATGGCAACCTTTTGAATCAGAAACTCTGAATTCAATACAACATTACCCCATGGTCCCCATCCCACTAGAGGGGACCATGATCAAAAAAGCAAATTGATAGCGGAGACGATAACTTGCAGATCTTCAAAAGGAACCCTTCAAACAGGAAGGAAATTGTGGAGCATCTCGTGTCCGCTCCATAACCGATAATCAATCAATCCACTTCAAAAGAGTTCCACAACATGATAACAGCCTATCAAAATAGAAACCTCACTCTTTGTTCCCTAACACCGCAGATCTAGTTCTTTTTATTTCGGCTCAAATGGAATTCAATTGCTTCAACTTCAAAGAGTAACAGACAGATTTTATGCATGGATGACGAAAGAAAGGGCGATTTTATAGTAGAAGACAGATTATGACAGGATACAGTCGAATACACTACAAAGAGTAACATGAGCCGATGAACAATGCTCATTCTTTCTTCATGCTGGCTCCAAAAATTAGGGGCACAACAAACTAATCATTAGTGCCGTACATGGCCAACATTGAGCTCAAAGCACGATAACTTTCCTTCAAAATGAGCATCAAATTGCCCACACTACCAAAATATTTCCCCAAAGAAATAAATGCAAGTACATAACTTGACCATTGATTTGCAACATCTATAGCCAATTCTGTTTTGCAGAAACAGAACGCATATATGTACGTACTTGACAATCACAGTAAAGTGTGATTTCAAAACAGCATTTTGTTCTATCATTGGCCATGTCGATCACTAAACCTATCAATTACCGAGAAATTAACTTGAAAATACCCAATATTTTCAACATTTTGTCCCATGGCCTTTGCTAGAGGAAATTTGTGAAGTATGCTCGATCTCAATGATCTATGGTCTGCTCCATTAGTCATTGGACTTCATAAAAGTTCCACAGCATGCAAACAGCCTACCAAAAAAAACCCTCATTCTCTACTCCTTACCCCACCACATATAAGTACGGCCATTTCTTTTTATAAATCAGGTGTCCAAGCCAGCTTACGCGCACCTCGACTAATCCTGGGACCCATTCCACCACCTACTTGCTAGGGGTCTGATTAAAGCCGGAAATTTCTGCATAGACCAACCCCACAACACATAAGACTCTAGGAGGGAGCAAACCCCTAAGTCTCATGCCTTGACAGCTAAGCCAAGGCCTAGTGGTTAGTACAGGTATGGCCATGTAACTTCAGTTCCAATTCCTTCTATTTCTTGTTCAATTGGAGAATTTGGAGTACTCTTTTGAACAGAATATCACCAAAAATTGATTCTCAAGAATTATTATAATTCTCTCGCAAACAAACTGATGGATGACGACAGTTAAAGGGTTTTGCTAACACGTATAACCTCAGGTACATGCGTGCGTGGAATATCAACAACTATACGTATAGATTCAATTGCAAGTATCAGAGAGAGAGAGAGAGAGAGAGAGAGAGTGTACAGCGATGGGGACCTGATCAGTAACCGACCCCCGCGTCGTCTCCGCGTATCTGTTGTTTTTCTTCCGCTTGCTTCTGACTTCGAGATCGAGATCGAGAGAGAGAAACAGAAAGAGAAAGAGAGAGAGAGATAGAGAGAGGTCTTCTGTTTATATATAGAGGCCCTGGGGCCGACACCTGGGAGAAGGTTACACGTGCCAAATCCATCTTAAAATCAGTGCCATTGCGAATATTTAAAAAACCACCCTAAAATTCGAACAAGTTCTTTTTTTTTTTGGTTAAACGGAAAGTAATTCGGACAAGTTCTATTCGATGGAACAAATACTCCAACAAAAGACAGCTGCGCTCCACACACAAGATCCGACTATGGTGTCGGACCGGTATACCAACCCCTTGTGTGTGCCTATTTTAGACCCGCACAAATGGTTTTTGCACTCCTTCGTGTTCATGGTTTATTTATATATTTCATGATTTATTTTATTCATAGCTTATGTGTTCGTGGTTTATTCATGTTTTTTATTAAATCATGGTGTATTCACTTTGGTTCATGTTCATGAAATCATGGTGTATTCATGAAATTATAGCTCCGCTAGATTTGTATTTTTTAAATAAATCATGGTGTATTTATGAAATCGTAATTGTTTTGGTTTGATTCAAGTTAAAATATAAAAGCAATCAATCATATTTCAAATTATCTTAAAATCATAAATTATGATTGGTTTGGGTCGATTCAATTTGAAATATAAAAATAATATGATAAAAAATATAAAAGTAATCAATCATATTTAAATTTATCAAATCCCACTGAATTAGGAAAACATTCCAATCTAATCTCACTAAATTAGGAAAGCAATTCAATCCAATCTCACTAAATTAGAAAAACAATATGACATAATATATGTATATTATAGTGAAAAAGATAAGAAAATAATTCACATACTAAAAAGATGAAAACATAAGCACAAAAAGTGAAAGTTGGTGGGATGGAAACTTACATGGCATGGCTAATGAAGATGAATATTTAAAAACTCCTAATTTTTTTAGGAATAAATTTGTGATATCTACATAATAAGGGAATAGGGTTTTTGAATATTATGTCTCTATAAATTTTAATCATTGATTTGCTCTATAAATCTTACGGCTCTCCCCCTCTCTCTCTCAAACAATATTAGATGCACAATTATCACAAATTAGATCTCAAGATGCGTCGTACCTTTAGGGACGGACAAATCCTATGTCCTACAAAAGATTAATTAATTCAGATACTATATAATATATATTGATGA
Source organism: Rhododendron simsii (assembly GCA_014282245.1). Classification (NCBI taxonomy): domain Eukaryota; kingdom Viridiplantae; phylum Streptophyta; class Magnoliopsida; order Ericales; family Ericaceae; genus Rhododendron; species Rhododendron simsii. Next base: position 24,104,164 of record CM024963.1, read on the forward strand.
GTTCACTCATCGACAGCCAAATAAATTGATTTTTTCATATGACACTTCGTCAAATTAGTCCGAATAGAATGAAGGTCAGAGATTATTTGTGTGTACCAGAAATGAACCCCACCCGAGAAGTCGGTATACAATCGGTAGTCATTCCGTCCGTACACAATATTTTCGTTACAGAAAATGAATTTTATACACCAACCATGATCAATTTTGGCAGAGGTGTGTCTGTAAAAGTGATCGAAAGTTTGCATGTTCAAGTTTATTAGACAAAACTAGCGTTTGCGCATGGGATAAAAAAAATTCATTGTTTTATTTTCAGTCTCATGTTTCGGTTCTGTGTTCTGTGCACACAAGCATTGGTCTCAATTATACATTAAAAGGCGTGGATGAAAAATAAAATTGGAATATCACGTGACGGTGTCCAATGACATTGAATAACGTTTTCTCTCTCCAACCACCCCCCCCCCCCCCCCCCCCCCCCCCCCCAAAAAACAAAAAAGAAAAAGTGAAAATTCAAGAAATTAGGAATGGAGATTTAAAGGCTCGTGAGGCTCAAAACACAATTGTACAGTAGATAGATAGATGATATACCGAGGTGTTCCCCGTTGGTTGTTGGAACGATGTGAGCAGGTTGGGCTTCGAGATCCAACCCAATTGCTGCTGATTTTTGTATTTAATATTAAAGAAAAGACTAAGGTGGCGTTTCACTTTTTAAAAAAAAGGTTTTGAAAAAAAGAAGGTAATTTCAAGATCAACAATCATGTGTTGACGCAAACATTTTTCTTATCAATATGGATTTTATTTGATAAATCTCATTGAAATCTTTAAACGGTGCATAAAAAATTGGAAAATTATTTTTTATTTTCAAATTTAAAATCTTTTATTATATTTAAATTTAAAATTAGGGTAAATTACATATAACCCCCTCAAACTAACACTCGCGTACACTTAACCCCCTCTAACTATTTTTTTGGCACTTAACCCCCTCTAACTAACTGAAATTCAAACGGTCATAACTTCTTCGTCCAAAATCGAAAAAGTGCAAATTATATATCGATTTCGAGGTCTTGAAGTCAGCCTTCTAATGACACCAAAATCACATCACTATTCAAAGCACACAGAAAGTTATAATCAAAAGAGTAAGGGCTGGTAGACAGAAAGACTGTTTTGATCATAACTTTCTGTGTGCTTTGAATCGTGATGTGATTTTGGTGTCATTAGAAGGCTGACTTCAAGACCTCGAAATTGATATATAATTTCCACTTTTTCGATTTTGGACGAAGAAGTTATGACCTTTTGAAGTTATGACCGTTTGAATTTCAGTTAGTTAGAGGGGGTTAAGTGCTAAAAAAAAGTTAGAGGGGGTTAAGTGTACGCGAGTGTTAGTTTGAGGGGGTTATATGTAATTTACCCTTAAAATTACCTTCTTTTTGAAAAATAAGATTTTAGGAGAAAGCGGAACGGAGTCTAATACCTGAAGAATGGTTTAACATTTTTTTATGGGAGAGTCATTAAAACGTTAGTGAAAAACCCCCTCTCTTTTTCGTTCAGCAAACGGAAAAACACATTCGCCGAAAGAACACCTTATTATGCCAAAAATGGAATGAGACAATACTACAGAGATCAGTCAGTCAAACCGTTAGTCTCAAAGCCTCTTGACCTTCATCAAAAAAAAAAAAGGGAAAATGAAGGCTAAGGACGTGTTTTGATAATTAATACATGTCAAGGACATTTTCAGCTTTAACAAATATTCTTAGCATATCCTTAGTGAGTATTAATTATCAAAACACGTACTGTGCTGTCATTTTCCCAAAAAAAGAACGGTTAGTCTCAAAGCCTTCGGCCTGCCATTCAATGGGTTTGGGCCTATACTTGGCGAAAAGATGAAGTTTGGGCTTGATTGGGCCATCAGATGCCAAGAAAAGTGATGATTGGCCTATAGTGAGATGAAATGGGCCAAAGAATTTGAAGTGGGTTAGTCGGGTCCGGACCGGACCGGACCGGGTGATTTGAAGCTGTGCGGTTGGCGGCCTGTAATATATATAGTTATTACACTACGCGACTAATTGCAATTTAATCTAAACCAACATTACAAATCGAAAACATTCCAAATGAATAGATCACTTACAATTGACAAATACTAGGTAATTGAATGTGTATGGAAATGGCGGTCCTTCTAAACAAAACCTTATCATGTACGGTGCTGACTTAGGCCAATTTACACCTCAAGAACTTGCTACAACTAATTAGGTCAGACCAAGAAAAACTCCAGAAATTTTCATTTGTTGGGAGAAAAGCAACTCTATTTCGTGTTAGCTTTTAAATCATTGATCCCTCCTCATCTTCAATGTACTGGATTCAAGGGTCCTATGACTATGAGGGTTAAATTAACTTATAATTTGTTCCTCTCTTCCTCTGTTTGAGTGACAACAAAATCACATACCAATTACCAAATTTGCAATGAAAAAAAAAAACTTATTATTTGCTTGCATGGTTAGCCAACAACTGTTCACCAACTTTTTCTGTCAAACATTCCTCCTCTCTTCACTTTTCAGTGCCATCTATACCAAAATTCCAGAGAGAGGAGAAAATTCAGTAAGTCTTGTCCCACCACTTTGTTTTACCGCTCTCAATTTTACCGTCCAAAAGTGTTTCGGACAGTCCGAATTTTAAAAGACTTTTTCAAATAAATTCAGACCATTGACGAATGTGAAATTGAGCGCTTCAGTAGGCACCGCTAGAAAAAATTCATGGTTACTGAGAGAGAAGAAAGAACCTCAGTTGATGATAGCGGGCATGGTGGTGAATTATGAGACTGCAAATTTATTTATGCTGTATATAATTGCTTTCTAAAAGCATTGGATTCGCGGACATGATCCATTGATATTTTTTTTTTTCCTTTGTGAGTTGTGATGGTATGCACATGCCACTAGTAGCTTTAGATCACTAGTTCAAAACAATACTAGCAAAGTCCAAGACGTTGTTCGTTTGACGGTTTTGAGGATTGAAAATAATGATTGTAGAGAAAGTTTATTGGAGATCGTGTTCAGGAAATTTGAATCCCCCAAATGAACAAGGTCTTGGAGTTTCTAGCTTAATGTTTCAGGTTCAAGTTTTCATAGCAGTTTGGTGAGGCTAAACATACTCTTTCACATTTATAATATTCGGTGGGAGTCATGGGACCTTAGATTCAGCCCCAACATAAGCTGTGTGCTCGGTCTCCTACAAATGACTCGTGATGCCGAGAGCAATAAACTTTGGCAGATATGTGGAATAGTTTATCTACCTATGCATTTTCAAAACTACCCCCAAAATAACTGCAAAAGATATATCAGGTTCTACTATTACTTTATAGCCATTGATTTTTTTAAAAGCCCGTCTTAGAATATTAGTAATAACATCAAAATTCATAATGGTCGTATATCGTACATACGATTGCAGCATTCATTTATGATTCATGTTTAAAAAACAAAAAAAAAATCATTGACATACGAAACCAAAATCTAGTTTGTTTACAGTGTTGTGATATTCGTCTTTACAAATGTATTCCGACAATGTAGCAATTGATATCGAATTTATATGATTCTCACGAAGATTAATATATGCTTTTTAAAAAACAAAGTGTCTTTAAATTAACAGCAGAATAAAACATCGCTGAGAGATTTGAGTTGTGCAATCGGATCCAATTGTGTCTCAGTTGTAGGCCTGTTCCTCGGTCATTAAAAAAAAAAAACATTTAGGAACTGAATCCATTTTTTAAACGTTGGGTCATGCGTTTGGGTTCCTTAATATAGTAAAGGACCCTCTTGTACCCCAAACAACAGACAGCGCAATCCCCTGTTATGCTTTAAGAAAGAGAAAAACTAGCTACAACCCATGGGCTTTGGCCCAGCTGAAAGCACTTGGCTTTTTGCCCCAGAGTAGGCAGGGTTGGTACCTGCTGAATCCGGTGGCCAGGCCGTGGTGGCTGCCTGTTCAGTCATCCAGAGGTTTGCGCTCTAGAGTGGGGTCCAATCAGTAATTCCTTTGTGGGGTAGTTGTTTCGTTAACAAAGAAAAAAAGAAAAAGAAAAACTAGCTAGAAGCTAGCACACCACATGTATGATTTTTACACTGATCAGTGATCACATTCCATTGAGCGCCGTTCGTGACGGGGCTTCGCAGTCGGCAAATTTTTGTTGAGATTAACATATGCGGTTATCCTGACGACTCGGAAAGGTGTGGGCTGGTGTCACAGCACTACTGGGACTACAAACAAACCGAAGTTGCTCATGAGCAGCTCGAGGCTCAACTTGTTTTAGTAATAGAGTCGAGCTTGAGCTCGATTTTTAGGCTTGTGTAGTTAATGAGTTGAGCTCAATACTCAAAAGCTTGGCTCATTGCCTAGGCTCGATCATAAAATAGTTGGACTCCGCTTGTCAAGGGATCGACTCTCAATTTTTAGGTTGTGTTCTTTTATACTTAATTTAAACTTAACTTATTTTTTTTTTAATTCAATCCATTCTTTTAACTTAACTTATTTTCCATCCTTAATTTTTTTTTTTATAAGTCAATCCTTAAACTTAACTTATATTGTAATTGTGTGTGTGTTAGACAATTTAAGTTTAGAAGTATAGATAAACTTAACTTATTTTCATTTAAATTCTAAAATGAAGGAAAAATAAGTTAAGTGTAAAAGAACGCAACCTTAAATTTGTTTAGTAATCGAGCTAAACTAAGTCCAGCTCCAACACTATAACACCACAAAGCTTGACTCGTTTGCCCTCTAGGCACCGCTAAACTTCAACGTAATCCAAGACCTTTGCTAAATTAGATTTGGAGAAATTGAATTGGGGCTTAATCGGGCCGGATCCGGATCACAAATCCGGTCCATTTTCTGAACAGATATACTATGGGGTGCTGTTGCCACTTGCCAGATACTGCCTCCCCCAAAAAAATAGGCAGAGGACCACCCCAGGGGAACGCGGCATGTGGAGTGGAGGAATCCCAATCAATAGTCACCCGTGACAACGATTTCCCTCCCCAAGACTCGGTTAGTTTAATGCTTTCTAGTACTGCAAGTCTGCTCCCACCGTTGTGTTTTACCGTTCTTCCAATCGCAGCGCTTAATTTCATCGTTCGTTTCGACTCTTGATAATTAATGGTCCAAATTTTAGAAGATCTCTTTTAGGGATCCTGAAAATATTTTTAAAAATCTGAACCGTTCAAAACACTTTTAGATGGTGAGATTAAGAGCGATAGAAGAATGGTGAAACAGAACGGTAGAGGTTGACTTTTTGCTTTCAATAACACTCCATCATACCAGAAGTGCTACGACCACCGCACCATTCCCAACTGCTCCATGCCATTCCCAACTGCTCCCTGCGGGACCTATTCTAAACTCAACAAAAATATAAAAAAATACTCATAAATTTTAAAATGTTTTTTTAGGAGATTCTTTGAAAAAATCAACCCAATAGCATATCGACAGGTATATTTTTTGAATTCATAGAAACAGAACTAAATAATAGAGTCCGGAATGAGCCCCTCGTGAAATAGTGAAAATGTTGCGGTAATCCTAGACTTAATGCTACCATAATACCAATCACACACCACCACACAAGTTGCGTGACACTACATGATTGGTGAGGGAAGAACAAAATTGCTACCACCAATCATCCATATAATCTCTAAATTAAGGCCTGTGGTAATACATGATCTATCCATCGGATCGTCCCACGACCCAATATATGTGCCAACAACGTCCTTGGTTTCTGTATTTTGTAGTAGCTCTGAAGTCTGAACCATCTCTCTCTCTCTCTCTCTCTCTCTCTCTCTCTCCTTTCTATAGAAGGAATGTGTAAATTAGCACACAATCATACTTCTTGAATCTCTCTCTCTCTATCCGTGAATTGTAATTGTTTGTGGGGATCCATGGACGACTTCTTGAATCAGTGCAAACAGTCGGGCGACTCCGCTTACAGTGCGTTCCGATCACTGCTGGAGAGGCTCGAGGATCCGAACACCCGACCCGAAGCCCGGATCTTCTTATCGGATCTCCAGAAACAGTTCGCCACCAAGGAAGCCTCCGACGAGTGCCTCCAGACCTTCCATTTCCTTATCCAAGACATCTATATTGAGCAATACGAAGGTCTCTCTCTCTCGTTCTAATTTTTCATTTCCTTTTAAGCATAAAATAAATGTACCTTCCACTTATACATGTTTGTGCGTGTGGATGTTAATACCAGGCGAATTGTGCTGATAAACGAACTAAACAGCTCATGTTCGCTCGTTAAAAGCTTGTTTGAGATCGGTTTGTTACGTAAACATACAAGGCTTGTATACATTTTGGCGGTTCGTTATACTTTTAAACCAGGCTCAAACAAGCTATTACTCGGCTCGTTTAATGTTTTAAAAATTCAAGCTCTGCTCGAGAACTACTTGTGATCTGCTCGATTACAGCTCTTTCGAGTTTTGGCTCCCCTCGTAACCAAGCTAAGCCTGAATTTTTTTAAAGCTCATTAAGTTTTCAAACCAAGTTTGAACAATCTACAGTTCAGTTTGTTTATTGACCCTATGTACGAGACGTATAACACATAAATTGAGTGTGGTTGGAATGAAAGATGTTAAGGTGTATGTGTGGTAAGGCTAGGATAGATAAGATTAGAATTTAGGAATGAGAATTTATGTGAATTGATATGTGTAGCAGTGTCTTAGCACTACGTCACTATTGGATGATGAGAGAAAATATGAATTGCTGATTTGATATTTAGTAGATGCAAACAGTTAAGAGCAGCGATACGTTTTTTTGTAGATGGAAATGACATGGGAGAGGAAGACCGAAATGATGCTTGCTAAAAAAGGACATGACATATTAAATATAAGCAAACTTATTGACACAGTAGAAGGGTGGAGAAAAACACATTGGGTTTGGTTTGGTTGTTTATGTGCTGCAGAATCAATGATTGTTATCCGCTTGTTGCTCTGGCCCGATGAATGACAGAATGGAACGTTTGGGCTGAAAATTTGGCCCATTAAGAGATCTAAGATACAAAATTGAAAAATAACGTTTTTTAGAGAATGAGCAAGTGTCGGTACATAATTCTTGGAAAATTTTCTTTTCCGCACCGTCTTACCTTAGAAACAAAAAAAGGATGAACATTTCATGTTCTAAGGGACATTGGGTCTATGAATCTATATTGGTATTGTAGAAGTATGGTGGCATATTTTTGTTTTGCTGAGTGTTAAATGTTAATGAAATCAATCCGAGATCTTTTGTTTTGTGTTTTTCAGCCTTCAATGGACTGACACCCTTTTGTTAATATCAACTTACAGCTACTAAAGTTGTGTGTGCACTCTTATGATTCGGACTGTGCTTCTGGTTATTGGTCCCTTTCTTTTTCCATATCCTTTTTCATTCTGTAGTGGGCGACATGCGGAGAAAACATGTTAGGGTGGGCGTTGAGCAGAGTTTACGTGTTTACATTTGAACCTTCCCAACCTTGCAATTGCAGAGTCTTGGGCTCTGGGCTCCCTTTTCCCAACCCTGTATAAAGTCCTCTAGACCTCCAAAAAACTAAAGCTATTTCTCTTTTTCCTGATAACACTAGAATACGAAAAGAAAGAGTCGTTCTAGGCACCTTGCTTGTTCTTCTGCAATCCTTTTCTTTCTTCTGAATAGCTACCCTGCAAATACAACCTTCTCTGCTGTTGAGCCTCCATCCAAGCATTGGTTGCTTCCAAGAATTTTGGCCCCTCCACAAATGCATTGGAGAGTTGCATGCCATTAATGAAATCACTTGGTTTTGATTTATCTTTGCAAGTCTAGCCAGTCATTTATCTCATTGCTGAGATCAAAGTTATACCACTTTAACTTACTCCTCTGCTTGTTGCATCACATGCTTTGATACTTTCTGCTGCCATCGCAGGTTATCAGAAGAGGAAGAAACTGACAATGATGGTGATCCCTAGCATCTTCATCCCAGAGGACTGGTCCTTCACCTTTTATGAAGGACTAAATAGATATCCTGACTCTATCTTCAAGGACAAGACAGTTGCTGAGCTTGGTTGCGGTAACGGATGGATATCCATTGCCATAGCTGAGAAGTGGTTACCATTGAAGGTCTATAGTTCTTCCCTAATATACGAGTTTATGATGCTTCTTTGATCATCTAGTAAATAAAAGCATCACCTCTACTGATTAGATGCTTTCGACAGCATGCAGAGGTGATGCTTTCATTTTCTACATGATCAGCATATTTGTTGATCTTTGGTGTTGGGAGCTTTTTAACTAGCGTTTGATCAACACTTTGTAGGTGTATGGACTTGATATTAATCCAAGAGCTATCAAGATTTCTTGGATCAACTTATATCTAAATGCACTGGATGAAAATGGTCAACCTGTCTATGATGTGGAAGGGAAGACTTTGCTGGATAGGGTGGAGTTTCATGAATCTGACCTGCTAGGCTACTGCAAAGATCATCACATAGAACTCGAACGCATTGTTGGATGCATACCTCAGGTATTCTTATCCGTTGTGTTATATTTTCTTGGTTTTTCACGTAAATAAACTTGTCTCTATATCTGATGAAATATGTAGGAAAATTCCACTATGGTCGGAAATTAAAGGTTTCTGGAACCAATTTTCTTATTTCGCATGCTTTACTCTTTCTTACAGATTCTTAACCCTAACCCAGACGCAATGTCCAAGATGATTACGGAAAATGCAAGCGAGGAGTTTCTGTATTCGTTGAGTAACTATTGTGCACTTCAGGTTGGCAATATTTTAATGCTGATACATCTTGGACAGTTAGGATCTAAGCATTTGAATACTGGATACCTGCATTTCTAATTGGCTTCTTATTTTGAAATAATGATTCCTTTTTGTCGAGGGAAAACCTTTTTTTTTTTTTTTTAAAGTTTGAATGATGCAAAATTATGGGATTGGAGATTGTGATGTCACTGGGAGTGTTCAGTTAGTTATTTCATTTTCTGCCTGTTTGATGTGTTTTTGTCTTGACTGCGTTTTGAGTCAAATTATATTCACACCATCCTCTTTGTCAATACCATCTACATACCAATGCATATGACTCATTAAATGATATTGGAATCTATACGATTCTTTGGTTTTAGTCCACTTTTAGCTGTAGAGATTTGTTTGAGATGGTATTGTTGTAACATTGTCTATCTTCTTCCATTCAGGGTTTCGTTGAGGATCAGTTTGGCCTGGGTCTCATTGCCAGGGCTGTTGAAGAAGGAATTTCTGTCATCAAACCTTTGGGAATTATGATCTTTAATATGGGAGGCCGTCCAGGACAAGGAGTTTGTAAACGCTTGTTTGAACGGCGTGGGCTACAGGTTACCAAGCTTTGGCAGACAAAAATTCTTCAGGTAAATATCCGCTCTTAACTGAAAATAATATCTCCTCCAAAATGTAGCATTTCTGATTTTTTTTGTTCTTTTGCAGGCTTCTGACACAGATATTTCAGCTTTGGTTGAGATTGAAAAGAATAGTCCCCATCGTTTTGAGTTCTTCATGGGGCTGGCTGGAGATCAGCCAATTTGCGCTCGAACTGCTTGGGCCTATGGAAAGGCTGGTGGTCGTATTTCTCATGCTTTATCAGTTTACAGTTGTCAACTTCGTCAACCAAATCAGGTGCGCACTTCATGAAAGTCTGCCTTGCATTTTATGACGCAGGAAATGCAAGGGGTATTGATTGTGTTATGGTGACAGGTTAAGATGATTTTTGATTTTCTTAAAAATGGGTTCCGTGAGATCAGCAATTCTCTAGATCTATCATTTGAGGATGATTCTGTGGCGGATGAGAAGATTTCTTTCCTTGCTTATCTTGCCAGTGTTTTGAAAAAGAGCTCATTTTTCCCATACGAGCCACCAGCTGGAAGCAAAAGATTTCGCAATCTGATTTCTGGTTTCATGAAAACTTACCACCATGCTCCCATTAATGCAGATGTAAGTGAACTTCGATGGTCGATTCTCTCCTTCAATGCTCTTTGGTTGGTCATTCAACTGCTCCAGTCTTTTTATTTTGTTGACTCGGTTCTCTTTGGTTCATTATTCAAGCTATGTTGACCAATGGTTGATACTGGGAACCCAAATTGCTGAGTATCTACCTGAGCTCTTCAATGAGGGTTTTCAGAAAGAGTGTATAAGAGAGATCTACCTACATATAGGCATTTTTACCTGCTTTTACTTTCAGAAAAAGTTGAAATCCGCTTGATTATTGTTCGAACTGGATATTGATAGGCAAAAAACAAGCTCGTATTTTATCTTCGGTACCTTTTCTTAATCTTCTCGATTGCTCGTTCAAGATCTATGAATATATATATATATATATATATATATATATATATATGGGGCGGTTCTGGGGACACCCAAAAAAACACCTAAAAAAACCTCATTGTTCCCAATCAAATATTGATGATCCGAGCCGCTTAATGTGATCAGAACGTGATTTTAAGAGTGCTCGTGAGAAATCAGCAAAAAAAATGACCAGGAAGGGCTTGATCTGAGCAGTTTCGAACAGTTTTTTATTGAACGGTTCAAAAAACACGTGTATTTGTTGTATACAAATTTTCTGACAGGAAGTGTATTGAATCAACACAATTTTATTGATAGTATTTTGAGGGTGTAAAGGCAGCTTTTGTTTTCCTCTTTTGAAACTTGTTATTCCTAGCGGGTAGGAATTTCTAAGGAACAACCCGTCTTCACACCTCGACCACAGCATGAAGTTAACAGTCTTAATTTACTGTGTCAAATTCCGTTTAGACTCACATGACCCGAAATGGACTTGGATAACCTTTTAATTTACTGTGTCAACCGTTAACAAGAACTGCACACAGCAGATAAGAACGTGACATGAACCAAATATTAAGGTACAATTATTGATTATGTGTGTGTAGATATTATCATGCTGATTGTAGGTCATACTAAGTTTCATCTATTGGATCGGATTAAGTGTAGTTCACATTAAATTACGTCTTTTGGGTTACAGGAACAAATATGTTTGTGTACCTTCCAAACTATGGAAACTAAGCTACATTCCTGACATCTTTGTTCTTTATCCCTGTGCAAGAATATTGTTGTATTTCCTTCAAGGGATGTGGCGATAGAGAATGCTCTGCGGTTATTCTCCCCACGACTCGCCATTGTTGATGAACATCTGAGCCGACACCTGCCCAAGCAATGGTTGACATCGTTGACAATAGAGGTATGCGTATTTGTGATGGTTTCATAAATATCTCGTCCTATGTTTTGATCTTTCGTACCGCAGTTTTCACTTGATACGCAAATTTGAGGTATATTAGGTATATTGCCTAGGTTTTGGCTTCCAAATCATTGCAGTACCATCAGACATATAAGATTCTTTTATCCTTACTTCCCCAAGTCATGGGCTGATCTTCCCGCAAACGTTTCTTTCTAAAGATCTTCAAGTTAATTAGTTAATAGGGATTTGAGTTTGTTTTTATGATTTCAGTCTTTGTTCATCTTTTTTGGTTTTTGTAAAGAGGGTTTTTTTTCCCACCCATTTTATTTTGGCCTATTTTGACAAGAAGCTATACCTTTCCATTTGTGGACGTCATGATCTCCATATGAAAGATTTCAAGGACATAATATTATCCAGTACAAGACAAGGCCTATGAGAGGCCTATAAAGATTTCCTACCAATTTTTCTATTTAGAAAACTGCGTTTTCCTATCTTGTATAGTGATTCTCAAAGATATCCTTCAAGTATTTATGGTTGAAAGCTTGTTCAATGACTAATATCCATTATGGTGGTTGAAATCCATATCCTTTAGGAAACCAACATCAGTAATTTGGGTGATGATCTTTCCCCCAGTTTCTTTCTCTCAGCTACTAGTTCATTTCGGCTGCTGTTACATTAACCTTATGAATGTTTCTTTCTCAGAATATTGAGATTGATAAACTTTCAGAAGATGTTCTCACTGTAATTGAAGCCCCGCGCCAGTCAGATTTGATGATAGAGCTAATTAAAAAGTTGAAGCCACAGGTGGTAGTTACAGGAATGGCTCATTTTGAGGCAATTACTAGTTCTGCTTTCCAGCACCTTTTAGATACTACAAGAGAGATTGGATCTCGTATTTTCTTGGACATATCAGACCACTTTGAGCTATCCAGCCTCCCCCCTTCCAATGGTGTCTTGAAATATCTTGCCGGAACTCCTCTGCCTCCCCACGCTGCAATTATATGTGGTTTACTAAAAAATCAGGTTTTTCCCTCCCATTTTGATCAATTGTGGTACCTTGGCTTGTTTACAGTAGGAGCTTTTCCCTGTGATCAACGAATTCAGAGATTGATTACGATGCTTATAGTGGTAGTTAAAATCTCTCTAAACAGGTTTACTCGGATTTGGAAGTAGCTTTTGTGATATCAGAAGAGGAGACCATCTTTAAAGCATTGTCCAAGACTGTGGAGCTACTGGAAGGGAATACAGCGCCGATTAGTCAATACTACTATGGTTGTATATTCCATGACCTTCTAGCCTTTCAGTTAGCTGATCGACATCTGCCTGCAGAGGTTAATCAGACTTACACTTGTCCTCAATTTTAATGATATCTAGTCCGAACATTGCTTTCCGTGTCCCAAGTATTCTGCTTTCAGTATGTAAATACTTCCTGTTGGAGACCTAGGAATTTTCGTCGAAACTTTAACCATACTTACTGGACATGAAGGCATTATATTTTATGTCACGCGTGTTTCCATCTACATTCATCAGTTCTTTAACATTTCCTATCCCCAAATGAAAACTAAATAAACCCTTTAAAGTGATAATTTGTTCTGATGCTGAAGCGCCACTGAAATTATGACACACGACGTACTTTGTGTGGAAAATTTTGTGATTCCCATAGAATTGTTGATCCTTTTGCTGTACCTCCTTGGAACTTTGAAACTAGCAAACGTTTTGGAACACCTCTAATTCCTGCTTCAAAATGTTTTGCTAATTGGTGCTATATGAACACTTTTAGTCGCCAGTATCACTGATTCACTAGTGAAAACTTAAATGTAGTCTAATGTTACCATGGATATCATTTTGAACTTGTCTCACGCGAATTGCTTTAAGATCTCCTTGAAAATCTTGGAAAAAACCTGCTTTTCTAAGTTCTGCAAAAGAGCATACATAGATAATTCCATTGACTCTTCCTCTTTACTTTCAGAGAGAAAGCAAGAAGTCGAAAGCTGGTGAGATGATTGGATTCACTAGTTCTACCATCTCAGTCCTCGATCATGCTGAGTTGTCAATAACTGCAGCAGATGACTCTTCCTTAGTTCATATGGATGTGGATCAGAGCTTTTTCCCAATACCTTCTCCTGTCAAGGCTGCTATTTTTGAAAGTTTTTCAAGACAGAATGTAGCAGAATCAGAGATTGATGTGACAACCAGCATTAGACAGTTTATTAAGAGCAATTATGGCTTCCCAACATCTAACAATGCAGAATTCGTATATGCAGACTTCCCACTACCTCTTTTCAATAAGCTTGCCCTCTGCAGCATCCAAGAAGGTGGAACTTTGTGCTTCCCAGCTGGCTCAAATGGGCATTACGTTTCTGCTGCCAGATTTCTGAAAGCAAACATTGTGACCATCCCTACCCAATCTGAAGCAGGGTTTAAGCTGACAGAAAAGATACTTACCAGCATATTAGACACTGTGAAGAAACCATGGGTATACATCTGTGGTCCAACAATCAACCCAACTGGCTTAGTTTACACCAATGAAGAGATGGAAAACATACTGTCTGTCTGTGCTAAGTTTGGGGCTAGAGTTATTATTGATACTTCATTCTCAGGATTGGAATTTCACTCTGAGGACTCAAATGGTTGGGATTTGGAGCACAGTTTAGCAAAACTGAATTCTTCTGGGCAACCAACTTTTTGTGTGTCTTTGCTTGGAGGATTATCTTTGAAGATGCTTACAGGAGGTCTCACGTTTGGGTTTCTTGTTCTAAACCAGTCTTTTTTGGTTGACACATTCCATAGCTTTTCAGGACTAAGCAAACCTCACAGCACTCTTAAATACACCGTAAAGAAGTTGCTGGATCTAAGACAGCAGAAAGCAGGAGACTTAATGGAAGCCATTGCCGAACAAAAAAAACTTGTGGCAAGTAGATCTCAACGCTTGAAAGAGGTAAGCATTATGTGCAATAGGTTTTCCATATCTCATGAGGTTTTATATTTTTCTTCTTTTCGTTGGTGCTTTATAATTGTGGTGTAGATAGTTGTACTACTGAAGGCTGCAAATTATCTAAGCAAGCTTTGGAGCATTCGAGCTCAAATCATTTAGAAGTAGATGAACTCGAGCTTAGCTCCTAGCTCGAACCGAGTAGGAAACTTAAATCTAATGAACAACACTTTTTGTGATTTGGTTTGTTGGAACAATTAGATGGTTCATAGTTTTCAGTTCAGGAGTCCTTGGTCTTTGTTGGGATGGAGAGTTCTGTGTTGAAACTTACAAAGTTCCCAGGTAGTTTGTGGAGTTGGGGGTCGAGGGATAGTAATCCTAATCTTGACCTATTCATTTTGTTCTATAGGCTGCATGGATTTGTATTAGGGCCTCTTTTTGTTGGTACTTCGTTGTATATTAGTGGCATTCCCTTGATGCCTCCTTTGATAGATGCCTCCTTTGATAAAAACTCGTATGAACAAAAATATTTATCAGTTCATACACATCAATAGTGGCACTTGAAATCTTCCAAAATGAGTTATCTAGGCCTAATGAGTGCCCATAATTTTCTTGGAGTACCTTGTTTGCTGCTTGTTTGGTACTGGTAATTTTTTGTTATAGCACATTCTCATGAAATTTCCATTTGATGTCTATGCAATAGACTCTCGAGAATTGTGGGTGGGAGGTTCTTGAAGCCTGTGCTGGTGTTTCGATGGTGGCAAGGCCATCTACCTGTCTTGGCAAGAAATTTGCACTGAAGGAATATCCCACTGCTTTTGAAGCCAAGATTGAGGACTCAAATATCAGAGAAGCCATGCTCAAGGCCACTGGTTTATGCATTAACAGTGCCTCATGGACCGGAATCCCTGGCTACTGTCGATTCACCGTTGCCTTGGAAGACAGTGAATTCGAGCGTGCATTGGATTGCATTGTCAAATTCAAGGCGGTAATCGACAATTGAAGTGCCTTGTTTCATCTAACTGCATTCGATTCTTTGTTCTCACGACTTGGGTGTCGTGAAAAATAAATTGATGAAGCAATTTCGATTGGCTTCGAACTTTTACGAGGAACACGAAAAGCTTCGTCCTGAATTTGATGTCAACTTGGTACCAAATTAATTAAACGTTAACAACTTCTAGAAACCGGAAGGAGTTGAATACTATGTAGGCAAAAGCAAAAGCCAACAGTCAGCTCTTGTGTTTTTAGTGCTTCAACTGCTTTTATTTTGTAGTACCTTGTGATTTTTATTTCCACCATTGTGCATGATCACTTTCTATGGGTAATTCGTCTGGTTTAAATGAAAGAGGCAAATTCTGAAAGAAATCTTTTTATTTTATTTTTTTAATTCTTACAATCTGCGAAATACGGTTGTGACATGTACATGGAAATTGGTGGTACAGCAGCCACAATGCAGGGGGTGACAGCAATGAAAGAGTGATAATCCTTTTGGATGGACTATTACCTCACAATTTTCCCCCCACAATATTAAGTAGCTCCGTTTGGACTATTGCACCGCAAGACGAGTAAAATTGTTGTGTCAAAATTTATAAATTTAATATAACTGAAATTAAGTCTCAAATTGTAAACATGCTACCTATATTCCGTGGGATAATTATAATTTTTATTCACGCCGACAATATATATATATATATATATATATATATATATATATATATACACACACACACACACTTTAATAAAGACATCACATTTAAATAAGAATTAAAGAACTCCCATCAATTTTATTGTGTGTGTGGTGGAGCGCGAACAAACCTCAAACAAAAAGGGCCTAATCCTTACAATGAATTACAAGCTAGAAAATAGACCGGCAAACAGCAGCATCAACTAAAACAAAACAGCTGCAACTACTAACCCAAAACACATGGGAGAAAAAACATTTCTAGAAATTCTCTAAGATGTCACAATTGAGGGATTATAGGCGGGAGCATGAATATTTCCTCTTCAACAGCTAATTCAAGCACGAATATCCTCAATAATAATAGAGAATTGAAAAAGAGAACAATCCATACCTTTAAGCCAAAATACACGCAAATTTCATTCTCTTCACAGCCCCCAATGATTTGCAAAGACATAGAGCTGCCACTTCTATTTGCATTAACTCAATTTATTACCACAACAAAAAGAGGAATTATACATTTTCTGAAAGAGGATATATACTACATTGGTACTCCATTTAGGAAGAAGTGATCACTTTATTTTAGCATAAAACAAGAGCAAGTACATTTTACAACTACATGCACCATCACACAGTGCCATTACAAACCATCCTTACTTATATCCTATGCTCTTATGTTCACAGTTCACCTTTATTAGTAGTAGCCTTAACAGCCCCATCACCACCAGTACTCCCCGCCTCCTCAATACTGATCACCTTGGCCCCCTTCCTCCTCTTCTCCTCCTCCACCTTTGGCACCGTAACCGTCAACACCCCGTTCTCCAACCTAACCTTCACTCCTTCCAAGTCCGCATCAGCCGGCAGCCTGAACTGCCTCACAAACCTGGCGCTCACCCTCTCCGCCCTGTGCCACTTCTCCCCTTCCTTCTCCTCCACCTCCGCCTTCCTCTCCCCGCTAATCCTCACCACCCTGCTCTCCTCCTCCACCTCCACCTTCACGTCCTCCTTCCTCAGCCCCGGCACGTCCACCGTGATCACGTGCTCCGAGGGGGTCTCCTTCCAGTCGCAGCGGGCCAGGGCGAGCGGCTCCGCGTCTTTCAGGAGAGGAAGCGGGGCGTGCTCGAGGATGCGGAGCGGGTCGATGTCGGGTGGTGGGATCATTAGGTCCCATATTGGGTTTCGGGTGTAGGGGATGAGTGCGGTGGTTGGGGTTGGGCTGAGAGTGATCAGAGTTATTGCTGTTGTTAGGAGGAACATCGGTGTGAGTTTTGGAATGCCCATTTTTTTTGGCTGTTTTGGAATGTGAATCACTTGGCTGTTGAGAGAGAAGTGTGGTTAATTAAGAGAGTTTGATGTGAGTTTGTTAAGACTGTTTTGGCTCTGGTTTTCTTGGTATAGTTGGGGGAGGGAGTGAGATGGGGTTGGGTTTATATAGGAGAGAGAGAGAGAGAGAGAGAGAGAGAGAGTGAGTGGGATTGGCCTTCTTTTTGGGAGAGAGAGAGAGAGAGAGAGAGAGAGAGAGAGAGAGAGAGAGAGAGTGGTTTGGCCTTCTTTTTGGTCGATAATTCTGGAGGTTTCTTTGGATTGCGGTGCGAGAGAGTTCTTCAAATTTCTAGAGCAAGGGAGACTGGGAGAGGGAGTTCAGAAGTCAAGATTATTGACGTGGCCCGAGGACATGGAGACACGTGGTTAGTGAGATCATAGCGTGCACATCACAATCCTTCGGTTCGGATTTACTTTTAGACTAACCGGGTTTTTTTTAATTATCGGGTGCATAACTCATCTTGCGCGTAGTTGGACTAATTCCCGAATCTGAAATTAATGATCGGACAAAAATCTTTGAAGAACCCAAGATTTAGAATATTTATCTAAATTCAACCTTTCGCTCTTTCATGGGACAAACACTTTCTGGACCGTCATTTTCCCTTGTTGTTTCATACCATAGGCCAAAGGGGTTTTTTTTTTAGATTAGCACCTACGTTTGGTAATATGTAAAATGTTTTTGGTCCTTGAATAAATTCTAGTAATTCCAGACCTATCTGAGTATCTCCTAAACACGAAGTATTGAAACAAAATGAACAATTTAGCACTCCAATATTTTTTTTTGGATGATGCTATGGTGTCCCCGGTCATTTTGGGGACACCGTAATTTTTGGCATAACATAACCCTTACAAGCATAACAAAAATCATTACAAGTATAATAGAACCATAACATGGCATAACCAAGGCATAACCAAAAACCAATTAAGGCATAACCAAAAATCAACCAAGGCATAACCAACCAAGACCAAGTTATGCCTTGTTATGGTTTTGGTTATGCTTATAATGGTTTTGGTTATACTTGTAATGAATTTGGTTATGCTTATAATGGTTTTGTTATGCCAAAAGTTACGGTGTCCCCAAAATGACCAGGGACACCGAAGTCATTCCATTTTTTGCATGGTTTAAGATAGGGAATGACTTCGGTGTCCCCGGTCATTTTGGGGACACCGTAACTTTTGGCATAACAAACCATTATAAGCATAACCAAATTCATTACAAGCATAACCAAAACCATTATAAGCATAACCAAAACCATAACAAGGCATAACTTGGTTGGTTATGCCTTGGTTGATTTTTGGTTATGCCATGATTGGTTTTTGGTTATGCCTTGGTTATGCTATGTTATGGTTCTATTATACTTGTAATGATTTTTGTTATGCTTGTAAGGGTTATGTTATGTCAAAAATTACGGTGTCCCCAAAATGACCGGGGACACCATAGCATCATCCTAACCAAAAATCAACCAAGGCATAACCAACCAAGTTATGCCTTGTTATGGTTTTGGTTATGCTTATAATGGTTTTGGTTATGCTTGTAATGAATTTGGTTATGCTTATAATGGTTTGTTATGCCAAAAGTTACGGTGTCCCCAAAATGATCGGGGACACCGAAGTCATTCCCTTCCCTTAAAGGATTATTGTTTTCTTTTAGATTGTTCTCCTAACCACAACTGGTAATTTGAGTGGATACCTACCTAGCTGGTATATTTTCACGGCAAGAAGTTAGTTACTCTTGCAGTATATCTTCCCCGGCCCCATGGGTAAACACAAAACATGCACAGATCACTTTGTGGGTTCCACTCTTTTTTCATGAAAAGATTCAATTCATTTAGTACATTTAAAATAATTTTTCGCATTGCCCCTGCCCCGAAAAAAAAAAAAAAAAAAAACAGCTCTAAAATGTATATCTTAAGGGAATGACTTCAGTGTCCCTGGTCATTTTAGGGACACCGTAACTTTTGGCATAACAAAACCATTATGAGTATAACCAAAACCCATTACAAGCATAACAGAACCATAATAAGGCATAACCAAAACCATAGCAAGCCATAACTTATTTGTTATGCCTTTGTTGGGTTTAGTTACGCCTTGGTTGGTTTTTTGGATATTCCTTGGTTATACCTTATTTGGGTTTTGCTATGCTTGTAATTGATTTTAGTTATGCTCCTAATGGTAAAATTATGCCAAAAATTATGGTGTCCCCAAAATGACTAGGGACACCATAGACATGTCAACATATATCAGTGCAAACCACCAGAAGTATAACCAGTGCACAAATTCATCATCAGTGCAACCACCAGAAGTATAACCAGTGCAGGGATCTTAGAGAAAACAAACTTAAAACTAGTAGAAAAGTTATTGATTGCTGAGACGAGCTCATATCAACTACAAGCTCAGTACCCAAACAAAGAGCTTGAGCTGTTCGAAAATGTCTCAGAGACGAAGCGTGAATATTGGGACAAACAAAAGGCAACTAAAAAGGTACTTGACTCTGAAGTGGATGCATGAATTCAATTCTGGAAAAAAAAAAAAAGGGTAACAAATTACTTGTGGAGAAAAATATGTTATACCAAAAAAATAATACACCAAAAAACACTTAATTAATGTACCCGAAAGGGGCACGATTAAACCGAGCTTCTTCCAACGCTCTTCTCAACAATGAACACACACTCCCAAATATTGCGTCGACTTTCTCCGTAATTTGACATTTCTCCAACTTAACTTTCTCTGTGGACTACAGTTAATGGACATTTATAAGAGAGGAAAAGAGACGTTAGCATTAATTAATTCATATTATCTCTAGACAAAATAGCCTTGCTTATTTTTTATGTCAAACAAGACCTTGATTGCAGGAGTAGAAGGTCTTTGTCTCATCACCCTCCTCGATAATCCCATGACGAAGAAAACATTTTCCTACTGGGTGCTCGAGGACAACAATGTCATCATCAATGCCCTTATTTTTGAATGATTGGGAATGTTGCACTCTTGGCACCATAGTATTCTTAAAAACATAACCTCGTGAGAATTAGGGCACAGGATCTTTCCACATCATCACGTGGATTCACACCCATTCAATTTCTCAAACACACCTGATGATAAACGTGGCCACAAATCACTTGACTTGAGATACAACATCGCCAGAGTATATCCGACATAAATAGACGAAACAAATTCCACCCTGGAACCTCAAAGAACCTGTCAAAGAAATGCTGTAAGACTCTCTCCATCAAGAAAGAGGGTACAAACCACCCTGAGAATTGACATCACCATCGTCAGACGTTTGCCGCGATCTGCCATGGTCTTTCGGGTTTGGTAATGATTGGGTTGGGTTGCGGTGAGTACCCCACCCGGCTTGAGGAAGATAGGGTAGTTTAGGGCATTGTTGCCATGCTCGAGCTTGAGGCCGCCGTGTTTAATTGTCTGTCACATTATCTCCTGTCTTTTGTTGGGATGCTTAGTTAAATTTGAAAGAAAATTGGACAAGAAAAGTAGGATTTGTAATGAGGGGTTATTGATGCAATGAGCACAAAAACTCTATTTATAGAGCCATCCACTAAACTCTTAAACTCTAGAATTATTTTAGTTTTACCCATTATTATTTTTACACGCTTCTAATATTTTTTTAAGCACACTTATTCTACATTATTCTAAAATTTATAAATTACTTTTGTAAGGTCCATATTTCGTGGTGTGTCTTATTTGGCAATTTCACGACAAAACATATATTGGTATGTATCCCATAATATTGAGTTATAATTTATTTATTATTTATTCCTAGAGAGTCTGTTTAGGAAGTGGAAGGAAATCAATATTGTTTTGTATTTGAGAGCGGTAGACGTTAGTCAAGTTATTACTGGGCCGGTTCGTGAAAGTATTGGGAAAAAGAATTTCGTGCTCATGGAAAGGATTTGCTTTGGTACACATGGAAAGGATTTGCTTTGGTACACATGGAAAGGATTTGCTGCACATAGAAATGATCTGCTACACATGGAATTGATATTTCGGCAAATCATTTGCTAAGGTGAGAAAAGGAAAACGAATTTTTTGGATTAACCTGAAAGGTTTATTTCCATACAAGGACATGTGTCTCCTTAGGCTATAAAATGAGTGGTGCTTTCATTCCTAAAAGAAAAAAAGAATTGTACAAGAAAGAGATAGGGTGGCCTCCTTTATGCTTGGGTGGGGAAGCCGTGAGATATAAGAATATGCATTGAAGAGGATTTTGTGGATTTTTGTGTCTTGGAGTACAAAATGGGATCTCTCGATCATTGATACACAACGATAACTTCAAGAAGTTTTCACTTTATCAAATCAACTTAGTTTGATTCGCTTTCGGTGGATTTCCGGAAGAGTATTGGAAGGCTTGAGGATTTAAGGCGGCGGCAGTCAATCACTGGGTGCGGTGTACGTGTGACTCGGCAGGTGATACTTAGAACGTTGTGAGGATTTACTTCGTTTGGATAGGTATATCTGTAACTGCACAATGATTATAGTGATTTGATTCCTTCCCGTGGTTTTTACCCATTTGGGGTTTTCCACGTATATCTTGGCGTTCTCTGTTTATTGCTTTCATTCATACGATTGATTTTTCAATTGGTGGATTGATTAATTAAAAAAATAAAAATAGCAAATATTTATATACCTAGGCAAGCTAGGATTTTTCAACTTTTTCTAATACTCCTACTAAATTTGTAATCTTCAAGACCTCTTGAACTTGAGAGAATTTTTCTGATGCTACTGATTTGGTCTTGATGTCTACTAGCTGCTTCTTTGTATTGACGAATTCAAGCTGAATTTCTCCTTTTTACGCCAAGTCTCGGATAAAATGATTTTGTTTTATTGCTTCATCTTTTTCTTTTCTTGTTTCTTTGTGTTTTAGTTTTTATTGAGAAATTAACGGGGGAGGTTCATGTTTGAAGGATTCATTGGACTACACAAAAAAAGGTCATCCTTCGACTTATCAAAAAAAAAATAAAGTCATCCTTCAAATTGTTGTATGAGATAGCAGATTCACTCAAGTGATGCGGTGTGGATTATGTGGATACTCTCTAACGGATTGAGTCTACGCGCGCCCATGGAGAGAACCTTTGTGGATCGGACTTCCCACACTAATTTCGTCTATTTGGTTTCTTTTCGATTGGTTTTTGGTTCAAAAAATAGCGTTAAATTTCTGACTCTTTGTCGTTTTAGATCTGCAGGATATGATGCTCTACCAATGCAATTTGTGTGCAATGGCATCGATACCCAGTTACTACTAACCTTTGTGCTGTGGTATTTGCTACAAGGCAGTATTTTCTGTACCGAAAGTTCCTATGTCGAGGTCCGAGGAGTGTTCCGGCACAATCCAACGGCTGAAAAACCTCTCGGTAGAGAGGCACAAGAATTTTCGGGATGGAGAAGATCAAACCCCATTTGCTACGGGATAATTCCAAGTTTTTCTTACGAATTTCTTATTAAACGGGCCAGGGCCTACACTACGTAGTCTATTATGAAACCCAAGGCCCATGAACTGGTATATGAAGCCCAAAGCCTGTTAGCTCCTTCCCCAGAGCCCAAAACCTCTAGGGAAAGTCTAGTGACACAGTGCCTTTTATTGCATAGACACAAGTGTGGCGGTCTACACAAGAGTTTGTGTGGAACCCACCACACTTGGATCTATGGAGGAAAAAATGTGGTGTCGATCAGTAGCATTGCTCAAACCTTTAAAATTACGTATAAGGTAATCAGGTCATGATTATGCCAACCAAATTGTGCTCTATTTCCGCACACAAGTTTGCACATATCATTGCATAGGATTTTGGGGTTGCTATGGGTGGGACAAAACAGCCCTACCGTGAGCCCAATATCGGTCCATTCTATACCCAAAAAAATTGAACATGTTCAATTTGTTGGGTCGTTGAGTTTGTCACATGCCCAAAATGCCACGCCAGAGGGCATCAATAGCGATATGATTAACAAGCATGTGTTGAAGTTTAATTGTCCCAAATTCATACCAGATGGGGAAAAAAAATATCTCAATACAAACGTGTTTTTCATTCAGGTCGTTCCCGATCGGTGTGATTTTTGCGTACACAAAGCACTCGAATAGCCGAATAAAATCGATGGATTGGATCTTTCCCAATGCAGAGCCCCTTGGTATTTGCCTTCAAAAGTTGTTTTGTTTCTATGGCTTGTTAGTCCATTGTGTGGATCTTTTGTTTCTATGGCTTATTAGTCCATTATTAATAACTCAGGTAGCTAGTGTTCGGATTAGTTTATGCGCATCTCGACTAATTTCTGGGGACAAATCGTATCGTCCACTAGAGGAGAGTCTCGATTAAAGCCATAGCAAAGTTTCAATTCGTATCGATTGATTATCCTATAGAATTACTAGCTCTCGAGAGGTTTTGAACATGCATGAGACCTAAACTGTAAAGTTCCAAACCCTGACTACCAAACCAATTACCCCTTGGGATTATTGCATGTACGTTCCCTATGGACCCCATGGGTCCACCGTTTTTCTTCAACTCGTAATTTGGGTTCAGACCAAGCAGTCCTATTATACATGTAATTAAGGCAACGATATATTCGAAATTAAACTGAAGTGTATTTCCTTTTCCACAGAGATAGATGAAGTGCAAGTATGTTGTCTGATTCATATTTAGTGATACTACAACGAGAGCGACAATATGTTATATAATTGTAACTATGCACGGAAGCTAATATGAACCCGTAGTTATTAATGCATGTAAGTGTACGTAATTGCATGCACCAACCACATGTATCTGAAACAAGTGATATTAATGTACGAACCACAGTCATACAAAATGTTTTCGTATGGAGAACATTGCATAATGTTTTTGTAAAAGGCGTGTTCTGTCTCTATTTGATGTAAAAGGAATTTATCTTCGTGATCTCTTCGATCCTTTTCTTCTAGGGTCACGACTCACCCTATTGACTCGGTCATTTGGTGGAAAGAAAATCATTTATGATGAACAGAACGAACTTCAAGCATATAACTATCAAAGCCAGCCTTGACCTAAAGCAAGTGTTACGTTGCAACCGCTTTAAGTCTCCAAAAAAATTCTAAATTGTAAGGGCCTCTCATATTTTTTTATCCCTTATTTATATTTTTAATGTTTGTTTTAAGCCCTCGAAAAGTCAAGACCGACTTTAATAACTACTAGTTCTCTTGCTTAATACTCCGTAGAACCATATACAAGATATATCTGTTGTTTGGAATAGCCAATTCATTTGCAGCAAAACTAATTAATCCGTTCTTTTTCGGTTTTTCCTATTCAAAGGCGATGGAGCCAGGAACGTGGCAAATGGTAGGAACATGAGATGTATATTGAGAAACAAGGGACTTATCATCATTGAAGATGGGACTTATCCCTAGGGATTTTGCAAAAATGGGATCTGGCATCAAATCACCCTTACAATTGAGCTCTCCCATTTGATGGGTTAATACATGACAGTTTAAAACTATTGGTTCAAGATGGTTACCAAAGGCCAAAGGGAATGCCCATAATGAGCTTCTACTTTTGCTTACTACTTTTGTTTTTTCAGGGCTAACATCAATGACACGAGAACCCTTCAATTTGGCCAAACGAGCATGAGAAAGTTAATAAATGTCCGTTCTCTATGATGTTGCATTTTGAATTCTACGGAGGCCAAACATTCCGAACTTGGGTCCACTGGAGAGTTTGTTCTGTTGTTAACTTTAAGCCCTCGAAATAAATTGAGGTGCACGCAAATAGGTCCAGGACGACTTGTTATGAAAATGAGATTGAGAAAAACACATCAATGACTTGAGGAATTATTTAATAAGGTAGTCAAGTTACGGTTGAAATGTGTCATTGATTTCAGACAGACAATAGGCCATAGGGATGCATGTGAAAACTCACAGAAGCGCTTTTTAAGCCTCTTGTCAAAATCCCATCCATTCAGTGAAAGCATGTGGTGATGCCATCTTTACGTACTCATTATGTGCACTACTCCCATTCACCCAAACAGGTCTTTGCATTATTAGTTGGGAAGACACTCTTAGAAAAATCACAGCACAACCTCTGTTTTTCTTTCGCTTCCAAAAATTAATCGAGGTGTGCGTAAGTTGGTTCGGACGCCTAAATTATATATCAAAAATGATATGGACAATTTGGAAATTAAATCTTGGATCGCGCGCATGGTGTCATTCACCCGGGTATGGTCCACCACGAGTTTCATGTCGATGGTTTACGCCGTTTATCTTTTGGTATCCGCCCAATTGATCAACCATTAAAAGTACTTAAATGAATCACGTTTGTTTAATTAAAACAGACTAGCTAGATGGTCTGCATACTAACCATACATTTATTTCAGCCTAGTAGTAACCAATATGTAATATCGACTTAATTTTTTAAAACAACATGTCTAGTTGATAAGCTCTTAAAAATGAATGACTTTGGTCGTTGAGATGGATTCAAGATGTGTCCGTCTTAACATAACTGGCCGACGGAGACCAAAATTTTTATCGGAGACTAACCGCAGGACTGTCAGGGCTATCGTAAAGGTTTTTTTTTGAAGATGCTATCGTTAAGGTTCAAATGTATGAAAAGTGCATGAAAGTAGAAGTATACTAAAAGTGTAGAAAGTGCACTAGGGTGCGTGCTCTCTTTTTTTTTTGTCTTTTTCTTTGCTTATTGACAGCCCATTAGACTGTCATTAGATGGAACCCTTTTTTCGTTTTCGAAAGTATGAGTCGTCTCCTATCACATCATGGAGGTTTCTGCAAGTTACAGATATAATACTGTATTTACTTTTAGCTTTTGTTGTATTATTGAGGATTGATTTTGTCACTCCATTTTTGGATAACTCCACTCCGATACACATAACAAAGATATTAAGAGACAAATATTAGAGCGCGATTATCAAAAAGGGAAGTGTCAAAATCATTATTCGATCTTATTATTTCACATGCTTGCAACATAACAACTTCTTGGAATCTCATACTCCTCAACCTAGAACTGAAAAATATTAACGGGAACATATTTTTGGGGTGAATTTAATTAGGTGCATCTTTATGAGAACCTACGTTGAGGACGCGTCAAATCAATTTATGAAACTAATAATTGTTTTGTGATGAAAATTTTAAGCATGTAAGATTGTATCCCAAATTGGGGACATAAATTAGTTGACTACATGGGCCTTTTGTTTTCTACAACAGAATGTTATTTTGAATTTTTTTTTTCTTCTAAACCTCCTCTCATAATTTTTCAAAACTAATAATAGAACAATTACATGCCCAAGTGAAATTTTATCCAAGTTTCTAATCTATAATTGCCAATCCTAATTGATGAATGTATTTTAGTCCAAAAATACAGTATTACTTGCTTATTGAGAACAGCTACGTGGCACTTCAGGAACATTCTGACTCCACCACACAATCGTGTGAATTCCACCCAAATGTGTAGTTGAAAAGATCGGTGGGGTGCCACGCGATCGATGGGGCTACAAGAGCACTACCGAATAATCACTCGAAATTACAAAATAAAAGCCATTGTGGGCTTAAAATTAGTTCGGATTTAACAATCGTTGTCTTTTTCCGGTTCAATTTCATGCACTTCTAACTGCAAATTATATCCTTTATTTATTTTTTATTGCTCTGAGTACCAATTTTCTGTTATTATTGGTAAAGAACTGCGAATTTAGATGCGATGGTTGAAACTCCAATGGATTATGGAGTATATGATATGACATCCATCTGGTTACCTGTCAAATGAAAAACACCTTTTTCTAGTTAAATTAACTAGATTATGAGTGTTCGCAAAGTGTATGTAATGAGATTAAATTCTTTTATCTGGCGGTTTAAAACCCCATTTTTTTACCGCCTTTTTTTGTTCTACCGTGTGTTTATTGTTGATCCGAACCATTCATTTTGTAGACCTCAGAAAATAGTGTATCTATGCAAAAAATAAACTTGATCGGACATCGATAGGAGTATCAAAAATTGAATATTGCTTTGTAAAATGAACAGTTTATCTTTATTATTAATGACAGAAACCAGATCATCTATTTTATAAACCAAAATTCAAATTTTGATATATCTATCGACTTTCAATAAAGCTGATTTTTTGCATAACAATACTATACCGCAAGTCTTATAATATGAATGGTTCAAATTATAATAATAGACACTCAGTGGAGCTCATAATGGACGGCGGTGAAAAAGTGAGATTTTTCACCAACGGTGGATAGAATTTATTCTCATATGTAATATGCTAACCCAATGGGCATTTTTTACCTAATAAAACACTAGAGTGTGGAGACCACTCAAACACAAGTTGAAAGAAAGATTGAGATTCATTTAATCCAATAGCTGATGTGTGTTCTCCATCTCTCACACTCTTACAAATATATTACAAAAATACCATCGATTCTTTTTACTCACTGCTCGGCTTCTAGCGTTGGCATACAAAAATAAAAATATATTACAAAAATGTCCGTACCTACGGCACTACCAGGGTGCGTAAGCACACTATATATATATATATATATATATATATATATATATATAGTGTGTGTGTGTGTGTGTGTGCGCTTACGCTATTTTCTTAGGGTCCCGCTCCTATCCAAAACTATTTTGTAGACTCGCGCTTTTGGGCTCACTTAGGGGTGTGCTTTCCAAGCTTACTTGGATAGACGTCGAAATCGTTCATTTTAAAACTTAATCGAGATCATTGATATTATCAAGAATTACATTGATTTGATACCGATCAATAGTATCATATCACTTAACTCAAAACCTCTATCAGACTTTCTCTCTCTCTCTCTCTCTTTCTCCCTTTAGGGTTCTTCTCTAAACTGTCGCCAACTGGGGGGGAGGAGCACCTCCTTCCCTCCTTCCACCCGGGCTCCTCTCTTCCTCCCTATTTCCCCTCTATTCCCTCTCTACCTTTCCCTCTTCCTCTCAGATCGCTTGCTATTTTTCCTTTATTTTCTCTATCTGGTTCGTTCCACTGCCCTCCCTAATGTGGGAGGGTGAGGCGATTGTGCTTGTACTCCTTCCGACTCCAGTCAGAAGGTCCTTGGTCCTTCCCGGAGCCTAGTGGTGTTGGGTGGTTCAATGAGTTTCGAAGGTGCAGAGGTGGTTGGTGGCAGCAATCTGGCAAGTGTTATGGATATGGTGGTGGGTGGTGGAGTGGCGGAGTTGGGTGGTGTTCATTAGGCTGTTTTCTTTAACCTTTGTTTTGCAGGTTTCTCAAATTTTCAAAAATGATCAGTAAAGTTGCGGTGTTGATCGGTGATTGTTCGTCCCAGTGGTGGTGAGGTGAATGTGGTTCCCAGGTTGTTTTGCTCAGGTCGCTTTGTGTGACAAAATTCGGTTGGCGGCCATTCCGAGTAGCTTAGTCGGGCGAGGAGTCAACAGTTCGTCGCTACAGGGTTTTATGTCGCTGATTGAGATCGGTGTTTGGTGGGGTTGTTTTGGGGCTTGTTGATGGTGGCGATGGGTTCCTCTATGCCCTGACTTTCTTCGATGTTCATGTCCGTAGGCCGGTCTCTACAACTGGGAGAAACTAGCTCGACTTAAAGGCGAGGCTAATCTTCAGTGGTTTGTGCAGTGGTGGTTGTTGAAGATGGTTAGGGTTTAAGGGTTGGTTAGGTTGGGCCGGTCCATGGTTTAGACTGGATTTAGGTGTTGTGAGCTTTTAATGTTTATTTTAGGTGTAGGGTTGGGCTTTATTGCTTATCTACTTTGGATCATTGTAGACCTTTGGGTGTTCCGGGTTCTGCCATAGTGTTGTATCATTCAACTCTTTGTTGAATTCCCTTCCCCTTTTTCCGCTTTTTAATAAATTTCAATTTTGCCGATAAAAAAAAAATAGTATCATATCACTTTTCATTTATACTGTACTACCAAATAAATTTGTTTTGAACCAATGTGACAAATTTATTTCTTTACAAAAAATTGCGGGCATTCCAATATCGAATGATTCTGTCAAATATAATTTTTTTAGCATGGTTGGCAATAACTACAGGAGTTATTAAAATAAATAGCCTATTCTAGTCATCCAAATGACTGAAATGAGTCCAGAAAAATTTCCTACAAATGAGCCAACGCAAGAGTCTCTTCTCCTTTGATCAGAAAATCAAGAAACTCATCCTTACATAAGAACTTCGAAACACAAGCTTCTATTTTAAGAACGATCTCAAGAAGACAACTGATACAATTTTCGTCATCAACTCAGTTAAATTAGGGTGGGTTCTTAGAAAATTGCTTCTTCTTCTTTTTTTTTTTCCCTTCATTTCATGTGTTTTGTTTGCATAATTTTTGTTAGATTTGTGTTATATTATTTGGATTAATCACCCATCTGGAGTCTCGACAAGAGGAGTTTGGAAAGTAAAAAAAAAAATTACCAAAAGCAGAAAAAAAATCATTAAAGACGAAAAAAGTATCATACAGTAGTCTTTTTTGTCTAATGTATCGGGAACTTTTTCTAACATCGGTCGAGATGAATGTTTAACTCCAAAAATTACGACGAAAAACTAAACCAAAAAGTTACGAAAAATAAAAAACACCAAAATAAATTCTGAACAAATAAGTTTACAAGACTTACCATTAAAACAGCCCAATCTTACACCCTAGAGTAAATTAAGCAACCCATTTTTAGTAAACATCATCAATCCATAATAGTACTAAGCACTAAATTAACCCAATTCCCTTGCACTATTTTTTTTTGTCATTCGTTAAACCTAATCAATGCGGAGGTGCATGGGGCATAAGACCTCACCACTGACGCAACAAACCACTACATTACATCACCAAATGTATTATTCTACACAAGAATATTACTCCAAAAAGACAAAGAAAATAGCTGAAGAACAATAATAACAAAGGAAAAAGAAAAGAAAAAGAAATAAGAGGGAAAATACTCACCTAACAACCACCCTTCACCTCTTTTTTTTTTTTTTTCCCATTTTTCTTTGGTGTCTAAATTGGGTTTTGCTCAGAGGATGAAGAATTGATCTTCTTGGCCAGATTGTGCTTGTTGTTGTGCATCCAAACCTTGAGCACTCTTCTCTTGACCCCAATCTCCTGGCAGAAATTCTGCACCACATTTTCCTCCTGCTTCTGGATTTTCCACCCAACTTTCTCAGCAAAGCTCAGCATTTTCTCCTTCTGCTCTTGGCTGAACTTTGTCCTGAACCTCTTCTTCACCAGATGTGGTGGCGGCAGTGGCCTACCCACCAACCCACCACCACCACCACCACCATAACCACCACCACCTTCCTGCTCATCAGACTCTGAAGGCATGGACCCCAGATTGTACGACATCATCATCTGATGATGGGCTGGTCTAGAATGGATGAGGGTTCCAGTAGGGTACCCTAAAGTTTCTGGGCCTAACATACCCTTGTGGTGGCCCAAAATGAGTTTCCTCCCATTACTAGCCCGGTTGTTGTTGTTGAGATGGGAAGAAGGCCCAAAATGACACTCACAAGAGGAAGAATTGTAGGGTACCTCACCTTCAACTTCCTTTCTGTGGAAATTCCTATGGCAATTGCAAGCTGAACAGATGAGGGCTTCTAGGGTACCCTCCACTCCACTGGGCATGAACTCTCCACACCCATCTGTGGCATTTCCACCCATGGATGCTGCATGATTCTTGAGGCATTCCCTGTACCTGACCATTTTCTTGTAGGGCACCACATTGTCCTCCAGACTTGTGGGTACTGTGGGGGCATTTGAAGGGATTTGAATTTGAGGGGCTGAAGTGGGAATAATGTGATTTTGAGGGGCTGGATCATGGAGGATGTTCATGTGGCCACCATGCCCATGTCCTCCCCCACCATATGAACTGTTGATTGGGATTGGGATTTGAATTTGGGTTGGGATTTCCCTTTCTTGACTTGATATCTCCATTTTAATTAGTATCTACTAGTAAATGATTGAGAGAGAGGAAAACAAGAGAGAGAGAGAGAGAGAGAGAGAGAGAGAGAGAGAGAGAACTAGAGAGGGCTAAAAGTGGTTAAATTAAGGGGGTTGACTGAAGTATTAGTAATAAATAAATTAGTCTAGGGGTTTACATGTAATATAAATATAATTAAGAGTTGTCCACTCTTTTGGAAGCAGGACAATCTATAACTAGAATAATGGACTCTTGACACCTTATTTTCAACATAGTCCCTTTTTTCATCAGATCAAAGGAAGTGACAACACTCACCAAATTCATAAACAAAAACCTTTGAAAACACACACACACACACGGAGAGAGAGAGAGAGAGAGAGAGAGAGAGAGAGAGAGTTCAGATACCTGCTGTAATTTAATTTATAAGTACAGGAAAATCAGTGCCTGGGAATTTTAAATATTCATCTGAAGTTCTGCTTTTTATCAAGTGAAGTACTAGCAGAAGTGTATAGTTGCCACGAGAACAGAGTAGACTGAGAGAGAGAGAGAGAGAGAGAGAGAGGCAGAAGAGAGAGACTAAGAAATAATTGCGGATGTGGTGTTCATTGCAACAGAGGAGGTAGATATTAAGAGATAAAAACTTCCAAAATCATGTATCTGAAAATCTTGAGCTTAAACAAATTTCCACAAGCGAAAGACAAATTGAGCTACAAGAGAAGACAAAGTTGTAGGAATTAGAAAACAGAGGGGTTTTGGATTATGAAAAACAGAGGAAGTGGGTGATGAAGGAGAACGGAAAATAAGAGGAGAGAGAGAGAGAGAGAGAGAAAAAAAGGAGAGGTAGAGACTAGAGAGAGAGAAAGGAGAGATGTTTTGGGAGGTGGGTTTTGCTAGTGAAGCACTAAAACATGAGCTTATAGCAGTAGTGAGGACTCAAAAAGGGGATAAAGGAGAGAGAAAAACAAAAGAAGTGAAAAAACAGACAGGGGAATACACAAGAGTGATTATGGAGAGAGCGATGAAATGAAATAAAGGTGGAGATGCTTCCTTGCTTTGCTTGCACTATCAGGCATCAAGTTTACGCCATATGTAGAGCAGTGTGTGTCAGAGCTAGAGTGGAGTGGAGTGGAGAGGACAAGAGAGAGAGAGAGAGAGAGAGAGAGAGAGAGAGAGAGAGAGAGTACTAAATAATTCTTGAAAAGAATTGGACTCAAGTATAATTTTCCCAAATCTTCCCTATTACGGATATAAAGGCCCCAATAGAAAAAATAGAGAAACAATTTTTGGGGGATCCAGAAATCTTTTACAAACAAATACATTTATTGCATAAATTTGTAAAAACAAAAACTTATTTTGAAATTGAACGAGGTGGTGGCTAGATGTGTGCACCGTTGAGGGACGAAAAGGAGTTTTTTTGGAACAAAGAGAGGAAAAGGAGGTTACAATAGGAGTCGGCGAAGATGGGGAGAAGTCGTTTGAGGATCGGCAGAATTAATGGTTTGGGTGGGACGATCGTCGAAGCAGTCACCGAAGATTTTTGTCGAAGGTGGGAGAAATTGTTAGAGAGTGTTTGATGTGGTGGACTAAAGTGAGCCGACAGAGTAGGAGAGATTTAAAAGATATTTCGAAACAAGCGAAATGCTCCCTTTTTGTTTTGATTTAAGAGTTATTTTGAAAACAAGCGAAATGCCCCATTTTTGTTTTGACATATTCGGATTTTTCTTTTTGAGCAGCGAAGAAATAGTTTTATGTAGTACTCATTAAATTGACTAGGAAAAGAAAATTTGTAGCTTCTTTTCTGTATTCGCCAATTTTTTCTTAACAAATCCGAAATTCATACTCACCATAAGAAAATGTCTTCCATTTCAAGATTCAGTTAAAAGATAACTAATGTTAGTAGAATCTACCTTATATTATATAGGGAAGTTTTACTTCTCATATTGAGAGATAATTTCAGTTCTCATTTAATTCCCTTCATATATATTTCATGGCGTCCGAGTCACACTTACGTACTTTTCAATAATTTATGAAAGACCAATTACATCGTCCACTAATGGGATAAGAAAATATGATTGATCAAGATCCAAGGCCTAATCATTTCTTGTTATTATTATATGCCAATTAACTTTATTGTGTCAAATTTCAATTTTTGTTCCTGATATATCCCATCTATGTATGTAATGCTTACCAATTACTCATGGTTGCTTTAGTGGTCTAATGTTAGAAATTTGCTTCCTTTTAAAGTCTCAGATTCGAAAACTTTTAGGTGCTATTAATTCTTTTGAAGCCAATCCACACCGAGCTTTGCTATGACTTTAAATGAGACCCCACTAACGTAGACTGTAGGATTGGTCTTTTAAAATTAGTCAAGGTGTTCGTAAACTGACCCGGACATTTGAAGTATCCCAAAAAAAAAGAAGAAGACAGTAGCACGTCTATGGTGAAAAAGTGAAAGAATGGTACATAATTTCCTTTAGCTGAAAATAGGAGGCATGGCTTTGTTTATTAGTGGGCATGTTTCTTCACGTTCTAGACTTGCTGGGAAAACTCATCTTTCTTTCTTTTTTCTCTTTCTTTCTTTTTTTTGCTCTTTTCTCCAAAGTAAAAGGTTGACCTGCTTAATTACTAACAATGTCTCGACTAATTCAGGAACTCTCAAGTTAATTATCGAACAGACCGTATGTATTTTTCAAGGATCTTTTACAGACAATAAGATGAGAACCTTGGATACTTGATATCCACCTCACCAAGGACTCGCATAACCCAAATGTCTCCATGTATTCCGCATTTCATTAGTTAGGCCCTAGGATGACAAGTTAGGCCCTAGGTACACTCTGTGAGAGAGAGAGAGAGAGAGAGAGAGAGAGAGAGAGAGAGAGAGAGAGAGAGAGAGAGAGGTTTTGGGGCTGACCAAAGAAGTAAGATGTGGCTTCCATATATAGCATATATAGGAATCAATTGGAGTATTGGAAGGTAAGATTGATTTCTCAAAATTAATCAAAGTAGATGTAAGTTAGCCCAGACACCAATGTGGTTAAATAAGAGACGTGAGCTTCGAAGTAGCGAAAGATATACGAGTCACAAGGGAGAATTTAATATTATATGTCAAGAAACAGCTCAAAATTTAGAACCACACTTGAAAATACACTTGAGACCAAGTCACAAGAGATGCATGCTGAAAATTTATGAGGTTTTGGCATTACATATCTCTTTCAGCTAGCGAGTACAAATGTACAATAAAGTCCATATAACATGATTTTACTGGATTTTATGTTGTTTTCAAAAGTAATTAGTAAAAGATACAGAGATCTTGAAGAGGACCAAATTAATTTGTTGAACTTGTTTTGGTAAATTTCACCATGTACATTTGTGATTTAGAG
Source organism: Rhododendron simsii (assembly GCA_014282245.1). NCBI lineage: Eukaryota > Viridiplantae > Streptophyta > Magnoliopsida > Ericales > Ericaceae > Rhododendron > Rhododendron simsii. The sequence goes on from CM024963.1 coordinate 24,138,543, forward strand.
AACGGATTGTTTGGCGTGCAGATGCTGCGTACGCAGAGAGCTCGACAGTCGGCTAGTCAAGACATTAATTAGAACACAAGTCCGAACCCCGAAAATTAATCCCCCGATAGAAATATGGATTAACAAGAGTCTCAGTGGTTAAGACTTTTATGGACGAGGTCAATGATTTTTTATTTTGAATGCCAAAGAAAAATATTTTATTTATCAATGAAAGATAGCTTACAAAGATTCATAAAAAGGAGTATGAGCAAGAAGCATCACAACGTAGGGAAAACATCCTTTCATGCTACATTGTGATCTTTCTGGCTGGTTCGGAATGACTATGTGTTTAATAATACTACCACGAGTGTTGCGGTGGTGGGGGATTTGGTAAAAACTAGAGTTGCAATGTGGATGAAGACCAAATTTGCGATCAAGATTTATTCGGTGTAGGAGTTCAAGGTGTTTCTTGATAGCATTCGTAAGCTCAAGTTGTAATTCATTTTGAGGGGTTGAGTCTGTCCAACTTTGTGTTGGATGGACTAGTTTTGTTTGCTTTCTTTTCTTTTTCTCTCGATGTACCCTTTCGAGTTTTAATAAAAAGTTTTGTTTGCCGAGCAAAAAAAAAACATAGGGAAAACATCCTAACAAAGTTCTCCAACAATCATATGCTACCCAAAACCACTTAAAAGTAATTTACTTAAAAAAAATCTCTTAATTCCAAAATAATCAAAGGCTAAATGAAAAATACTCCAGTAGAGTAGATGAAAAAAACGCAGTAAAGATATCACTGGCTCAACGTTCTTGCAAGCAGCAGTCATCTTATCGATCCATGGTGCTGATACCAATTTGATAATGAAGTCATTTTCAATTGGTAATTTTGTCAGAATCTGTCGTAGAAGTAACTGCATATGACATGAACTGAATTTAATTTGATGGGAAATGGTAGGTAAAACGACTAAAGACCCCTTTGGCAGTACAATGCAACGCATGACCCTGTACGTTCGGTTTTCGGTTTGAATTTTGAGAGAGGATTTTGAAAATAATTTCGAGACCCGAAATGAACAAGCCATGGTGACTTTAGCGAAAATTCCATTTTCGCATGTAAGGAGAGGGAGTGTAGAAACTTTTAGATTTAATGTAAAAACTTACTAAGTTATTAGGTGCAGAGATTTTAATACTCTATCATGTTAAGGGATTACTCATTTTTTTTATACTCAATTAATGTGAGTCTTCTATTACGTACATCTCCTTTACGTATAGCCGCTTCTGAAGTCTCCCGTGCGTAATCTTTTTCCAGTCTATCATCGGGCAGTTTTTTCTTGGTTGGGTATCTCATCGTGTTATTTATTTTGTAGCATATGAGATGAAATGGATCACGCTCTAATATCGTGTAGAAACTTTGAAGTTTCCTTCATGAAAGTAGGATTCTTAGCCAAGGATTCAAATAAAGTCAAAACTTTAGTAATACCAATAACCCAATGGACAACAGGAGCTTTGGCAGTTTATTAATGAGAATCTTTACCCACTTTAATACAAGAAATTAAAAAAAAAAAAACTAATTTATCAATAATTACTTATTTCACATGTTATGTTTCAAACAAATACTCCTATATGTGCAATTTTGTTATTCGGTCTTTCCTCTCTTAAGTTATCCAAATCACTTTATATATTCTTCATTATCCATTTCTTTATTCCACAGTACTCCACCCCATATTTAAAAGACTCTTTAGATTTTTGTCTTCATCTTTTCCCTAACCCTAGCTAGTAGTTCCACACCTTTTATATTTGTTTCTAATTTCAAACACCTTTTGGGTACATGTACTGAAAATATTATTACATCTGTCCTAAAATAAATGTTGGATCCGTAAAAAATAATACTACAACTATCCCAAAATAAATGTTCACTCCTTAAAAAAAGACTTAAAAATAATATATTGTTTACAAGAAATTTTTTTAAATTTTTCATAAATTAAAAGAACTCATAAATATCCAGTAAATTGTTGAAAAAATTCTGAATCTTTCTTGAAAAATTCATATTCTTTTTAGGTTCTCGTTTTGCAAACCGAACATTTAAAAAGTATATAATTGTTGGCTTGGCTACCTAAACAGCAAGTACACTCAACTCAAATAAAATAAAAATATGTGGGAGAGGGTGAATGTAAGTTAACCATATATATTCACTATTTTTCAATTTAAGTACTTTTATTGAGGTGTTTTTCTGCCTTAGAGAAAGTTTTTGTTCCACATACTGGAATGGGTCAAGTAGTTATGGCACTGTACAAACTGGGGGCCGCAAAAATAAATGCAGTTGATGATACAATTTTCAAGATATGCACTGGAGTCCAAATTATTCAGGCAAAATCCTGTGCGCCAACAACCCATGTACTTATGTGCCAATAACTTTTTTGGCGGTTGAATTTAATTAAAATATATTAAAAAAATCATACAATTCAACGGCCAAAATTTTTTTCGACCCAGAAACTTTCGGAACAGAGAAGATCAGACTCCCAAATTATTCATCTCCTTCAGAAGAAACACATCTACCCGTCTATCCATCACTGCCACCACAAGTTACTTGTATATTGAGCACTAGGGTTTCTTGATCCTTACAAATTTGCAAGTTAACAGGACAAGATCGTGCTACTTATTTTACCATTCTATTTTCTTTTTATTTATAATAATTGGGGTTCTCTTGAGCGATAGGGACAACATTGTCTTTTTCTTTCGGTAACGATCAATTGGACTTTGGCTAAGTATACTCGAGAAAAAAAAGGGATTTCTCAATAAATTATAAATTCGTACATGATCGTCAAGAAAATATATTATCTCATCATTACAATTGAGACATAGAAGCAAGTTGATGAGTTTTTTCTTCTTTATTGAAGAATACTCTCATTGAATATAGAGGCAATAAAAAGGATCTTCAAAAACTTAGGAGATCGTTCTGATTAAAAAAAAACTTAGGTCGTTCTATATAAAGACTATATATATGAAGATCTCAACAATTACAGGGGCATCATAGTCATTACCATAAATTGAGGGGGCCTTCATCTCTGTGCAACATATCGGAACTCAAACTCAAAACGGCCAACTATATATGGTGTAATTTGGGTTCATTATATTCAATGAGCAATGATACGCACGCACATGTAAAAAAACAATTCTGAACGTATATAACTGTGTCCAAAACAGTTCTATACTCACGAGTCCACGTGCATCGAACAATTTCGAGCACAATTATATTCCGAAGTTGGGTATTAAAGGGGTATGTGGATATATAGATACCTATTCAGTTTCGATTTTGATGGAGATTTTTGAAAGTAATGAATAAAAAAAAATAGATAGAGAAAATTTATTAAAAATCATATCTATAAATTTTAAGACTCTAAAACAAAGAAGGCGAATGTTATCATACATAGTGTACTACTATTAAATTCTTTCGTACCAACAACCTATTAGCACATGTCATGTCAGGAACAGATCATTACTATTTTACTACCATGCATGCCAAAATTCAAATATGAAAAAAATTAGTACTACAGTAGTATTTTGTATGTTTTCCCACAGAAGAAGGGACCCATTCGATCGAGTCTATGAGTTGATTTTCACATGGTGATCCTTCTTTGCAGTTTTCATAATAAAATAAGTTAGAGCATCCACACTAGATTCTCTAAATTTTAGACCAAGTTACATCTCAAAAAGCTATTTTATTACTTTAACTACCAACTTTTAAAATATCTACTTATCAGGCTCTTTACTTTTACTGTCTTCTCAATTAAAATATTCAAACTCACCGAAACAAACGCATGAAATTCCCAGGACAGATCGTGTTCGCCGGTGGCGATAGAATTCCTTGGCTACGGAGGAATTATTGTTTATATAAAAAATAAGGATAAAAATTAGGTGCTCAAATTTTCAATCTGTTTAAACCAGTATGAAGATCTTTTTTTTTATCATTTTATCCTAAAAAGTCATAATTAATTTTTGTCTCTAAAACTCTTATAATCAAGTTTTTGTTCCAAATAAAGAGCAGATATTTAATTATGAGATCCCTAGAGACAAAAATTAATTATGACCTTTTATGATAGAATGATCAAAAAAATAAAATTTCCGCGCCTTCAGGGCTCGGAAATTAATCGAGGTGGGCGCAAGTTGGTTCGGACATCATGTTATCAGAAAAGATTATAGAATAACAAAAGACTCATTGGTGAATACAAATTAAATACTAAAATAGTAGATAGTTTGATGAACAATGGCTCTTTTATTCCCACGAGCAACTGTAGCAAAGTTAATCAAATTGCAAAGTAACGATTGAGAAAACGAGATTGATGCTGGAGAGTTTTGCCCCTTTTGCTCTTTATTATAACTTTCAATGAGGAATAGCGATAGTGGAGTGGATGCCCTTATGGTAAGATCCAATATAGAAAGCTCACCAAATAATTTTGGATCCGTTCGTTTTGGGATTTTGAATTTGGGTAATGAGTGGAGAAAGATAAATAGAAAAATGAGAGTAGTAATTGAGAGAAAATTTATTAGAGACTGCAGAGAAAGAATCTCAAATCCCAAAATGAACATGGTCTTTATATTCGTGTTCGGGTTTGATTTGGAATATTTTAGGTTTTCTGTGTTAGAGGATGCGTTTCCTCGTATTAGGTTCTTTGGTTTTGAGGTGCTTGTTTGGGAGGTTCAATTTGGGCGGTTTTATGCAGTTCTTTACTTATGGCCAGCATCATGTCTTCCCGGTTTTTTCTTTGGGTCTCGGGTGGCTTTAGTCATTGTGTCTTTAGTCCGATTAATCCTTGTATTTCTTTTTCAAAGATTAATAAATTTCTTTATCTATCATAAAAAATATATATATCAAATGGTAAATATAAAATTAGAAAATCAATCGTCCAAATAATTTTCTCTTTTTGACATTCTATATTAATGCAAGAACAAAATATTCTCTTTTGTTGTGTGGATATATCATCTGAAGTCGGCCACCACAGGATGATAGGTCTGTGAAGGCATTATCCACTATTGAAGAAGTCGCTATTAGAATATTTTCTTAAATATTCATAATTAAAGTGTGTGTGTGTGTATATATATATATATATAAAGTTTATTGTTGACTTAAAGAGTCAACCTACCAACTCAATCATCCAAACCAAAGCCTTGGTTAGGTTTCATTCTGCTAATAAGAATATTTTGGTAACCCCCAATGGGTTTGGCCATGTAAAAACGAAAGAAAGCATATAATGTGTTGGTAAAGTCTATAATACACACCCCTTAAAATAGTATATACCATATGCACCTATTTTATGGTTTATTCATAACATTTTAGTGTGTTTCATAACTTTTGTTCTAGTATTTATAACATTTTTTTTTGCTTGGTAGAATTTATAATATTTCAGCAGTACGATTCGTAACATTTTCATTATGATTCATAATATTTTGGTGTATCTCATAACCTTTATACGATTCGTAACTTTTTAGCAATACGATTCTTAACATTTTTTTCTTCTATAATTCATAACATTTTGGGAAGTGCATATGATACACATTCAAATAAAGAATGTGTATTGTAGTCTTTTCTGTAAGTTAGTGTTTGTCTTTCATGAGACTGCATGTTCGATAATATTGTTCTGTTTGCTTTAGTACTGATCCCATCAGAGCTCCCTGTTAATTTTGTTTCAGTCTACAAGATTCGTAAAGGGGTTTAACACCGATTCGGTTTGCTATACATGCAATATGTGTTAGTGAGCAGGTTGCTCATGTCTAGACGATATATTGAGATAACCTTCTTACTTTAGTGCTTTGTTGCTTATCTCTTGTCTATCCAGAAATACATCAACAAATACAACACCCAAACAGAACCTGAACATGGACATTAAAATTCGAATCTTGAATTTCTTTAAGCTGGAAAAAAAAAAATTAAGATAGAAGCAATTGTCATTTACAACAGTACAATTAACTTTTTGGTATATCCAAAAAGCATGCAATTTGTTCCTTGCCGACCACGCTTATCTTCAGAAAAATGGTCCCAAAAACCCCCCACTCAAACATTTTACTTTACAAAATGCCCAACTTTTTAATTAAAAATTTAATTCAGACCAACAGCCTATAATTCTTTCCTTTTTCCCAGTTTAGTTCTAATAATCCCGGACAAGCTTTTATCCCAACTTCCCTATCTTTGGTAACCAAGATCTCCTTTAACAATATTGCCAATCATTCTCTCTCTCTCTCTCTCTCTCTCTCGCATGCTTTTAACAATATTGCCAATCATTCTCTCTCCCTCTTGAGCATGCTTTTTACTTTTTAGAGCTTATGTATCGTAATTGAATAAATTATTCAGTGCTAGATTCTTACGCGGAATTTTATTTTTATTTTTCATTGTCTCTCATCGTGCATCGATTACCATTCTACAGGGAAAATGAGAGAGCACATCACATTTTTGGGACAAAAAAAGTGAATATTACCGATAAATTAAATCGAATCTGAGTCCAGCATTGCAGTGGAACATATAAACGAAGTACCTCAAATCACCTTAATTTGCGTATCCTCGGACAACTTAGCTTTACCACATCTACCGTTGAGCAACCAAACCTATGATAACTTAGCTTGTTTTTGAAGGGTTACAAATTAAAATCAATTGGCAATAGGCGGAGTAATATCTAGATTATATTAATCAAGTTTTGATGGTTTAGATGAGCAATGTGGAACAAAGTTTAACACTCCCCCTTACGTGCAGCCTATATGTGCACGTGAATATGCAAATTGAGGTGACCAGGAGATTTGCTTCGGGCGACAGAGACTTGATCACGAGAGGTGAGGCTACTCAAGACCTAACTGTGATACCGTATTAGATTTCTTAGAGGGTTTCAACCTAAAATCAATTAACAATAGGTGAAATAACTTTTAGATTATATTAACAAAGCTTGGGTGACTTAGATGAACGATGTGGGACAAAGTCTAACAGTTTGTAGTTTTTAATGCTATTGTACTGGTGCGACTCTGCTCTTGCTGTTTAATTCATGAATTTCCAATTTACCAAGAAAATGATACATTACCCATAAGTTCTAGGTGAGTAGGTGATCAACTTTAAATCAAAGAACACAAAAAGCTTCCACACATCCAAGGTTTCCCCAATGATTTGGCGGATGCCCAGGCTTTGTGAGTACTTCTCAAGGTTAGAGATTCGATTCTCCACCGTATGAATATCATGAAGTGGGGGGTCGTAACTGATGTGGCCACGCTAGCTCCCCTAGAAGTTTGGATTGCACAGTCGGATCCACATAGTGGCCTGGCTGTAGGGTTGTTCCTCCATTACCAAAAAAAAAAAACTTAAAAACCTTCCAATTAGATATACTTTTCGTAATCAAATTTTCATTTGCATGATTAAAGCACGGTACTCATAACTTCTAAACTTAAAAATCATGCACCCGTACGTATATTTTTTTCTTTGGTCAGAGAAATATGAGATTAGTAGATTTTTATTTTTTTTTTGTACTTTTTTTTGGAAAATAAGAGATAAATCATAGAAGTTGGAGAACAAAAGGCTGCCGCAGGCTTGGTTTGCAAAATACTCAACACCATGTTAGTTTTCTGCAATAGAAATGAACAATTTACACCCTTTGCACCTGTGACCAATATGCATATATATCATGCTTGCTAACTTCATGCATACTCATGAAAACTACTTTATGTAATCTCTCTCTCTCTCTCTCTCTCTCTCTCTCTCTCTCTCTCTCTCTCTCTCTAACTGGGTAGAAGCTCATACTTTCACAAATATGGCAGCCTTGAATGTGCTTTGGTTACTTGGCCTTTGAAATTTTTTCGGAATATGGCATTATCTTTTCGCACACTGAAGGTACAGAGCATTTTCTGAAAGCTGCTAGACTTGTCATTTTAGCTCAGCCCACACTCATGGATCATATATCATTCTGTTCTCTACTTTCTCCGTTTTTCTCTCCCCGGCTTATAATTTCAACCTTACCCCCGCGCCACGACTTCTTTTTCAGTAACTTTTCCCTTCCATACAATTTGTCTACTTATTTGCAGAAAATAGCATGTGATGCACATGATGAGGCAATAAGCTAGCTAGGCTACAGACCAATTACGTTGCTTACAAATCAAGATAGATAATGGGCCTATATCTAGCTATATACAAGGACTGAATTTGCTTTGATGATCATCTGTGGTACAGGTGATGATCAACTGTGGTACAGGTGACATCTTTGTGAATTTCAAAGTCTTGGCGTGGATGATTAGATTTTGACCGGATTGGAGAGGAAATTAGTCGATGTGTGCATAAGCTGGATCCGGGAACCCTGCAGGGCACTTTCTGTAGTGCACCCTACAGGGCAGATTCCGATCGTCCATCTCGCCAATCAATAATTCAGATATGTTTATTATCTTTTACCGGTCAAAATTTGTGCACTACATGATTTCCAATTCCACGTAAGCTGGCTCGACACCCTGGCCGTAAAAGAAGAAAGATGATGTCTTTGAGCAAATTACGGTTGTAGCTAGCTACTACAATTATATACTCCTATATTAGAACAAAAATGCAACTTTGAGATATTACTCTTGCCTACCACATTCGATATGATCACCTTACGTAAATAGACCAATCACGTGTTATGCACGGACTACCATATAATGTGTTCGCCGCGTAAAATATTAACACATCAAATGATTTTAAAGAAGATATTATCCAAATGTGATCACCATATCATTTCAAATTAAAAGTGCTTATTTTCATACATGCATATATCCAGTGTGATATGCATGTTTCAACCTGAATAAAAGTATAATTTTAAGTTAAATATCACCCGAAATTTAGGGGCCCCGTCATGAAAGCGAATTCTTCATAGCTGTGTCTAGATTATAAATTTCAAGGCAATATATTAAGAAAGATGGGAAGGCAAAAAATAAATTAATAAAATGAAGTGAAGTGAAGAAGCTTATCTTCATTCTATTTTATTTATATTTTCATGTTCTTTTATGTTTTCTTGATATATCCTAACAAAAATACAAGACTCAAACACAACCTAATAGCCAATTGCCTGGAGATGAACTTTAGTACAAAGATATCAACTGAAAATGGTCTCCTTTTGAGTTCTAAAGTTTGCCTCAAGAGCTAATAATGAAGATTAAAATCATCTCTCTTGGAGAATTTGAAGGGGTGATGCTTTCGACACAATTGATCAGATTTGAATTCTTAAGGCCAGGTCGCAAGAAAATAAGTTCTTGTGAATTTTCTAGTCCCGGTGTAGATGGTGGGCCTGTCTATGATTGGATCAGTAAGAAATTAATCGAGATGGGTGTAAGCTGACCTATACAGTCCAATTGTTGAAAAATATATGTATATATAAGTTATCTATACATATGCAGCTTTCTGTCTTTAGGTGGGGTACCCATTTTATGATGGAAACTTGTCTCCTTTGCCTTTGATAATGATTTTTGGAAAGAACAAAAAGAAAAAAGAGTAGCCGTTGGGAACATTCCCACAACTTTATAATTTTTGTCCGGACTTGCTGGACTTGACTCAAAGGCGAAAGAATTACGACCAACCAAACAAGGCATGAGATTCAAAGCAATTTTTAAGGACCAAAAAAAAAACACACATAAAGAGGAGCCACCTTTTTCTTTTACACAATTCGTTTGTATTCTCTCTCTCTCTCTCTCTCTCTCTCTCTCTCTCTCTCTCTCTCTCTCTCTTCTTCTTTTCTTTTAATGAACGATCCATTAAAAACGTGAATTAAAAGTTTACAAGCTGGAGGTATATATACCACCCTTATCAAATCAGCATAAAGTAGATTAGCAAAACGTTTAGAAATGCAAGGGCAAATATATAAATCTCCTGCCGAAACTGTTGCTTTCTTTGCCGATGCATCCGCACAATGATTTGTTTTACGATAAATATCGTTGATGGACACCACCTCAAATGCCTCCGATTAGTGACCTGCAATCAAGAAGAATGCAATCAAAGGGGTGATTTGCCGTGTCATGCTCATTAAGAAGCTGAATATATTACACCCAAAACATCGATCTGAATTTTCAGCTCAGCTCCCTTGCGTTTTCATTCTTCGCGAGAGCTAGTCCATCTCGCAGAGCCCAAACTTCCGCCATCAGATTCGAATTCGCTATTATGTTCCTGCGAAAACCTAATAACCCATCTACCAGAATGGTCACGTAATAACCCTCCTTCCCCATCAACAATGTGAGGTCAATACTATCAGGGGAAATGCAGCGGAATTCCGTTCCGGGGAGAAATTTGATGCATAATTTTCGTGCAGAAAATGTGCCGGTTGGTTTCTGAAATTTGTCTACATCCCTAACAAAATCAAGTTATTTTTTGCTGGTCTATGTATTTTGTGATATTACAAGCTAACCTAAACTTAAATCTCTCTCCATTTATTTTGGTTCAGTTACTTAATTGCTTTAAGTCTTTACTCAAATCAATGGATTGGTCATTTCAGAGTTTTTTCAGTCGTCGTTGTTCGCAAGTAAAAAAGAAGAAGATGTAGTAATTCAATAACAACATTAAACGTAACAAATAAAACACGCACGCAAAATTTTGTACATACCTATATAGACGTGTTCGTATGCGTGTGTGCGAGCGCGCGCATGTGTGAGAAATAGAGATTGGGGACGTTAAAAAAATTAGTGCTCTCTTAGTTTCTTTTCACTTTATTCTCTTGCTGGCACATTCCTAACGGGCCGTGGAGAGAGAGGTTTTGAATTCACGTCATTCTGCATTTGCAAAATCCCAGCTATCTATATAGCAGCAGTGATCAGATGAAAAAGCGCATGCGTGTCAGCTCCCATTACGTATCGATCCGTTTTAGATTATTTGGAATTTGGAACCTCGCTAATTGATCCTAATTGATTACAGGATTTTGTTAAAAGTGAGTGCAATTGAAAGGGAATTTTGTGCGATCCAAGGAGGGAGAGAGAGAGAGAGAGAGAGAGAGAGAGAGAGGCATGCTTGCTTGGATAGCTGTATGCTTTGGGTTTGCTTTTGCTCGCATGACAGCAGAAGGAAGCTTTGTTTTTTTCGCCGCAGCTACTATCTCCGTCCCAAAATATTTGTCCTACCCGCAAAACAAAGACTAAGAACTAATGCACTTTTTCTAAGAAAAAATTTAATTTTTTTTCATAAATTAAAAGAATTCGTCGATATCTAGTGAATTATTGAAAAAAATTTGAATTTTTCTTACAAAAATTGTACTCCCTCTATCCCAAATTGGATGTCAATTTTTTATATCTGTGTCAATTTCAATTCCTTATATCTTTCAATATGGATCTCAAAAAATATGCAATATGGATCTTGTTTGATAGTTCTCGATTAGTTCTATTATACAAAGTTTTCAAACTCATGAAAAACATTATAGATTAAAAAATATAAGTGATGAAAAATAACACAAGTTTTAAAAATTATCATCTTTTTCAGGACGGAGGGAGTATTATTTTTACGTCTTTATTTTGCAAACCAGACAAACATTATGGTAGGAAGTAAATGTTTACGGGATCTGGTTTTTGCTTGGGGTCCTCATCAACCCCGTTAATCACAGATTAAATTTGCAGAATATCTATTAAAAACTTAAGTATGTCATACTCTATTTTCGACATATAGCCCAAGGTGACTTTCATTTGGAAATGTCTTTGACCAAGGGCGTAAGTAAATTGAAATTGAAGTGTTTTGCTCAATTTTGGAGCTATCTGAAGATATCTAGAGCTGTTTGAAGTTTTTCTGAGCTGTTTGAAATTTTGGCCCAAGCAAAAATTTTCCAACCGGGGCGGAAGTTCGGTCAGCACCACGCTGTGCTTATTAAAAAAAAAAGAGCATTGCTGTTGGGAATTGACAACAATGCCGGCCTTCGTTTTTCGACTACACCAATATACCACCCCATTTCAGATAGTTTGAAAAAAAAACCTCAATAAAGGCCATAATTAACCCTAGCTAAAATACAGGGCTACAATTAACCAACCCCAACTAAATGTGGATGCATGATGTTCTGAGCCAAAATTTACTAGGGCCAAAACCGCGCGAAATGACGTATCTGCCCACTGTATCAGCAAAGCGGTGTGTGCATGTGGCTATGTACGTAAATCCTTTGGCTAAACTAAAGGATTGAGGGATCCTATGGTACTGCCCCCAAACCCACTTACAGTTTGCAGGATGGTATGTGGTGTCCTTTTTCTCCTTTGCTTTTAGTAAAACTTTGGATGCCCGAATCTCTTCGGAGATCCCCGTCCCTGGTGGAGATCAGGGCAAAAACGAGGACTGAAAGGGGCTCGGGAATCGGGGATGGAGATACTAATCTCTGGCCCCGATCCGCCCCATTGCCCATCCTAGGCAGTAGAGAGAATCCCAGGAATAGGATCCTAGCTAGGCCAAGTTCAAGTGTAACATGCATTAGTATTGTTGTAGGTCAGTGAATAGTAGCAATCCCATTAGCTGTACTAATGAATGAGAGGCATTTATAGAGTGAGCCCCACCGCATATAAGGCTATTGAGGCTTCTACGTGTTGGCTGGATATGGAGATCAACAAAAATGTGAGTTAAATGTTTTGGAATTAATGAATTTCAGAGATCAAATTGGACCCATTTGCCATAAATTCTTTATTTTTCAACAGCAAGGCAAACTCCTATATTTCAAGTCCTTGGAGTCTTGGATAATGAACCACAACCTCTTCGAGAAGATCCTTTTGTCTGGGTCATCAATGGATGATTGAGTTCGGTCGGGTGAGAGTATGATAACAAGTAAAGACTGCAGAGTCACTAGAAAATTGGTCGAGTGGGAGTATGATAACAAGTAAAGACCGTAGAGTCACTAGAAAATTTGTTCAATGGTTAAAAGGAATCCCAAACTTTAATTGAGTTGCACGATGTGGTTTGAGTTTTAAGAGTAGGCCATTCTCAAGATTAGACGTTTCAAATTTCAGGAACTATAAAGTATATATTTGTGATTTAAGGTACTGAAAATTGGGTGTCGAGGATTTGAAAAGACAAAAATGTTAGAACTATACTCATTTACACATTCCTTGACACACTCACACTCACAACGTATGATTTCACGTACTGAAACACTTGTAAGTATGGATGTATAAACGAGTGGTTCTAGCTTATTGATGAAAATATTCAATCTAGTCTAGCTAGCTAGATAGTAATTAAACATTGAAGACGAGAACATGAAAACACAAAGGCAGATACAAGTAATTAGTCTTGACTATTGAAAACTCATGCAAACATTGTGAAATTAAATAAATACAAACACTAACACACGTCCACGTGATAAGTGGGATCCACGACAATTACATTTAAGAAAATTTATATATATATATTTGGGATTCATACACGAATGTGAATATTGTATGAAGAACTAGGAACGAGGAAAACACAATTTTAAAACAAGGCCCAGCACAGTATATGAAATGGGAACATGAAAGCATCCATTAAACAATAAGGAAGGTCAAAATGAATATGAACCTTCTGTTGCTGTTTCATGGGCACTTTCATGTTCTCTTTTCCTGTATCATATTTTCTCTCTTTTAAAACACAACTCCCGATACAATTGCCGAATTTGTGCTCTTCGACTTTTGTTTTTTAGCTGAGCAAAAGGAATTTATTAAGGATTTTAAAACTTAAAAAGATCAAGAGCACACCAGCTAAAAATCATCCGAGACCTAAAAGCAGACAAAATACTAAATCGGACACCAAAAATAGAAAACATCCAAGAACCCCCAAAAATAAAAAAACAATCAAGAACCAAAACAAATTTAAAGCCCCAAAGCAGTCCAAACAACCAAGACGACCACCAAAAAAACAAAAATATCGAAAACTTATCACTCGGCAAATCTAAACACAAGGAACACACCCCAAATCCACCAAAAACTCGATATTGAAAATCCAGAGAAAGAGACGCTACATCCTCCAGGTCTCCTTGGACTTTTGTTGTGAACCCACAAAAGATGCAACTGTTACATGTTTGTGTGTTACTGTGCGGTGACAGTAAAAACAGCTGACTAATGTGACTGATGAAACAAACTTTTGAGCTCAAACAGTGGTCTTCTGATGGGCTTTATTAAGAGTTGATGAAACACAGAAAAACATGGTGGATGTGACACAAAGTTACTTACTAATCAACTGATGGGAATGAAAGTAGTACTACTTATTATTAAGAACCCCATGCCATGCCATGCCATGAGCTTCCCTGTTCATTTTGATCAGACCATGTGTTGGGCCAAATAAAAAATCTGACACAAATCTATCAGAAGAAGCAATTACCACATCAATCTTTTTTACTGTATATCTGTGTTTGAAAACAGTTTTGCTGCAATTTCTACCCTTTTTCCGAGGCTCGACACGGTTCATGAAAATAAAATATGAAAGTGTTCATGAAACAAAAATTAAAGGCTCAGATTTACGACACTGTGAATCTGAGCCTTTTAATTTTTTTTCATAAACGCTTTCGTGTTTTATTTTTAAGTTTTCTAACAATTTCGTTCTTCCGCTTGTTAATCGGTGAAAATCCACCAACACCAACAAAAATAGGCACGAAGCATTGCGTGAGAATCCTCACAAAAATAATTTCCGTTGCACCAAAAAAATAAGAATCCTCACAAAAATGAAAGTTTAATAAAGAGAAGAAGAAAGAAGGTGAAGAGGGTTAAACCAAGCAATCAAAGGCAGAGAGACTAACCAATGAGGCATTTTCGATAACTGAGGTGTCCAGGCCAGTTTACGCTCATCTCAAACCAACCTTGAAAGCCCAATTCCAACGTCTACTTGCGAGCTAGGAACCCCATAAAATCGGAGCAAAGCTAGCGACAGCTAAATACAAATTACTTCGTAACCTTTTTCCTCTTCCGCTTCATTTTCCTCCATAAATCACATGCCATTAAGCAAATTAACACAAGGAAAATTCTAAAATCTGGACTGACAATAGTGAGTGTGTAAATATGCATGTATTAAAGGGTATGAAAAGTACACAAAAATATGGAGTACGTGTTTTCCTTATCTTGTAGTGTGTTTATCGTCAGCCCAATTGGCTGATAATAACAAGACCGTAAACACAAACCTCAATAGACTAACTTCGTACAAATGCAAAAATAAGGACAAGGACCCAGTCACCTAGATGAGGGCTACACATCAAAAATTGAAAACTACTTATCAATGTTCATATATACATATACAACTACATAACCTATGCAAGTATCAGAAGCAAATTGATTGCTGGGCGGAGTTTCTGTTGGAGAAAATTGATTCTTTTTTTGCTCGGCGAGAAAATTGATTCTTAGCTTAGTATGAGCTTAGTTTTGAGTGGTTTTCACATGTTGATGTGGACTGAACCACATACGTACCATTGTGTTTCGTCCTTGTATAGAAATCAACATCGAACGCTAGGTTGACTGCCATTCGATTAAATAAGCCAATTGACTTATTTTTTTGTTCTTGTTCGAAAAAATTTCGTATTTGTTAGTTTTTCATCAATTTTTTGGAGATTATTGCATCGTCATGACGAATGGAATCTAAAAAGTAAAAAATTATGATCAAAATCCAATTTTTTTAATAAAGACAAAAAAATTGGCTTTTTAGCTTATTTTTGTCTTTATTCAAAAAATTAAGCTTTGATCGTAATTTTTTACTTTTTAGATTCCTCTCGTCATGACGATGCAATAATCCCCAAAAATTAAAGAAAAACTAACAAATACAAATTTTTTTTGAATAAAGACAAAAAAATAAGCCAATTAACTTATTTAACCGAACGGGGCCTAAAATCAATTAATGGTGAATGAGAGAAATTGACAATAAGCACTGGTAGATGGGAAGAAAAAAAAATGCTTAGGCTCCGTTCCAGAAACCTTCTTAAAAAATAAGCAGCTTATTTCATATTTTCAAACTCAAAAATAAAGTACATGAAAAATATTTTTTTAATTTTTTTTGCATCGTATTAAAGATCTCGATGAGATCTTTCAAACAAGATCCATATTGCATATTTTTAGATTTCAATAAACCCATCATTTTGGAGCTTGAAATTGCCTTCTTAAAAAATAAGGACTTATTTCGCGTTCCGGAACGGAGCCTTAGTCCCACATTGGTGTGGCAACTAAAAATATTTGGGTATTTCTACCTCAAGCTACAACGGCTTGAGCCCTTCGGGCACCCAAGTTTTGTAAGGATAAAGTGGGCTTTGGCCCATCTAGCTCATGCGCGCTATTCGAACAGGGTTGGGTCATAAGATAAAATGGGCATGGCCCAAGTCACTTAATTCTTTTTACAGAAATTAAGTTTGGTCCAATACCTCCTTCTCCCTAGCATGGGCATTGCCGTTTATGGGGGTCCAAATTGACAGTTTCTCGGCGGGTTTTTTTGGGGTCCATGTTGAAAAGCGGAAACGGCACAAATTTATGCACCGAACAAACTCATCTTTTATTGATTTCTAGCACAAATACATTTACAAAATTACACCTCTTAGAACTCTATTTCTCATATCCACTGGTGGTGGGGGAGGCCCCCAAAGGGGTTCCCTCTTTCACGTCTCTGCCTTCTCTATCTCACTTTCACTTTCCACACATTTACACTACAACGTACACACACACACATATAGGACACAAGCTCTAAATCAGACAAAAGACAAATTTCAAGAAATCACTCGTGCGCCTACCAATTTGGACTTTGAAAACCAAATCTTATCTGTTCAATCTTCGACAAATCTCTTAGTCTGATCCAAATTCTTGGCAAATCATTGAACATGTTTCTCACATGTAAATCAAGCTCATAATATTCCAACAGTCGAGCCACTTGTGGGGTTCACGGTGGTGGCCCTCGTCGGTTGTTATCTTCTCATGGGTGCTCCGTCCAGGTAGCGGTGGTGGTTTGCTGGCAGGGTTGATGTGGGTGGCAGTTTTGGTGGCAGTGATTGTTGATGAGTTTTTCTCATGGTAGGGTAGGGTAGGGTTAGGGTTAGGTTTTGGAATTTCTTGGGTTTGGCTTGGCTCATATTTTGTATGAGTTTTGCTTATTTAGGTGTTTTGGGCTTGGTCCCTGGGTGTTTTTAGGCTTTGTCCCATCGAATTTTTTTTGTTTTCATCCAACCTTTGGTTCGATTTCCCTCCCCTCTCCCCCAACTTAATGTACTATTTGTCAAGTTTTGTTCAATAAATTTGTTGCCGATCAAAAAAACATGCAAATACTAATTAAGACACTGGGTATTAGAAAGAAGCACTACAAGAAAATCGGCCAAAGCCAGCGGCCAAAAGCATTGTGGAAGGGTCTACAAAGCGCTGCTATAGCCCAACACGACCTATACCAACGCTTGGGCAATGCGCTGGCGTAGAGGCGCTACTATAGCTCTATGCCAGCGCTTTTTGTGGGCGCTGGTATAAATTTATTTTTACCAACGCTTTCTTTCCCAGCGGTTTTAAGCGCTGGTATAACATAATTTTTACCAACACTATGTTCCCCAGCGGTTGCAAGCGCTGGTATAAACCTGAATACACCTGGCCACCTCCACACTTTTACCAGCGCCTAAAAGCGTTACTGTAGGTTTAGTTTTTTTTTTTTTTTCATAAATAAAGAATTACTACTCCAATTTCAGCTACATCCTAACTACAATAAATTATACTAGCCACTTTTCTGGCCCATCACATATCGGTTCACTAACTTTTTCCCAATAACTCAAAAGCCAAAATAATTCATTTTTCATTAGAGAAACTAATACTCTATATATAAACTGTCAAAAGTAAGTCCATAACATTGTCAACATTCAAAAGTAGATCAAACATGCCAAAATATTACAATCCAACTACATTGCAGAAACTACATGGGATAGATAATTAATCAAAAGTCGACGATGCCATCCTTAACAAGATCTTCCCGAGAGAGCTTTTTAAATGACAAGTTGAAATCATGGTTTTTGCTAGAACGTCCTATTACCTGCAATGCAAATGACGAAGAATAAGAACCAAGTTTATCTTTTAACTCCCATGACAATTCATTTAAGTAAAAAAGTTGGATAACCACAACTAATAGAAGCTTTAAAACGGAACAAGCCAATGAACTGAACAGTTGCACTGGACACAACAATCCGGAATATAGCTTCACAACATGTAGCAGTTTTTGGGCTTCCTATAGCTTCACCCACATGATGCACAAAACACAATAAACGTAGAAAATTGTAGCAGCTGAATAGGAGCAGTGAACAACAGCAATAGCAATCAGCAACGAGATACACCACTTTGATATGAACAAATGTAACAACAGAAATGCACCACTTGATTTGAACTCCATATGGAATAAAACAACTGATTGGCAGTCAGAATCAAAATTGTAGACATGCCGTATAATCAAAACAGTAGCAACAATAGCAAAACATCTTATACAGCGGACATGGGAATAACAGGCAGCCATATCAGGCAACTACAAACTGGACAACAGGAGCATAACCATAAACAATCAATACAAATAGCAATGAAGAGCAACAGCAACCAAAAGGGTGTCGTGTCTACGTATTGGACACGGGGACACAGCGGAGACACGGGGACACACCCAAATACGTATTGAACACGCTAGCAACTAACTTTCAGTTTCCAACAATATGAACTCAAATCCCAATTCTTACAACCATATATATTCTAGACAAATCAGATTAGTTTTCAGCCATTAGAGTTCAATATTAGCTTCTACAAGGGTGATTTATGCCTCTAAACAACATTTCCAGCAATTGCAACTGTCATTTTTTGCAAAAGATACAACTATAGACTTACAAGGACGCTATGATTTCAATTCCTATACAATGTAAGAATGTACCTCAATCAGAATATTCGATGTCATGACTTGCATGTGATGATCCTTGATATGCTTGTGGAGAAGTCTGATCTAGGGAGCCATTGCAAACCAACCAGACTAATGATTGGAAATGACAGAAAAAGGTTTTCTGGACTAATTCTACCAGTTAAATCTAACCCAGCAAACTCCAAAGGTCCACACTAGGAATCACGTCCGAAAAAATAAAACTTGCCAAAATACCCGTAGCTCCTAAATTAAAATGGACACAAATAAACCAAGCTAGTAGTGTACTACTCCCTAAGTTAGAATACAGATTAGCACCATCGCAATAATTCTATAACATGAGACCAACCCAATAGTAGGCCACTTCATTTTGCTAGCTAATACATCAAACACAAACCCTCTGACAGTTTAAAAATCTCATGGTACAAGTAAGGATTGAATATGAAATTGCTTATCCTCTAGCCTAATTTGAACGAAGTCTAACCTAAATCAGATTAATATCAACATCTATGAACTATCTAGAAGAACAAGCAAAGGAAAGATCAAAATCTTTAACTGATCACAAAAATTGAGCCAAATTCACAATCACTGAAACAGATTACAAGAAGATTGCATTAAGGGCTTATGTGATGAGAGAGATTACCTTAAGTGTACAAATCAACGTATCAAACTCTCACAATCAGTTTTTCAGTAATGGATGAGATTGTTACCACATAAAAATCGAACCAGAACTACAATACAAGAACATTCAAAAAGCAAAAAATCACTTGATTGAATGTACTCATAAAAGCATGAACCAATGAATCACCTAACTGAGATGCTAACCCTGACTGGTTGCAGATCGTATGAGGAACTGAAACTCTAACACTCACTAATTGCAGAGACTATGAAGCAAAGTGATACAGAGTTCATAACAAAGACACGGTTACTACCAGCAAAATTAACAAAGGGATGGGGTAATTTAAACACTCACACCAGTCATGCCAATCAAGTCATTGGTTGCACTTTGAGTTTCCTGAACAGATAAATAAGGGTAAAGATGATCACTGAGTCTCAAAGCTCAAACTGTAAGCACGTATCAGTTGTGAAACATAACCTATTTAGAAAAGGTACACCAAGGTTTGCGTGAAAAATGTTTGGCAAGGTGAGAAAGAATAACTTTGATGAGTCTTACCAGTCCTGCAAGAATGAGAGTCCGGTAGGTGCAGTATCAAGCCATTTTGAATAAGCTCCAATTATTGAAACACAAGAATAGAAAAGCAAAACAGGATATGTATCGCTATGATGATGTGTAGAAAACAGGAATCCCATAAACACATATACCAATAACTTCAATCTACTTTTAGTGTTACAGTATCTCGAAATTTTCATAGTATGCGAGAAACGGGAGTCGAAGCTTCAAAACCTGGATAAATTATCTAAATAGATGACACAACTTCCTTGCGTAGAAATCCTAAGCAAATCGCCCGCATAAACCTAGGTAAAACATAATAGTTTCAGAGTATCAAAAATTACAACTAGGGTTTTCGAATTGCAAAGAGCGATTACCTCGAAGCGGATTGTGACGAGAAGAAACAAAACTGACGAGATCAGGATGGATGAAATCGAAGTACTACATTCTACCCACCTGAAGCACTACATTCAGAGCCGAAAACCCACCTGAAGCACTACATTCTACCTATTAATGTTGATCGAACTATAACAAGATGTCAACAGGGCAAAAAATCAAGGAATAAACAAGAAAACTAAATTATGGGTATTCATTTCCAAGAGTGTTGGCCCAACGCGGGGTGGTTTGCGACCGAGGTCAGTGGCGTCCGTGTGTACTTGTGTGTGTGTGGGTGAGAGAGAGAGAGAGAGAGAGAGAGAGAGAGAGAGATATGCATCACAAACCATTGGGAACGGTCGAGCACGGACTGGTGGGGATGGACTATGGAGACCGTTGAGGGAGACGAAAGAAAGAGGAACTGCGGGCAGCTGCAGAAGAGAGAGAGAGAGAGAGAGAGAGGGGCGAGCCATTTGTTTCCAGAGAGGCGTGAACGAATTTGGGGATTTAGGGATTTGGATTTCTCTTCAGCGCGCCATTTGTTTCGGGAGAGGCGCGAATAGATTTTAGGGACAGCAACGCTACAGCCTACGGCCACCGCACCAAAATGCGGGGCTGACCACCACACATTATGCTGGGTCCACTCCGGGCCTCGCACGGATGATTCGAGTTGTTCAATAATTTTTTTAAAAAAATTGAGCGAAAAATGTAAAAAATCAGCTCGATCCGATGTGTAGATGCTCGGATCAAGCTTTTCATCTTTCTGTACACTAGAAAACCAATCTTTCCATTTTTTTCAATTTTCCAAGGATGAGAAGCTTGATCTGAGCACCTACACACATTGGATCGAGCTGATTTTTTTGCATCAATCACTTGGTTTTTCTCAAAAAATTTATTGAACGTCTCGGATCATCTGTATGGAGCCCAAAGTGAGCCCCACATGGCGTACTGTGGCTGTCCACTGTATTTTAGTGCGATGGCTGTACATACTCTACGGACATTTCAAGTATTTTAGAAAATTATGGGAAAATAATTAAGCGCCCTCATATCGAGCAATACAAACAAATTCCAAACTTAATAAGCCGACTATATTTTAATAGTGGTCGATCTGAACCATTAGATCGAATTTCACGTCTAACTGATTTCATCATTATCACCAAAATTGAAGATCATTGGATATCAGTGACCGCTTGATCGGACAACATTTGATACATCTCATGGCGTAAAAGTAGTAGATTGCAATACCTGCCCCACTTGAGTCTTTTTTTCTCGATCGGAACCCTCAATCTTTTACATATCATGGAGTACATCATTCGCATTAAAACTGAAGTTAATCGAACATCACTACGCACTTGATCGGCCCATACAAATGCATTTTGTTAACAAAATTGTCTCTCGATAAAGAAGCTTTTAAACCCGGTCGAGTCAAATTTTTACGAGAATGCTATAATCAAGAAGGAAAATAAAAGCAATGGTTAGGATCGTCGTAATTGTGTCACGGTCGAGTGGCTACTGTACGTTCAAGTACAACACAAGATTTAATTCATTAACAATTACATTGAACGTATATAATTTAAAGGCAATTATCAACTCAATTTTTGCCGTGGTCGATCTAAACCATTGGGATTTTACATCTCAGTGATTTCATCGTTGTCACAAAAAAAGGAGATCATCGGATATCGGCGACCACTTGATCTGACAACATTTGATGCATCCCGAGGTATTAAAGTATTAGATTGCACAACCCGACCCCGCCAAAGTCTTTTATATTTCGATCTGAACCATCTGTCTTTTGCATATATTTGAATTCATCATTCGTACCAAGAATTAAGTTGATCAGGTATCTTTACACATTTAATCGGACGATAACTATCATCCAAAAAATAAATTGCGTCCCAATCAAGGAGCTTTCTAAACCCGATCGAACCAAATTTTTATGATAATGATTTAATCAATAAGCACAATGATGATCAACGGTCTCGATTATTAAAATAGTTTTGTTTTATTGAGATCTGCTAAATAATCGTATCGAAGGAAAAATGTATAACATGTAGTAATATTATTTTCATTTTTATGTTTTTGATTCGGTGTATTAGATATAGTTTTGTTTGTTATATGGTCTATCCCAGCGCTTCTTTTGGACCGCTGGGAAAAGGGGTGTTTATTCCAGCGCTTTTAGTAGGCGCTAGTAAATGAGGGGTCTATTACAGCGCTTTTGCTAGGGCGCTAGGAATTGGTCGACCTATTCCAGCGCTTTTGTTTTGGGCGCTGGGAAAACCTCATTCTAGTAGCGGCTAAAAAAAGCGCTGGCGTAAACCTCCTATTGTAGCGCTTTTTGCAAGCGCTATTAATAAAAGCGCTGGCAAATTCCAAATTTCTTGTAGTGAAGGTATTTGCTTTCTTCACGGACTGGGAATCGAAGTGAGAAGATCAAATACTAGATGGCGGCATGGAAATACACATACATGGTTAGCTAAAACAAAGGTTAAAGAGCCTATACACACCACTACACAAGAAAGGCAACACAACATAGGAACAGGGCTGGTCTTAGGGTAAAGTTCAAAAGGCCACGGTCTGGGGCTTCCAAATTTTGAGCCCAAAATAGGGCCCCCTTCTTTAAGTAAGTTATATATATTATTTGTTTGTAGAATGAACAAGTACCGTTGTTGGTTCAGTAGTAAGTTGTTTTACAAAATGTCCAAGTTCAAATCCTGGAAAGGTAACTTGCTTTTTAATCCTGTGCTGGAGTAGAATTATCATAACATACTATTGCTCTGTTGTTTTGTTTCCCTTCCATTGGAAAAGGTCACAAAACGGTGCGAAAAACCTATCAACAGGTGTCTTTATCTCGCAGTATGTGGCAATTCCAAAAGCAGGACTCGTAGCTCCCTCACTTCATTCTTTCTCGGCTAACACACCAAGGTAAAGGAAAGGAGCAACGCCCTCTTAGAAGTTGTGACGAAAAACCTGTCAACATGTGTCTTTATCTCGCAGTATGTGGCAATTCGAATAGCACGCAGAACTCGTGGCGAGGCTTACACTTTCCAACTTCATTTGTCTTTCCGGAAGTGTAATGAAGTGAAGACTAAGATGGATCCTTAAAAGTGCATTGTCTGGTATGAAGATCCAGGGGACAAAGTAACTCAAGAGGTGAGCCTTAATCGAGATAGATCAGAAACGTAACCTCACTCCTGGACCATTCCCGTTCACCGATTCATGACCACATCATCCATAGCCCTATTAACCAAACCAAATCGAGCCTCGAATCCCAATCAATTGGGAAAAATGGGATTCATGCCACAAGGATTTAAAGGAATTTTTATGTGTTGGCTAGTAGCCACCAAACAAACCCCCATCCTACTTCCCCCAGGCTTGGGACCGGTTGTGTGACCGACACTTTGTCCTCTAACCACATCCTTCTCACTTAGACGGGGATCTAATCGGGGAGTACAAACATCCAAATTGAATCCATAAAGTCGATTGACGTTTCGGATCTTGGGCTCACTGGTCCGTCGGGGGAGGATTTAAAGCAGCCACAAAAAAAAAAAAAAAAAAAGTGTGTTCTAGGATTCTGTAGGCAGTTAAGGGGTAGTTTAAAAAGTGGATAGTGAGCCTAGCTGCCTCAAATCCGAGGTTTACTACATATTGGGTAGGGCTCATCGGGATGTGGGGTGAAAAAGCGTCCAAGGGCACACGGTGTCCATTGCACTAAATAAAATTTCTAAAATTAGAAAGGAAAAAGATTATTATACTTAACTCCTTAAAAATAATGCATTGTAAAATTTAGCTTCTAGTGTAGTTGTGTATGACTTGAAGATTAGAAAAAAACAATGGCCTTGTTCGTTTGGTAACTTTGGATATTTTAGTTTTGGTAGTGGGTGTAAAAAAAATAGGGTAATGATTAGAGAGATGGGTAATGAGTGGAGAGAGATAAAGAGAGAAATAAAATTAATAATTGAAAACATAGGATAATGATTGGAGGAAGATATAAGATAATGATTGAAAAACAAAGTTAAAACAAAGTAAATATGTTAAACAAACAAGGCCAATGCATACTGTGTGTCGATAAGAAAATGAGATGCAAAAATTATTTCCAAATGTTGGAGTTTGAGAGATGGTGTCTAGTCATCTAGGGGTCATCTCCTCTCCATGCCCTCCATATCATCACGTAAAATAAATATCTTTATTTATCTTTATCATGGTCTCCGATTATAAACACCATAACACAAGTAAGCTACGAAGAGTAAACTACTATTAGATAATCTAAGTTACATAATTCTCTCCTGGGTTTTTTTCGTTCTCACTCTCAATTGTTGCTCTACGCTCTTTGCTTACTTCTCTATCTTTTTAGTTTGAGATAATTTTTGTAGATATTTTCATGCTCACGCACATCATGTCACTTATCTACTTAGCTATTGATACATGGGTTGGGTGGGACACTGGACTACTGCAAGGTTAAAAATTTAACTCTTACAATTGTTGGGGGTAAGTCGGTTATATGTAAAATACTCAGGGTAAAATTTGTGAAACTAGGACTAACTATATATAGAGGAATGTGTATCAGCCCTAAATTACAGGAAGAGAGAGAAAGAGAGAGAGACGATCAGAAACCCCAAAATCTCAATCTCGAATCTAACAAAGCTTAGCGGCAGCTTCGCTAACGATCGGCGGCTCCGTCTACGACAAGAACAGGCAACTCTCTCTCTCTCTCTCTCTCTCTCTCTCTCTCTGTATGTGTGTGTGGAGAAATTGTTTTATGCGTAATTTAGATGCTTAAAGATAGTATTTTTGGGGTCTAGTTGTTTAAAGTAATAAACTTTTGAGCGCCCCTCGTTGGTTTTCATGATTTCGTGCAGAGTAGCCAGGATTTTGATCGAGTGGCGACAATTTAGCTCATTCGACTTTTTTCTGTTGGTGAAATTCAATTTAGTTTTGACATCGATTAAATAATCACTCAACTAAAATCAATCTCGTACCTTAATTCAACAAAACTATAGAGAATCGCAATATTTTTCTTTTCACTAAATAATAGTAATTGAAAGACACTACCAGCTTGCAAAAAACCGAAAATTTATGGAAGTTGAGTGTCGCAGTTTTTTGTGATTTTAGTTATGTGCACGTTTCCTGTATTTAGATATCCTTTGTGTTTCTCGTTTGCGCTTAATCAGTTTTTGAGGGGTTTTTTAAACTCTTTCATTTTGTACGATGGACTTGTGCTTGTTCTTTTGGTGTATTTCATTCATTGTGATGAATTCAATGCCAAAAACTAGCTTAGATGGAAATGGATTGCTTCATCAATAACTTGTTTGAATAGCTAAATAAGTTGGGTTGATAATGTATCTTTGAGCGAGAAGCTTGGATTCACTATCCTTGCTCTCGAACAGTCAGTATTTCCCAAATGAATCTCACGTTAGTCATGATGGTTAGAATTTAGAATTGTGCAATGGACGATGTGTTTTGAGTTTCAACTAATTGGATTTGAGTCATGCTACTATGCTAGTGAGTTGGAATTGATATGAATCATGCAGTTCATTTGCAATTCACTATGATTCAACATGCTCTCATTGGTATTCACTAAGATTCTTTATGATATGTACGAAACATTGCGATGTAGTTCTGTTTCTATTTCCTTTATGCATAGTGGATGAAACATCACGTTTTCACCCCTCTAGGAGGGGAAAGAGGAGATTTAGTTATATTGATATATGTGGTTAATGTGTATAATTGTAGATACATGTGGATTTTGGTTTTATTGATAGTTGTTTTAAACTCTAGATGTTAACTATAGTGACTTTTACAGTTCAGGATTCACTATTTGGTAAAATGTTCTGAGTAGATTTCGAACTGATAATTGATTTCCAAACTTTATCTGTTTCCATGTTCTACTTTTCATTTTAAGCCCGTGTTTTGCTGCACCTTTGGGAAGGTAAACATTCATAACCCACAAACAGAAGCTAAAATATCCTCCACAGTTTCTGTTTTCTTCTCTTTCTCCAGTCTTCCCCCATTCCTGCAAAGATAAATATGTTAGTATGCTTGTTGGGGCTAGTATGCGGACTCAATTATTTTTTTCAAATTTGAGCTCTATTGGAATTGACAAAGTTGATGAATTATGATTGCTTTTGTTTCAGTTAATAGCTGACCAGATCAGCCATAGCAATGGGAAAGAAAAAACCCGATGAGGGTGGAGCAGCTTCAAAGGCTAAGCCCAGCAGCAAAGATGCTGCCAAAGATGTGAAGAAGGAGAAGCTCTCTGTCTCAGCCATGCTTGCCAGCATGGACCAGAAACCTGATAATAAAGCCAAGAAAGGGTCAACACTCTCGAGCTCTATTTCCAGTAAGCCCAAGGCAAAAGCACCTGCGAAACCATCGTATGTTGATGGTTTGGATCTCCCACCCTCAGATGAGGAAGATGACGATGCTTCTGAAGACCATAAACATCCCAGCCGGCAACAGAGGGGTGGTGATGCAAAGCCTCTTGAGATCTCCGTAACTGACAAAGAGATGAAGAAACGTGAGAAGAAGGATATGCTAGTTGCTCATGCAGCTGAGTTTGCCAAACAGGAGGCCCTAAAGGATGATCACGATGCTTTTACCGTTGTTATTGGTAGCCGTGCCTCAGTTCTGGATGGTGAAAATGAAGCAGATGCTAATGTGAAAGATATAACCGTTGATAATTTCTCCGTAGCGGCTCGGGGAAAAGAACTCTTTAAAAATGCTTCGGTGAAGATATCTCATGGGAAGAGGTACGGATTGGTGGGACCCAATGGAAAGGGCAAGTCTACTCTGTTAAAGCTCCTAGCTTGGAGGAAGATTCCAGTTCCTAAGAATATAGATGTGCTTTTGGTTGAGCAAGAGGTGGTTGGCGATGATAAAACTGCACTGGAAGCAGTTGTTTCAGCTAACGAGGAGCTTATTAGGCTTCGAAAGGAGGTTGCATCTTTGCAAGATGAATCTTCTGCTGATGGGGTTGAGGATGAAAATAATGATACCAACGGGGATGATGATGTTGGAGAGAAGCTTGCTGAATTGTATGAACAATTGCAGATAATGGGTTCAGATGCTGCTGAGGCTCAGGCATCGAAGATTCTCGCTGGCTTAGGTTTCACCAAGGCAATGCAGGGTCGCCCCACTCGGTCATTTAGTGGTGGCTGGAGGATGAGAATTTCATTGGCTAGGGCACTATTTTTGCAACCAACTCTATTGTTGTTGGATGAACCAACCAATCATCTTGACCTGCGGGCTGTTCTCTGGTTGGAGGAGTACTTATGCCGCTGGAAGAAAACTCTAGTTGTTGTCTCGCACGACAGAGATTTCCTTAATACAGTTTGCAACGAGATTATTCACCTGCATGATCTGAAACTCCATGTGTACCGTGGGAATTTCGATGATTTTGAAGGTGGGTATGAGCAGCGTAGGAAAGAGATGAACAAAAAGTTTGAGATTTATGAAAAGCAGGTGAAAGCTGCCAAGAGGTCTGGGAATCGGGTTCAACAAGAGAAGGTCAAGGATCGAGCCAAGTTTGCAGCTTCCAAAGAAGCATCGAAGAATAAAGGAAAGGGAAAGGTGGACGATGATGAACCCATGCCAGAAGCCCCCCAGAAGTGGAGAGATTACACTGTGGAGTTCCATTTCCCTGAACCCACTGAGCTAACACCGCCACTTTTGCAACTAATTGAAGTCAGTTTCAGTTATCCAAACAGGGAGGATTTCAGGCTCTCTGATGTTGATGTTGGTATTGACATGGGTACTCGCGTTGCTATTATCGGACCCAATGGAGCTGGGAAATCTACTTTGCTGAACCTTCTTGCCGGTGACTTGGTACCAACTGAGGGTGAAGTACGAAGGAGCCAAAAGTTGAGGATTGGGAGATATTCACAGCATTTTGTCGATCTTCTTTCGATGGACGAAACGCCAGTTCAGTATCTTCTCCGCCTTCATCCGGATCAAGAAGGACTTAGTAAGCAGGAGGCTGTCCGTGCAAAGCTTGGAAAATTTGGCCTCCCAAGCCATAACCATCTCACCCCCATTGCGAAGTTGTCTGGGGGCCAGAAAGCTAGGGTTGTCTTCACTTCGATCTCTATGTCAAAGCCGCACATTTTGCTATTGGATGAGCCCACCAACCATTTGGACATGCAGAGCATTGATGCACTGGCGGATGCACTCGACGAGTTCACCGGTGGCGTTGTTCTCGTCAGTCATGATTCGAGACTCATATCACGGGTTTGTGACGATGAAGAGAGGAGCGAGATTTGGGTGGTTGACGACGGAACTGTGAGGACCTTCCCGGGTAGTTTTGAGGAATACAAGGAAGAGCTGCTAAGGGAAATCAGAGCAGAGGTTGAAGATTAAAATGGCGTAAGTGATATAGTTATTAGTTGCTAAAGAGTCACACTAAGATCTTTCATGGTCATGCTGTCTTTTAATCAATTTCATGTCTAGTAGCGTGCAATAACTCTCTCTCTCTCTCTCTCTCTCTCTCTCTCTCTCTGTTACATCTAAGTTCAGTGTTCTAAAAGGCGGCCTAGGCGCTAGGCGGTGGGGCGCCTAGCTCCTTTTAGAACACTGTCTAAGTGGATGAGAGTCTATTGTTTGCGTGTGTACTCACCTCAGAGTCTCAAGACTTTATTTTTCCTGTCAGGCCCTGCGAATAATTAATTATACTTGAGTTATATGGGTAAAAGGTTTTGCTGAAAATTTGGAAGGGGTTAAGGTCACTTGGATTTGAGGTCTGAAATTTGAAGGTTTATATGAGTTTTGGCCGCTCTTCATTTGTATAAGCAATGTTTCTAAAAAGAATGAAGACTTATACAAGTTTTGGCCGCTCTTCATTTTGACCTTCTGGAACTCAACAGCCTAGTCAGTGGAGGTAAATTTGGTAGTGGTGAGAGAACTTGATACAGCAGGGACTGAAATATGTGTGACTTTGTTAGGGAGTTTAGGCCAGTGGAGCATTTAGCAGATTAGGTTGAGATGTTCATATCTTAGTTTTGCTCGACTGTTGTTATGTTCCTTGGACGTGTATTCTATTCTTCTCACTTCTCTTAACCTGTGTAAGAGCATCCGCAATGTAATAATTAAAAGTGAATAATCAAAACTTGCCCCGTCAGTTGTTGATTATTCATTTAGAGGGTTGCTAAAGTTAGCAAGGTGAACTCACACATTGTTACTTTTGATTATTCAAACGCCCAAATTTGATTATTGGTTAGGAGGTTACTAACTTTGATTATTACAATGTGAACGCTTTTTTAAACACACATTGCTAACTTTAGCAAGTTTTTGATTTTGATTATTACATTGCGGATGCTCTAAGGGCATCTCTAGTGCTTGAGTTTATCAAGTGCATTTGCTTAGAAATTAACTGAGTTACAAACAAAAGCAAAATTTTGCATATAGTGCTTGAGTTAGTGCATTGCTAACTGCAAAATCGGGCCTTCCATTGCTTGCGGTCTTGCTAACTGTACTGTAGCTACAAGCGCACATGGAGAGGTGAGAGAAGAGAGAGAAAGAGAGAATCAGGCAGAGGGGAGAGAGAGAGAGAGAGAGAGAGAGTAAAAGCTGATGGAAACATGAAGAGAGAGGAGAGAGAGATAGGGGAAGAGAGAGAGGATTGACTGGTGGGTAATAATTAATACACATATTTTTATACACTACCAAACATCTTAACTACACCACTACAACACACATTTACTTCCTAAATTTATACACTCGTAACAAACAAAAATAGGGACCCACTTTATACACTTTATGTCTTTATGTCATATAACACAATTTTTAGCAACACTAGAGATGATCTAAACCTCCCATTGCAGCTCTCAAATTACTGTTGAAGTTGACATCTATCTCAAGTGATCTTGAATTTCCAAGTACTGGTAGGGTTTATTTGGATAACTGCATTTACACTTATAAGGGCTTCATAGGCTTTACATCCGCTGAATTTTTCTTTTAGTTCAGTTGACTTGAAGTAGACCCGGTTGTCATTGCAAACTTTCTGAGTGATACTGAGGTTGGACCTAGATAACTGGTAAGTGTCAATGTCGGACGTTTATTGGGAAAAAAGAGACCATATGGAATTGACATTCCTTTGCATATGGATTCAAAAAACTGAAAGTAAAGTATAAACTGGACCTTTACTAACCTGCTTACGAATAGGCACAAAATGCCGAGTCATTTGTTCTTAGGTCTACATTTGGTTTGCAATCATGAGGCTGAACCAGCAGTAAAGTCAACCAGTACCTTCATCAAGTAAGAAACACTACAGTGTGCAATTTTTGTCATCTGGGAACATATTTTGTATCTGTTTTGATAATACTCACAATTTAGTACTTCAAAAATAAAAAATATTTATATGGAGTACTTCAAAAATTAAAGTGCCTAATTAACATAGTGATGGAAACCAAGGTTCTCAATGAAGTGCTGGCTAGAGTACCGGGTTTTTTGCACACCCAGGGTTTGTTCCAGTGGTAAGGGCGAATAACTGTCTTTGGGAGTACTCCCCTTGGTCAGGGGTTCATTTCCCCACCGGGTGAGTACCCTGATAGTAAGCGGGGGGCCGTGACTGGTGTGGCCGCGCTAGTGCCCCCAAGGTTTGGGTTGCGCAGTTGGGTCCAATTATGGCATGGATGTAGGGTTGTTCCTCGATTACCAAAAAACAAGAGTACCGGTTTTTTTACTGGTGAGATACCAAGTACTGTTTCGGATTTATTGCTATTAGTGTTATTTCCCCACATTCCACATTGAGAAATTTAACTTAAAACACATTTATTTAAAAAGAAAGAGAGAATTTAAAATGGGCCCATACTTTCCCGTATTGGCCGTTTAACCAACCGTTACCGATTTATATTTGAGCCGGAACAAAATTACAAGTCTAGGGGAGCGGATTTGACCGAAAACAGTACGTACCGGCCGGTGTGATACGGGATTCAAAACACCCTTATTGAAACTATTGAAAAGGTTACCTAAAAACAAAAGCTGGAAGAGTGCACATCTGTTGCAATTCTTTTCACCCGACCCATTGCCATCCCTACTTGTGGTTACTTATGTTGCATATGCTTGGCTAAGGGTATACTAATGCTAACAGCAACCTGTACCTTGACCAATGGTGATGCACTGTCGAAGGCTAAATATGGGGTATACAGGGGCACAACAGTTTTTAAAATTGGATGAATGTATTTTTCATTTTAGATTGGTAAAGCCACTTTCCTTGTGTGATTCGCATTGAGTGATGAGTCGATCCTGTACATATTCACCCTCTTAAATTGAAGTCTTGATGTTTGTGTGTTGGAAGATTGTGTTTACTGATACGTTAGTAGGAGTTGTCTTGGGCATGTATTGGGGTTATCAACTAACTGTTCCTACTGTTTAGATGAATAATTCTACTGCTTTAATGCCTTCTCCGACCCGCTACTAACTAATTGTTGTGAATCCACATTCACAACAATAGGCAAACTCTAGGTACCATAGGCAAACAAATCCTGACATGCAATCGCGTAATAAGGCTCTAAAAAAAATTCCGTCTTATTGTTTAGAGTTCTTTCCTAAGGCCAAGGGGTTGGCCTTGTGGTTGAGGAGCTCCCTTACTAAACATCATGGCTGGATTCGATCCTTGCTGCTGCAAACTGCAGCTTCCCCTTCCCTTATCCCCTTTAGAGTTTTTTCCTGAGGCCAAGGGGTTGGCCTTGTGGTTGACAAGCTCCCTTACTAAACATCATGGCTGGATTTGATCGTTACTGCTGTGAACTGCAGCTTCCCCTTCCCTTATCCCCTTTATGTCTATGGGCAGAAGAGAAAAAACGTATTTTGCCCTCCTGGGCAGTTCGTTACATTTTCCATCCACCTTTTTACCAGATGTTCTGTTCAAGTTGCAAAATTTACTGCTATTTAGATGTTATCTCAAGTAGCTTATCCAGTTGGCTTTTTGCTGAAATAAATGCCAGGCAGAAGATCATCTTTTCTCTTGATGGGAGCTATCAAAAACATTCAAGGAACACCAAATTCTTCATTGGAGAAATCAGGCGAATGGTTCTCCTTTGTTGGACATAACATAGTCGCACTAGTTCATTATTCTAGGCAAAAATTAGGTGAATGGTTGTTTTCAGAGGGACACTAGCATCTTTTTTGCTTTTTTTTGCTGTGGTAATGTATAACTCAAGTGTGCTCCATGAAATTAAAGTGTATTAGTGTTTAATGCATAAGGTATTTGTGTACTCTATCTTCAGTGGTGCTTCTTGAGTGTGCTTAGACTTAGAGACACATAGGTTGTTCATGTGTTTTTGCATTTTTTTTTTTTTTTTTAACGTATGGTTTTATAGAAGTATACAGGACTAGATGTATCAGCGATGATTCCAAGTGGAGAAAGTGTGGTAATTTTTCTTCCTGAAACTACCTAACCAATGCTTCACCTTCCAATGAAGTTTCTCTATTACCCACACTAGTGTGTTTGGATGGAATATAAAATACTAGGTTGAAGATATTGGTCCATGTCACGCAAAACAGTCATGTTTTCTCATTAGCAGCACCATTTCTGCAGTTAGTGTTTTGTTAGCATGCTGTGAGCGAATTTGGGCAATAAAATCTTTGCTTTTCCTGCATTCCCAGGAATGAGGCTGACAATAGATCTGGCGGTCATCCTTCCAGGAGAAAACTTGCTCTATTGGTATCAAGCTGTGAAGAAGGATCTCTCAGGTAGAGCATGAACTTCTGTATGCTCCGCGATAAGCCGGTTAAGAAGTGTTATCGATGAGTTTGACGAGTATTTACTATTTAGAAGAATTTATGCCTGTTTTTGGTTGGAGTGACTTTTACGAAGAATTTTGGCCTGGGTTTTGCTTCTCTTCTGCTTTATGAGTACCCATGATAGTTGGTATTCATGTATTAATAGAATAAAGAGTTATGGATACAGCTTCCTGTAAAAGCCTGACTAGCTTCAACAGACAACAAAATTGTTTTTTTTTGTTTTTTTATGTTGTGCAGATAAATCGAATTGCTGTGTATGACCAATTTTACCAGTTTCTGGTGATTAGTGATACATTATAAGACACCAATTGCTGAGTTTTTCTCTTTATACATGTCATCCACAGAAAGTGTCTCCTCAATGAGAATTCAATGGTTCTAAAGTTGCATCAGGCACATGTTATTCCTCTTTGTTGTATTGGTTTGGTTTGGTTTCTCTGCCACTTTGAGAGCTTCGTTGTGGTATTGATATGGTATGCCAAACACATCCTTGTATATCTGCCATGAGTGAGTTTCAAACACAGGATGTATGTTTGTTTTAATACGACCATATAAGACTCTGAATGAGCAACTCATCTAAGAGCTTAAATTGCTAGAGAAGTCCAACTCCACTTTTTTCGTGTTCTAAACCATGTAACGTGTGACAGGTGGTGGAACCACTTTCTGGACAGTTCTAGCCCAACTCCATTGATTTTGAGTAGTCCATTTTGTGGACAGTTCTAGCCTCTCTTTCTGTTTAATCTTGAGTAGGTGGATCACACTTTCAATCTGGTGGTGATTAGATTGGTCATATATGTTGAAGGTGACACACCTTAGAAATTTTAAAATGGTAGTGGACAAGTTCCTTTTCCAGAAACTACTGTTTTCCACTTAGCTGCACCCTCCGAGGGGTGGCCCTCTCTCTCTCTCTCTCTCTCTCTCTCTCTCTCTCTCTCTCTCTCTCTCTCCATGTGTTTGCATGTTCGTGTGCATGTTTTGAACTTGTTTCTATATGACGCTTGCCTGTTTTGGTTTGCCAATGTTCTATGCATGTATAAAGATGTATCTGAATTCTCGAAAACCACGTTTTTGTTTTTCCCCTGGACGGATGCATAGCACTTGCAAGGCATTTTGTGAAATGGGTGATTCTCCTTCAAATTAATTTCTGACAAGAAAGTGTTCTGCAAAACTGTATGTCGAACCGACACCAAACATGTTGTCTTGATTCATCCTCTCTCTCTCAAATACTGGTCATACTAGTACAGTAAGGTATCATCAAATCCATGACCAAAAGAGAGCTTCTTCTTTTTTTAACAAGAAAAGAGAGCGCTAGATACCATATAGTAAAAGTATATAGGTTCCTTGGGGGCCCCATAATACTACTCTTTTAGCCAACACTCTGATGGAAATTGAACCAGTAGCATTAGGAAGACAGCAATGGTGAAGGATCTTTGGAGAGCAAGGCCTTGCTTTAACCTAAGAACATGTTTGGGACATGTCGTTTTGTAGAAAGGTAAATCATTTTGAGAAAGAAAGAGACGAACATGGGGACAACTTACCCAGTAGATTTTCTAATGGATTCCCCTCCCCTTCTCTCTCTCTCTCTCTCTCTCTCTCTCTCGAATACACTTTTCTTTTTTTGACCTCATTGATAGGGGTTTCATTATGTTTCATCAACATGCATCACATCACTAGTTATATTTCCGCAGAAAGGTGGGAGACCCCCTCCCCCCCCCCGTTCCTCTCCCATTCAAGCACAGTAAAAGCAAAAGGCACTAATCCCACCACAGTAAATAGAAAGGTGGGCGACCCCCCCCAACTCAACCCCCAAGGTGGGAGACCCCCCACCCCCCCGGTCTCTCCTCTCCCTTTTTGGTCCTAGACACAGAATGTGGTGATCAAAAGGAGAAAATACATTTAATCTTCCAATTGGGATCATACCTAAATTTCCTAATCCCAACACATCCTTGGGGACATGAAAAGAGCATCTTCTACCCAATAATAACAACTAGGGATGCACACGGTGCCCATCCAACGGATTGGACTGTATTCGGTCAGGCTTGCACTACATAATAACGAAATATATGTATACATAAGCCCGTTTAATTAATCTATTTAGTTTTCAAAACCTATAATTTTAGCAAAGTTCTCATATAAATTCGTTTTCAAAATCTCAACGACACTCGTATAGTACAATTTCTACTTAGAAATATCCTAAACTAGGAACAATAGCTCTATACTAGTACTAATTTTTGTTTCTTAAGTACTAAATTAGTTGGATGTCAAACACAAAACATTATACTTTATGTTGCCTGGGCCGGGCCTAATCAGGTTTGAGAAAATATTTGTGACTCCATCCCACTTATTAAACGGGCTTAAAACTCAACTCAGTCCAGTCCTATAGACCTTAATACCCCCTCCAAACCCTTAAAAAAATGGGTTGGGTGCATTGAATGAGCTAGTGGCTTTGTGTGCGCCCGGCCCTGTGAGAATACGTATCTTGAAAAGTAATGAAATTGGGTTATTGGTTAATACTCCTACACTTGTAGGTTTGGGACTCGGGAGTTCGACTCCTACCTCCTCCCCTTCTCATCATACCTTGAACTTAGGTTAAGAAAATTGGGCTTTCTAATGTCAAGCAAACAAAAAGAATATGCATCTTGAAACCTTTTTTCCCCCGAGAAAGAATAAGTACTTCAATTAATAATTAATATTACAGGAGATTAAAAACAAAAAGCTCAAATCTTGAACCTTAAATAATGAAAATGCACGCTCAAGATTTTCTTTTTTTTTTTTTGCTCAGCAAAAAAAAAAAAAATTTATTAAGATCGATAGGCTACATCGAACAAAAGACTAACCTGCATCCTAGGACGCAAGTGAAAGTCGAAAGGCCCAAAAAATAATAAAAGATACTAAGAGAACATCCAATAAAAGATTGGATGAGAACCAGAAAACACCTAAAATAAGTACATCTCAAATTCTAGTTCTTCTGATTCCATCCAAAGCCCTTTTGAAGTCCTCCACTTGATAAAGCTAAATATCAAATTTCGCTTTGATCCAAATAGTGACTCTTTTCCATAACCTCTAGCTCAGAATTGTTGAACATGCAACCAAATAGACCACATCACAGCATAAAGGCTAGCTTCCCAAATCGATTTCTCAAGGCTAGAGAAATTATTATCGAACCACCAATCTATAAGGCCAATGATTGAACCAGGGCTCAAGATTTTCTTATTATGCTTAAGTAATATCTTCAGCACCAATTTTGCACCTGTTAGGAAAGGTACTCTCTCTGTCCCAATTTGTCTGTTCAACTTCAAAAATTCAACTTTTTTAGGGAACACAATCATTACACCTAAAAGGATACAACTTTCCACATTTATACTCAACTTTTTTACAAAAGTTACTTTATTCTATTAAAGAAATGGCAAAAAGGAAAAATTGATTCAGTTAAAAGTCAAATGGACAAATATTTTGGGACAATTAAAAGTCAAAAGTGAACAAACAAATCAGGACGGAGGGAGTAATAGAAAAGGAAAGTGCTATTTTTGCATAGTTTTATACTGAATATAAACCTTATCCAGATGATGTTGTAGATTTTAAGGAACATACCATGTTGTTGGTTTTTTTCATTTAGTTTAAAATGATAAAGTCGTGTATGCTAGACGATCTTGTATAGATCTCATGTTGGATTTAATACTCTATAGAAAGTGACACTGTCCTTGACTTTGGAGAAGAACTGTAAAAGAAAAAGAAAATGTTACTATTCCTCGATTCCCCACCGGGTGACTGGTGAATACCCTGAAGTAAGTGAGAGGCCGTGATTGGTGTAGCCGCGCTAGCTCCCCCGGAGATTTGGGTAACGCGGTTGGGTCCATTTAGTGACCTGGCTGTAAGAATGTTCCTCCATTACCAAATTACCACACACACAAAAAAATAAATAAATTTGACAGTAACTTTTTACAATAATTTATCACTTTGAGGTTATTTAATTAGTTGAAATAATAAGACTCAAATTTGTTCCATTGTAATTTTATTGTTTGTATATCATCATTATTCATTAAAAGATACATTCCCAACTTACAAGGTGCTTTTTAGCTTAGCCTAGATGGAGCCCCTTGGCAAGCCTCTCTACATTTCTATTTGCAATAGGAAAGACTAAAACAAGGAAAACGTAACATTCATTTAGCTTGAGTGATATACAATGCAATTAAGATCCATTCAAGGATCACTATGATCATCTCCATTGTGCTTTGTAGAGTTGAAACTGTAATTATTGAATTCCTCTCCACCAAAGCTGATCTGATAATTGGAATTCTTGGAATACCACTTAGCCCAAAATAAATAGTTGAAGAAGTTGAGGAAGCTTAGAGCTGCAAGCAACCAATAGAAGAGGTCAAGCCTGTCTTTGTTGAGGTCATTCTCACTCAACCAACCACCATTAGTTGAAGAAGAAGAAGAAGTGATCTTATTGACCAAAGAAACTAGCAAAGAGCTCAAATAGAATCCAAATGAGTATGAGCAATAGGTCAATGCTGTTAGAAATGTTTGCATTCCCTTCAAGGACTGTTTGTAGAAGAATTCAATGAGACCAACTGCTGTGAACATCTCCGAAAGTCCGAAGATCACGAACTGCGGGGTGATCCAGAAAATGGAGATCACCTTATTCTCATTTACATATGAGTTTCTCCTCTTGTTCTCCATCAGGGCAGCCGAAACCATGGAAAAGGTCGCGACAAAGAGGCCGAACCCTATTCTCTGCAGAGGATGGATTCCAGATTCATGGCCGGTGATTTTCCTGGCGAAAGGAACGAAGAAAGCATCGTAGAGGGGGACGACAAAGATTAGCATGATGTAAGGGATGGATTGTAGCGAAGCCGGGGGGATGTGGAAGGATTTTGTGAGTTGGGTGTTCATGGAACTTCCTTGTTGGACTGAGAAGGTTTGGAGTTGTGCTAAGATTGTGTTGAAGATGATGGTGCAGGCAAAAATGGGGATGATGGAAATGAGGATCTTCACTTGCTCCACTTGAGTCACAGTGCAGAGCCTCCAAGGGCTCTCTTTTGTAGTATTTGTTGCACCATCTTGGATTATGATGCAAGCCTTGTCCAAAAACCTGAAATTTGGTGCCATTAGCTAGGGACATATATTTGAATGAAGGAGCCAATGTAGTGTGCCAAGGAAAGAATTTACAAGTTAGTATAGACTCAATAGTTTACACTTCAAAATTACAATTTCTCCAAATATCGAAAGAACAAGTGGTTCATTTGACGCGATTAAACTTGTGAAGAAATAAGCATGAAAATTATTGGAGCTGCCACTATCCATGGTTACTTTGGTGTTTCAGTGAGGAACAAGAAAACAAACACAAATAATTCAGAAGTAAAGACTATTGTTATAAATAAATAAATAAATAATCATCTTCAAAGATTATTAAATTTCTTTCCAAGAAAAAAAGAAGTGTTAACTAAATTCTTCATATCCGTACCTAAATCTTTCAGTATGAAGAAGACCAGCAGCATTGGGAGACACATTGAGGTGATCATTTGGCACCTTGCTTTGGCTCCCATGAAGCATTTGTGGATTGGATGGACAAACTTGCTTTCTCTTTAGAATTGCAGCCACAAAAACCTGAAAAGAAGACAGAAAAAAAAAAAAAGAAAAAAAAAAGAGATAGAGATATTATCCACTTAAATTATTAAGAAGCCCAATGACCCATGATGCATAAATTAATGTCCCCTCACAGTAGGACATACTTATAAAAAATAATAAGTCTTTTCTAGGATCATGAATCATGAGGCTGTAGTACTAATTAGGCCCCGTTCTTAAAAGGAAAATATGTAAGAAGGCAATTTCAAATTCAAAAATCATGTGCTTACACAAATAATTTTTCTATCAATATGGATCTTATTTGATAGATCTCATTGAAATCTTTAATACGGTGCAAAAAAATTATTTTTCATTTACATTATTTTTTAGTTTGAAAATGTGAAATAATTACTTATTTTTTTAAAAAGAGAATGGAACCTTAGTAGTATCTACATTAACATTGTTGTTAATTAACACAGAGTTACGTATTAATTAATTCTGATTAGTATAAGAAAACAAGATTCCATTCCATGCATAGTGATCCACACATATAGTCAAACAGTTGGGCACCTTATATTATAAAAAAATGTGTTCATAAAATAACATTGAGAAATCCAAATTGGCTTACACACAATTAAATAACCCAGCCTTACATGCATATGAGGAAGAATAGTCCAAAAGTCATCATAGAGATCATGTTCTTTAAACATTCAAGCACATAGGGTGGAAAAGGGTAATAATTAAGAAACTCCTGAGTTACAGGAGGTTCGTTCTGTCATTAATTTTAGAGTTTCGTTCTAAACTCTTGATTATCAAAAAAAAGAGAGAGATGGTAATGCATTAACTTAAAAAAAATGGACACATAATTCAGGACAACGTAACAGGTGACGGTTTTGAAATCTAATCTGCAATGGTCGGTGTTGCGGTTTGAAATGAAAGGCATGAAAATGACACATAATTTTGCACATATACTATTTTCTTGGATAGATAGATTAAACCATAGAGATGATGTGAATATCACTACTCTTGATTAAACATGCAAAAAAACAACCAACCAAAGAACCTCAGCCCTCCTAAGGTGGAAATT
The DNA here is from genome assembly GCA_014282245.1 of Rhododendron simsii. Taxonomy (NCBI): domain Eukaryota; kingdom Viridiplantae; phylum Streptophyta; class Magnoliopsida; order Ericales; family Ericaceae; genus Rhododendron; species Rhododendron simsii. The sequence continues at coordinate 24,178,239 of CM024963.1, forward strand.
TTTTTGTGGATGGCAATTCAGGATAGGATATCAACTAGATCAGTGCTATCCAGCAGGAATATCGTACAAGAGGGCCAATCGCTTTCGTGCCCTTTGTGCTCGTTGCATTTGGAAACTCCGGACTATTTGTTACTGCATTGTCAATTTTCTTGGAAAACCTGGTCTCTTATTTTGGATTGGTGGCATGTTTCGTGGGTATGTCCAAAATCGTTATCAGATTTGGCTATGTGGTAGTTTGATACCAAGTTTAGAAATTTGGAGAAAAATGTATGGGAAGCGTCCTTTTATGCTACACTGTGGTCTCCATGGCTGGTTTGGAATGACTATGTGTTTAACAATGCTACTACGGGTTTTGAGGTGGTGGGGGAATTGATAAAAACTAGAGTTACAATGTGGATGAAGGCTAAGTTCGCGATTAAGATTTATTCGGTGAAGGAGTTTAAGGTGTACCTTGATGGCATTCATAATCTTAAATTGTAGTTTTTGTTGAGGTGTTTTGTCTGTCCAATATTGTGTTGGATGGGCTAGTTTGTATGCTCTTTTTTATTTATCCATCGATGTACCCTTTCGAGTTTTTATAAAAAGTTTCGTTTGCCGAGAAAAAAAATTATATGTGGAGACAAATAAAGAATTAAAGCTCAAAAGTTAGTTAATTACTTGAGCAATAGGGGTGAAGATGCTTCCTTGAGGGGGCTTATTCCTATAAACAAGAGTGCCACAAACCAAGCTAATCAACCCCAGAGCCATGGCGGCCGCAGAGACTCCGAACCCCACGTCCATACCCGAATGAGTTTGAACCCAGACCAGAACAGTTAGGGCAACAAGTTCACCCACAGAGAAGGCGAAGTAAGCGGCATTGAAGTAGGAGGAGAGCTTCTTGGATTGCTTTGGATCATCTCTGTTGAACTGGTCAGCTCCATGAGAGATCATGTTGGGCTTCACACAGCCACTCCCCAGGGCCACCAAGTAAAGTGCCACAAAGAAGATTAGGGCTTTCAACCCTTTTGCTTCCAAGCATGGGTCCCCATTAATGGCGGCCATGCTGCACTGTGGAGGCTTTAGTTGGGGGAGATGGGCTTGGACTGATAGTAATATGAATCCCTGTGTACGTATGAAGTCAGCCAAAAGAAATTAAAAAAGAAAATTGTAATTATGCATCTCTAATTAATCTAGTTTTTGCCACCATAAATAAACCTTTCCGTTTGTTTTTCCTGTTTTTGGAAATACTAAAGAGGTTATGTTGGTTGCCAAAATTGTTTTTACGTCCATATTCATATGTATGAGGTTGCATGGATGACCAGTCTTTAATCGAACCGAAAAGGAGAATAGTTGAGATACGTGTAAATAGACCCGGACACCCCTAATCATCTAGCGGAAAAAAAAAAAAAAAAAAGATTGCATGTGTGTTAAGGAAAAAATTGAGAGTAGGAGTACTATAAACTGAATCAAGCTTCTCGAGCTTGTTCGAGATAGACTCGTTATGTAGCTTTTTTCGAGATCGATTCATTGCGTAAACAAGTCAAACGCTAAATTTGTCATGATGGATACGACCAAATCTCATTTGTGATATGATCAGCTTGATTAGTAAACAAATGCCACTTGATTAGTAACCAAATGCAACTTGATTAATACACAATTTTAAATCTGTTTGAAGTTTATAAATTAATGAAGTTTAATTTGATCAACAAACGTACTTACTATACACAATTAATATAGCTCAGCTTGATTCGTTTTCGGTTCTGGTTGAGATCTAGTTTGTTGTTTTTGCCCTTTTTCTAATGAAGAAGATCGTGGTTAGTTAGAAGCAGACAAAAAAGAGTAGCTAGGGAAAATCGTACTAACTAAAAATCCTCTTTTTTCTTGAGAGAGAGAGAGAGAGAGAGAGAGAGAGAGAATAGGGAAAAGGGAATCTCAATGAATGAGATATATATATATATATAGATAGATAGAGAGAGAGAGAGAGAGAGAGAGAAGGGGGGGTAGGTGTGTGTGTGGGGCTTACAGAAAGTTCAACAAAGCCAAAGATAAGCATGGTCCAGAAGCAGCCAAGGAAGGAATCAGAGAGGTAGCCTCCAAGGAGTGCAAGAATGAAGATGGTGCCAATAAAGTTGGTAACAATGTTGGCTGATTTTGAGAGAGAGAAGTGCATCTCATTTATCACATATGTTATCAGATTGTTTCCAACTGCTGCTATCCCCATTATCTCAAAAGCTTGCAGCCCTGCATGCACCATTAATATATAATAATTACCCACTAATTAATTAATGTACTAATTAATTAAACACACCATCACATGCACCAATATATATATATATATATATATGATCCACTTGACTTGATATGTGATTAATTGAACCATACATTAGTAATTGAAAATAGAGAGAGCTAAGATAAATTAAATAATTTTTTTTATCGAAAGAGATAAAAAGATTCAATTCGCTAGTAATTAATCTCAGCTTTGAACAAAGACTGTTACATATTACGTAACGAAATTTTAGACCTGCAACACCGTCATGCATTTACTTACGTATTGGCCGATGCGGTTTGGAATCGACCAATATACGTACAGTCGTATGACCAATATCATCACGTTTTTGATACACTGATTGAAAATCATGATAGTACTAGTTCGACCAAATGAATTGAGAGAGAGAGAGAGAGAGAGAGAGAGAGAGAGAGGCAGACCAAGAACAAAGGCAGCAGCTTTCATTCCACCATGTTTTTTGGGGTCGGAGGGTCTTCCCCTCCAATCCACAGTGGTTTCTTCTCCAGAAATTGTCTCCCCTCCTTTGTAGTTACTCTCCACATCCATCTCTCTCTCTCTCTCTCTCTCTCTCTCTCTCTCTCTCAGCACTGTTGAAGAGGGTTGAGGAGGAGTTTTGTACAAGTACTCTCTATATCTCTCTGCTGAATGTGAGGGCAAGTTGGTTTGAGTTGCTCCGAATTTATAATCAGAACTCCTGCGGCCCTGCCCCTCCAACTGTTGAGTTTTGTCAACAAAAATGAGAGAGAGAGAGAGAGAGTATTCGTCAACTCACACCACATGTGTGTATTATAGTGTCGCGTGCACTGCAGTCTCTCTCCAACTCCAAAATCATTTACTTAATTATTTATTGCCAAAACAGAAGAATAATTATAAAAGAGAGAGGAGCTAAATTACCATCAGCTCTTTTCTGCTGTTGAAATTACGAGACTGCGGAGTTCAAAACTCCAAAGTCCAAGAGTACTCAAAGCCTACACTCTCTTTTTTTCCTTTTGGATAAGCACCTACGCTGTTTTTTCACATAAAATGATTAAGGTATTCCGGCCGTTTTTATATTTACGCAGGGCTCCTCGCAAATGAGATACCATAAAACATAAAATATCCATCGACCATTATTTGTCTTTCACTCACCTAGTTAGCAAAAATGTATCATCATATTCCACCTGTTATCGGTCCCGATATTTGGATTACTTAACCCCGACCCCATATTCAGTTGCCCACTCACTCTTAAGTCATTAAAAAAAATAACATGCAAGTCAAAAAAAATCTAAGGGGTTTTCTTCGTTTAATCTGAAACTTTTTTTTTTATTTTATAAAACAGAATTTTAATGGGTTTTAAAAATAAAAATGTTGCTCAATGGTTGTGGGATTGAGCCAAGTCCGAGGGCTTGTGGAAGTTATCCCGGCCCGGCTCCCATAAAATTTGTGCTGCGTGGAAAGCCACGTAAACAATGACTTGTGATAGACTACTATATATATATTATATAATGTGTGGGCGGTGCAGTAGTTTGACTGATGCGCGCTGTCCCTCTTTGGTGGTCCCTCCTCTTTAGTCTTTACAGAGTTGAAGAAGTATATATATATATATATATATATATAAAAGTCCATTAAGTTTTAAATAAAAGAATGCAAAAAAAAAAAAAAAAAGATTCTTTCATAAGTATTTCTCCTATATGTTTCATCTATAAACTATATCACAGTAGTAGACCCTGTAGTTTTTCCTTATCTAAATGCGGTCCTTACGATTTCAATGGGCTCTACTATATGTAGAGTAATAAACAATTAATAATCATGGATTCTCCTAATAATTTATTCTCAATGAGGATCTACCGACAGTTAATTAGGGCTGTAAATGAACTGAGCCATTCGCTAACTGTTCGAGGCTCGATTCGATAAGATCAGCTCGTTCGAATTCGATTCGTCTGCTAAACAAACTGAACCTGAACCTCAATTCTAGGCTCATTCCGTAAATGAGCTGAACTTGAGCCTAACGGTATTCGGCTCGGTTAGGTTCACGAACCTATATTTATATTTAATTAATAATTCAATAGAGGTCTATTTGTAAATGTAAAAAATTTTAAGGTTATATATATAATTCAATTCTTATTTTTCTCCCAAATTTTATGCGATCAATGAGAGAGTTTGGATTCACTTGAGTTTAATGAGCTGAGCCGAATCAAACTTGAGTCTTGACGAGCTCAATTCGAGCTTAGATTCGGCTTGGCTCGATTCATTTGTGTTTAACGAGCCAAATTCGAGCCAAGATGTTCAAGTTCGAATCAAACTCGAGCCGAACCGGAGCCTTGAAAAATTTTAACGGGCCGAACTCATACCTTAACGAACCCAAGCCGAACTTAAGAGGGTTTGGCTCGATTCGGTTCGTTTACAGCCCTAATTATGGTTAATTTTAAGAGATGGGGTCTTCTCAATGAGGATCTACCGATACCGACGGTTAATCTTATAAGATGGGAAAGAAGGGGAGGTTTTGAGCCTCCTAGGTTGTTTGTGAATCATGGTTTTACGGAAGATTAACATTAAAAATTTATTTATATTAATTGTTTTAGGGGCAAATCCATGACCCAAACTGCAAGCTCCCAAAAGTCGAGCTCCTCATGTGTTGGCAATTTCATTAACAAAATACACCTTTTCTTGAATCCTTTTTATCGAGTCGTAATTTATTTATTTTTTGATCATTTTAGACTATTTGTTTGGGTAAGTGGAATGGAATCGATGTGTCTCGTATTGTGCGAACGAGTGTTAGACGTTAGGCAAGGGATTGGACATTTGAAGACATGCATTCAGTTTCCAGAAAGTGGCTCGAGCCCTTGTCAGACGCATTGTCCAGCCTACCCTACTGCAATCCAATGGCTAGATGAACTGCTCGAGCGAAATTCAATGTGCTCGAGCAAAATTTAATGCACTTAAGCGACTTAGGTCTGACCCAGATGTAATAAATATGCATGATCTTCATATTCTGACCAACTCAAGTGACATACTCTCTATCTCAAGTGCGAAAAAGACCTAAAAACCTATCTAGAGAGATTGGAGAGTGTTTCATTGATATATTGTTGTTGGAGATTAATACACATCTATGGATCCTTGAGGCATATTGAAGATCTCCAATAGTTTACCATCCTCTTCAATGTAGTTTAGAAAAGCGAAAAGCCCTAGGGTGAGAAGCTAGGCAATATGAAGTTGATCCTTCGGTGAATCTTTGCATGAGAGTAAAATGAAAGGTTTGGGGATTCAAGGTAGCAATTATCAATCACTGAGTGTATTGAACGATGATTTTAAAAGTACATCATAAGGAGACTTGTGAAGATTCATAATCGAAGATAAGATTGCTTGTAACTACACAATGAGTTAGTGCATTAATTTCTTCCTGTGAGTTTTACCCATTTAGGGGTTTTCTAGATACATCGTTGTGTTCTTTGTTCAGTTGCTTTTCGTTTGTGCAATTGGTTGATACACTAATTGGTGCATGGATTATTCATTGAGAGATCAAACATAGCAAATCTATCTACCTGAGCGATCTAGAGTTTTCCACAAACAGTCTTGTAGAAGTCATGATGAGATGAGTGGTTGCAAATTTTGCAATGCACTTTACTGAAAAGGGAATGGTCAAATTTTAATTAGCTGTGCTAGATGGCTAGGGATAGTGGAATATATGGGTTAATGGGGAGCTTAATTATTGCTTAAGTTTTGTTTAATGTGTGTTGGGTTTAGGCAAGGACAAAGAAGCCAAAGTCAAAAGGTTGTCGGTAGCTCAAAACAAATGTGAAAGAGGGATCGATAAGGGTAGTGATGTGATTAACAAATTCATTAATGGGTGTTTTGATTTGTCTAATTAGTCTAATTCTTGGTTGGTGGTTTATCCATCTCCTTCATGCAAAGTTGATGATGCTATTCAACATAATTATATGATTTAAGAAAGTATATATCAAACTCCACATATGGTGATAGTGGTGTGGGTGTTTATTTTAAAAAAGGAAATGCTACACAAACCAACAAAATTTCTCGATTATGTCATGGGGTTGGCCAGGGAGTTCGTCCTTGCTGATGCCATGTGGGTTGGCCATCTTAGAACCTAGTTATGGTTTTTTGTATTTCTTCTGTTTTAGGATCATCTGTAATATGGTACTTTGTCTTTATGACTCGAATTTTCTAGTTTAGCTAATATAATTTCCGTTTGACCCAGTGGCGGAGCTACCTTGGGGCCCGGGGTGACCCCCCGCCGACCTCCTCCGAACCCCCGAGTTTTTAATTTTTTATTTTGTATACACCTAATTTTGAATATTATTGATAATTATTCGTGTATAGCTATTTATAATCTTAATAATTTTTGTTTGATTTGATAAAAAGTCGGTTATTTTTCATTCTCATTTCTCAAGTTTTTTTCATAAATAAAAAATAATCACATGACTGTTGAAGAGAAAAAAACAAAATAATTGGTAGAAAAAAACAAAATTATTAAGCTAGAATCATTTCAATAAACAAATGTAATGTATCGAAAAATAAAAAATTATGATATAATAAGTATACGTTCCGATAAAAAATATATGTCTATTACTCTGGCCTCCCTCAGGTCAAAATTCTGGCTCCGCCACTAATTTGACCAAAATAAAAAAGGAAGAAGAAGCTTATGCTGAGGTTAAGGCAGATGCTACTGAAGCTGTTTGTTGCATCTCCTAAAATGGTGTCTGTTGCTGCTCTGAAGCTTGTGGTTGAATGCTGCAAGGAAACTCATTAATTGACAACATGTGGTGTGATAATCTCTGCTTCTGCTTTTGCTGTGGGTACTTGTGCTGCTTCTGGGCGATGCCTTGTACTCCTGGGAGCTGATTTAGATATTATTGATAGTTTCAGATTGATGTAATATCTAAATTTAGCTTGAGTGATGTGTACTTTGTTTCTCTTTGGCACCTTGCCAACTTTTTCCTCCCTTTGGGGTTGTCAAGGACGTATGATTATTCATGCCTCTTTAAACCTTTTAATCCTTTTTTAAAGATAGAAATATAGAGTACTTAATTAACCCCAACAATTAATTAATTCAAACTTTTAGATAAGTTTGTGATCAACCATTAAACTTGACATTGCTCTCCATCCTCCCTCCCTCCGCCTCCCTCTCGAGGATAGCATATATTAGCGGTTATGTGATCGAATTCCTATTTGAAGTGCCAAACATCATCTACATTTTGATGGTGTCATCCTCAAGGATATAGCGTGTCGTTACTCTAGCTTGTCCTCGATCCTCTTCAAAAATGAAAATTCCAATTCATCCAATATGGTAGCAAAATTAGAGGAAAAATTGATCATAAAGATGCTAAGCATATGTTTGAAGTAATGAGGGGCCGGAATTTGTGAATATCATGCTGCTAGTACAAGCTAGGAGTATAAAGTTATGAACCACTCCCAAAACCTTTTGTAGGCTTGAAATGGAGCAAAGTCTCTTTTCTAAGCTAATCCTACCAACTTTTGTTCCCCCTTTTGCCAGAAGTGATTATTATCATTTTTCGAATTCCAAGTAAGCCGTGGCTGTTGCCAGGCCAAATACAATCTAGCTAGGGTCGGGGAAGAAGCAAATTTTAGTTTTGGAACTGGCAATATTCAGTTTCAAGTACAATAACGTACACTACATACTACTTTTTACCACAACCAGCCACAACTACTGATTCGGTAATTAGGAAAGCAATAATGCCAAAAAAAAATTCTAAGGTGTACTGAGTCAGCAGTTGTGGTAAAAAGTTGTGCATGTGGCATTATTGTTTCATGCGACATATGGAAATGGTGCACGCAACATGGCAGTGCCTCATTGGTTTGTCGGCAATTAAAGGAAGTAATGTTCTAGTGCATGCATGCCAACCAAATTAAACATGTACAGTATACATGATGTATCTAGCTATAAGTCTTTGTAATATTAATGCTTCTCAAGTAGAATGATGGAGGAAGTTTTGAGGGACAAATGTGGGGGACAATTAAAGAGGAGACAAGGCTTTTGAATAGGGGGTGGATCCCATTACCTTACAAAGTGGACCCATCATCTTATTCGCAATGTCATACATAGATATGTGGATAATAATCGGAGACTCTGTAGTGCACCCCTGAACTGTAGGGATATAGTGCACAATTGAACTGTCCTAATCTGTTTCTAATGATTCAAAATTGTTAAAAGTATTCTAAAATTGTGCACCACATGCACCACTCCTGCACCACAGGGTCTAGTTTCCAATATATGAAAACACATGAACACTATGACGATTAGATGGTGGTGTGTTTGATTTTTGCTTTCAATACTTGTCTCTGCATGGTTGCTGAAATTTATTTTTCTGAGTTTTTAGGGAAAATAATTACTTGAGATACAATTACAGAAATGTTTGATTGTTCCTTTCAATACTTGTTTGCATGGTTGTTGAAATTTATTTTTCGAGTTTTTAGGGAAAATAATTACTTGAGAAACAATTACAGAAATACCTATAACGACCTGATTCAACTTATTTGTTAACTCTTAGTCTAATCACGTGACTTAATAACAGTTGGTGGACATTACCTTATATATATTACTTATCATTCTAAAGGTATCGACAGGACTCATCTAAATGAGGCTCAAGCTATCTGGACCGTTAACAAGATTATGGGCCTTTGTTATTCGGAGGATGAAAATTATCTTAATAATAGTTGGTGGGCATTACCTTTTATATATTACTTATTGTTCTCATATTTGGTCGATGTGAGACTCTTTAGGAGGATTTCCACAATCATTAGTTTGTCATTTACCCAAAAATATAAAAACCTCCTTGATCGATCCTTTCGTCAGGCTCTTTTAAAAACGTGCATTTTTTCACATAGAGCCAAACATAAGGGAGGGAAGGAATATATCACTAAAACTTGAGGTATCATCTCGTAATATAACTTTGGTATTTAAAATTTTAAACAAACCTAATTACAATAAATTAAAACACACAAATGAAAAAAAAAAAAAAAAGAAGAAGAAGAAGAAGAATTGGTCTATCTCTGGCCTGCTGAAGAATGCCACGTACAAAGTACAAATGTCAAGCCTAATTTCATAATTAAGTCGGCCAAAGGAATTGCTTTGACCCGAGTTCCAATTCCCATCATTGATCTAGTTAAATTGGAGGGCAAATTTCACTGACCTCCTCTGAAGTTTCTGACACATGCAAAGACCTCCCTTGAGGTTTTTGAAATGTCACTGACATCCCTCGCTTTTCCTGACAATATCAAGCCTCCCCCGTCATTAACTTGCAATAGATGGCGTTAATTGTTGTGTTTAAAAGACTAGAATACCACCCTAATTACAATGCTTGAGTAATTGTGCAGAACACTTAGTATTTTTCATACCGTCTTTCACAAAAATTAGTAAAACTAAATTCACCAAAAACAAACTTTAAGCTTTAGGCATCTGAAAACATAGTTTTTTTTTTTTTTTGCTAAGCCATATATAAACATAGTTAATTACTATTAATGTTATTAAGACGAAAAAATACTACCAAACATCTGGTATTGTTAATATTTTTACCGTCCTATATGAACTTTTTTAGTTTCGGTCCACATTTTTTACCCTTTATTGATTTCTCTTGTCGAGTCAGATCATTAATCCTAAAAATTATGATGAAAACTTGAATTAAAATTTACAAAAAGTAAAAAATACCAAAAAAAAAATAAAAGGAAGAATGGGCTAACAAATGAACTTGATGGAGAAAACCAACGTAGAAAAGAGAATCATAATACTTCTCCAGGCTACTATCTACCACTATTTTTTATTATTACCATCATTTTTTGATAACTCTAGTGTTCGAACCAGCTTACGCACACCTTGACTAATCTTGTGATCCAATTTCATTGCCCACTTGCAAGGAGCCCAATTAAAGTTGGAGCAAAGCTCCATATTGACTAACCCCAAAAAAATTGATATATAGCACCTGAGAGGTTCTGAATCAATGAACTTACGAAGGAGTAAACCCCAAAGTCTCAAGTCTTGACCACTAAGCCAACCCATTGGGCTTTATTATTAGCACTAATGAATTCCTTACGATTATATATCTAGCTAATTACTAGCTAATGAATTCCTTAGCCTATTAACTGGCTAATTAAAAAGAAAATCCCATTAATGAATTCCGTACGATTATCACATACATATTATTTTATTGAAATAAATCAACGATCTCATTTAGTTCTTCAAGTTGGTGCAATAAATTTTGTAAATTATAAGCCTCTTCCGTGCATCGTTTTCTAAATGTTTTGACAACAAATTAAAGAACTACTCGCAATCTTTAATTTAATGTCAAGAAATTTTAAAAAAAAATGATGCACAGTAGTGCTTTATTTTTTGGTCTGATAATTATCTGTCTTTTCGTAGTAGACTATCAATTGGGAACAGAGGGAATAATATATATATATATATATATTATCTATACAAAATCGGGGCGGTTCAAGGGACACCCAAAAAAACACTTCATAGTTCCCGATCAAATTTTGATGATCCGAGCCGCTCAATATGATCAGAACGTAATTTTTTAAGGGTTCCCAAGAGAAATTAGCAAAAAAAAGACCGAGAAGGGTTTGATTTGAGTAGTTTTTAGCTTAGATTTAATGAACGGTTCAATTAAAAATTGCTCAAAATAAGCACTTTCCGGTCTTTTTTTTTTTGCTAATTTCTTGCAAGCGTCCTTAAAATCACATTCTGCACACATTGAACGGTTCGGATCATAAAAATTTGATCGAAAACTATGAGATTGAGATTTGGGGTGTTTTTTTGGTTGTCCGCGAAACCGCCCCGATACAAAAATATATAAGATATTAGGTAGCAATTTACATACATGCGTAGCCGATGACGTCTATAGACATGAGATTACCAAAGAAATATATCTATAAATACGAGTGAATTTACTCTTCAATGGGTGGGGAACATATCTTAAGGTTAGTTATCCATTTCATCGAAAATGTAATTTTTTTTTTTTTTTTACAACTCAAATGGCCGGGTTAGCTTCCACACCTTGACTAATTCTAAAGGCCCATTCCACCGCTCACTTGCAGGAAGCCAAATTAAAGCCGAAGCAAAGCTCTATATAAACTAACCCCAAAGGAGTTGATAGCACTTAAGAGGTTTCAAACTTGAAACCTTAGGAGGAAGCAAACTTCTAAGTCTCGACTCTTGAAAATGTGAATTTGTAAATATTGAAGCAAAAAATTTAATAATGAGAAAGCATGTCAAAATATTCTTAGAATTTGACAAGTTGTAAACAATTTAAATTACCCAAGATTCCGTATTTTTTTCCCATCAAAATCATCTATGCAGGTATGGCTGAATGTGGTGGTCGTTGAAGGATTTTGCTAGCAAAGAGTCACTGTTTGGTTATGCATGGTTGCAAGGGTAATTTGGGTAGTAGGCATTACAAATGTGCTGACATCATGATTTTCTAGTAAGTATCTAACAGTGGGTTAACAAATGGGGAATCTTGACAATTGTGTCAAAAGTAGGGGAGGTCAATGATATTTCAAAAACCTGAAGGGAGATCTCCGTTTTTGGTCAAAAACCTCAGGGGAGATCAGTGAAATTTGCCCATTAAAGGAATATGTGAATATTTTAATGTATTGTTTTTGTCCTTTTGGAATAAATAAATTCAAATCTCTACACTTAATCAAGTACGTAATGACTATCATGGGAAAATGGAACCCTTTGAATTGATAAGCATGGTCTTGCCCTATTTTATCCTCGTGCTTTAACTTGAAACCTAGCTACACATAGGCTACATTCTAATCAAACCATTAAGTAATTTTGAAATTTTTAATTTAACCTTCATCACAACAGATACCTCAAATTCCAAGCCTGTCGGCATAACTAAGGCCCCGTTCCAGAAAACAGAATAAGTACTTATTTTTTAATAATATAATTTTAAGCTTAAAAACAATGGGTTTATTGAAATCTAAAAATATGCAATATGGATTTTGTTTGAAAGATCTCATTAAGATCTTTAATCTGGTGCAAAAAAAATAAAAAAATTATTTTTCTTTTACATTATTTTTGAGTTTGAAAAGATAAAATAAGTGCTTATTTTTTAAGAAGGTATTCTGGAACGGGCTCTAAATTCAATGTGTAGAATGTTAGTGGATGAACTTATTAATTTCACAAAAAAATCAAGAGTACAGTCGAGCGACCGATTAAATTCTTGGTAGAATATTTATGCATCATAGCTTACGAGTCAACACAATTTCATTTGCTCTAATCCGCAACTAAGACAAAAAAAAAAAAAAAAAGATAACAAGGGGGAGTTATTTTCACACTCCAGCCGGTTTTGTATAACCGCACTCATTTTCTCATTTTTTTAGATGTAAATTTAAATTTATATACATGATTAGCCTTATACGAGTGGATGTTTTTACTCTTCCAAGGGTAATATAGTAAATGCACATTACAAGACAATAAAAAGAGGAGTGCTATTATATATATATAAAAATAAAAAGGGGGTGTGAAAATAAATTACCAAAACTTTTTGCCCATTTGATGAATCTTTCTTCAACCCACCTATCCATACCCAATGGTGTGTTGATTTGATTTTTTTTTTTTTTGAACGGCGAAGAAAGTTTTCATTAATCAAAAAGATGCAAAGATGAAAACGGAACAATAGGAAATGAAATGCAAAGTTGATTTGATTTTTTACTGTAATTTTTTTGAGAGGAGGAATGGTGTGTTGATTAGAATGTCAAAAAAGCAAGGCTCAAAGTAGGTGGTTGAGCACTCCAAACCATTCCATACCATTCCCTATTTTTAGGGCCATTACCACCCACTTTCCAACCCCCTTTTTCACCTCTTGTTCAACACCCATATTGCAGGCTTGAGCATTCCCACAGTTGCATCAAATAATATGGGTCTTCTTTTTTAGGTGCTTTGAGACTTTTTCAGGCATAGTCATCATGACTTCCACAAGATAGTAAAAATTGTCTTCCTCTTTCTTTCTTTTTTTGAAACTCGTGAGAAAACCTTATCCATGGCAGAGACTCATATGGTACTCACACCATGGCAGAAAAGGAAGCTTGAACACATGCATTAACCCTCTTGGTGGAACACCTATTATATACAACGGGAGACAAAGATTCACCTTCAATTCGGAAATTATGCGTGCGCATGTTTACATTGAAGATTTTAAATCGCGCGCTGAGCTACCTTTTGGCTAGGGATAAAAAGAAAATACAAGGAGTAATATGGATGTGTATTAATTGAATAATTGGTGTCATGTTGGTCATCTTCTTCAAATTTGTAGACTTCAACGTTGTTTATCCATTGATTTGGACAGTACTTTATATTGGTTTGCTGACACGATAATTAAGTGTAAGATGCTACTTTTTGTGTACCATAAGTCAACTGGTAAAATATTCTTTCTTCTATTAGTCCTTCTTTCATTTCTTTTTTCTCGGCAAAAGCAATTTATTAATTTTTGAAAGAAATACAAAGATTAAAGAGATAAGAGCAAGCAAAAGCAATCCAAGACCCAAAACGTTGGCAAAAAACCAATAAGGAAAAGACAAGACCGTATGAAAACAACCACTCCAACAAAAAATTAGACATCATGACCAACAAAGCCAGACACCAGCAGCAACAAACAGCAAGCAACCCACGGCTAATGAAAACAGCTAGCAGCAAACAGCAAACGACCCATGACCAACATAGCCAAGAAAAACCTGAAAGACCCTATACAGCGAGGAAAAACAGCCGAAAAACCATCCGAACAACCGCAACACTAGTAAATAATACTATTATTAATCACGCTAGAACTTTCTCTACTTTTTTACATTCTCTGCTTTTATCAGGTCAAAAGCTCGTAAGTGTTTAGAAGTTTGTAGTTGGTGAAGTTCACTGAAATCGTCGTATTCGGAAAAACGAGAGACTTGGTCATGTCTTGGCAACCTAGCTAATAGAGTCTAAAAAACAGGCTTATTAAAAAAATGTGTCAGATGTGTAAATAGAAGTACGTGAAAGCGTTATTAAAAAAAATACAAAAAGTGCATTGGAGTGTGCATTCTTTAATTTGTTTATTTCGGCTCCGTTCCAGAAATTTTCTTAAAAAATAAGTGTTTATTTTAGAATTTCTCAAAGAAATAAGAAGGGTTGTTCCAGAAAACTCAAATAAGCATTTATTTCACATTTTCAAACTCAAAAATAACGTAAATGAAAATTAATTTTTCAATTTTTTTTGCACTATATTAAAGATCTCAATGAGATCTATCAAACAAGATCCATATTGATAGGAAAATTATTTGCGTAAACACATGATTTTTGAGCTTAAAGTTGCCTTAACCAAAAAATAAGTACTTACTTCTTATTTCGTGGAACAAGCCTTATATTAAACAAAAAATAAGAACTTATTCGAGTTCTAGAACGGGGCCTTAGTTATCGATCGATAATAGAAGGAACTTCATCTAAATTCGTGAGCAGTAAAGATACAGGTGCAGCAGATGTTGTACAGCAGCAGCGCACAGATCACTTTTGTACTCGTCTCGGGTCCTGCAAAGATGATCGGAGCCGCTCATTTTGTTCAAAACACTTCGTTTATGGTCCCTGTAAAAAGTACCTCAATCCGATATCGGGAAGAGTGTTAAATTTTGGAATAAAATTGAATGATTCATAAACACCCTTCCCGATATTGGATTGAGGTATTTTTAACAGGGACCATAAATGAAGTATTTTGAACAAAATGAGCGGCTCCGATCATCTTTGTGAGACCCGAAACGGACGCAAAATTGGTCTGTGTACGGCTGCCGTACAGCATCTGTTGTACCAGTAGCAGCGTTCATTGGTGAGTGGCAATTCCATTTTAAAAGAAAATTGTCCTTTTGTAAGAAATCACGCAAATAGCCTTGCTACTCGAACTAGAAAATCTGCAATTCACAAATATAATATTTAATACTGGGGGGTGGACAATTTCTCTATATGGAAATACAAATTAATTATAAAAAGGGAAGAAAAAAAAAAAACTAACACTTGAAAAGTTCCATTATTTGTTGTAGCAGATGGTGCATGATTTCTTGGCAATGGCTGTGGAGTGATGATGGGAATTGCTACAAAGTTGTCGCTTGTTAAGGCTAGAGAGAGAGCGCACTTAAGGGTTAGTCTGGTTGCTTTATGGGTTTCTTCGATCTCCACATAATTTACCATGTTCAATTCTTATGATTAGATTGCAAGAAAGTAATTTTTTTGTGAATTTTCTAGTCCAGATAAAGATAGCATGCCTTTAACCAGACCGATGAGAAAATTAAAATAATTAAGCTGACCCAAACTCTCTAAACCATTAAAGCAATAGCGAGATTTTAGCAAGTGACATGTAATCCAGTAAGATTTTCCCGGATCTGGACAAATGAGAGAATTCAGATAAACGAGAAATTTTTCAGTGCCATGCACCATCTCAGACGTTCAATGAAGTTTTGGACGGTCTAGATCTGTTCGGCTATTTTAAAGTGTGAAATAACTAAAATACCCCTCGACAGCCGAACAAATCTGAGCCGTCCAAAACTTTATTAGATGGCCAAAATTGGCCGGGCACCACGTGGCCCGTACCACCCGGCACTGAAAATTTTCTCAAACTAAACAGATGTATCTCCAACAGATTCTCAAAAGTGATCATCTGATCCTGATAGATTTTGATACTACTTTAAAAGATTCTTAATGGCTACAATACTTTTAAGTTCCTAACTACTACTGTTTTGCTTTCTGGAAAGAATATTCGCTCCAAACAAGGCAGTGAGATTTTTCGGTTCCGGGTGGCCATATTCCAAGTGGTATCCGCTCGGCACGTTCGGGCCGTCCAATATACTTTTGGACGGCTCGAATTGAAAACCTCTCTCTCCTCTCACCCCAACACTTTCTCTCTCCTTTTTCTCTCTCCAAATCCAAACCGTCCAAAAACACAATAGACGGCTCGGATGAGCCAAGCGGACACCACGTGATACCCATTCCGCTGTCGGCACTGAATTTTTCCCATCACCACAAAGCTAGGCCTTCTTTTTCATTAACAGAGCGAAGTTCAGTCCAGTGGGATCGAAAGTGGAATCGGGCAGGACACAAATACTAACAAAAGGATTCGTTTGGGTGGAACCAATCAATGAGAAAATCTTCTTTACGGGGATGCTGTAAACAAGTGCCTACAGCACTTAATCGTGATCAACCAAAAGTGTTTTTGACGGTCAAGATATTAATGAAATTTTTTTGAAGAAAAATTAATTGTCATTAATCATAATTGAAAAAAAATCTCAGATATTGATGACGCAAATAAACGGCTGAGATTGCGCTGCTCCATGAAAAAGATTATCTCCGAATCAATTATAATCTTCGCCCATCATGCATGCCCACATTGTTATGTTTTACTATCGTGTCAACAAAAGATTGCGTCCATTCTCATGTATAGGTAAAAGTCTCGCCCTCTTGTCTTATTAGAGCATCTCCTGCCGAGCTCGGTAGAAGATGCTCGTTGTAGTTTTTTGAGCTTATACCCTTAGAAATTGTGTTGTAGTATTCGGCCTTTGCCACTTGGCATTGAATTTTCTCAAAGGAAAGCAAAATGTTGATGGCTTTGTTCATTTGGTAGTTAGTGGTATTTTAGTTTTGATAGTGGGTGAAGAGAGAAACAGGGTAATGATTAGAGAAATGGGTAATGAGTGGAGAGAGAAATGAGAGTAAGGAAGCGTTCCGGTTTCCAGAAAAAAAAAACTTTTAGAAAAAGAAGGTAATTTCAAGCTCAAAAATCATGTGTTTACACAAATAATTTTCCCACTAATATGGATCTTGTTTGACAAATCACATTGAGATATTTTAAACGGAGTAAAAAAAATTAAAAAATTATTTTTCATTTTCATTATATTTGGGTTTGAAATTACCTCCGTTTGAAAAAAAAAAAAGGAACTTTTTTGAAAAGTGGAACACCACCTAATAATTGAGAAAATATGGTAATGATTAGAAAAAAAATTAGGGTAATAATTTCAAAACTAAACTAAAACTTTTTTAAACTTAGAAACGAACAAGGCCGATATCATTTACTATAATCTAAGAGAAATTCCTCTGGGGAAAAAGGTGGGGGAAAAAAAAGGAAATTTAATTGGTACTTTTCCAAATTTCTTTCTATGGTAAGCTGTGGTGCACGGTGACATGTGCAGATGTGTCTTACTTAGAAACATCAATGGATCAAGATTATGCAATGTACAGTAATTTTTTAGATGATTATTAAATTTTAAGAGATCGCGCTCCCGACTATTTATATTGGCACTCCCGAAGACAAAAATCTTAGATTATCATAATCCTAACTCAACCCATCAATAAGAGCATCAACATTCTCTTTATAGGAGTTGAACTAACCTCGCTGCATTTAAGTACCAACTACTGAACTACACAATCGTTGGGCTAACGGCCCGGTAAAAAATCATAGATCTGTCCTGTTCCTGCTTGTTTGGTTGTTATTTCTACGACAGATAGCTTTGCAGATTATTTTTCGCAAACAACTAGTTTTCAGAAATCAAAAACTGTTTTCTTAAAAATTGGTTGTTTTTGAAAACTCTTCCCGCAATACGTTTCGAAAAGGTTGACATCAACTTCAAACGAGAGTGTTATGGACTGTTTTTTCCGTGTAAGAATCTTACTTGGGCATTCACTAGTACTAGCATTAGTACTCAACTTGCAAGCAGAGTGGGAAGCTGAAGATCAATCTCGACTTTTGAATACCCATGCTCTTGATCGGGTAATCACTCACGCTAGCATTAGTCAACTTGCTAGCGGTGGGAAGCTGAAAATCAATCTCGAACTCCTGAATACCCACGCTCTTGATATGTTTTCGTTAGTGTAAGAATCTTACTCGAGCAATCACTAATGCATTAGTCAACTTTGCAAGCAGCGGGGAGGCTGAAAATCAATGTCAGACTCCTTAATACCCACGCTCTTGATCTGTTTTTATTAGTGTAAGAATCTTACTCGGGCAATCACTCATGCTAGCATTAGTCAACTTGCAAGCAATGGGAAGCTGAAAATCAATGTCAAACTCCTGAATACCCACGCTCTTGATTTGTTTTTTTTAGTGTAAGAATCTTACTCTGGCAATCACTAATGCTAGCATTAGTCAGAGCAGTGGGAAGCTGAAAATCCATCTCAACTCCTAAATATCCACGCTCTTGATATGTTTGTGTTATTATACATATATAAGCATCTTACTCTGGGAATCACTAATTCTCCCATTAGCTAACTTGCAAGCGATGAGAATCTGAAAATCAATCTCAAATTCATGAATACCCATGCTCTTGAACTGTTTTTGTCAGTGTAAAAATCTTACTCGGGCAATCACTAATGCTAACATTAGTCAACTTGCAAGCAGTGGGAGGCTGAAAATCAATCTCAACTCCTGAATACCCACGCTCTTGATCTGTTTTTATTAGTGTAAGAATCTTACTCGGGCAATCACTCATGCTAGCATTAGTAAACTTGCAAGCAGTGGGAAGCTGAAAATCAATGTCAGACTCCTGAATACCCACGCTCTTGATTTGTTTTTGTTAGTGTAAGAATCTTATTCTAGCAATCACTAATGCTAGCATTAGTCAAAGCAGTGGGAAGCTGAAAATCAATCTCAACTCCTGAATATCCATGCTCTTGATATGTTTGTGTTATTATATATATTAGTTAGGTTCTAGTAAGGGATTCCTCATTTTATTAAAATGCGGGACTCCCTTTCCCGATTGAATTTTGATGATCCGAGCCGCTCAAAGTGATCAGAACGTGATTTTAAGGGTCCTCGCCAGAAATCAAAAAAAGAAACGACCAGGAAGGGCTTCATCCGAGCAGTTTTCATTGAACGGTTCAAAAAAAAACTACTCGGATGAAGCCCTTCCCGGTCATTTTTTTCCGCTGATTTCTCGCGGGGACCCTTAAAATCACATTCTGCACACATGAACAGTTCGGATTTTCAAAAATTGATCGGGAAATAAAAGTCCCTCATTTTGTAAAATGAGGGATCCCTCACTTGAAAATTCCTATATATATATATATATATATATATATATAAGCATCTTACTCTGGGAATCACTAATGCTCCCATTAGCTAACTTGCAAGCGACGAGAATCTGAAAATCAATCTCAGATTCATGAATATCCACGCTCTTGAACTGTTTTTGTCAATGTAAAAATCTTACTCGGGCAATCACTAATGCTAACATTAGTCAACTTGCAAGCAGCGGGAGGCTGAAAATCAATCTCAACTCCTGAATACCCACGCTCTTGATCTGTTTTTATTAGTGTAAGAATCTTACTCGGGCAATCACTCATGCTAGCATTAGTGAACTTGCAAGCAGTGGGAAGCTGAAAATCAATGTCAGACTCCTGAATACCCACGCTCTTGATTTGTTTTTGTTAGTGTAAGAATCTTACTCTGGCAATCACTAATGCTAGCATTAGGCAAAGCAGTGGGAAGCTGAAAATCAATCTCAACTCCTAAATATCCACGCTCTTGATATATTTTTGTTATTATATATAAGCATCTTACTCAGGGAATCACTAATGCTCCCATTAGCTAACTTGCAAGCAATGAGAATCTGAAAATCAATCTCAGATTCATGAATACCCACGCTCTTGAACTGTTTTTGTCAGTGTAAAAATCTTACTCGGACAATCACTAATGCTAACATTAGTCAACTTGCAAGCAGTGGGAAGCTGAAAATCAATCACGATTTCTGAATACCCATGCTGTTGATCCGTTTTTGTTAGTCTAAAAATCTTGCTTCAGCTTGAATTCATAAATGAATTTTAGTAGCTGACAAATATGACGAGGACCTTATTCAACCAAACGTCCTCTTTAAACACAACCTTATAAATTGATCCAAGAATCCCATATGAATATCGAATCCTGACTTCATACCCTGTCCTCATCGAGAGTTTATTCATTGCTCCAGGGCAAGGACACGTGATACTCCAAACCTTTCTTTTCACCACACAGTTATGTGGGCTCTACACATTTTATGTTGAGTTTATACGAATGTGTGATAGAGAGAGGGATCGGGTCACATCCGGGGCAATAAATAACTTATGGTCCTCGTCAGTTTAAGTACTTGTGAAGGTTATGATCTAATTTGAGTGATTGGACCGTTTTTGGACAAAACGTTGATTGTAAACTCCAAAAGTTTTCTCTTAATATTTTGTGGACGGAATGGGGGTGCTGCTACACTATACTGTATAATGCGGTTGATCCGGCCGTTCATCTTGACACAGACAACTCGAATTTAATCCGAGCTCCTACAAATTTTAACCGTCTATTGTCGAGATGCATAATCGAATCGGCCGCACTATACTAGCTTTAAACAAGTTAGTCAACCGATTGACAATAGTGATACCCTCGTTCACATGATGACATGAGGGATGCTTAAAGCAAAAAATCAACTTCTTCATACATTTTTATTCAAGTTAAAGAAAGATTTCGATTAGTTTCAAGTTGGATTCTACAACTGCAAAAAAAGAGTATTGTATATGGATCTGGATCTTCTCTTGTCCATATTTTGGACGGGTGGAGACAGTCCTCGTCGTGACCGTTCATTTGCTGCAATCAATAGTTTGAATGTATTTTTAAATTTTGACCAGTAAGAGCTTACGAAGAAATCCAAACCGTTGAATCTTTCAATGGACGGTCATAATCAGAACTGTCTCCTCTGTCCAAATCATAGACAAGAGAGGAGTTGGATCCATGGTATATTGTGATCCAGGGTAACGAGGTCAGCCCAGAGAGGGAGAGATATGTTAAAGTGTTCCTCATTTTTTTGTCATATATTTATTGCTCACAAAAAAATAAAAGATAGTACAAAAGACTAGTATTAAAAAAATTTGACTTTCTTGTTTTTGCACCATCTTAAAAAT
Organism: Rhododendron simsii; assembly: GCA_014282245.1. Classification (NCBI taxonomy): domain Eukaryota; kingdom Viridiplantae; phylum Streptophyta; class Magnoliopsida; order Ericales; family Ericaceae; genus Rhododendron; species Rhododendron simsii. The sequence goes on from CM024963.1 coordinate 24,199,388, forward strand.
TTTGACTTGTTAAAGCACTAAAGAGGTTAAGTGCACAAGCGTATGCTAGTGTTGACATTGTCAAAGAAGGTGGCATTATGAGTTCCCAACTTTCCATTTTCACCTTGACATTGTATCAATGAACAACAACTCTTTCCTTTTCTCACATTTCTTCTCACTTGGCTCCCACTAGGAATTGTTTGGCGTAATTCAAAAAGAATCCTGCTACAAGGACCAACCGGTTCCCTATCGAAATCGTATCGACAGCCCCACCAAGTCGTCTCTGGCTACCGGACGGCTGATCCAAACCGTCCAAAACTTCTATAAAAAAAATAAAAAAAAAAAAGCCAAGGGGGCTACCAAAGGAATCAACGGCATCCAATGTGTGTAGGGTATATACACAAAAAATAGGGTGTTTGGATCAAGCACCCTACACACATCGGATGCCGTTGATTCCTGCGCGTACCCCTCGGTTTTTTTTTTTTAAGTTTTGGACAGCTCGGATCGGCCGTCCGGTGGCCGGAGACAGCCTGGCGCGACCGTCGGTACGATTTCGGTAGGGGACCAGCCGGTCCCTATAGCTTTACGGATTAAAAAACAGAGCACTTCATCACTTTGTCATTTGACGTTAAAGCTACATTAGCACAAAACCCGCGCTATGTACGGGTAGGATCACATACACACAGTATTTCATCGCCCCATTGTTTTTTTTTTTCTTTCCGGTCCGTGCCTTCCCACTTCAATTTGTTATTTTGCTAGGAGAATTCCAATACATGGCCTAAAGGCAGTGAGAAAAAGGGTTTCAAACATAAGCTGTTTTCCCTTCGTTTATAGCTGGATCTGGAGAAAGATTTACCAAGATATTTCTCAAGAAAATAAAATTTTTGTTTTCATTAATGTCCATAAGAAGATGGACAAGTTACTTATCTTGCCTTTCTTTCCTTCAAGAATTGAAGACCCAAACATAAGCTGAGTCTGCTTTCAGAATGAAGATTAGAAACAAGTCAATATAAAGACGGAGGAAATTTTGAAAAGGAATTCAATTTCTTCCTAATTATCCAGATTAGTTGCACAAAACACACGACGCGTGGCCAACAGGACCACATTCGGTCCCCGTCTGTTTGCCACATAACCAATGATCTAAAATTCAGAAATGATTTTTGCACTCCCTTTTAATCTTCTTACAGTTGTTGCTGACATGGTGTAAAAAACAAATCACAATTATCTATTGAAATCTATACTTGCTGGCATGATTGCACTGGATTTTTTCCCCCATCATTTTCTTTTTCCATCGCAGATCCCAGATCCAAAGCAGTAGGGTAAGGGCCAGAGCCACACAACTCGGTATGCTTTCCTAATGTCACAGTTATCACAAAACTGAACATCTCTAGGCCAATCAAATAAAGCATATAACTGAAGAAATCACACAATTATCTTCAAAAACTAGCATTAACTCAGTCCAGTTGAGGAAAGCTTAACCTACTTTTGCTCTCCGGTAATGCATCATACCAGGCTTAATCGTGAAAAACTTAAACACAAACATACATTCTTGTCTTCCACATGGAAATTCAATCATAACTTCTTCCAGGAATTGGAAGCACAAGATGACACGCATCAAGATAAAGTTCGCTTGTTGAAAGACTCCATGGTCAAGTTGGCAGTAAAAGCTGGAATTGAATTCATCTTTCTGATAAATATATCAACCTGCAATTGTACCACAATATAATCGGTTACTATTAGCGAGTTCCACCAGCGGAAACTTTCACTGAACCAGTTTAATGAACTCCAGCTCATCGAGGACTGGAGAAGGGCAAATATGCCAGTTCCTAAACAGTAACATTTTAAAGTAAAATTGTGAAAGATTTTGCTCCATACCTGACGGGATATCTCAGGTTGAGAGGTGTAATCATTTACCTATTAGATGGAAGAAGAAAATTAGTATATAATGAAACAGGTTCTGGATAAAAGATAATAATGGCATAGACGAAGGACCGGCGTGCTATCATTTCCTGTGTCGGTAAGTTCATACGGGGCTTAGAGACCCAGCTTTAATTGGGGCCCCCTTTAGTGGACGGTGGAGTTGCCCCCTGATTATTAGGTCCATTGGTTTGGATACCGAGTTATAAAAAGGAAAGTGTCAAAGGAAGAGGCTCTTTATCTCAATGCGAAAGCCAAGAAATCAATTTTTAATGGCCATCTAAAAGATTATGAAGCAAGACAATATCATGGTTTGTTTGAAGACAGCAGACCAGAAGAACTGCAAAGTGTAAACTGTAAACCATTGTGCAACTTACCAGAATGTTTGTATTCCCTGATTCATATTCAAATTGTAGCTTTTCATCATCACTTTGAGCATAGATAGACTGGAGAGTAAAACGCGTTACCGGAATTCCATCAGAGCGCTGGTGATCATCCATCACAATCTGCATAAGTAATTATTTTTCAAAATGCGGGTTCCAAAACCATATCCAATGAGAAACACAAACAGACGGGAAGGGGAAAAACTTCGAGAGTACATAAGCTTATTCAGCCATAAATTTGGTGTTAGGAAGCAAAAGCTCCTATTAAGCATTTCTTAGCTGGCCTATTCTCGGTATTTACTTTAAGAATCAAGATTGTACGAGCACACTGTGACTTTGGGACCTTTTCCATTCCCCATTATCAGATCAGCTAGGGATTTTTTACAAAAAAAAGGTAAGACCTCACAATTTTGAAAGTAAGACCTTATCTGTGTTACCAATAAGGATAGATTTGCCTTGTTCTCTTTACAACTCAAAAAGAATTTTTCAAAAAATTCGCCCTAGATTCCCCCTACTTCCAACATTTCTCTCTATCTCTCTCCACTTATTACCACTACTATTTTTCAAAACAATTTTCATACACCAATCCAAACATAGCATTGAGAATTGAGACAGTTATAGGAGAACCAACAAGAGAGCAGAGAAGAATACCTTGTAACCAAAAAGCTCACAGCATGCCCTTCGGAACACTGAAATTTTATCTGCAAACACAGTCTTGTATCTGGTCCATAAACACATTCAGAAGCTTCAATTTCGACGAATCGGATTAAAGTTAACTCAAAGGTATGCAGCAAAAACTTCAATCAACCCCTTACCTTTCCTCACGTTTTTCAAGTGTTGCAATTTGCTCCTTGTATTGCACTATCTTTCCAGAAATATAGGAGTCTACAAGTGTCGCATCACCTGGATAGTTTAACAGAACACAGGCTCGATTGTAAGTCAGACAAAATAGGAAAATTCAATGCTTCTAACAAAATCAACAAGCTAGCACTCAAGTTTCTAGCTATATCCATTAAAGCTAGCACTCAAGTTTCTAGCTATATCCATTAAAGGATTTCATATGGATAGTTTCCTAATAGCTCTAGCTCATTTCCTTTCAAATATATATCAGCCCATCCACGAAGTAGCATCATCACTCGCAGCAGAATAATGCAAAATTAGAACAGCTATTGTCCTCGTGATCACCACCAGATTCATATATCATAACCTAGTTCCGAGAATTTTAGATAACCTTGTTACTTGACAAAGCAAGTGCAAGTTTTCTATCTAAAAACAAATTTCCCAATTTAAAGATGTCATGCTTGGAATAAAGGAAAAATCTGGAAGAGTTAAGATGAATGCATTGCATGGTGTAACCATAAAACGGAAAGTTTGGTTCTTGCACATCGCCTATTCCCATTACTCTAATTTTCATGAATGACAACTTAGTGACTTTTTCCCTGCAGAAGAAAGCGAAAGTACACCACAAATAAACATTAAAAAAAAGATGGTAAAAGTAACATAAAATTCTCCATTCGACAAGTTACGCGAGACTTATATAATTGACCATCATAACAACCTATACAAGGACCACAATCAACGGTAAGTATGTGAAAAGTTTACAGAACAATTTTTGCTACCTGACTGCTTTTTCAACTCTTCAACAGCTTGCAACTTCTCCTTCGTCTTCTGTAATTCACTTTGTAAAGCATCTATCGTCTGTTTTGCCTCATTGTCAACCGCAAGGGTATTCACCATTCGCAGAACTTTTGTATTTGCAGAAGAAAAATCACCATGACCCAGCTGCAAAGGGAATACAAAGAAAAATGCTTTAGGTATAATGAACTTGTTATTCATGATGTGTTATTGGCCACAAAAGAATCTTTCTTTTGTCATGCTTCCAACTGGACCAACTCTGCTGAAAAATGACAGTTTTTTATTTTGAACGTGACTTTTCTCTTTCTTTCAGCATAGTTGTTCTGAGTATTACTAACATTGAAGAGTTTTGATTTGGGAACACGTCCAAAAGCCCATCATTGGTGTTTTCGGAATTATAATTTTTTCTAGGCGACACTAAATTGGCTTTTGCTGGAAAATGTACCAAACTTGGGCATCCTATATCAACTTTTTCAGCAGTAATCCCTCCTTCACTCCCTCACGCTCGGAGCTTTTTACCTTGTCTCATTGTTTCTTGTAGTATGTGCATGTCGTGTACACTGCAAGTATTTTATGTTCAACAATTCATAGTTTTTTTTATCTGTTCAACAATTCATAGTTACTAAGACCTTTTCAAATAAAAGAATGCCTTGGAACCACAGTACTAATATATCTAAAACCTTCAGTCTAGCAAAGTATTTGTACAGAGAGCGACCCAAAAAATGAAAAATCCGATACAACATCAGGTGTCACAATTTTTCCCTGCCTAATCAAATATGCTTGTAGCAACAGAGCTGCAGTATTTAAAACCGAAGACTCCATGTGTAATTTCTAACTGGAATATAAAGTAGCCACGTTGATGACCTAATAATACCACGACATAATGCGTACAACATTGTAATAGGGTCAACATTTTCTGAACCCTCTCTTGCCCCATGCCCTTAGAAGAAGCAACATTTAGAAGTAAACTCGAACGAACCTAAAATGTGAGTGGTATAGGAACAAATATATAACATTACTGAAGAGTTAGAATGATCAAAAAACAGCAGGATGCCAAGTAGATTTATCTATGGTAAACAAACCTTGGACTCCAATAAGGAAATTTCAGAACGTAGACGGTCGCCCTCCCTCTCCAATGACTTGATTCTTCTTGCCTCATTATTTAACCTCTCATTGAGCCCCTTCAACTCATTGTGCTGATGACTGTTGATTTCTTTTTGTGCACCTAAATTAGTTTCCAATTCTTTGATATAGCTTTCCTTTTTGGCAAGACATGATTCAAGCTCCTGTCCTTGGCAATCAAAACAAGAAAGACCCCATCAGGAACAAAAATATCCGGGAGAAACAAATAAAATAGGTTTGAAGCTGCAAAACCTTAAAAAGAGTTCCATTTACTAAATCGCCCCCTGCAGCCACATTATTTTGCGCCTTTAATTCATCGATGACATTTTTCAGCCGATCTCTTTCCTCAGTAACAGATGAAAGCTGCCAAACAAATAACAGGAACACAGTAATATCAGTCTTGTGGCCATAAAATCCATGAGCATCTAAACCAAATTTGAAAGGGGAAAGAAATAAGGATAAACAAGAAGAGCCTTAAAGATATTTCAAGGGGCTTGTCAGATATCAGCCAATACATGGCCGTATCAGCGGTACCATTATGTATCTCAATACCGCAATTTATTGACCTTAGAGCCCTAAGAATTATATCGCAAAGACTAATTTATTTTCCATTGTTTTGCCCCCTCACAATCCACATACCTAAACCCAGTTGAATACACCTCAAATATTCCATAGAGGAAGAGGGTAAAATACAGTCCCCTTAGCAAAGAAAATAAAAACAAAATGCCACTCATGTTGAGGAACATAAGCATGTTAGGACTCACTGAGAATAAGAGAGTTCACAAGCACCAAATGTAATCCTTACCATCAACTCAATCCGCTTGACCTCTGATTTTAAGGCTCCTGCATTCTCTGTCGCCAATGCAGCTACAGCATCAGCATTTTGTTTTCCAAGTTCTGCAGCATCCAAAGACACCTCTATTTGTTTCAGGCGTGCATTGGCCTCGCCCACCTTCCCCATGCTTTCAATCACCTCCCTACAGAAGGAAAGCCACAAAATGAGTGGGTTCCGAAGTACAAAAATTAAGCCTAGTGTCTCTACATTCCCTATTTTCCCCTATTGCACAGATGATGATTGATTAACTGATAGAAGTAAAGCACGAAGTTGGGAATGAGTGCACCTGAATAGATCCAATGTTTACAATAAAGAGAAAAAGAAAAGAATACAAAAAATAGTTTTCGCTCCTGTTGTAAATAAAGAAGGAAATTCATGGTAGAGAACATCAATGTACATCATCCCAAGGATGCCGAACAAAAGTGGCATGTAGTCTCCAATGAAACAGACTCCACAGTCCAGCTATATATCTCATAGATCTACTACATCAGAAACTAGTGTGCACAAATAAAGATGATGAATAATAGTAGCATTCTAGAAAGACCAGAGGCATTCCTTTGTTACAAAATCATTGAGTTTAAACATGCTACCGGAGAGAAGAGATCCAAAAAGCGACATCAGTTTTCAACAAGACGAGGAAAATGAAGGTAGAAGAAAATACGTGGAACACAGAACACACCTTTGTAATTCAGCAAACTTGATAGGTATATCCTCAGCACACGATGCACCAGGAATGTCCCTCACCAACAACTTCCAAGAAGACAATTCCTCCTCCAACTTCGTCATGCTCAACTGTATATCAGATAATTTAAATAATTCTACTTCAGCCCTCTCCCTCCGGCCCTTTTCCTCCAACAGTTTCTCCTTCAATAACTCAATATCTTCATGAGAGCTTTTTAACTTCCTTGCTTCTCGTACTTCAGACTCCTGAATCAACGTCAATGCAAACAGAGAAGAAAAACAAAGACGATTACATCTGTAGAAGTTCTCCGGGTAGTAAGAATAAGAACAACCACTGACACCATTTTGACAATTTGCAAAAAACTGTTAAGAGCACAGCAATATCTCAATGCACAGTACCTCAACATGGAAGTGGGATTGGACATGAATAGGTAGTGATTCAATCATGCCAATACCATGCAAAACCACATATCTTACACGAGTTTATCCAATAAAGACAATCCAAAGTATTTGGTGAAGTTTACAAAGATGCATAAATATTAGCTTCTCTTTTGAGGGGGAGACCAAAATGTTTTGTCTGAGATGAACTGAACATATGTCACCAGTCTACGCTGATCAATTAGCTCAACAATTTTAAAAATTATTATTTGTGCAGAAAACAAATAGAAATCAAAGGATTTCATGATAACTTGATCCGATTGGCTTTTAATGAGAAATAAGTCAAACCAGACGTGACTCTAGTTAAAAGCCATGTGCAAAAATTCGAAGGATAAAATTTTGGAAAAAGCATACTTACAAAAGCCCGCAGCTCTTCTCGCAGATGCTTTACCAAAATATCGCTCCCTGTAGATGAAACTTCTGGAAATGTGAAACCTGATAGTTTCTTCTCTAGCTCGCTCTTCTGATGCAAGCTCTGAGTAATGTGAGAAGAATGATTAAATAATGCTATCATACTTCACTAAATGGAGTCGTCAAATACCCAGACAAAAATATAAATTGACTGCATACATTCATATATGAGCCAACTTAGCTGCAGAACCATGGACTGCAGAACCATGGAACAGGAAAGAATCAGACACAGACATATACACATAATTATATTTTGTGTCCATAATATACATATGTGTGTATATATACAAGCGTCATGCCCGTGCTATGCACGGGAACATAAAAAATTCTATAATATTTAATGTTATTTATAGCCAAGGCTAAAATCTTGTTATGTTATTTATTCCTGATTATTTAAGATTTAATATTAAATGGAAAATTTTTAATGAGAGAATGTTTGAGTATGAAAAAAGAAAGTTTAAAAGCTGTTTTCTAACCTCTTGTATTTTAATTTTCGTATTTTGAAAAGTGTAGAAAAAGGCGAGTTTCATTTAGAGAATGCCACATAGGAGAGAGCCCGGTTTTATTTTTAGAAACTACATTTGCTTAGTATGTAGTATAGATACACACACACAACAGAGAGGGAGGGAGAGAGATTTCTCACACATGTTCAAATAAGAAAACAGTGTAACAAACCTAAAGGATGCTAAAAAAGGCAAACCACCTTAGATGCACAGGAAGAGCCTGTTTCTATATACATTGGTATTAGACATCATTTGATTGGATATAGTAGAGGTTAAGCTAGGGGTTCCCCAATCCAGTCGAATCAGAAAATTGATTGAACAGAGAAAGATATAGTTTCTTTTTTGAAGTACAACAAACATTTACTTTAGCCCAACACTGTATTAAAGAGTAAATCCCTCCTTCACCACGTCCACTAATGTCTAACCAAGACACTAAAGGTGGGTTGGTTGGTCATTTAATTAGTGTCCCATTAACCTAGATCATCCCTCCCACACTTGTATATTGCACATTACCAGGGTACCGAAGCAATGTGACACTGCGCTTAGCACCCTCCCTCACGCGCAACATTCTCACTCCACAGCACTTGCTGCCTGCCATGCAGGCCAAGGACACTCACCATCCCTGGAGTACTGATAACATGGTTCACAACTTCACATATTGGGTAGTCCTCAACCCCCAAACTCGAGGTGAGGGTGCCCCTAGGTTTATATATGAAACATTAACTTTTTACCATGCCTAATTATATGTTTTTATATGTCATAAGACATAGATTTCTGGAAAAAAAAATGTAAATACAACAAGAAGATAAAATATATGTGAACAAACGGAAAGGAAGAAATATTGTACGTTAATAAAATCTACAATACCATGTCCCTTACTAACAATTGTATTGACCATCATTCTGGCACGAGATTCAAGAACAAGAAAAAAAATGAAATGTGTACATAGTGCAAAAGACGAAGAAGAAAACCGCAAAACCAGCTACCTCATCAAGCCGTTTTTTAGCTTCTTCATGGTGTTGTTTCAGCAGCACCAATTCCTTTTCAGCATTATTAGCTCTGCATTCCATCCTTTCAAGCTAAACAAGAAATTAAAAATTTATTCCAACAAACAAACAAAGCGGTCTTCAGATTCAGCAATACATTAGCAACTCACATCTGCAGTTACTCTAGAAAGTGAAAATTTTGAATCACTTTTCACGTGTGCAAGCTCCTTCTGCAGGTGCTTCTTTTCCCTCTCTATGCTTTCTGAAAGATGGGTCAGTTTTCCCTCTAATAGGCTTGCCTTCTCTTCAGCTGAAGCTGCTGAAGACTCAGCTTTTTTGCGAAGATTCATTTCACTTTGGAGCTTCACCTATGGACGGATTGCATGAACAATTAGCTGGTAATGATGGCAAAGACAAATAAATCAAAGAAGATCAAAATTCTATAGGGGGGGAAATACAGAAGGAAATATTATCAACAGGAATACAAGAATAGTGGAATTGAACCCTCAAAATCAAACAGTTGCAGAATTAGCAAAGTCGGTCTGCCATCGAGAAACACCTCTATTTTGCAGTACCTAGTAAAAAATAAGGCTAATTTACAACAAAAAAAAAACATCTGGTAAGGTACAAAAAAGGAATGCTAGATCAACTATCCCAATCCACTTCACTTTGTTTGGTCCAGTTCTTTTTTAAACTTGGTCCTACCTCTAAAATTTGTAGCACCAACTGAACTGATAATCCTTGTATCCGCGATCACGGGTCAGAAAACAAACTCAAACTTGAAAACCAGTACTTAATTTGTGCATTGGCATGGTATGGTTTACTGCTTATATGTTCGAGATCTCATGCCAAGACCAAAAATGGTAAAACCACCATTGATGGTAGTCTGGATTCCTAGAAGTTCATTTAATTTGCCTTTCTGACACCGCTAATAGCCTCATACCACCTTTGATTCAATGAAACAGCCCATGAGTTCTTTCGATTATACAGATACACTCAGATGGGTCATGGCTTCATATTACCACTAATTTTGAGCGAGCGGAATCATTGTCACAAGTGTAGAATGTGATCAAAAAACAAGAACAGGAGAACAACCATTTTCACCATCACATGTACCACATTGCTCGTACAAGTATATGAATGGGAACTGGTAAACATATTGATACTAAATCCTAAAGAAAACATTAATCTAGCCTTTAACTAATTAGTGAATATGAGGTTCAGTGGCCTTGTGTTCAAGTCACCAATCATTTTCGGCAGAGCCTAAGCTGGGAGCACCGAAGCCTGTTTAACTTTAGAACTCAAAGTCAAAAGTCGCTTATTCACAGCTTTGATCGAGTCAGCAAATTTTCCAGATTGATACAACTGCCAACATGAAAAAGAAAAAGGAAGAAAGAAAACTAAGTTGTATTCAGAAAGTATTCTCCAACTGTTGCAGTCCAAAAATAAGACAAACACACAGCAAAATACAGTAGTCAAAAAAAAGTGTAACAAAATCTCTTGAACAATTAAAATCAAAGCAAAAAAAGAGTCAAGTTTATAATAAGATGAGTCTTGTTAATCCCATCCCATGTTGATGAGCAAACAGCATAACTATCAGGCTCGTCACAAGACAATATTATGCATTAAATGCTGAATGTACGATGCACTAAGCATCCAATTTTACAAGGATCATTCTGACTCCACCACGTTCGAAATTTTCTTAGAATTTCGTTTTGGTATATCCATGGCATCTATATTCATAAAGTAATAGCTTTATAGGGTCAAGATTTTAACAAATGTCAATTCCATTAAGCTTTGGCATCTACATGAACAGGCTGAGGAAAATACAAGAAAACTCATCTGCAGTATATGGGTCAGAACAAATTCAGGAAAGCTCATAACTCAACTATTGTGCCCATGCATAGAAGAGACAACAAATGCTAGGTTAGAAAACTGAGGTAAACTGATAAGACTGTCAATGAGTTTTATGATGCCGAAACATGCATGTTTATTTTGAAACTTGCTGCAATGACATTTCTTTAAGTAATGAACAGAGCTCCTATAGAATGAATTCACTATTGCCATGATTTCCATTCTAACACTCCAACTATGTCCTTTTCATTGCATATGCAACACCTACCTAGGTTCAACAATACATTGTAATCATAGCATGAACATTGAGCCTATGATAGGAGCTCGGTCATATGTCAACCAAGAGAGAAGGACATTGACCAAAAAAAAGAAGAAAAAAACATTGAGAATTTGGCCATGCAATGCAACTAGTAAGAAGGTGCATCATTACCAAACTGTATTTTTTTTTTTTTAAGAGGACATGAACTCATGAAATTATAGAATCAGCAAGTCAGCAAATTGGCACCGTGAACTTGGATTAGAAGCCTTTTCCAAGTAACAGCCGTTCATGACATGTAACCAAATTATTTAAAAGCAAGCAATAAAATCTGGACCTCAAGTTCACTGCATGCTTTAAGTTGATTTTTTATTCGTCCCTGAGAATCATTGACCTCCTTCAGCAGCTGCTCTTGTAGAGCCTGTTCACGTCCTTTAGTAGCAGCAAGTTCTTGTTCCGCAAAGAAAAATTGATCTCTGAATTTCTTCCTCTCAGCTTCTGTAAAAGGTAGAAAAGGATCAATGGATAACACAATCACTCATAAACGGACACCGTCAAATCTCAGAGAGAAGAACTTGGAAGAACAGATTTTAAAATATTATTAGGAAAATTTGCAAAAGCAGAGATGGAAAGCAGTCAAATTTATCGACATCTTGTGCTATAAAGCTAAACAATGACACGGTATTTTACTGTAAAATCAAGTCGGTTTATGTTATACCTCCCAATTCCTCCACAATATAGAAGATGCACTTAGTCAACAGATAAGGTTAAGCTCAAAGCCAAACATAATCTCAACAAGAAGTTGGAGCACTCTTACATAGGTGACCCACCTGCTCTGCAAAAGTCATCATTTAGTGCATCCAATTTAGATTTATAATCATGTGCTTGCTTCTCCGCACTGCTTAAGGCATCAAAAAATTCCGATTTAACCTACAATTGGTCACAAAGTAAATCCAGCCCATATAAGAACCAACCAATTAGATCTCTAAAAATTCTAGAGTAAGGGCAACCCTAATACTCAGAAGTGAGAACTTTACATCCACAGTCAAAAGTTTCAAAATACAAATTATACACAATTTCAATGAGGGTGGGGAGTACTAGCTCTAGAATCTAAATTTCACATGATATTACTTCCCATCAAATTCACTTAATGAAATAATACGGTACTTATACGATATGCTCGAGTGTCTTGTATAGTTGTATAACAGATCCTTAATCCACTAAGCCATCAATTACTTTTCCCACTTATTACACTAGCTCACACAATCCGCTTGTCCATATTATAAGTATACTCTTCTACTTACGGTTGTACTCATACCCTATCTTCTGTGAGTTGGCCATACAGATGTACAAATGTCGAACCAATGCCCATACTTGTTCATAGGCTAGACGTACGGACGGTAAGCTTGAAAAATAAAGGAGAATAGAACATGTGGCCAAACCTGTAGTCTTGTACTAGTTGCCACAGCTTACAAGAACAAAAGGTCCATGATCAAAATGAAGCAATGGTATGCATTTCCAAAAGTCAGATAATAGAATCAAATCAAAATAGGAAATATCCCTTCTTTTCCATTATGTTTTAAGTTAGGTTACAGAATGTCATGGCCTATTAGGCGACGAAGGCCTTGACCAACCAAAAGAAAGTTTTGGTTTTCCTTATTCCTTGTCTTTTTCAGATTTTTCAGCGCATTTTACACTCAATCACCTCTCGACAGTTCAGTGGAGCAGTGGTGGCATATCCAGGTGGATTTTCATTGGTTCGTACTGAGATTCAAGGCCAATTGCCTCTATTTTTCAAACACTTTGATTAGCAAAGCTCTATCTAGCGAGACTAACAGAACACTACATCATCCACACACATGCAAACCATCAAAAGCACCAATTGAAGAGGTAACCAACAATGCAACTTGCTGTTGCATTTCCACAAGCACTAAAGTGAAAAGACATATGATGTGCATATAATCCAGCAGGTCCAACAAATTCTCAACTTCCAAATGTAATGAAATATTTAAAACAAAACAGTAGAATCGCATCAACACAGGCAGCGTATGAGCTCAGCAAGAAGGCAATGAAAAAACTAAACCATTGACCGTTAATGAGCGTAATTAGAATTACCATCTGACGGCATTGGTAAGTGCACAGCATTTGCTCGGAGTGGTTGTGAGACGGCTCCGGCACCGGAAGGTCCTCGAAGATGACGAGTTGGCCGTCGGAGTTAGGGCTTTCCGGTGGCCCCGATTCGTCGGCCCTCCGCTTTTTGGGTGGTGGTGTTCTCAACATCATTTTCGTTTGCACCTGCTAGGGTTCTGTCTCTCTCTCTCTCTCTGTAGTAGTCTCTTCCAAATTCCTCCCTGTATATATATGTACTATGTATGTATCATCATCAGGTGTGTATCAGTGTATGGCAGAAACCTGCGAAGGTCGCCAATGGCGCTACACACACACACACGCACACGCACACACACAGAGATTACTGGGCCATGATGAACCTGTTCTTTACTTTCTGGACTTGAACTTCGAAAGGCCCAATGTAACCGAGTGTGTAGCCCAAGAGGAAAAAACTGGATTTTCCAATTTAATGACAGCACATGAAGTGTTTTGATAATTAATATTCGTCAAAGACATACTGAGAATTTATTAATGCTGAAAATGTCTTTGATGGGTATTTATTATCAAAACACGTCCTTCACCGTCATTTTCCCTTACATTAAATATCTTACTCCTATTTTGTTAGCTTTGGTCTGAACTAAATTGTGTTATTTCTTTTTTTTCAGCAATTTATTTTGTCTCGTCAGTGAATTTATTAAAATTTTAGTCGAAAGTATTTGGAAGTTTTCAATTCAGAAACTGGAAATAAAAAATGAAATAACATATCTAATTTGGTTCTTCATTTTGTCTTTGGTAAATTTTCAAAGAAAATTCTAGTCATAATATTTAATTTTTCATTTCTTCTTATAAATATGTATCTCAAAAATAAAAGGACGAGAAATTGACAAATATTTGAGAGACACGTAAAGAAGGTAATTTAATCTAAAGTTTGGCTTAAACAAACGGTGTGAGTTATTTGACATGTTAGAAAAACCTAAAAAAACAACAGAATTGATCAAAAGCGGAACTCACTACAAGCCCGGATGGAAAGGACTAAGAACAGAAGGGGTTGACCCGGTTGAGAATGTCATTATCAGTTTATTTACACATGCACTGCATGAAACTTCTATTCCCACCCACTTATTACTATTACCTTATCTATATCACATTTGACTTTTTAATTTACAAGAAACTTCTACCGGTGATAGCATAGTTTTGAGTCCTTTGTGTTTTACAGATCAGTGCTCTAAGCTCTGTTTTTTGGGTCTATGTTGGTCTTCGCTCTTCGCCGGCACTCTCTATCTTATAGTGATAAAATGTTTCTATTTTTCTTCCTATTAATGAAATTCTTAGGCTTCCACCAAACAAATTATCCCTTGCTTTAACTATTATTTTATTGGGGACAAAATCATAAATGTCAAAATAAAAACTTCTCTTCACTGGAACTCATCTACCTCCTCCCCTAGCCCTACTACCCACAGCCCGACGAAATATGGGTTTCCTCACCAAATAGATCCAATTCGGTGACGAAATATCATTTCCTCGCTAAAATGTACTAACTCCGTCCGGATTTAATTGTCCATGGTTCTATTCTAACCGGCTAAAAAACGGGTTATATCTTTAAATCCGTAATAAATTTCATATCGAATATGGATCTTGTTAGATAGATCTCGATTAATTCTTTAATTCGATATTTTCGAAATCACGTAAAACATTATAAATTAAAAAGATATAATCAATTGAAAAATGGCACGAACTCCAAAAAAGGACCGTTAAATCCGGACGGAGGGAGTATCATTTGGTGACAATTTTTTGATTTCATCACCACATTTCATTTCGTCGTTAAAAGTGTTTTTTGTTGGAGTGATCATACGGTACTGCATGGACACTAACTAATTTTTTCTCTCTCGCCCATCTCCACAACCATCTGCCGATTCCAACCATGTTAACCCTTCCCGTCCTACCCCACAACACCTTTAGTCCTTAGCTATCCATCACCAAAACCCTTCGATTCGACACGAGGAGGTTCGAAAAATAGTCAAGTTTTCAGTTTAATTTAGATGAATTGAGTCAATTTTTTTCTCGCAACAAAAGGTGCAGGTGTACGTTTGGTTTCATCATGCTGGGGAGGAACTAGGTGTGCACGTAGAGCACCAAATTTATGAAGGACACATTGGCTCTTGACGGAAACCCGACAACCTAAATGTAGTGACAACGCACATAATTAAATCATGTACATTAAATTGTTAGCTTAAAAGGAATACCTAAGCGCAACCCGACAAACTAAATTGTGTTAACAAATGAAAAAAAATATACATATATATCAGCGTCA
This sequence comes from Rhododendron simsii, assembly GCA_014282245.1. Classification (NCBI taxonomy): domain Eukaryota; kingdom Viridiplantae; phylum Streptophyta; class Magnoliopsida; order Ericales; family Ericaceae; genus Rhododendron; species Rhododendron simsii. The sequence continues at coordinate 24,214,808 of CM024963.1, forward strand.
CGTATCCTAATTACACGTAAGTAATTCAATCAATTGCAATAAGTTTAATCTATTTCGTAACAATTGCTCTTTGTACGTATCACCCGACGAACATATATAATGTCGTGACCCAAACACAATTTCACTTCTAGTGGTAGTTGTTATATGTATCAAAGGAGACAAAAGAATGGTCGTGGTCGGAGAAGGAGAGACAACTATGAACCTTATGATAAAGCAGTGACAACGCATGTGATTGAATCACATTAAATTGATAGTTTTAAAAAAATACCTAAGCGACCCGACAAACTAGTTTGTATTAACAAATGGAAAAAATAAATAAATACATATCAGTGTCTTGTATTCTGCTTACACGTAATAATTGAATCAAATGCAACAAGTAAATTTATTTCATAGCAACCGATCTATGTGCGTATCACCGCACAGACATAATTAATGTCACAACTCATACACAATTTCACTTACAACGATAGTCGTAATATATATCGAAAGAGACAAGAGAATGATCGTTGTTGGAGGAGAAAGAAAACTTTGACTATAGATGCGATTGAATCACATTTATTGATAGTTTAGAAGAAATACTTAAGTAGCCCAGACAAACTAAATTGTGTTAACAAACGAAACAATTACATATCAGTGTCATGTATCCTAATTATGCGTAAGTCAATAATCAATTGCAGTAAATAAATATAGTGAATGGCCAATCGCTCTCTATATATGTCGACACCCACGCACGTATTGTCACAATTTCACTTCCTACGATAGTTGCTAGTATATCTGTTGGAGGAGACCAGAGAATGGTCGTGGAAGTATGAATAAATTAACGAGTATAGGAACATAAATAGTTGAATTATATCAAATTGAACAGAATCTACGTAATCACAATTGATAGCCCCACGAAAAGGTATGGGTGATCAACAAGTCGAACAGGTGATTGATCGAGCTTGGTTCAAAAACATAACGAGCTTCAAAAATAAATTAAAGCTAAACTTGAGTATATGAAAAACCAACTCTCGAACAAACTTTAGCCGAGCCAAATACAAGCCGATCTTGAGTAGCTTAAGTTTTTTTATATTTCGTAAGATGAATGAGCCAAGTATTAGTTTTTTTGAGTTTGGTTTGAAATTTTAACGAGCTTAAAAAAAATGTTCAAGCTCGGTTTGTTTATGTAACAAATCGATCTCAAACGAGTTTTTAACGAGCAAACATAAGCTCAAACTCGAATAGCTTACTTCGTTTGGCGGACTTACAAAAAGGTAAATGGCCAAAATCTTAAATTAAAAAAAAAATTCAGACAACTACCAGAATTTTAAGCAAATCGGTTCTATTTTATTACTCAGACATGGGATTGGATAAATGCTTACTCATTTTTGGGTCTCAAAAACTAACTTCTCCCTCTGCATATGGTCCCCAATAAATTCTTTTTATCTCTCTCAACTAATTATTCCAAAAAAACCCCTCAAAAACCAAACCGAACATACTAGAATCCATGTATGAAATATCAGAGTGTATTCAGGGGATGGGTGTACACAGTATTAAAGAATGTGAAAATAAAAGCCCCCCCACAACCGTAAATAGTACAAAGCATTTTTTTTTATAAATGCACTCAATTTTTCTCATTTAGTGAAAATTGTTTCACTAAATGACAAAAAGTGAAGTGTATTTATAAAAAAGAAAAGTGGAGGACATTTATATATATATAAAAAAAAGAATGTGAAAATTATTTTCCTTTCCATTTTTGTTTTTTCAATCATAAAAGTACTGGAGTAGTAGTATTAGGTGCCGTTCCGGTTTCTAAAAAAAATTATAATTTCAAGGTCAAAAATTATGTGTTTATTCAAATAATTTTACTACCAATATGAATTTTTTTTATAAATCTTATTGAGATCTTTTAAACGGTGTAAAATAAATTTTAAAAAAAATATTTTTATTATATTTAAATTTAAAATTACTTTCTTTTTAAAAAATAATGTTTTAGGAGAAAGCGGAACGGGCCTTATTTATATGCCCTTTTTTTTTTTAATCCCTTTTGCCGCGTGTACACAGGATTGGGGAACTTGTAGGGATATCGGGGCACGCTTTCGATCGCTGTTTACTTTGCAACTTGTCTCTCGTCCCTAATCATCCCCCTATTATCCTCTGGATGCGTGCCGCCCTCACTTAATTATTGCCGGCCCCCTCTCATTAATTAAGAATAAACAAATCACTATAAATAAGTCCACATCCCTCATTGGCAGCCCCCCCTTTTCTCTCTCTCTCTCTCTCTCTCTCTCTGTCTCTAATTTAGTCCACCATAGAGAGATAGACACATCCTAGAGCGAGAAGCAAACAGTACCAGCTACAAGCTCAGGTACTCCTCTCTCCCTACACCATCTCTTCATTCTTTTATTTTGTCGGCTCATTTCCGGCCCATAATTTTGATCCGAATCGCTCATCTTGTTAAATGCACAAAGAACAATATCTATGGAAAAAGATTAATTTGATCAGATAGTAAAAGACATATGAACACGATCAACTTAGGTAAAATGTGGTAGATATAGTGTGAACTTTTACCTTACAATTTACTGGGCATAACATACAACTTATTCATATATCGATTGATATTCGATCAAACTATTTTTATTGCAAACATATTCTTCTTTGGATTTGGGAGGTGAAAAAGTTTGGAGCATGTTTGTGAGTCTGATATGTTCCTCACAAGGAAAACGTGGAGGAATACGAATGGAAGGGATAAGTAGAAAGTTCATCCCTATGCATTTATGTATGGTCCTCCACTCACGATCTCATTCTCAAATTTTGTACTCATAACTTTGATTAGTATGAGATTTTTATTTATCATGCTCATTTTGCTTTTGCTTATAAATGCACGCGGGGTCTAATGTGCCTTAGGCACAACATAGTGGATGTGCCCAGTATCATCCTGAGCTAAAAAATTGTGATCTAAACATTTCTCTATGTAGAGCTCGATGTGCAAAGGAAACTTGTTAAAAAAAATCAAATCGATCGTATTTTGGTAACTTGGTGAACTAACCACTTTTTTTAGACAATTATGAATGTCTTAAAAATTATACTATGGACAAATGTAATTTGTCGTTTGAGTTATCGATATCTGATCGACTTGATTTTTTATATGTTTGTTATGAGCATCAAACTTTGCATGGTTAACGATTCAGATTACATTTTTCTGACTTGAAAAATTTAATGCTTTCTTTGGAACTTAGGAGAAAGGAAATAAAAAGAAATAGGAGGAAAATGAGAAGGAAATACGAGGAAAATTTCCCTATTCAAAATTTTAGAATTTGTTATTTTCTCTTATCTTTCTCAGTAGTTTCTCTTATAAAATCAAATAATGGTAAACAAATCTTTATTTGCTTTCCATTCTTTTTCCTCACTTCCCCTAGATTCCAAACAGAGCCTAAGAGTATCTCCAACCAATCTCTGAAACGCCAAAATAGAGAATGGATGTGACATGTTAGAGGAAGATTTTGTAATTTATTTTTTTTTTTTACACTTTATGATAGAATTTAGGAGAAACCCATCGTACTTTTTAGATCTTTGGATCTTCTAATATGGAGACCCTACTCTCATTTTGGTGTCAAAATCTCTAAAAGTACGATGGTCCTTCATAGATTCTCTCATAAAGTGCAAAAAGTGCGAATAAATTATAAAATCTCACTTCAACATATCACATTCATTTTCCATTTTAGAGTTTTAGAGATGAGTTAGAGCCCGTTCCAGAACACCTTCTTAAAAAATAAATATTTATTTCAAATTTTCAAACTCAAAAATAATTTAAATGAAAAATGAATTTTTAATTTTGTTTGCACCGTATTAAAGATCTCGATGAGATCTTTCAAACAAGATCCATATTGCATATTTTTAGATTCCAATAAACTTATCATTTTTGAACTTGAAATTGTCTTCTTAAAAAATAAGTATTTATTTCGCGTTCCGAAACGGGGCCTTAGAAATGCTCTGAGCAGGCCTCTCCATTCCACATACGCAGTGGTTGATAGTACAATGCATTAAACGTCTATCTAGGGGGTGTTTCAAGTTCTTCGAAAAGGAAAGTAATTTTAAACTCAAAAATCATATGTTTACACAAATAATTTTTCTACCAATATAGATCTTATTTGATAGATCTCATTGAGATCTTTTAAACAGTTAAAAAAAATTAAAAAAATATTTTTTATTTTCATTATATTTAAACTTAAAATTACTTTCTTTACAAAAAAGAAGTTAAAAAAAGTAAGCGGAACGCCCTAGTCTAGATTCCAAACAAACAAAGCCTGAGGCAGAGAGCAGGCCAGGCCTCCCCCATTCCACATACGCGCATAGTTGATAGTACCACGCATTTACGCGTCTGTCATTCAAGTGTACCGAGAAAGAGAAACAAGATAGAAAATCGAGATTTATTCGAGGTAATTGCTTTAAACAACACATTTACTTGCAGTGGTCGTGTCGGCTTCGACCAGGCAAAGACCAGCGTTTCATCTCCTGCCTCTCGGATCAAAAAAAAATCTTCTCCCTCTCTCTCTCTCTCTCTCTCTCTCTCTCATCTACTTCACGACACGTAACTTTACCTTTCGCAAACCCTAACTGCTTCGACCGATCTGGCCATGTCTCAGCAACCTCCGAAGCTCTCTGCTGCCACAGAAATGGCAGATTCTCCCAAGCTCACAATCACGGGACCGATCACTTCGCCGTATTAGGTAACTGCTCTGGTTATTGTCGTTTCATTTCTGTTCCATTTTCGCTTTATATCTGATTATATACGCTGCTTCGATTCCATCTCTCGTCTGTTTCAATTGGTGCTTTGACTCCTTTCCACCTCTAGATATTACTTTACATCTTTGTGTTTGTGTATGTGTTTTTTTTTTTTTTTTGGATCGAAAGTATATTTGAGCTACTTGCTTCTAATTCGCCTAAATCGAGCTTATAGCCTTGTACCTTTGTGTTATTATCAGTGTTGATCAGAGCCGGCCCTGAGCTAAAGCTCGAGGCACGGCCGCTTTAGGCCACCAAAAATTTACTAATGTTATGGGGCTTCCTACTTGGTAATAGTCCAACAAAAAAGGGGCCATATTTGATCTTTGGTTTAGGCCCTTGAAAAGTCAGGCCTGGCTCTGGTGTTGATCTCGATTCTCCTATGCAAGTGTTGAGCAATGTTGGTCGAGTTTCTCTCTGCTCTTTTCATTGTATTGATGAAGACATCTTTGAAATCTCCGTTTCTCTCTCTAGCTTCCACACTGCATTTCAAACGCCTTACATGTGTACTTATATATCGTTCTACTTGTAATTTTAAGCACGTGTGCGCGCGCGCGCGTGCTTTTGTGTTTCTGAATGTGTACATAGGGTTACATATACAGATGGACTGAGATAGATCGATATGTTACTGCATCCAGTGATGGGGCATAATTACTGGTCACGCATCTAAGCTTGTGATTTTAATTTTGTAGGAATTTTTTTTGCCGTGTTTTAAGTGTAAAGGAGGTTTAGAGCGTATCATCCGACGCGTGAAGGTTTCATGCTTTTAGGGTGATCTATCTTTGGACGCTGCGGTTAAAGTACCAGAAAAGCCAAGGTTACCAGAAAAGCCAAGTTTCTTTTTTGCTGCATTTAAGGCAAGAAAGTGAAGAGTAATCGTCATTATCTTTGTAACGAGGATCTTCCTGATTACTACATCTTCGGAGATTTTATTCGTTACGTGTTTAGTAGTTGGCTGAGTCGCTGCATCCTTCACCAGTGCGACAGTCGCTGCATCCTTCATCACCACGACAGCCACTACTATTGCAGAAGCAGCTTTTCTTAGTTTGCGAATATCTCATAGAAATTTTGATAGCTCTGGCCTCTGAGGATATTGGGTAAATCTTCTCATGGAACGTGTGGCCGGGGATATCTCTGGAGGGTCGCGCCGAACAGGTATGGTATACTGGTGATTATATTCAATTTTCTCTACCCCATAATATTGGTTCACTAGTTCATTTTGAGATCTCAAAAGTCTATTCTCTATGAAGAGTTGAACGAACAAGTGTTTAGATTTTCACAAATTATCCCTTATAAATGATTAAAATACTTTTCAAGTAGAGAATACAAGGCAATTTTAGAAATCAAGTAAACTTTCTGAGTAGGCTAGTAGGCATGCATTAATTTCTCGTCCGCTTAAACTGTTGTCCAGTACTAAACATTTCTTAATTGCTTATTTTGTGTTTGAATCAAGTTGCAAAACAATTCAGAGACAAAATAAGCAATCTTTACCAATATCTTTAAAAAGTTGGAATACCCATAGTGGACTAGCAATATGGACTGGGGAGTAATATTGGTGGTAGTTCAAGATCCTTGGATAGGTGGAACATTCAATATTCCACATGGGTAGTGGTCGCCTACAATAGACATATTCTTCAATGACTTCTATGTTGTTTGTCCGCCAATTCGGGTACTCAGTATTCTGATGTATTCGCATACAATGGAAGCAACACAATAAAAATATAAGTACGACCCATGCGAGCCAAGTTGGATCCCTTTTTGAGTTTAATATAAGTTCCAGGTCTTAGAAGAATTCCAAGATTTATAAGTTTCAGTTCCTTAAATTTATGGGCGAAAAGGAATTACGAGCTCAATACTGTAAGATTGAATTAAATACTTAGTGTTAGATAGAAATTATCCATTTGCCACTAGAGCACCCTTGAGATTGTTTGTATTTTATATTCTTTGCCCTCTTATGTTCTTTGAAGTTCTCTCTCCTTCGTTTTTAAATGTTAGGGACTGCAAGGGATGCTCTATACACGGAACTGTGGCATGCCTGTGCTGGACCCCTTGTTACTCTTCCTCGTGAAGGAGAGCGGGCTTATTACTTTCCTGAAGGCCACATGGAACAGGTGTGATTGTCTGTCTCTGTACAGTGACAAATATGCCAATTTATGGTTGTTTGTGAATTTTATTGCAATCATAGGAATTAAGTTTTCCTTGTAGTGGTGGGTAGTCTTACTGTGCTTTGCCTCTTTTCATGTTTCCTTTTTCTTGATTTATTCTGATATATATGAGCAATATTTGTGTGTAGAGAGGCATTGACAGAGTTTCATTAAGAATAAGTCTATTGACACAGACTTGTTGTACACGAATCCCGCATAGATTTTTGTGTGGGGCCCACTACTGGTCTCACACAAACAATCCGAATCGTTCATTAAATGTAAAACATTTTTTCAAGTGCCCCCTCTAAAAAATTAGCTCAATTCGATACTTATAGTTACTTGATCCAATCATTTAACATTTTATTATTTTGAAGTTTGATAATTGGATCGACCATCTATAGGTATCGGATTGAGCTGATTTTTCTCTAGGGCCCTTGAAAAAAATGTTTTACATTTAATGAACGGGGTGGATTGTTTGTGTGAGACCCATTGTGGGCCCCACACAAAAATCTGTGCAAGATCTGTTACCTATTTATCTATGTGTATAGCACAGTTCTTTGGTTAATTAGCAGGATTATCTAATGTAATTGTTTTCTTAGCTCTGTTGTGACGTTGTTTTCTCTCAGAGTTCTTGCTGTTTCTGCATATGAGTGATGTGGGTACTTTGTGTAGTAGAGTTTACTTATTCAACATTCCCAAGATTGAGTGGAACCCATTGACACACTCTACTCCCAGTATCCATAGCCTTCCCTGTTTCCATGCAAGTTGGTTTCACCTTCTGTACGTACTGACTTACAGTTGTTCTTCTTACAGCTCAAAGCATCAACCCATCAAGGATTGGATCAACAACTCCCTTCATTCAATCTTCCAGCGAAAATACTTTGCAAAGTAATGTATGTTCAGCTGCGGGTATGTATTATCATTATCATGCACATATTTGTGACTAAGTTTCTCTTTTATCTTTTTCTGGGCCATACCATAAATTTTGGGTGTTTTCTTTAAGGGTTCACTTAGTAATTATCAACTTGGGTTGTAGGCTGACCCGGAAACAGATGAAGTTTATGCGCAGATAACTCTTTTACCCGAAGCAGATGTGAGTTCTCTCCCCCATTATCGGTTGTACAACCGGCAATTATTTTGGTTGATTTTTCTTTTTTGAATGCGTCATAAGCTTACATGTGCAGTATTCACAATAACTGCCTGCAGACTTGCAATATACTGTTATTTCTTTTCTATCGGTTTGATTCCTGCTATTTCCTTGTGTGGATCAGCAAACTGAGGTCACCAGCCCAGATTCACCTCTTCCGGAACCTCAAAGTTGCAATGTCCATTCATTTTGCAAGACACTTACTGCATCTGACACAAGCACACATGGTGGATTTTCTGTTCTTCGGAGGCATGCGGATGATTGCTTGCCTCCACTGGTAAGCTCTAAAATGCCTATTAAGTCTGCTTTTGTGGATTTATACATCGACTTCCACAAGAATCGCCATATTGTAATCCATCGTCGTCGTTGGTGCCTGGTGCTGACTTCCAGTTTCCTCTTTCAGGATATGTCCCAGCAGCCACCCTGGCAGGAACTGGTTGCAACTGATCTTCGTGGCAATGAATGGCACTTTCGTCATATATTTCGTGGTTAGCATTCTGTTACTTACTGCTTCATGGTACGAGTAATTTCAATGGAGCTAAAAACTCTATTACTGATAATGTAGGCAACCTGGTTGCGATTGCTTTTATTTTCTCTGCTCAGTGCACTATATGTCTCATTATTCATCCACCATTTATTAAAGCTCCTAGGGTAGGCAGTTTTCTGTCTGCCTTTTTTTTTGGAACCAAGTATGTTGATACTGGAGTCCGTTGCGAACTAAAATTGTAGGTGGCTGTTTAAGAGTGTGGTTGGTTAAGAGTTGTAATTGGTCATGAACCATTTGAAACAGTGACTTCCTTTCAATGGCATTAGTGGTTTGTGGACATGCAGGCTCATGGTTCTTGGTTTGAGGGTAACCTCTCTGTTAACAATTCACACACTAACCAACAACAAAAAGAAATCCTCTTTTTTTATTTTTTATTTTTATAGATGTTTGGATCGCTAATTGGAATGTTGTTGCAAACTGAATTGATCTGCTTGACTTTATTGGTTCTCTACGGTACATTGTTCTTTCTCATTTAACACTCGTACTAATGAGTTGGGGATACTATTTTGTTATCAAAAGGACATTGTCATGGCACATCAACCACACAAAAGTACTTGTTAGTCGAGATTTCAGGATTTTGGTGCTTGGTAGTTGGCAGTAATTATTAATGTGTTCTGAGTTTTGGTGACCTTTGTTTTTTCTGCTTTATATTGATTGGTAGAAATAAACCAAACATGTTGCTTTCAGGACAACCCAGGCGCCACTTACTCACTACTGGCTGGAGTGTCTTTGTTAGTGCGAAGAAATTAATTGCTGGTGATGCTTTTATTTTTCTGAGGCAAGTGTTTTTATACGCAATGTATTCAACATGTTTGGTTTTGTTTATTTTGTCAAATGAGAGATTCTAATGGATTTTACTTAAATATTCAAGTAGGGGTGAGAATGGGGAGCTGCGTGTAGGAGTAAGGAAGCTCATGAGACAAGCAAACAACATGCCGTCTTCTGTTATATCCACTCACAGCATGCATATCGGGCTTCTTGCTACTGCTTCTCATGCTATATCCACTGGGACCCTGTTTTCTGTCTTCTATTGGCCAAGGTTCTCTTACATCTTTGCTCAGAGAGAGATGTTTTTGTACTGCTGTGGTGTTAATTCTAGTTGTTTTTGTCTGATTGGTATTTACTTTCAATCTGTCAATCATAGTATGAGTTTTTGTATCTTAAGTAAGCAGGGAGCCGCATAAAGAGAGTTATGTCTTCTTGTTACTGTTGTGAATCTAGAGATAAATGTTAGATATTTTCGTTGACGGATTCGTACTTTCTATTGGTGTCAGCTTTCTAATAGTATCTCTTTTGAGAAACTTAGTGATAATTTTAGGTATGTTAGACTTGGAATGCATAGATTTTCAGATTTTTACTGTATATTATACTGCATTTCTTGTTTGACAGTGCCAGTGTTTTTGCTTTACTCATATGTTTTAATAATTCATATAGCATATGAAGGTTTAGTTATGTTCTCCTTTGAGTTTCTTTTCCCTTGTATCCACAACTTTTGCTGGTGATGTATGGATTTCCTTTCATAGACTAACCGAAGCAAGTCTTTTGCTAAATTTCCTTTTTAGCAAAATAACGATTTTATTGAATTTTTGTGGCAGAACAAGTCGCTCCGAGTTCGTTGTTAGTGTCAACAGGTACCTTGAAGCCCGAAGTCACAAGCTATCTGTAGGGATGAGATTCAAGATGAAGTTTGAGGGCGAGGAAGTTCCTGAAAGAAGGTATTATGCGTAGCTGGCCGATGATTTGTCAAAATTAGGAACTTTGAAACATTTACCAATGGTTATACTAATGCAGATTCAGCGGAACAATCGTTGGTGTTGGAGAAAGCCCATCATCTAGATGGCCCAATTCTGAATGGAGATCGTTGAAGGTTAATATATTTCTTCCTTTGAGCTCGCCATTGGGTTTGGATTTACTGTGACTGCTACTTTAACGACCATTTACATGCTTCTATGTATGAGAGGCCGAGAGCACAATCTTTAGATTTTGTGAAGTCTTTTTGCATTTAGTTAACAGGGCAGCATGTGTAGTTGCTAGGTAGTTGCATTGAACTGAGGCAGCACTCCACCACTTTTGGGGGGATTTTGTCTTCAATTTATTTGCAGTTTGTGCATATGTTAGCTTTTCATTTGTACATCTCAAGTTGCTCATGCTCGCGTACCTATTTTCAGGTTCAATGGGATGAACCTTCATCAATTTTACGTCCAGAAAGAGTTTCACCATGGGAATTAGAGCCACTAGTAGCAGCATCTCCGCCGAGCTTGCAACCTCTGCAGAGGAAGCGGGCTCGACCTCCAGTTTTGCCCTCACCAACTCCAGATCTTTCTGCATTAGGTATGGCAGTGTTTGTCAAGTACTCGATATGTTCCGTATTATTGGTTCTTTCCCTTTTGGGATGAAAGTGGGGGCAGATATTTTATACTTTACAATTGTATTTGAATTCAATTACATTAATTGCACGGCCCCTTAAAAAGTTGGGATTGCTTGCCAGAAAAGGAGCAAGACTTGTGGGTCAGAGGGAGTACCTCTTTACTGGAGTTCTACTTTGTGTTTATTTTTAATGAATTTTGTTTATGTTGAATATCTTCCATTAGGCATGTGGAAGGCCCCGGTTGAGTCTCCCCCAGCGTTCTCATATTGTGAGTTGCAAAATAGAAGGGATCTCTTTCCTTCGCCCAAATTTTCCTCAGTTACAAAGGCCAGCTCTCACGGCTACAGCGAGAACAGTTCTCTGGCCCCAGTTTCCGGCAAGTCAATGTATTGTTCTAGTAGCCAAATTGATCCCATGACAGACTCTTTTCCCCCTGTTGTTTACAAGGAATCCAGTGAAAAGAGACAGGGCACTACAAACGGTTACAGGCTCTTTGGGATTGAGCTCCTTGACAATTCTGCTGCTGAACAAACTATACCTGTGATCACAGCATCAGGTGCAGTGGCTGAGCAGCGGCCAGTTCCCTCTTTGGATGCTGAATCTGATGGGCATTCAGAACCTTCGAATATTAATAGATCTGATCTCCCTTCTGTGAGTTGTGAACCTGAGAAATCGTCATGCCTGATATTGCCCCAGGAGTCGCAAAGCAGACAAATTCGGAGCTGCACTAAGGTACTTTGGCCTTCATTCTCAACAAATCATAAGAGAAAAGGGAACTGAATTTCATATTGATTAGTCTAGAACAGAAGGAAATGGAAACTTTGAATTTGTTCTATATTAATTTGACATTGTTAGAAACCTAATGTTTTGAAGCAGCACTGATACGTCAATATTCTTTGTATCTTGATACTAATGTTATTTGTCTTGGAACCTGTTTGTTGCCTAATTTGACATAAATAATTTCTTTTTTGTTATATGAGGAAATAATATCTACGGAGTATCATTTATTCAACGTATTCCAATGTGTCCGTGACTTAACTTTGGGAAAGCAACATGTCTGTTATGCGCCTGTATCTGTGCTTAGAGTAAAGTAGTTTGAACATAATTTTGCAACTTGAGAACCGGTTGTCTCCTTGTTGACTAAATTCCTTTTGGCTTCTAATTTTGAAGTGGAAGCAGAATGCTTCCTTGGAATGGGAATGTTTTGATAGAATGTATATATTTCTTATCAGGTACACATGCAAGGAATTGCTGTTGGGCGGGCTGTAGATTTGACACGTTTGGATAGTTACGAGGATTTGATGTGTAAATTGGAGGAAATGTTTGAGATTGAAGGTGAACTTTGCGGATTAGCAAAGAAATGGAAAGTTGTCTATACAGACGATGAAGATGACATGATGATGGTTGGGGATGATCCATGGCAGTTAAGTGACAAACCTTAATCTCCTTTTATATGCCTTTAGAACGTTTATGCCATTTCGGTCTCTCAGAGGGAATGTTCCTGGACTCCTATTATGCAGTAGCATTATGCCCACGCTATACAACTGGTTTATGGTTGTGTTCTGGTTCTCTAGTTTTGGTGGAATTCTAATCTGAAGTAGAGCATTATGTGAAGTACGAATATACTTATTTGCTCATTGTGATCTTGTATTTTCATCCAAGCCGATCTAAATAGAAAAGCATTGTTTCTCCCACCAAATTTGGTGAAGGCTGAGTTGAAGTGTGAACAGAGTTTGCACTTAGAAGAGTTCGGTTCTAGTGTAAGAACTGTTTTCGCATCAGATGAATAAGAACAACTTTTTTCAAATCCGGAAGGGCAAGAGCTGGGGTAACTGTAGTACTACACCCTGTTTGCTGAAAAACTGTAAGGCGTCATGAGGTTGCAAGTGACCTCAGAATCATTTTGGGAACTGCAGCAGTGTTGAATTAGAGATTAGAAATTTGTTTCCTTTTCTGTGCATTTGTATATTAGAGAATGGAATTCGTATATTTGACAGATTTGCTGTGATGCTTGAAATGAAACACTGGTTTCTATTATATCAGAAATGCAGATCCTCACATTTCAATGTCTTAACGGTTCTTATCTCTATTGTCTTGGTTATTTTCAGTGAGTTCTGCAGCATGGTGAGGAAGATCTTTATCTACACAAACGAGGAAGTAAATAAGCTATCACCCAAGATTAAACTTCCTGTTAGCGAGGAGGTCAAACCATGTGAGTCGGCTTCAGATGCTGTGGCTGCCACTGAAGACCGTTCATCAGACATGGGGCCCTGCCACTAGTGTACTACCACCCATGCACTATGAGGAAAAAAGCTCCAGGAAAGAAATGTAAACAAAAAACCAGATGGATGTGGGAGAATGACCTTGATAATGTTCGTTGATTTTGTATTTTAGCCGGGGGAGTGATGCTGCCCGCGGAAACTAGCCCATGCTGGGAAGGCCGGTTCGTCTAAGCCTGATGCAATAAAGACACTGGTGAGACAAAAAAGAAAGGGAGGTATAGTCCACTGGGTTTTGCCTGAGCAGATAAGGATATGTTTGCATTATTGTTGTTTGTTGTTTATGGAAGTCTCGTAGTGCTGTGGTGGCTTGTTTGGGCCCTCATCAGATGGGGTAAGAAAAAAAGTTTGTCTGCTCTTTCTACCTCTTGAGCTAAAGACAGAGTAGTAGCAGTATTGGAGAAATGCCCTATTTTTACTTTGTTCATTTTTTGTCAAGATGTTTAATATACGCGCGGATTATGGATTATTGTCATCTGTACATAAATATATGGGCTCCGAACCTTCCGTTGCCTCCTGCATTTTTTTCCTAAAAGAAAGCCAAGAACGTTATACGTACGATATAATCGTTTGTCTACTGCATACAAGTGTTTTTGGCGGTAGAAGTTGGGAAGCAGGGTGGCGGATCTCACAATGCTTTGGGAATCAGAACTTGTAAATGATTCAGTCTGCATTTTTATTTTTATTTTTATTTTTATTTTTATTTTTATTTTTATTTTTATTTTTATTTTGGGTTTTATTTTTATTTTGGGTTCTTCTTAAGTTTGGTTCAAGTTAGGGGAATGATTTTGACGCTCCTCTTCTTAGACTAATATTGAGCAAGAGGTTCCAAAGAAAAGTTCAAAATTTTGTTTAGGCTTTGCTTGATTATCTTCTGGACCAAGCTTAAATTAGTTTTAACCGTGCGATGCCGATGTGTCTAACTGTGTTTTGACCAAGTAAACAGGCCCTAAAACTAGGTCAAGTTTTGCTCGTTCATACACAATTGTGGATTTACCCTTTTTCACGGTCTTGGGAAATCTTTTTTTCCCCTTGCAGCGGAGGTAACTTTAAAGAGTAGTGCTATTGGTACTAACAGGTACCATATTGAAAATGGAGTGACAGCCGTTCGGGTCAACTCTGGCCACCGGATGGCTGATCTGAACAGTCCAAAAAAATTTTTTTTAAAATGATGGGGCTTAAGCGAGAATCAATGGCATCCGATGTGTGTTGGTACTCGATCCAAGCATCCTTTTTTTTTGTTTGTATATATATATATATATATAGAATTTTTGGACTGCTCGGATCGACCGTCCGGTGGCCGGAGTTGGCCCGGAGCGGCCGTTGGCCCATTTTCGGTATGGTACCCATCGGTACCAATAGCTTTATTGAACTTTAAAATTCTCAGACTTGTGTAATTTCCTTCACAAATATAATTTTACTTGTTTAGGGTGGCCGAGAAGCCTAATGAAAAGGGATGCAAAAAAGATGACCAAGGTACCCCACATTAAAAAAAAAGGTGGGGAAAAAAGTACCCACATTTAGGAGTGATAAACGAGCCAAACTAGTAGTTGATGAAGCTTTGTTTGATAAACTTAACGAGCTTCAAAAATAAGTTCAAATTTAGTTTGTCTTTTAGACGGGCCAATTTCAAACGAGTTTTAATCAAGCCAAACACGAGCCGATCTCAAGTGACTTGAATTTTTAAACATAATAAGTTGAACGAGCAGAGTAGTAGATTGTTCAAGCTTGGTTTGAAATATTAATAAATTTTTAAAAAAATTCCAAGCATGGTTTGTTCCAATCTTAAACATACTCTTGACGAATGAACACAAGCTCAGACAGACTCGAGTAACGAAACTTGGTTCGTTTAGCAACCCTACCTACATTATTTTTTCATATAGAGAGTCGGTGGAACCAAAGGGAAAGCCAACGGTCATGAGATTTGAAAATGCAAGGTCTTAATTTTCCAAACAAATGCCTTTTTTTCTCCCCTAGGATTCCCAGCTCCCTTGCTTTTTGCTTTTGAAAATACAATTGTCGCCTGATACCTATATAGGTGAAACCTACGGTCACTACGTATCTTTGTTAAATGACAGGTTTAATTTGTGAAAATCAATGGGCACTTATTTGCCCCTGGAGATTCCACTCACCTTTGGATCAAATGAATCTGCCGTTAAAACTTTCAACCTTCGGTTCATATAGATATACCCCTTCTCCTTGTATTGTATCATCTTCTTCTCTGAACTCAAACTCAATACTTCATTTCCAACCATGAAGTTGGCAAAAGCCATCAAGAAGCTCAAGTTCTGGTCAAGAAAAAAGAAGAAAAACAAGTACTACATCAAAGAGCACACCCCTCCGCCGCCAACATTCCACTACTATCACTCCTGGGTCCCGGTCCAGCCCTCGGCTCCGCCCTTACCCCCGTGGTTCGACCACGAGCAGGACCAATATTCACACTTTGGTCAAGATTCGGGCATGGCCAGCTCTAGTCGAGCTGAATTCAGTAGTACCCAAGAAGAAATAGCTCCCGATTTGAATTCGATGTACTCGATTTCAGCCTCCAATGTTGGCAACGACACATCTTATCAGCAGCACATGGTTTCTACTCCAGTTTTTGGCGTTCCTGTTTTGCCTGCAGTTAGAAGAAGAGAAAAGGCAGCCGGATTTTTTGGGTGTTTTGTTGGCATTGGCAGGCATTTGATCCGCTGCTTTTTTCCATGTTTCCACGTAAGAGAGTGAACTGAGAAAACATTGAGAAACCTAGATCTCTCTCTCTCTCTCTCTCTCTCTCTCTCTCTCCATATATATGCAAATACAGACCTTCGGAAAAGATAGCTTAGTGCACGAAGCTTTGACCATCGCGGGTCTTGGGACGTAGGGAAGGATCAATTTCAATGGTTTTTTTGGATGCAATAATAGTGTAAAGTTTGTGCATGCTGTAATATTGGAATGAGTTTGTTTTTTTCCCAGAATATTATGTAGATGTTTGAGCAATTAGGTAACTTAGAAAGTTACAGCATTTCATTGCCATTTTGTGGATCAGCAAGTGTCCTTTTCAGATCATACAAGAGGTATAACAAGCTTGTCCCAATACCAGAACTCTACTCACAAGTCTCAAGCATCACAATATATTTCAAGAAGTCTGGAAAAAGTAGCACATACTCTCTCTCTCTCTCTCTCTCTCTCTCTCTCTCTCTCTCTGTGTAGAGAGAGATGCTTGTTCTTATTAACCCCATAGACAAATGGTATGCAGTTGACAAAAGAAGTACGCATCAACTGCACATATTCCTGTCAAACATGAAACAAACTTTGCAGTGACTACAATCCTCACAATTGAAAATAGAGTGCACTCCCCTTCGTCGATGCAAATCAAAAACTCGTAGAGGTTTGTTAGGCACTATCTTGTAACACGAACTCCAACTATGAGGGATAAAATTTTCCAACAAAGAATAAAATACATACAACTACTGTGATGGTACAAGGGTTAAACAACCCTTAGCTTGACAAGAATTTTGTCATCGAACTTGCAAAACATTAATGCAATTAATTTCCCAAAACTGGATCCCCTATTCCCCAAAAAGCCTTGGAGTAATCTCTTTTCCCTGCTGCATGGGCTCTTGTAAAGGACTGGGATGTGGGGCACTTCCTCCTGGCCAAAATGCGTAGAGATATCTCCAGAGACCAAATTTAACAGGAGCAGATACATTTTCCTTCTTGACACAAACTTGATTTTCTCCTCTTCCTCCATGTATAATTCATTCCACAACCATTTGCTACTGGACACAGCAAAGACTGCGTCCGCTTTCACTTCTGAATGCCCCTACAGTGTGTAAAAGATGGAAAATATAGTCTCCCCATGTATTACAAGTAAAGGGATGCCGCAAAGACAATGTCCCTCTTAATCTTTGAAACAGCATCCTCGAATTTTGCTTCGAGCTCAGCTTCTCCTATGGACTTGGCTGCCTGTATTAGCTGCTGAAGAACTTCTTCTAATCTCCTGATAGCCCTGATCAAGCTGCCCTCGAAAACTTCAGTGATTTCCATAATTTCGAAGAATTTTGAACCTTTCGCCCAAGCATACACGGCCTCCATTATATCAGGCCGGAAAGAGCTCACAAATTTCTCCACATCAATTTGAACCTGTGAAGGAAAAACACAACTTCTAAACCAAAGGCACTCACTAGGAGCATTACATTTTAGTGGCAGAGATGGATGAAGTCAAATACTCCCTCCGTACCTTTGTTAGTCAATAAAAGGGAATCCAACCCTTTAAGAGATATACTTATCATACTGTGTTATTTATATATTCCTATATTGCCCTCCAGCAGTTTCAATCAATTGATCAAGTGCTTTTGGTATTGAACTTCAACAGAAGAAAAAGAATGTAATTTCACCAAAAAAATTTCCATGACTTTCCAAAGTGGACATTCTTTACAGAACAGCCAAAAGCATAACAATGGACTAACAAAAAGGACAGAGGGATGCTTTAAGTATCAAAATAGCAATCCTGCATCTCATCTTCAAGCAATTGGACTTCAAATAAACTCCAAATAGGCCCATTGAAGTCAACTACTTGGGTCATGACTATCAAAGAGGGGACTGATGGAGTAATGAGTATCAAAGTAACAAATCAGACACCGATTCTGGATCTCATCCCCAAGCAATTTGACTTAAAAATGACCATTGAAGTTGACTAAAAGGGTTAACTCTGACCAGAGTATGTGCCCTCAAAACAAGTGAGCAAAGACCGGGAAGGTGCATCACGGGTATTGAAGCATAAACTGTGTCACTCATAATCCTTATTAGTCCACCAACTTACTTTCCTTGGGGACATGTTTTGATAGCTCTTAATTGGAAATCTCTTTGGAACTAGATCTAGAATTCTAAGATTCTTTTCTGGCAACAGATTACTATGCCAATCAGGAGGGATATTAACTTTATCCTAAGATTGAAGTGGTGCCGGAGGCTATCAAGTCGATTTAATCATCTATAAGATTAATATATAGCTAATAGATTTACACCATGCTATACATGTGAAATCCCAAAATTTCAAAACCATGATGACAAACTCCAGAAAATACAGTGATGATGATGAACAGGGCAACAAAAAGATCCATACCTTGCACTCAAGCTGAACTTTGGCAACCCTTCTGGCAGTATCTTGTAATTGTGTAAAGAGCAACTCAAGATCATCCCTGGGCTTTTGAGCATCCTTAAGCTTCTCTTGCCAGACAAAACAAGAAAGAAGTGACACCATCTCTTCCACCTTTATGTCCTTAAATACGCCATTAAACATGAGTTCTGTCAAGGTTAATTCATCTGCGCTACTGATTTCACAAGCAACCTTTCCCTTCAACTCCACAACATCATCACTTGTAACATAACTGCAGATAAGCCACTTCATTCAATTTAGTGTAAATATTATTGTCTTAATAAGCCTACTTTATTACCACAACCAAAGTAAACTTCTTTTGTGCAAACAAAAAGTCCAAACACGGGGAAGTTTTCTCACCCCAGTCTCCTGAGAACCCTTTTCCTTGCTTTAAGTTCATCTTTGAAAGCCAATGCTGTGGAAGAACGCATTGTCCTCTTGATTAATTTGATTTTGGCTGTAAGTTCTTTCTTCATGTGTAGAACTTTAAGCTTTTGCTCAATAAGGGGAGATTTTGCAATTTCATGTTTGTCAAACAGGCTCTCTAAAGCCTCTATCCTGCGAACAGCCTTCCTGTATGAGCTACTTTGGACCTGAACAATGAACATGGAAGTGTTAAAATAAAACATAGACGAAAGCAAAGCTTCGAAAACCAAATTGCGCATCTGAAACTCCAATATATGACCCACTTTCATGTCTTCTTCAGGATCCAAAAGGGGCACTCCTTCTTTTGCAAATCTAGAGAGCACTTCTGACACTTTCTTTAGGGTATTTTCTCGAGATTCCAATGGCAACAGATCCTTTGGTATGAGTAGACGCACACTACTGAAGCTGTCAATCTGTAAAAACCATTGAACCTATCGGTTTCACAATTACAGAATCACCACCCCACAATACAGAACAATCTGAAAGTGATACAGTAAGCATTTCATCCTAAGTAAAAGCAAAATATTACTGCTGACACCCAATAACATCCAATTGCACCCATCAAAAAAAAAAACATCCAATTGCAGATTTTCAGGAAAAAATTCGAACTTCCCTTGTCTATCGCTGAGCAATTGCATTACAATCGTCATTTTGTGACAACTAGGTTTTTATAAGGGAAATGAAACCTCTGGAACTAATGGGAGCGGGGCGCTTTGCAACAGCTGTCATCTGAATTTGAAAAGGGAACAACTCATCAACTCCATTCCTAGTTTAAGGAGTACCAGTTCTAACTAGAAAACCCAAGCAGAACAAAGAATGAAAAAGAACCTAAAGAAAAGCCCAGGGAAATATTCAGCAGAATGTTTGAAAAGAAAGGAAGCTAGTGAATGACAGGATAACATCAGGGACTTTGCCTGGGAGATAGGAACAGCTACAACAGCAGGTTCTCCGGGCTCCTTCAAGGGAACAATCTTAATTGTCTTTTTTCCAACTTCATCCCTACGCACAGCACATCTTGTAAGCACGTCGACGGTGTAGTTGGCATCCTCCGGTTTCCTATTTGCATCATCTGGGTCATAGACACATTACAGTTAGAGAACTTGAATTGGAGAAGGGAAGCCTACTAAAAAAGATCACTAACCCTCAGAAAGACCTTTCACCCTTTCAAAATTGATAATCACACCCCATGTGACTTGGTCCTCTATGGAGAAAGAAGGGGAACTTTCGTTACTCTTTGTGCATTGAAGGGATACAAGCCTTCCAGGCTGCAAAAAGGGTAAACAGTATCTTGGAGCAAGCACAATATCACGGACATCCTTTTTCAAGCTTTTGTATTGCTCAAGGAGAGAGTAATAATTCTCCAAGCTATCCTCTTCTTCTAGTACAATTGAATCCCTCTCTTTTTCAAGGTCTTTTGCTTGTTTCTGCATTATAGTGTCATTAGTCCAGACAAAAGTTAATGAAGACAGAAGCGAGGAAGGGAACAACCAATCAAGTTCAAAACAGCTCACCTCAAGATCAGGAATGGCTCGATCAGCCTGAAATTGATAGAATGAATTACGGAGCAGATTTTCAGGGTCACCATCTTCACAGCGGATTTGATTCAAAAGCATGTTGTAGCTTAAATGGAAGGCACTGGAAGGGAAACTAATCGATGTCAATGACACATAAACTTCATAAAACATGCAAACTACGAAGCACTTCTTTCATCTTTTCTTCTCCATTCTTGCCAATGGGAAGCCGATATTTCCATCAAAATCCCAATGATGTCTATAATATCTGTGACAAGTAAAAAGTAAACCATGCCATGGAGTGCCTACATGATCCAGATTTTGTTCATTTTGATTCCCATTCAATCAGAACCTGGTTCTGGTTTAAACTACTTGAGAATTGCACAAATAATTGCATTACATGTGGCAATGTAACCCACATAAATCGATTCAGTCTCATGACTCCAGGAAAGTAGAAATCATTTAGGCTATTTTCTCATTAAGAAAGTTTGCGTCCACGAAAACTGGCAGAAAGTCCAGCCCACTAGGCATGGCAGTCATTGAAACAATCAAAGCTAATCTCATAACTTGCTATGCCGCAAGACCATTTTACGATTTCTCTGTCAGTAAACCCAGTTCCTCAATACAAGTATATCAACAAAAAAGAAGATAAAATCGTGTTCTTTTTGTTGATAAGTTCCTTCCAAAGTAGCAAGAAGCAAATCAGATTAATTGTACTGCTTCCATTTCTTGATTATGTATGATAATCGGCTACTAAAATTATTCCACTATTATCAGTGCTAATAATGACCTCGAAAACAATAAGAACAGCTAAAGACCCTACGATTGGTTTCAGTTTCTGCTTGTATGGCATTTTGGGAAGACTCAATGGCCAAAGAAAACCTGACTGGTCAAAAAAGTTCCTTGCCTGGGGGTTGTGTAAACATTCAGAGAATCTAAAAGCTTTTACTCGAATATTACACTAAATGGCTCTCCCTGTTTCAAGTTCTACATCTTATCTAGATTCAGGAGCATGTAGCCTTCTTTTTATGTTTGTCTTTTCCCTAGGCGGGGGACGAAGACAGAGCCTAGCAAAATTTCTAGGGTTACTAACTGGAAACATTATATAGCCCCAGGTAACAGAGCACATGAACTGTTGGCAAATATAATATATTACCAATCCAAACTGCAACATTTCCAAATCAAATGAATAGACTTATTGTAACAAAACCAAACCAAGCCTCGTGTCCACAATAATCCACATAGATATCACAATATTAGATCCTACTATTTTACCGCCAATCAGGCTGCAAGAAGCACCGATTGAACTGTTTAAGTGCCCACCTGTTTAAACTATCAGCACTTCCTTTCAGCATCATTTTAGCAGTAGAAGGTTCCAGCTTTTCATCCACCATGAGAATGCATATCCCACGTTCATCAATTCCTCTACGACCAGCACGTCCACTCATCTGTATATACTCTCCACTGGATAACCATCTAAACTTATCTCCATCAAACTTACGAACATTTGAGAAGACAACAGTTTTTGCAGGCATATTCAAACCTATGCTGAAAGTCTCTGTGGCAAACAAGCACTGCAATATTTTCCAATGTGAAAAAGATGGTAAATAAACCAACAGAGAAATTCTCTGAAACAAAACAGTAGCATATAGAAGAGAATATCAATAGATCAAGAAATAAAGAAGGCTTGTGTTGTCCAAGTCTAAAGTATAACATGTTTCTTGGCACCCAAATCATTTTAATCTCAGAAATATACCATTAGATGAAGTCGGAACACGAAATCAAGAAGACCCCGTTCGTTTAAGGGCTTTGAATTTTGGATTCTAATTATTATCCTATTAATCTCCAATCATTATTCTCATTTTTCTCTCTATCTCTCTCCAATCATTACCCCTATTTCCAATCATTAATCTATTTCTCTCTACTCTCATTACCTACAAATCCAAAATCCCAAAACGAGTCGAAAAGACTTTAGACGAGAATGAAGCACCAAAAACAAATGATGCAGAATTGCATGCCAGTATCGAGAACATGTATGCAGACAATGAACTGACGGGGCAGAATAAAGTGTACTGGGGAAATATTCACTCAAACCGTAGGAGGAAAATTCGCACAGTTTTATGCTTTTGATTCTTTGAATGGCATTTCTTGATGAGGAGGTCCAATGTACTTTTTGTTTCAGCTAATATAACTAGCTTGGGATCCAATTTACACCACACATAAACAACTCATCAAAGAGCTGATAAATATTTTCATCCCATAAACTAAACCACATTCGCCTTTTTCCACCAAACCTTGATGAGCCCTTCTTGGAATAGTATCTCAATGACTTCCTTCAGTATGGGAAGCAAGCCAGAATGATGCACACCTATTCCACGTTTCAAAATGGGGAGCATATTCGAAACCTGAAAATTGTTGAAACTGTTAAAGCAGTATCAATAATTAAGAAAAAATATCTTGATCTCTTTGGATAAGTTGTAGTAAAAAAATATACATACAGAAAAAAGATGGCATCAACAAGAAGAGGACAATCAATACCATTTAAATACTGCAATAGAAGTGACAACTCACAACTGATAATTAACACAGACATAAGTGAAACAAAGAAGTACCAACACTTGCCTGAGGTAGCTTCTTATCATCATCTGATAACATGTCCATTGCACTCCAAAAGATACTTTCGATGTTTGCTTTCTCATCATCCTCATTCAGATCCATTTTTGCCATCTACAAGGAAAAAAAATAGCAGCTCAATGAAACACTACACACTCAAGGAAGAGAACTCTAATAATTTTTACCCACAAATTTAATAAGGAAATTAAGCACTAATAAAATGCAGGTGCAAGATGGTATGACACACACAT
This sequence comes from Rhododendron simsii, assembly GCA_014282245.1. NCBI lineage: Eukaryota > Viridiplantae > Streptophyta > Magnoliopsida > Ericales > Ericaceae > Rhododendron > Rhododendron simsii. Next base: position 24,237,995 of record CM024963.1, read on the forward strand.
GCACTCTCTTGTCAACATTGTAACCTCTTATCATTACAAAAACTGAAGACCATAGTGGAGAGGTTCCACTCAGGAGGACAGGTAAAATGGCAAGTCTCCCCAAAAGCAAGTTTTCATACCTGCATGGCGAGAAATTCACATTCCCTTTTGCTAAAGCTGAAAAGTATCACAGGGTCATATTGACGCATAATGATCATTTTCACCATCTTGAAAATGTCACTTTCTTCACTAGCCTTACCAAGCACCAAACCCTTCTGCCATTTCCCATTCTCCTTCTTCCTGTCACCTTCACTGGCAGGAAGAAGAGCATTTAAAGCTTTTTGAAAGCTGTCCTCCCGAAATTTTCCTTTCTCATCTACCACCAAGTAAAGTCCATTGCCTCCCGAGGGAAAAATATAATGCTGAAGCGGTGTTGGTCGATAATCAGTGTAAACAATATGACATGGTTGCTGGTGGACCTGCATTTGGCAAAATGTCAACACCCATACCAGACTTAAGCATGCGTATTTCTCCACAAAACAACTCAATGCAATTGTAAGGGGAATAAAATCTGTAGCTACATAAGACAACCTATTTAATCCTGAGAATTGCTAAATACCTCACACACTGAACTTCTCGTTGTTTGCCACTAATTGCTCCCTAGCATTTTCCTCATTCATCCCCAACCTCCGGGATGGTATTAACGACTCAATCTGGAGGGTATTACTTGTATTACTGTACAGCTCTTTTTTCTACAAGTGCCATCACTCTTAGTTTTCAAAGGAGATAAAACCAACGAATAAAATTTGAAAATCATTCAATGTCCACTGCATACTTAACCTACACATCATTTGCCAAAAACGTCACACACTGAACTTCGCGTTGTTTGCCACTAATTGCTCCCTAGCAATTTCCTCATTCATCCCCAACCTCTGGGATGGTATTAACGACTCAATCCGGAGGGTATTACTTCTGTGTTACTGTACAGCTCTTTTTTCTACAAGTGCCATCACTCTTAGTTTTCAAAGGAGGTAAAACCAACGAATAAAATTTGAACATCATTCAATGTCCACTGCATACTTAAGCTACACATCATTTACTTAATTCTGATACTAGAAAAAATAGATTTAATATCATCTTCATCGAGTAATCTAGAATGTAGGCATCTTGAATCACCTTTGCAACCCAATCCGCGAACTCCTTCGCATTAGGTACAGTTGCCGAGAGAAATACAAACCGAGATTTCTTTGGGGCCATAACAATACTCTCTTCCCATACCACACCTCGTTCCCTATCACGCATGTAATGTACTTCATCAAAAATAACCCATGCCACTTCACGAACAATCTCCGATCCTTTGTACTGCATGCTGCGCCAGATTTCTGTAGTCATCACCTGAAATCCAACCACAAATTATTACTGTTGCAAAAGGCAGAAAGGATCAAAGGAAACTAAACATGACATTAGCCACCATACTCACCAAGCAAGATGCATTTGGCTCAATGGTGACATCTCCAGTCATCAAACCCACATCTGAAAATTCTTCCTTGAACTCCCTGTATTTCTGGTTGCTCAACGCTTTGATTGGTGAAGTATATATTACCCGCTGCTTGTTCTGCAACGACATTGCAATTGCATACAGTGCAACTACTGTTTTCCCAGCTGATGTATGAGCTGATACCTAAGATTCAAAACCAAAAGTCAATGCTTTTAACATTGAAGTTTTTACATCTCTACCCCTTGGCCGTATTCTGACTCAAACTCAAATTCAATTACAAACACCAAAAAACTCCACTCCTAAACTCAAAACTAGACCTAATTAAGTTCCACTAGAATTTTGCGTTATAACTGTTTTGATCTTGGGTCCCCCCAACTGAGAGAAATGTATGAGAGATGTAGCTCATGGGCCCAGACAAGCACCTGGCAAGAGCCAAAATTTGAGAAGCGGTTCAGCGCTGGAGATATATATATATATATATATATATATATATATAGTGAGAGAGAGAGAGAGAGAGAGACAGAGAGAGAGTTGAATTTCGTGCATTGTACTTCCTCAATTGTTTCTGGCATAGTGAAATACTGTTTTCTCCATGGAGTGGACATTCTGGCCAAACCACATTAACTCTCATGTCCGGTTTGCGTATGTTTCATAAATGAAGTTTTCACTAAAATGTATGCTTTAAGTTTGAGTGTTCCCATTTGAGGGCTTGATATAAAATGCAGAATTATTCAACTTTTACACAAATTTGAGCAAAACTATGGCTACGGGTTGGGCATGGTCTTAGAGCATCTCCACTCCTTACTCTTTTTCTTACTCAAACTCAAAATTCACTCCACTCCTCTACTCAAACCTATACGAAATTGAATTTTACTCAAATCAAGGGAGCCTCATTCTTCCTCAAATTTTAAAATGCTATTTCTCCCCTCTGAAATTTACAACAATGCCATTAATGTTACTGAAATTTTTGCTTAGATTTGGATTTATCCATTGGAGTGTTTGATACTAAATGAAACTTTTACTCAAGTTTTTACTCATACTTGAGTAAAAGTATGAGCAAGGGTTGGAGATGCTCTTACCAAGGAGTAACATAATGAATACTATTAGAAACAAATAACTTCGACATAAGTAATAAATTTGAGTCTCCCTTGATTCGAGTAAAATTTGAGTAAAACTCGCTTTGGTATAAGCTTGAGTAAAGAAGTGGAGTTGGTTTTGCGGCGTTATTACTCAAATTTTGAGTTAAGATGCTCTAATGAAGTTTTACTCAAATCTATGCTTAGGTTCGCGTGCGCCCATTGGAGGGCTTCATATAAAATGCTTCACAAATTTGAGTAAAAAAAAAAAAAAAGAATACTTAGAAGATAATAAACTTTACCATGACGGAGTCACCACTATCAAGGCACTTGATAGCTTCGGACTGAAAAGGGTCGAGTGTGAAAGGAAACTCCTTGGCCGGTTTGGAATCACCTTCAACTGATGAGGGATTTGATCGAGGAACATAACCCTCTGGATACGACACGTCGTGCACACATGCCACAGGCTCATCGGAAACGGCTGAACCATTATTCTCTCTCTGCTGTTTGGATGGAGGACCAGGTTGTTCCTCGGATGGGTCTTCTAGTGATTTCCTCTTCATTGATCCCATTAACACTTTCAGGGAAGAAAAACAAACGAAGAGACGTTTTTTAAATTAGGGTTTAGACGCGGAGGAGGAGGCTACGGCGGCAACGCAAGGCAAGGAGGCGACGGAGTTGGCTGGCGGCGGTGAAGCCCGGGTAATATGGTTCTAGCTTTGCGAGGGAGGGAGGAAGGGAGGGAGGGAAGGAGAGAGAGGGTTTTATTCTGTAGTACATACCTACACATATTTGTATACGACGGTTTAATCGCCCAAACCGGTTCAGTAAATAAGGAGGGGGAGGGGGTTTTATTTGTAATTTTATTTATTTTCCGACAATTCATATTCTCCCACTAATCTAAGGCTCTGTTTGAAAGTCATTTTTTAAAGTTCGTGTCATTTTTCAATCAATTATATCTTTTAATTTATAATGTTTTACATGACTTCAAAAATATTGTATTATAAAACTAATTGAGATCTATCAAATAAGATCCATATTCAATTTGAAATTCATTACAGATTCAAATGTATAATCCTTTTTTAGCCGATTAGAATAAAATTAGAAACAGTTAAATTCGGAAGGAAAGAGCAATTTTTAAAAAAAAATTCGCTCCCTAGTTTGGTTATTAACAAAGAGAAGGGAAAATTCCAAATTTTAATTCAACTTTTCTCCCAATTTTCCTTCTCATTTCCTTCTTAATCACTATTTTCTCTTCTTTTTCTTTAGAGAAATGATATTGATACTCTAAAAATTGATACAGGTACTCTAAAAAACAAAGGAAAATGACTTTGGAATTACACTGATTTTGAAATGCCTGTATCAATTTTTAAAATGCCAATATCATTTCCCTTTCTGTATTTCCCCAAATTTTGTTTGAAACTTGCAGGTAAAAAAAGAAAAGGAAATTTTTTTTTAAAAAAAAACTCTCCCATTGGATGCATGTGAATCCATGTGCATCCAAAAGTTCAGAACACAATCTTGTCCGAAGTTGTTATAAAATTGTCGATGCAGCATTGCTCAAATGATTGGGCACTTATTGGTTATAATTTTATGAAATTTCTCAGCCTAGTAGTGAGAAAAAGAAGTGCATTTAATAAGCCAAACTCAAGCTCTACATGGACAACTCAATCCGTTTGTGGAGTGATTCGTTGCTTAAAGTGAAAATTCAGTTCATGAACAAAGCACCTGAGCAACGTACTACTCCCATTCACTGACTTTGAATGTTCGAATCTAGATTTTCTAGAACCCCATTGCAATATAGGAAGCAATGAACTTTGTTTCGACAAGCCATTTCTCATACCGGACACAAATTTCCCGGACTTTCTACACATTGAGGAATTCAACTATGATTTGCATTTCCCTTCTCTACTGCTTCCTTGAGTTTCCTCCCTAAAGCATATGCCAGGGGTGGAGGGACAGCGTTGCCAATTTGCCGATGCTTGTGCTGAATATTTCCGGCAAATTTATAGTCATCTGGAAAACCCTGCATGCACAAGATGCCAAAAAGATCAGGAACCAGCACTATTTTTCTTTTATAGATGAAGAAAATTGCGAAAAAATATCAAAATACCCAACAATCAGCACTTGCACAATTACTCAAGTAGCACTATTCCTCTCTTTTTTCATTGACCAATGGTCTTTGGAATTATTTGCATATAGTTGGTAGCCTAAGTTACAAAGCCCTCATTTATCCCAAACACCCATGACATCAACCAAGTCAACCCCCAGTGTCCCAAGAATAGCTAGTTTGAATTGATCCTAGAGACTCATGGGAAGGGAAATTCAAATTGGACTAAACTGAAAGTGGGAATCCAAAAGTTTCAAGTGACAGACTTACCTGGGATCGAGCACACTCACGGACTGTGAGTATCCTATCCTGGTCGGGGTGAAAGCACATCCCAACTTTTCCCATCGGTTGTGGGTCAGTAATTGAAGTTGGAAAGTTTCCTTCCCAATCCAACCTTCCAAACAAGCCCTTCCACTGATTGTGCCTTTTTGCGGTGTTTGGCAGGCACCAAGGTATCAAATCAACAAATTGTCCAGTAGATAACCGAACCTGCAGAAAACAAGTGGGTTAAAGCCAGCTGCCAGACACAACTGAAACTATCAATGGGCATCACATCGTGGGATTAAACAGGAGGTTTGAGTACAACTTTTCAAAGAATAAAACTGTTCAAACCAGTTTGATTATCCGGAAGCATCAGATTGGACTGCAAATCCAAAGAGACCATATCTAATACCTAGGAGTCCCATTACTAGTTACCCGATACTATTACTTAACCTATAAAATCACCTATCAGTCTATCACTTAATATGAGCCCAGTCAAATAAACGGACCATCTAGTAAAATTAGATGAGAGAGGTACCTTTTCATCAGGAAGGTCACGCCAATCGGCACCTGGGCGTCTAGGTATTTTTTGGCACCGAATGAGATTGAGCTCATTCATTTCTTTCGAAATATGATCAGTTAAGGCAGTTGTATCACCTCGGATTTTCTTTTGGAACCACGACACAGGTTCATCTTTGTACTGTGCAGCCAACAAAGTAGAGTAAGATGTAAGCCACAATACAAGGTTAGGACATCCATGGCAAAGAAACTTCAAAATCCGTATAGGAGAAACCCACCTCCATCGGAGTAGCTGAAGCACCATTTTTAACTTCTGGAAGTTCTCCAATTGTATCACGTACAGTTATCGCACGGAAAGGAGCACCAGCTGAAGTACTTCGCACAGCGGCATATTGGGTATTTCCATTCAATGTAACTCTAAGCTCTGGACCAGCAAAAACATGCATTGGCTCTGGCCATTCTGGAAGTGTCTCTTCAGGAGAAGCTGCCCATATGAAAGCACGTTTCCGAGATTGTGAAACACCAAATGCCCCAGCTTCTAAAATGCCAAATCTTACCTGCCAAAAAGAACATATAAGTGAAATCAGAAAAGATCCATACGATATGAAACTTATCTAGCGATCTTAAATGATGCACTTTCACATTGGACATGAAGGAGGTAGTCAATAACGATTTGCAAATTCAAAACATACAAGATTGACAAAGGAAAAGTGAAAAAAAATAGTGATAGGGAAAAGTTGAGTCATGCAATTGGAAAGGGAGGAGAAGAAGACAATAAAAGACGTGTCCACTCATTCCCAACCGTTCAAAAAATTGTGTTGTGTTACCAAGATCACGTTGAATGAGAATGACAAACTAGTTAATTGTGTAGGGGTTATTCAAGTGACATAAAATGGCAAAGAAGTGCAATATACCTGATAACCCATTTCAAGGAGAGAAGCTAGGGTTAACCGAAACGTCTGCCCTTTGTTAAATGAAACAATGTTTCTGACGTTTTCTAGCAGGAAATACTTAGGCCGGAAGTAGTCGGCAAATGACAAGAATGCTAAGATCATTTCACATTGAACCTTACTCCATGTGCTCTGGTTAAACCTATTCATTCCAGAAAACCCCTGCAAAGGAAGATGATTTAAGAATAAAGGTTCAATAGCTCTATATAGGCTCCATTACACACTTTTATCAAAACTACCTAAATAATTATTATCCACAATGCAAGAAAGGGAAGAGACTTCATGTACCTGACATGGAGGCCCTCCATTGATAAAATCAACTTGTCCAGGTCGAGGCAAATTAGTGATCTCCTTCTCATCGAGCTTTGCTGCTAACTCCGCCGCCTCAGAAGTTGAAATACAGTCATCTTCATCTCCGCATGCTGTCATGATAGCTCTGCATATCAAGTCAGTAATGAGAGATCAAAGACAAACTCAAACAAAAACAGAATTTGGAACTTCACCCAAAAAAAATGACAAACATATTCCCACAAATTGGGTAAAATACAGATACATCTTTTATTAATGTATCGAGGAAGGGTCTGCTGAATATCCACAAAGGTGTTGAAAAGTAAAATGCAATCTAACAAAGCTTAAATTTAAGAGTAAACAAGCAGATGCCTTTTGCTTAATATTTCGACTTTGAAATTAATATCAATAGAAAACGAACTGCAGGCAAAAAATAAAGCATCCACCTTAAAATCACATTGCAGTTATTAATAAGCATCAATGCCTCCGGATGATTAAATTTGAAAGCCTCTCCTGCAGGTTCTTCATATTCAATTGCCCACTTAGTTTGGCACACTCCTGTTAAGTATTTATGAAGCAGATGGATCAATCACCAACTACTTCAGAGTGGAGTTGAAGTTGGCAAAATATTGTTCAAAGACTAAAATTAAGACCAAGAACAACGGGAAGGAGTTTACCTGATTTCTGTAAACCTTCAGATAACCCTCCACAACCAGCAAAAATGTCTAGCGTGGCCAGGCGATTTGCTGAAGATGCCTCCTTTTTTTCATCAAGCCCATCTTCTCCTTCTATACATTTGCCTTTCTTCTTTCTATTCATAGCATCATCCGCAACCTTGCTTTTTGATGGGCTTAGTTTAATATTAGCTGGCAACTATCCATGAAAGATAGAAAAGGTGTACAGAGTTAAGAAATGAAAATACAGTTTGTCAAAGACAGAAACTTATCCAAAAGGAAAACTTCTAAAAGAAAAACAAAAACAGGATGTACTATAGAAAAATGACAAGTGAAATTGCGAAAAGATGTACATGTGTTTGTGTGTGTGTGTGTGTGTGTGTGAGAGAGAGAGAGAGAGAGAGAGAGAGAGAAGGGACGCATTAGCATTAGTACCACGCAAGGGTAAGGAAGCTACCTGCTTGACTGCTCCGTTATTGTGGTCATAAAAGTATTCACAGTAAAAGATGTGCTGAAAAATTGCCGGGTCATCCATAAATTGAAGATCATGCTTTCTTCGGACCTCACATTTTCCTTCTATGGCAATAAGAGGCACTGTTACTATGTTTTCACTGTAGTAAATCTGCAGATACCATTAAACTGGATTACGACATTTTTTTAATCTATAACACAGAGAAGAATGTCCATAGAAGGCAATATACATATCCATACAATGTAAAAACTTCACTCCATTCTACAAACAGGGTAGTATTAACTAATTAATTTGCTATTTAGGCATTTAGAATGTAAATAAGTATGGGGCTGTCTACTGCCATACACCCATATAACACATCTTCATATACGAAGGCTTACTGTCAAATCATTTCTAATATAAATGACAGACTATGTTGATGGTAGTTAAAAAAAATCACCTCTTGTATATCCGAACGGTATGCTTTCTCCGCTGAAATTTCCTCTGGTCTGAAAAATCTCCTAACTTTAACATTCATTGATTTAGGATCAGCTTTTTTAGAAGCCTTGCCTCCTTCAATCTCCAGCAAATGACATATAACATAAGCTTTCAGACCCACATTCCTGCCACCCTTAAAAGTTGCGCTGTCCTCATCTTCTCCAAAATGATGAGGACCTAAGTACACAAAGTCGTGAAGGCAGTACTCAGCTCCCTCATATGTAAAGCCAGTCATGGAAGAATCCAACACAAAGAGCTCTTTCTGCCTTTTGGCTTCTGTACTTTTACAGGAGTGGCAAAGCCCCGTACCAAGGCCCATAGAGTCTTTTTGAAGACTGAAGAAACCACCTTTGTCAGAGCAATACACACTTTTGCAAAAGTATTCCATGGGTAATCCTTTATTTTTCCTCTCCTCTGCTCTTTCCCGGTCAAGCTTATCATTAATGGCGTTAGACTTCCGATACTGGTAACCCCAAGGCCTCAACCGTGTTTCAACAACCACACTTTGTATGACATCATCCAGTTCAAATTCCAAGCAATCATCTGTTAGAAACACCTCTCTCTCATTAGCTGTGTTCCCAAGAACAGTCTCAGATCCTCTCATCATCAATCTCCCATGAACCATTTTTCTAGCATCTGAGCTTTCAAACATGTACTCCACAAAATAGATAGAAGCACATTCGTCAGAGTCATCCAAGCCCACCAGTACAGAATCACCAACTGACACCACGCTTCCACGAACTGCTGCTTGTGTGTAGAGAGCCCCACCCTCGCATGTTCTACCAACTTCTTTCCCAACCCATGAAATTTCCTCACTAGAACAGCGTGACTTTCTTTCTTTTGATGCTGAATGAGGTTTCACAATTTGCTCAATAACAATTGCTTTTTCTTCTTCGACCTCTTCACAATCTTCTTCTACATCTTCTTGTTCCTCCTCAATTTCAGCTTCCTTCACTGCTTGTGTATCAATCTCCTTTGAGTCTTCCGGGGAGTAATTTGAGTAAAACTCCCCCCAAATTCTATTAATCAGCCTTGTTGTCGTAGCCGGCATAACCTTCCGTTTAGAAATCACATATGCCGCTGCTCCTCTTGGATTCAAATTTGCTTCCTTCCTCAGTAGCATTTTTTTCTTCACTAACCACTTTGTATGATGTCTTTCCTCCATTTTATCATGAAGACCAGTCACAAAAGCACACTTCCTAATAGTATCGTCTGGAAACTCAGCAAACTGCTGCAGTATAATTTGTCCATGGACTACCACGTATCTCTCTAGCGCCACTGGATTGGAAGAAATATAAGCAGGATGATGCTTGTCCAATTCAGACAACCTACCAATGACATCTGAGAATGAAAGTCGTGATACTCGACTTTGTTCCTTCAACAAAGTAATGGTGGAAATTGCAAGCCTGGCTGTTTTCAGAACTGGTTCATACCATGGCATGTACTGCTTTGATGGCTTTCCAAGCCTATACCTGTAGAAACAAGAAGACCATGCAAGCTGTCACCAAAATTATATTCTTTTCGTTGTTGACATTTAGCCAAAACCGTCACAACACAAGCATGGCTGTCAAAACCGTACAATTCCCGATACGATTCCCGATTCACGCAAAAATGGTACGAATCTATAGGTGAATGAATCAAGGTTTATATAGAATCGGTGGTGAATCGTACGATTCACGATTCATGTAAAAACAATACGAATCTATAGGTGAATCACGGTTTATCATAAATGTTGCTTTCGATTAATATGAAACCACATTAGCAAAATTTGTTAATATTGGTATTTATTTTGATTCGGAGCATGGTAACCCCTTTTTCCTCAATCTTATAGAGATTAAATACTCACTTTGAAGTTCCTTACAACTAAGATGCCTTACATTGATGAGTTATGTATTTTATTTTGGTAGGTTTTCATATTCTGATATGATGTGAGTCAATAGATGTGCTCAATGTCTTTGCAATGTTACAATTTTAATTTGCTCGATGGTAATTATACAAGTAACTTCGAATATTGTTGAGGATGAAATCTATATGGATGCGTTGTCTTACAAAAGATCTTTTTAAATCACGTACCCTCTAAATCATAGACCAGGACAGGGCTAAGAGCCTCGAACCACCCACATATGTTGCCATACAAGCTAGTTTAGTTTCGTACCTACCAAGGTACAAAATTTTATTGTGTTGAGGCCAAGCTTTCATTTTTATAATGAATGTTTAACATCTATATGCACATATCCATTTTACTATACTATTTATTTTCCTATTATGTACAAGTGTCTTTCCCATTAGACAATGTGATCATCCATTAGTAATCGGGAAAAAAACTTTAATATAAATTTAAACTTAGATTTTAGACTGTTACAATGTATCTTTATAATGTGGGTGCGTAGATACAATTTCCAATGTATTTTCAAAATTTGAACTGAATTGTTAAGATTCACGATTCGGTAAAGGGTCAATTCGATTCACGATTTGACAACCTTGGTCACAAGTTGTACGCAGATGAAGAAGGGTTTGATGCCAAAACCATAAAAATAGAATACGTGCTTGCAAGAGGGAGTTCTAAAATGAACTTCAGTCACTGCAAATATATCTAGGACTATAGGAATGCAAGGATATGTAGAACCAAATATGCCCCCAATCATAATAGGCCACCCTTGTATACAGAAGGACCTAAATTAGTTAATAGTTATCATAGTTGTTAGAATCGTACGATTTGGTGGGTAATCGATACGAATAGGCTGCCTGAATTGGAAATAGTTGTGAATCATACATGAATCAATGAGTCGTTCGATGCATTTAAAATTTTTGAAATTTATTTTTTACTCTTGTTTTGCTTCTTTTGTTGTTTGAAAAGGGTTCAAACTATTTTTTTAAGATCTTTAGTATTGTTATATGTCATCTTTTGTCTTATATGGATAGATAATAAGAAAAAGATATTTATTACGAGAGTGAATGGAAAATGAGGAAAATAAAGGAAATATACCAACCCTATAGACCTTCTAAGGATTTGTTTTGTACTTATATCTCTTTTGTACAAAAAGAACCATAAGTAGGATATATGAATCATCATCTCTTGGTAGTTGCAATAGAAGTAGCTTACCTAATACTCCACATTATTATCAAATCATCATTTAGAAGAATGTTTTTATTGATTTAGGCCTAAATCTTTCATTTGTAGTATATATTGTTGTTACCCTAATCAATAAGCATGGATTTTTATGCATTATAGAAGTCATGACCGAATCGGAGCGATTCACTGTTCGAAAAATGACCATTTTGATTCTTGATTCGATTCACGATTTGACAACTATGATAGTTAGATTAGTGCTACTGTCAAACTCTAGTATGAGAAAATAAGTTATTACCAGGCCATATCTGTCCGAATTGAAATAAAGACCATTGACGATCCAAATTCGATCATCCATTCCTTTATTGCACTCAAATATATAGGAATTCCATCGACATTGTGTTGCCCAGAAGAACTAGAAGTTCCATTAGACTCCCCATCGAGACAAAACCCACTTCCATCATCATCAGTCATAATCCCTGAGCCATAAATTGTGACGTCTATGTCGGCACAGGGTTTCATTGGAAGAAGCTCCAAAGAAATCAAGCGCGAATCAGAATTGTAGAGAGCCCAGTTATGCAGCATGCTTCTAGGAAGGTCATCTGGATAATTTGCATCAATATCACTGTCAAAAATGACATACTCATCAGTTTCTTGAAGATCTGTCTTGTAATATGCAGGAAGAGGATAGTCATTAGCAATCTCATCTTCATTGATCTTAATGTAATATTTGTTCGATGAAGAAACCGCGCGCTGCCTTTTCTTCTGTCTCAGTGCTTGCCAATTTTCCTTTTCCTGCAACAAGCGGGCCAACTTCATGTCCTCATCTTCCTCATCAGCAGTAGTTAATTCAAGTTTTTCTCCATCCCGAATAGTCAGAGTTTTTTCTAACACTCTATCAGATGGAACCATTTCTTCAGGCACAAAACCCATTGTTTTCTTACTTTCATCCATAAGGGAAACAAGAACGGGTAGCTCAAAGAAGATCTGAGTGTTTTTCTTGGATGTCTCATCCAAGCCAATTAGTTGATTATAGATAAATTCTCCCTGCGAAAGAATAAATTCTCTGACAGATAACCCACGGGGAAAATTCTTTCTTCCACTCAAAGAGCGGACAACCCTAGCAAGTAACTCCTCAAGACTAAGGTTAGGATCACCCCCAGAAGATACTGAAAGCTTCTGGTAAATCTCAATGCATGCATTGGCCTTTTCATAGAAAAGACAGTACATACTTTTGTAGCCCCCAGCTGGCTTAACACAGTCATAGTCCGCAATATCGGTAGAGACCCATATGACTGGAGAGCCATCTTCATATCCAGATATTGACCAAGTTTCTATACGCCCAAAGCCCTCACATCTAACTCCTTTTCCCTTAGTTTTGTCAGAAGTTTCATCCAATGGCAAGATGAGACCCGAAATAAAAATGTCCGTCATTTCCAAACATTCTACTGGTTGTGGTTTTCCATCTTCATCATGGAAGACAAAGTCCGTCAGTCTCCTATTTGGCCGCATATCATCACGGCCAGCAGTCAAGCTTATTGCTTCTAACTCATCTTCTACTAAGTGGTCTCTTTTTGTTTCTACCATTTCTGATTTGTCAGATTTCGTAATTGACTTGTCCTTAAAATCTCTGCAGGCAGCAGCTCGCTTTGGCATTTTTCGAGAACCATTTTCAGTGCTCTCCGACGAACGCTTTTTCTTTGGTTTTGCAGTCACTTCACCAGAAACAGTAGGTTTCTGTTTAGCCCTTGTTTTCTTTTCCTTCATCCCTAACAAACATAAGGGGAAAAATGTTGGTCAGAAAGATGGGAAGACGTGCACACAAAAACTGCAGCCTGTATAGGCCCATGCAAGACATTGAATCTTTGCTATGCCTAAATGATAATGACTAGTTAAAGGACTAATAATCTATCGACCCCAATAATGAGAGGGCAACTATTGTTCCCAAAAAATGATACTCCCTCCGTCCCAATTTGTTTGTCCAATTGTCGAAATACGTGTATTTCAAAATGTACTTATATCTTATATTTTATATTTTATAATATTTTTTATGATTTTGAAGATTTTGTATAATAAAAATAATTGAGATCTATCAAACAAGATCCATATTGCATATTAAAACATTACGAATTGAAAATTATAGCCTTTTCTTTGAGAGGTCAAACGCTCTCAAAAAGTCAAAAGGGGCCCAAACAAACCGGGACGGAGGGAGTATTAGTTACTGAAAAAAAGCACATACAGCACAAAGGAAATGTATACATGAGTAAGAAATGTAAACGATGTCGGAGAAGACCATGCACAGGAGGTGATCATAGTAACAAAGATAGTAGCATCTCTAGACACATGATTATTGCAAAAGGAAAAAGCTAGATTTGAATTGTTTTATGTAGGTAAACTAGTTCAGAGAGCATAAGCAAGAAGCAACATAAATACATAATCAAATGAAACAATTTAGTAATGTAAGATCCATTCAGAGGAGCAAATAAAAAACGTATGATTAGCTCCCAGCGAAAACTACCACAGTAAAGAGTAAAATACGTCTCGAAAGCCAAACTTGTATTTGTGGTATTGCAGTGTGGTTAAAGAACAGAATGTTGCCAAGAGGAATAAACAAAAAGTGGAGGACATACCAAGAATATCTAGAATGATGTCAACGTAATGAAAACAAAATCTTGGCACAATAAATGTTGGATATTTTGACATGTTAATGTTAGAATTTTAATCTTCACTATTTCAGTTATTTATCTGATGTGTTTTTTTCCGCTGCTCATGCTATTTTTCTGGTGGTTGGATAATGGAATAAAGAGGAAGAAACAAAGGAAATATAATTCAAATGCTATTAATGCAGAATAGTGTCAAACAGTGTATAAATATGGTCATATTGACTTGGGGGCATGGTGTCTGCCAGGGAAATTAATAATTTATGGTCTCTGTGATAAATCATTGTTTATCTTCCCTTGAGTTATGATTTATGAGTTCCATTTACAAAAAGTAGATTCCATTCAGATTTCTTACGTAAGGAGCATTTTGATTCATGAAAGACAAAAACGAGACCTCCGTCAAGACATTTACGTTTACAAGGAGATAGGCAAATTGTAAGAGTGTAGCTTTGAGCTCTAACCTAATCGTGCAGGTTGTCTAGCTGACGGTTCTAATAGTTGAGCTGGTGATCCAGAAGGCGACAGGCCATATGAGAAGCCGACGGGATTGTATTTCCAGAACATTGTCCACAGCCAGATAAAAGTCGCATTTCCAAGTTAGCACGCGTAAGTTAGGTATGCATGATTGTTTGTACAAACAGTAACAGAGTAAGGTGCACATATGTGAAAACGAGAAGAGACAAAAAGAGTGCACAAATACACTAGACAAACCCAATTGCATAATTCCATATATGACCAAACATAAGATGCAACAAATGGTATACAGTCAGTCAAACATAAGAATACAATTTATTCTAACTAGATCAAGAAATAGTATGCCTTCCTCGCTCCTTATCAAGCATTCCTTCTATCTTTGTTCATTTCCATACACGCAAATGTTGTTTAGTGCTAATATATATACTAAAGGCCACAAATCTCTCCCTCCCTCCTATGCATTTCCGATTTGTCTTTGAAACGTTCTCTATGGCTCCATTGAGTTATCAAGAAAGAAAAGTACTGAAACATCAAAGTTTTATGCATTTTTTACTCTTCATTTAGCCCGATACGTTGGACACTTGCAGAAAAACTGTTCCAACAGTTTGTCCATAAAACTTTTCTTGCCAAAAATGCAAGATTTTTGCAGGAATCTTATTTTTCAACAAGTTCCATTCTTGATTAAACACGCATATTTCAATGTTTCCTCCTAAATTGTTTTGCAAATCAACATAGACAAGATAAATCCGTTTCCTTTTCCTTTACCCTACTTCACTTTCTTAACTTGCCTGTAAAATTATCTATACAGCTAAAACAGCCTTCGGGGCACTATGTAGTAGTTCCTATCTCTTTTATCAAACAAAACAAGTTCACCAAGTAACTCACGAATCGAAAGTTGTCCAACTCTCAAAATACTTGTAAAAAATATGAAACCCGAGGCAGAGTTGTACAAGTCTCCCTGTGCGCCAGAGAGGAAGGAGTTCCATATATATCTCTGAAAGTATACTTGCAATATCTTTATCTGTATAAATTACATGAGGGCCAAAATGCTTTGGGTGGTTGTAATATGAGTGCAAATCAATTATTACGACCATTGAAGGACGACCCTGCACGCAATGAATACTCCCATAAGTTCTGCAAATGTGCCCGTATAATGAGAGTGCAAATTGATGATTTCGAAATTGGCACATGGCTAATTGAATACCAATGCAGAGAGCATTGGATGCTCCCCCTAATACCACTTCAATGCATCTCTTAGATCGCTAATCAAAACCAACAAAACAAAATCTCAATCTCTTTTTTTGATAACTCTGGTGTCTGAGCTGTCCTACACGCAGCCAATTAATCCCAGAATTAATCCCACTGTACACCAACAGGAAAGATTATTAAAAACAGTAAAATCTAAAATAACAGTAACTTCTCTATACCAGACACTTCCTATGCATGTATTGTTGGATATATCCATTTATGATTTATGTAACAAAAAAGGAGAGAAATAAAAATAGACAAAACATACTCATAAACAAACTGAAACATAAATAAAAAAAAATTCTAAAATTCCAATCAACATCTTTAAATTAGACAGTACATATAAGCGCCTTATCAAGTATATGTACAAACATGTACATACATATATATATATATAGAGAGAGAGAGAGAGAGGGAGAGATTTATATATACTCCATTATAGAGAGAGAAAGAGGGTAGGCATGCAATTAATGGACTACAATCTAAAACTCAGACCCTTCGTATCCACGCATTGTTAGAAAGATATCTATGTCTATCCATATGCGATAAAAAAAAAAAAAAAAATTCAATATCTATCCATACATCAACATACATAGACACATCTGCACATATATCTGTGCGCATTTTATATACCTGGATTCGCTTCGCCGTCCAACGGGGCCCCATTGACGACGGCGCCCTGGCTGGCCACCATCAGACTCGCCGAACCCATTTCGCCGATCGACCCAACGAATCTACGGCGCCCAAAAGCAAGATCGATCCGAGAAAACACCCGGCGAAGGAAGTATAGAGAGCCCTAGAACTGTTTGGGAGGAAACAGCTGGTGAAGCATAGAGACAAAGGCGGGGGGAATGGAAGAGGGTTTTTTATACCACTTGGGGGGTTTTCGTTCGTTTCAAAAAAATGGACTAATGGCGGGAAAGTGGTTTCAGGAGCGCGCCACCATGAAAAACCAAAGTGGTAAAAAAAATTTGGGAGAAAAACCCTAACTGTGTATAGACACAAATGTGTTGTGTATAATTGGTGACTTTACTGCCTTTGCAAAGTTTTTGGCATTCTTGATCTTTACTTTCCTCTCTCTCTCTTCTCTCTCTCTCTCTCTCTGACCTCTGAGTATGATACAGGGAGTGGGTCAATTTGTTTATATAGGGAAGGGGATCGTCTCTAGTTAGTGATGATTACTAGATGTCTCGATATTACTTGTGTTGGACATTTGTTTATACGGCATTAATGATCGAAACCGTTTAGTTTGTAGAAGTGGTTGGGAAGTTAAATCACGGCGAGAATCGTGGTTAAGAGAAATTAATGATGGTAAGATATTTATGTTGAAACAAACGGATGTTGCTTAATATTGTTCGGTATGTTTTCTTATACTGTATGAGATAAATGTGGTTTGATGTACTTATTTAATGTCCGGTCGATGTTATTTTTGGCACGATAAATCTTTTCGACGGGCTTTGCAAAATGATGGATTGATATCATTGAAATGGCCCGAATTAGGCAAAAAATCTAGAAAAACTAGACCAGTGTAATTATTTTCCCTCGTAAGAGAGGATCCTCTTCCTTGTTTATAAATAAGTGAAGTAATAAAACTATTACTCCATGTCCATAATTATTATAAGCGAGGATGTACCGTTTTGCCCTCATACCTTTATATCCCAATAGAGTGGTTATTGCCTCAATGATTTTTATAATCCATTGAAGATAACAACCATCTTAGTTGGACCATATTGACTAAAAGACTATGTTGGTCAGTCAATGACCTTCAATTAAAATTGTTAAATGCATTAGGTTCCGTTCCACTAATATTTTTATTTTTTTAAAACTTAATTTTCGTTTTACGAGATAAATCATTCTTTTACAAATATATTATTTTTAATTTAAAAAATAAGTACTTATTTTTTTTTAACAAAACGAGGCCATATAAACTACTCCAGTTCCACTTGTCACCTTGTGCATGACTTGTTTATATCTGTACATAAATTGGGGTTAAATTTACTTTACAACCCATATGTTTGTATCAGTTGCGGTTCAACTCACTGGATAATATTATATTATACATTATCAATGAGATAGGTAGCGTTCGTTCATCCATTTATTAATTATTATTATTCAATGGGTCAACAAATGAGCACTTAACAGCCGAAATTATTGAAACCCATCAAGGTTGGCGAGTTGTCGGTCTTTTTTTAACAAACAAGATCAACCAAATTTTCAGCAATTGGATTACGGCAAACTCAAGGTCAACGAAGGGAGTTGCCAAATGCACAATATTTCGCAGTGCACAAATTTTCTTTTATGACAAAATGCTCGGATCAACTTGCACGCACATAAACTAATTTCAAGACTTTGAAATTTATGACCGGACAAACTCTCCATTAACCCTAAAATCGGAAATGTTTGATCTCTGCAGAATTCAAAACATGCGATCCCAAGAAAACCAAACGCTTATTACTTTTCTTCTTCCCAGTTAGCCGAACCCGTTGGGGCTCTTAGTGCACAGATCTTATGCATCTCAACGAATAATGAAACCTTATGAAGGATTTTTTAGAGGTTGATTCCAGAATATATAACCCCAAAAGACCAGATAAAAAAAAAAACCCCGAAAGACAAACAGCTTTTTCAATTCAAGAGACATATCGCAAGAGTTTGTCCCCCAGTTTGCTCTAAGCTAATGGCCTTTTTTCACCCGCCACTTCATTCCATTGTGCCGCCCCAAGATTTCTCCCCTTTTATGAGGGGAAAATATCATCCAATTAAAAAATCAAAACTGCAGCCACGTTTACTTCTTCCCATTTCCAAATTCAAAATCACGACAGTATTCCCAGGCCGTTTCTCGAATAAGATGAACGAACATTCAACAGGTTCCACAACATGAATTTGACGGAATTCCCAGACTGTTGCTCAACAAGATGAACATTCAACAGGTTCCACAACTTCTCTTGTGCAAATCAAGATACAAAGGGCACATTAAAAAGTAGAGGTCCATTCAACTAAGTTCACAAATATTCCTCTTGGCGGCAGATTGTTTCCGACTTTGATCCCAGAAAATAAACTTTAAATTGCCGCCACACAAACTTGCAAAACCAAAACTGTAAACCAATATTCAAAGACTTCAGCGCAGCCCAACTAATAAAAAGGAAAAATAAGTAAATGAAGGCAACGGGCGGAAAAAATATAAAGTTGTTTGCTTGAATACTGTCACGCCGGGAGGGGGGGAAATCCAATGATGTTTGATGGAATTAAATCCATAGCCCTCAAGAAAAAGGAGAGAAAATCTCGAAGAATACATAGCAAGTAACCAAAAGTCCAGCAGCTGTGAACACGAGGAGAGAAAAACAAACAGCAATCTATCTACAAAAAACCGTATACCCAATTCTACAAAACATATTATAATATTGTTTGAACTCGATGAGCTCAAATATGGGGAGCAGGAGGAAACACTCACCCAGCAAGAATGCATTAATCGGTCGTTTATCAAACTTATCTAATACTTGTATGAAGAACCAGGTGGAGCTGGAGGCAATCGGTTAGGGGTGCGGCGGCTGCTGGATCTTGAGCCTGAGCTTACATCTCCATTCTGGCTTGGGTCACTGTTCCGACGACTGTGACCGTTGGATCCAGACCTAGATAAGTCATTGTAGTCGGTGGGACCATTGGCAGCAGCATCGAATGCGGATCTCCAATCTTCACCAGGCCCACCAGTTCTTGGACTGCTTTCTGCAGAAGTCAATATGGAGAATACTAAGAAACTAATAAATGCAAAAGGTGAGAAAATCCAGGGAATGGAAAACCAAAATCTTAGGAACAAAAAATTGCCCAATTTCAAAGTGGGAATGACAGAAAGTTTTTTAATCAACAGTAAAGGTGAACAACATATGATGCGTTGTCCCACATTTAAGAAACTAATGTAGCACTTGTAGTCATGACTCCGAGATACAAACAGATTTGGTCATTCCAATAAGTTTAACATTTAACACAAGATTGTATTTCAGGTCTGCATCTCAAGCATGTATTTGAGAGCTTTAGATTCAGAGGTTCGCAACAGAAAGAGTTGGCATCTGAAGTAATTAATCCGAATTCTGTTATTGTTCCAGAAAATAAAACAAGCATAAAGTGAAAAGGTAGCAAAACTGTCCAAGCATGTCACCTGCTCCACTGCCAGTATCCAACATGCCGGAGGCTGCAGCAGCCCGATTGTCATGAATACTAAGTTGCCTAGTGAGCTTTGAGAGAAGAGAGGATTGTTTCTGAATACGCTCCCTTCTGCGCTTCACATTTTGGTCCTCCTGGAGCAATTCCTCAATCCTTGCCGTGCTTTGAGAGCTATGCAATTGATGTGAGATGTATTAAGTCAAAGAGTTCCAACAAAGAGAATTGAACAAATGATAGAAAAAGGTACAGGACTTGTCTACATGCACGTTTCAGCTAGTAAATGTATGTGAAAATCACTTTTAGCAGGGGGAAAGGACTGCTAGATTGGTGCTATTACAACTGTATGTGAAAACCACTTTTTATTCTAACAGAATCTTGCACGACTCTCATAATAGAAGAACTATCATCTAGGGTAACATTTCTTCCTATACTCTGCCCAAGAAACGGAGAAAAAGGAAAAGGAAAAAACCCTTCAGTCTTCACAATTACTCAATGCCTTAAATGAAATCTTCTTTATATTTTGATTCTAACAAAGAAAATAGAAAACATACACACGCACACAAAAAAAAAAAAGAACAATTAAATATCGAATCAAATAAACAAAGTAAATCTGAGTTCTTGTTATTATTCCTTTAATATCTGACCATGTAGGATTTTTTATAAATGGAATAACCTACAAAAACCATGGCAAGTTTATAAAGTGTCCCCCCTGCTGCTGGCAAGCAATGCTTCTGATTAGATTTCCGCAAATACAGAAACATCACGAAGGCAAAAAAAAGCTTTAACCAAAATAACTCGTATAATGGTCAAAGATATTCAGTCAAATCATATATGTGTGTATATGCACCTAACCTGACTGAACTGTACAACTTATTAAGCATGTCTTCTTTGGCTTTCTCCACTTGGCAAAGAACCACTGCCTGCACAGCCAGAACAGGTAACAAAATGTTAAATAAACCATGAAAGATTAACGAATCAGGGAGGCATTGATAAAAATAAAAACTGACCTTTGGGACATTGGCTGCAAGGCTGTTTAGGACAGCTTCAACATATCCACGTACTTCTTGGGACATCCACCTAAGTTCTTCCTCTGGGTCAGCAGGTCTTCTAGCCATTGTTTCCTGGATTGTGCAAGTAGGGTAATAGTTCACATACTTCTAAAAAACTATTAAACAATACCAGAAAAGAGCACCTACAGCTGGAAAATGGTTGTAAAGAGAACACCAAGATTAGCATCAAATTATGAACCCTATACTTGAACCTCAAGATTAGAGAGGAGGACTAAGAAAACCACAAAAGATTTGGGCCTTGTTCATTGCACATTTTAGTTTTGTTTTCTAATCATTACCCTATTTCTCTTTCCAATCATTATCCTATTTCTCCAACTATTACTTTTCCATCTCTCTCTCTCTCTACTCATTACTCATCTCCCCAATCATTACTCTATTTCTCTCTACACCCACAACCAAAACTAAAATACTCAAAAATGCAAAACGAACACAGCCCTGATTTTTTGCGGTTAGAGGTGATGATTTTGATTGATAAATGTTATCATATCGAAGAACCTAGATAATTCATTACAGGATGATTGGTTTAAGAGATCAGAGATATATACACACAATGTGTCAAATCTTTATATCTTTTGTTCTATAGAGAGCAATGTATAATTTTCTATAATGAGGGTAGAAAACAGTGCTACAGGCCGAACCATGTAATCGTACATCTACTACTCTCTTGAATATTGTACTTATCTAATTATTTTAGTTTGCTAACCACAATAATTCATAGGAATGACAATTGTAAAGCAACTACAAGGAAAGTCGGGGAAATAAAGAATATAGTGGCGCATGAAAACACTTGTACAAAACAAGCATCAAATAATAACTTACAAGAGAACCATCAGAAAGACTTTGCCGAATTGGAAGACCGGATTCACCCTTCATTCCTCCCTTAGAAGGTTGGACCACATGTCCTAACTTGTTTAACCACTCAACTTTATCTGCCATACTCTCCGCCTTTAACAAAACAATGCTGTGAGCTGCAAAATCATGGAAACTTTAATGTGCATAGCCATGTATTTTAACAGGCAAAAGGAAGTGAAAGAGAATCCACAAGACAGTTTATCAACACAAAGATGAACGGCATACCTTTAAGAACAGTCTTATATGGAACCTTGCTAGTAATCTTGATCACAAGACTGGGTGTTTTAGAATCCGGTCCATTTGCTTTTTTGTCCTTGGAACTTTTTGGAGGAGGAGCTTCTTCTTCATCAGACGCTTCTTCAATATTACATTCCTGCACATTACATCCGAGATCAACTACAGAATGCACTCCCTTTCAAACATTTATAAAGCAACTGTGTATTTTCCGATAAAAAAAAAAGGATAAATAAAAGACAAATGCTAGGTTTATCTCCAGGTAAATGCTTGTCTGATCTGAAGGTAATAGCAGTCAATCATTACCTCCAAGGTGATAACTCCATGGAAATGCCTTTCTTCTTGCTTTTTGGTGTATCCAAGCTGCATAATGAAGTTGGTTCAGAACAACAATGAAAATGTCATACATTTATAGCCCCTAAATTGAAGAGATGCTGAAGTAACAGACTAGAATTGATGAGATGGGCATTTCACTCCCGAATTCATGTGTGTTAACCTATCTTCAGGAAGGCTAAAATGCTGTATTAGAAGTACCAACCTTTCCAGTTTTCTCATTTAAAACAAACCATCGTCTGCTCCACCCATTCTTTTTTGCACTTTTCTTCAACAAGAACCCTGCCATTACGTACCAAGACACGATTTTATTAGTTAGAAGACTAAGCAGGCCAAGACATTACAAAAATTAATCCATAATCCACATTGATTCTTTTTTCTCCCTCCAAAATTGAATCAAGCAAATATATGCACTCAAATTTCATCTTCAAAGTAACAAAGCTGCTAAGTTGCCCAGTCGTTACATTCACGTTTTTAAGCAAGAAAAGTGAAGTGTGCTGGATTTTGACCCAGGAACCAATAGGATTATAGGATCGGACTAGCCGGACTGGGTTAGGACGGAGCGTGGTTCAAACAAACTGAACCCAGTTGGGCGGACTGTGTCAATGGGAAAGGTAAGGCTAATTGCCATAGAGAATAGCCAGAAGATTTTTTTACGCCGGTAAGAGCATCCATATAAGGCTCTTCAAACTTCATCCTAAACCAAATTAGGGAGGAAATCTATAAAATCTAGGGAGATTTAGTGATAGGTCCACTATGGACATTTCATAAGCCCAAAAGTCCACCTCATAGGTTTGTAAAGCCACAAGTCCATACAATCTAAACCCTAGGGTACCCTATGAAAGTGCCTAAAATCCTAAACCCTATGAAAGTGCCTAAAATTCTAAACCCTATGAAAGTGCCTATACCACTAAAACCCTATAATAGGAAAATGCACCCTAAAACCCTATAAAAGTGCCTAAATCCTAGGGTTCCCTATCCTATAATAAAAAAGTGCACCCTAAAATCTTATGAAAGTGCCTAAACCCTAGAGTGCCCTACTCTACTCTAGGGTACCCTAAAATGGACTTGAGAGCTTACAAAATTAATAGGTGAACTTGTGGGCTTACGAAATTCACATAATGGACCTAAGACTAATTTTCTATAAAATCTACCCTTTATCAGACTCCTCAAAGTGTGTCTGCAATTTGTAAAAGCTACAGTACCTCCTAAAAAATAAGGAGGCGCTATTCACTCCCTGCTTTTTTCTTGGACAAGGAACATTCAATAAATGATTAAAAAACAAAGAACTTATATATATTAATGGAATAAAGGTAAAATAGAGTCTGATGCAATAGACACTTTAAAAGTAGCAAGCTAAAGTAGAAAAGTGGCTTTCAGATGAGAGACAAAGCCCTGAATGACTTCATTTAGACGAGGTCCAACTCGCAGTCTTTGCATCTGTGCACTGATTCTGTGCAGGGAATGGGAACATCCCACCCTGGGGAGATATATGGTTCTCCAAATACATCAGATTACTCAAACAAGAAATCATGCTCACACAAAATCACCAAATAGCAGGGTGTAAGTAGCGAATGCTTTTTTTATCCTAAAGTTCACAAGGAATTATTATATACAACATAACAAATAAAAAAATCACACCATCAATATAGGATCGAAAAAAAACTATGAGCAAAGGTAATTGAATGAACCTGCAGTTATCTCCCCATCAGGCCCTGCAGTCTTCAAGCCTGATCCCTCTTGTACATCCTTATCTTGCTCACTTGATTTATCCTTCATTGATTTTAAGCTTCCCCCAGTTCCTGTTTGAGGACTAGAGGCCTAGAATGGAACACAAAAGACATTTAGGAAAACATTTGACATCGAAGGATATTAAACCCTAAGGAAGAGGTGACAGGCAAGGGAGCTGAACATAAATGCAGGAATTTGAAGAATTTAAATTTTAAAAAATGGTCATCAAACTATTTTGACATCACGAGAAAGCCCATATACCCTATTCGAACCGGGTTGCTCTGGCTCTGGTCCCTTTTTAGAAGATCGCGTTTTCAGTTCTTCTTCTCGCCGTTGTCTATCCATCCTGGCAAAAATTAAACAACAACTGATCAGATAGATATTCCAAGAAACCACAGAATGAACTAAATACGACAGCGGATAAAAAAAAAAAAACTAAATATGACACATTATCCACCAGATTAACTTAAGGTTACAAAGACCTTAGAGTTATTAGCGCTACAGAGCCTATAATTATTTCAAGGAATCATTTAGGGCCAAACACCAGTTAGTAATCAGTAATCACAAACATATGTTAATAGAATGACTGCACTAAATAGAGTAATATTGCCACACCAACAAATCAATTACATTTGAAAAGAAAACTTTTTAGATCTTCAAGACATTAAAAAGCATATAAATAGTTCCAAGCATAGAGCATACCGCCTCTGCACCAAACGGATGAAGTGTTGTGGAGGAACAAACGCACGTTCCATATCAACAAGAGCGACAACCATTTTTTTTGCTTCATTCTTAAACCCATCCAATGCATCACTTGCAATAGTCACAACCTACTTAAAAACTAAGTACTCATTACTACCAGATGAAAGCATCAATATATCTAGCTACACAAACAACAAAACAAAATAGAAGCGGAGCGGAGCATAATCACCTCTCTCTTAAAAGGGGGATATCTTCCAAGACCTGGTGTACCATTTGCAGCTGCTGAGACTATATCCACAAGTACACGATGCACCTAAAACAAAAGGATCACAAAATGAGAGGTATATACAGTGAAGGATAAATGAAATTCAATGTACTGCGTGTATTGTCCATTCATATAACATGTACGTAAAGCCTGTAAGCATGATATCTCTACTGTGAAGAAAACTTCACAGTTGACTGGTTTTCTTCACAGTTTATTCTATGCCTACAGCATATTTGGAGATTAGAAGTATTGAACGGATCACAGATCAGTAAGAAGTATAACAAATTGTATATGCTGTCATGTGACAATGCTTATTCTAACAACAAATAAACATACTAACAC
Organism: Rhododendron simsii; assembly: GCA_014282245.1. Classification (NCBI taxonomy): domain Eukaryota; kingdom Viridiplantae; phylum Streptophyta; class Magnoliopsida; order Ericales; family Ericaceae; genus Rhododendron; species Rhododendron simsii. The sequence goes on from CM024963.1 coordinate 24,263,435, forward strand.
AATATGCATCCCCTAACTACGCAAACAAAAATAGAGAGAAAATATTCGTCTTTAAACTACATGAATCTGCAACAAGTCCGAGAATTGGGGGTGCGACAATATATGGTTTTAAAAATACCAAGAATTGTTAGAGCTAAATAGAAAGTGGTTATTTAACTACGTTATAGGTAGATACTACACAGCCCATCAGTGACGAGGCCAGCTTGGGCAAACTGCAAAACCAATTTTTTCCACCTGTGGTTATTCAGAAACCATTTGGTTTAAGTATCCTCTTGGCTCTCCTTAATGCAGATGAAACACTAGGAACAACCCATATAATCGAAGGCACCTTCTTGTCAAATCCAGAAAAAGGAAAGACAAACGAGAAAAGTATTGAGTACTTTAATGAGATTAAGCAATCTCAGAAGAACCGCATTATGTGGGTATTTGTAACAAAGAAGCAACGAATGTAATGAACAAGTGATGTAGCCAAACTATGTGGTTCATGATACAACTCGCTTTTGAAGCCAGGAATTCTGTGGCTACAGTTACTCTGGTTCCAAAAAGAAGATCAGGGAACCCAGACTAAGGAAAAATGGGGATTGGTAGCCATAACCCTAATACAAATGTATTATGGCTATACAATTTGCTTCATTACCCCAACATTCCCAACATTATGTACATTTATGCTGCCATGTATGTATTATGGCTACAGTAAAAAATGTACGTAAAGCAATTTGCATAATACAAATGTACGTAAAATCTAACAAACTGTATATGGAGATTTAGAAGTATAGAAACTGCAACTCTCAAATGGGTCGGGGACGGGTAAAATAACAGAAAAAATTCGGGGAGAACACAAATGAATTGCTTCGTTTTACCTCATCAACACAAAGACGTGCAGGTTCTTTTGCCATCTCTAAAACAACTTTTATTAAAGACCTCAATCCTTTCTCAGGGGATATAAGATAAGGTTGATAACCATCTGCTTCAAGCACAATCTGGAACCAACTCAAAAGGGTCATTGTAGAACAACAGGCAATGAAACCGACGCCGTAACTGAAAATGATAGTAATTGCAAATTTACAATTGAAATAGAGAAGTAAACGTACCCTTTTGACATTGTTTATGTCAAAATGTCTATCCAAAGGAAGCTGTTTAATCCTGTTAGGGAAGTTGCCCTCAAAACTCGCAACAACTTTCCAACCGCTACCCTGCCATCAATATTTGTAAAAGCAGCTGAGAAAGGGAACAGACCTCATACAATAGCATAGATGGTAGTGAGTAATTGAAATTGCCCAATGCCATAATAATCAGCTATGCCACCATACCGACACATTGCGATTCGTGAACCATACCAACTAACCCTTAGCAAGAGAACAAGATTGCGAAAGACAATTCACGAACAAACGAGTTGTTTTGAGATGCAATAAGAAAAAGGCCATGATCTGGAATTACACAGTATACTCCTTGTTTAAGCAAGCATATCTTATGACTTACAAGCATAAATCTGTTGTCTATGCAAGAGGCATATACTCCAGTGCTCCAACCAATGAGATAATCATGCAATTTATCCACTGATTCCACTCAAGAGGGATCTTTGAATCTTATAGGCTTTCTCTCTAATAAGATATCACGAAAATATTTCGCACTGTAGTTACTAGCTTCATTACCCTAACATTCCCAACATTACGTGTTTCTGCAAATTAATAAGCAATTGTGCGAGAGCGCAAATCATCGATGCTTTTGATATACATGTGTGTAATGGAAATAATACTTAAAATTACATGAAGTAGGATGAAACACTAAAGCAAATTGTTATCAAATGCAGTTACTCCGGCAGTTCTCTTCTATCACAATGAACTGTGTTAAGTACGCATATGCACAAATGAGGTTTTTCTCTCCCCCATAAATTCTCACCTCACCAGTCATAATATGTTGCAGAAATCTATCCTCAAATTCACGGCAAAGCTCCAATGCCAATGCTCTTGTACCTTCAGAACTATTAACCATTTGTTCACCAAGCCTTACTAATTCATCTTGCACGACTTGAGACTTACCCTGAAGCCTGCCATTTAAAACAACATAACGTATAGATGATCAAAAAAGGAACTGCTCTATGTATACAAGAAAAACGACCTATAAAATTTCCAACAACGGTTATCCACTCATGAGCCCATATGCTTTTTCATACTGGCAATCACGAGCTCATAAACGAACTCTAAAAATTTAAGGTTTAGGGGTCGTGAAAATAAGGCCATGAAGTGTTCAAATTTTGCATCCAAAGAAGAACGAAGTACGCCACGAAGACACAAGAACAAATCAGTTCTTTATGACAATGTTCCGTTTTTAAAGAAGTTTTGAAGCACTACATGTGACAGACACATGGGTAACTATCAACAATCATGGACAAGCACGAATAGACCCTGGGTCAAACAGGCACTACAAGCGTGCTTAGGTTCAAAACACAAAGAGACAACGACTGCTACTTGGACCTGAAGCAGGGTCATTCAAAGAACTTATCCTTCCGTGAAGCCCTCAGGCCCGTGGCAACAGAATGTGGAACCTTTCGTCAGGGTGATCCTGACGTTTTGGTACTTCGTTGACCAGCCAACTTTGCTTTTGGTAAGTAATTATTTATTAGCATAAAATACTACTGTATTTCGAAACTGATACTCATAACCCAATATTTCTGCATGAAACAATTGTATTCTACTTCACAAATGTAAATAGAAGCAATGGAAAATGAGCATGTTTGTGGTAAATACATACATTCATGCAACGAGTTTCTGCACAGGTTTTTGGTTAAGGAATTCTACCCCTACAATTGTGTGGCTGCACTCAGTGAGATTAACTCCTGTAGAGAGGAGTTGGGTGGAGATACGGTCCTATAAATTTTTCTACCATATGACCAAAAAATGCAAAGTAAACAGTATGTTTTAAAATTAAAAGACCTAAGAAGCACACAATGGTTTTTCTTCCTCTCACTTTACTAACTCTCTCTGTTTTGCAAACATAGCAAGTGAAGTTGTTTTTACTTCACCACATAAATACACAGGGAATGTATACACGGCAATACCAAGACAGGAACAATGGACCCAAAGAATATCAATTAAACCAGTGACCATGATTGAGAACAAAAAGTCAAGCAGTGGCTAGAATAAGTACCCTGTGAGGAGATTCGGAAGCCTGACTTTCATACGGTTGCGAATTTGGTTCGCAAGGGCCTCCACCAAAGCTAATCTGCCGAGCTTGTTTTGAGGGGCTCCTGTTAATATTGATTTCAGACTTTCACTCTCAGCCCGCCAAGCTGTCTCTAGAGAGTTTTCCGACCCAACGTTTCCCGACTGTGCTGAAGCTATGGAAACAGTTTGACCAATCAAAGCAACCCAGGGGATATCAGATGTACTTCGTGGTCCCTGACCCAGTAGAAGAGCTTGAACGGCTGCAAGGGTTTTTGGCTCTGAAGCCGCTTGATCTATTTTACTGATAACCCCAATGGTTCTGGTAACTATACCAGAACAGACAACGCTTAATTAAATCAATCTTCTTAAAGAAAAGGATGTAAAGTAACAAGACATACATGATAAGACCAATACTATAGAAACTTATTTCAACACAAACAAGATGCAGGGTCAAAAGTAAACGTACATTCTCCATCGTACTCCTTGGCAATTCTGAGGGCTTTATATGAGGAAATTTCTGGAGCCTGTGAAGCAGGTATTACAATAAGTAATATCGCGTCGTTGCGTTCAACATACTCACTCTGCAGGAAAGATAGGGAAATTAGGTCACATCCAAGAAGAGAATTTTACAAACCCAATTAGAAGAGAAAATACAGTCAACCCTTCTGACAAAAAGTACCAATTTTAACTCGAGAGAACCTGATAAGCAGACACTCACCAATGAGTCATCAAATCCTTTATCCACTCCCGGCAAATCAATTAATTTCAACGGTGGAGCTGCAGAACCAGAACAAACAAATAAAGGAGTAAATAGGGAGTAGTCTTACCACACATAATACAATCCCATTCTCCGTAAATGTTATCAAAAATTCATATTCTTCCTATCAGATTAGTGATATACAGAGCTCCTGATAGCAAACTCTTCTAAAATAAACTCTCTCTTTTCTGAACAGCAGAAACTCTTCTAAAGTAAACTCTTGGCCACAATATTTTTCTTCAGAAATCAACAAGGGTTTCCAAAATCCAACCAAAGGTTATTATAAGACAGAATTCCTGTCTATATACTTGAAGCTTACAGCAGAGGGCACCGCAAATTCAGAAATACACAATGCAATCTGACATACTTCTGGCATATGCTGAGTATTGATCTTTTCTCATTTGATTAATAAGTCTTTGTTTTCTAGCGTCAGATCAAGATACCAAAGACTGAACCATGCAGAATGCAATCTGACATGCTTCCATTTCATAGTAACCATCAAGAGCAGGTACAGAACAGCACAGAAGAACCATGCATGTGGCATGCTACACAACTGTTCGCTTGAATAAACAATCGTAAAGTACAGGTCGATGCAAACCTGTACTTGTTCGGAGTTTCAAATATATTTCATCACGAATCTTTCCTGAACTTTTGCTTAGTCTATCCTGTAAAGAATGCCGAAGAGCACCTGAGGTTGACCAGAAAGAGAAGGACAGGGACTGTCAGAGTCATCCAAAAAAGACCTCCCAAAGGTTATGTAAGAAATAAATCAAACATATATGCATGTATGCACATGCAAACACCCATATCTCTGAAACCATAACATTCATTGCAAACAGATGGATTATAGTCTGGCAAGAGGCCTTACTTGCAGAAACCTGTTGGTTCTTGCTATCAATCTGCAAAATAATTGATTTACTGCTTAAAGTACTATCCCTCGCTAAATCAATGCTAATAGGAGCACGAGTAGCACCACCTTCACCAGTTGGCTGTCAAGAAAAGGCAGGGAAATAAGAACCTAATACACAGAACCAATCTTTAGCGACTAAAACCTAAAAACAGTCATCTTATTACCAAAACTCATTAAACCGATATACGAATGTATACATATATGCATATAAACACACCATACATTGGGGGAAAAAAAACAGAAAGCAAAAGAACTTACCAAAGCAGGATGTCCAATTAGACTGTTCAACACAGCTGATTTGCCCGCACCCTGACCAATTTGTTCAGTTAGAGAACCCATGGCATGAGGAGTACAGTTAACGCGAGAAAAATGTACAATTGAAGAAGAAGAAATCAAAAGACACAAATATCAAAACAAGCTACACGATATTGAAGGTCCCTAAAATCGTTAGGTACCTCTAGTATAATAGTTAAGTATCTACATCCCATGATCATCATCCTTACGAAAAGAATATCCACCATTGTGTAATGGAGTTGTAAACTAGTAATTTAAAAGAAGTTTCACATTTCCTATCAAGTGATTGGAGCTTGATTCAGGAATTTCATCCAGTGACTATGGATTAGTCCCTTCCAGTTCATGCTGGTTCTGGATTAGCCTCCACCATCTAAATCGGGCATCAATGGAGCCTGCATAGCTGGGGGTGGTTGCTCAAAGTAAAAATTTGCTGCTTGTCCTAAAGAACTTCATTCGCCAAGAAAAATCAGAACAGAACTTCGCTTCTCTCCATGTGTATGGGATTTTAGGTTCAACATCCCCCAGATCCTTGACATTAAACCGACTGGGGATGCAATTCAGATGGAAATGTACTGATGCGATTTAGCAGAGCACAATAAACATAATTCTAACATCACAATATAAAAATCTCTATCCGTTAGTAGTGAAGAACTTATGAGTGCTCCTCATGAAATCGGGTCTATGCTCAGCAGTTTGATTGAGGCACTGCCAAGGGTATTGACTAAAGTTACCCTTGTTTGATTATGCCATAAAGAGTATGTGACAAAACTGCATATAAGCCCTAAGCCTAAAAGACATGCCTCTAAAGTCTATAGAAAACTTCCTTCCATGTTAACCATGTGCTGATTCTTTGCTTCCTGGATCTCTATCAATTAAACGTAAAGGAATCTGAATAATTTCAACAACTTTGTTACTTTCTTTCCCCATCCTCTTTCCTCCACCTCCAACTTTAAACAACCGTATCTGACCAGGTAACGCCACCATTTAGTCTTCATTCGACTGCAATTTATCTCTCTGATCATCAAATTCTCGTCTCATATGTTCTCCTATTCGTTGCTTTGCTTTTTTCTGACACATTCACAGCCGCCTTGCCAATCTCAAAGTAAACTTGGATGTCATTGATTGTCCAAACACAAAGATTAAAAAATACAGGCAGTAATTGAGATTCCTAAGAGTCTTCAAATTCATAATCTTAAGGTGTTTGTCGCATTGGTGATTGTGCCAATGTGCCTCATGAGAATTCTACTCTGTGTGCAAGCAGCTGTATGTGTGTAACCGTAATCTAAAGCGGCAAAGCAAAACAATGTAATCAAACAAAAGCTCCGTCAGCAAACCATGAGAGGATGTTGGAATAGACTAAAGAGGAAGCAGAAACATAGATGCACAACATACAGAACACAATCAATACCAACATTGTCTAACAAAGAAGTCAACAGCAACATAAGATACTGGCCTAAGTATATAATGCAAAACCTTAGGCACATAAGCCTTTTGGTAGGACCACCACTCCAATTTCCAATCCTCGATCTATGCTCGCTCTCTCAATCCTCGCTACAGCAAATTTTAGCAGTTTGAGATAGTTTTTAAAGATGCTTTCACCCTTGCGCTCCCTCCGACGGAGGCGCATTCTGTGACTTACTGCTAACCAATGCTACCAAAACAACAATATTCTAGAAACACTGATTCACTCGTTAACTCTACTAAATCTCGTAAAATAACCGCATATAACAAGCACTTTATCAAGTCAAACACGGTTTCTGTAACTTTAACCCTAATTCCCATTGCACCTAGCTCAGGTGCGTCAATTAAACCCCTACCAATCACCAAATGCACTTAGATCCAGAGATCTAAACGTCAAATCGATCAAACAAATAACCGAATCGATTGAGAAACAGTAGTAGAATCGAGACTCACGGTGTTGCCGAGCGCAACGACGTTGAGGAACGTCGTCTGCCGCTTCGACGACGATGATGAGTTTTCGTCGACGTCCTCGTCGGCAAGCAACGCGGACGCTTGCCGCATCGAATCGGAGAGCTCGTACAATTCCTCGATCGCGTCCATCGATCGATGAATCAAATCACTTTAAAGGGGATTCCACAGATTCGTGAGTTTGGGCGGGGCAAGTCCGAAATTAGGCAGGGATCGGGATGGTAAAGAGAGAGACACGAGGAAACCCTAGGTTTTGATAGAAGACGATGGGAGATCTAGTAATGATGTGTATGTGGATGGGGGTTACGGCGGAGGGCCGGAGGTTTGGAGTTGAACTTTTGAAATGAGAGGAGAGAGAGAGGAGGAGAGAGAGAGAGGGAGGGAATGATAGGGGGGCGGAAGTTTATGAGAGGAAGGAACAGAGAAAACGAGCGGAACGGTGACTCTCTCTCTCTCTCTCTCTTCGATGGTTCGATTTCTCTCTCTCTCTCTCCTTGTAATAAAACGAGTTATTTGGTTTGAGTTTTCGATTTTTCTCTCAGGAGTAGGTCCCCCCTGGAGTTTGGGAAATTGCCTTCTGGGGTAGTGTTTGAAATTCAAACATTTCAAAATGTTTGCCCTGTTCGCGTACTAGTAAACATTTTTTCCATTTTTACCCACATTTGAAAAAATAATAATACTCCTGAAACTTTATGGAATTAGTCCAAAACACAATCAAATTTGTTTTGACTTTGGTTAGCTCTTTGTTGCTGAATTACTAGGATCCAACAAAATGCTTGTTTTTTTCCCCCCACAATTTATGTTTAGATTTTGCGTTTTCCTTTTGAATAACGAAAATGTGACGCATTTACAGCCAGATCTACGATTATTTATGTTGCGAGTCTGCGCATGTGAAAACCTTTTTTAAAAGTTTACGTGACAATTTGACGTATTATAATTTAACATCTCCAAGTATCCACTCCAACCAAGACATCAAATTTATTAGTAGTATTTTAGGAACTTTTGGAGCAAAGTGATGAATGGAATTTTTTGACATCATATCTCGAATTTGACATGAGAGAGTGAAGATGTCAAATGACGCATAATAAACATTTGATGTTTTGATTGTAGTTGCATCGCACGTTAATTCTTCCCCTTGGCATGACACATTGAATTTGATATCATTAGTTGGAGATGCTCAAGTGCATGTTACATGATATGATGTTGCGATTTTATTTTTAAAAAATTGTACTATCACATTCATACAAGGTGAAATATGTTGAATTTATCTTCCTTTTTTAACCGAGGGGTGATAAATAGTGGAAGCATCTTTCAAGCTTGAAGGGGAAGGAAAATTGTTGCATATTCTCATCGGTTACACTTTGGTCTGCCAATCTTCCATTTTTTTTATTTTTTTTTACGAGTACTACTTCTACGTACTGTTGTGCCTTCTGTGCTATTGGGTCATAAAGAAAAGTTCTTACGTCCTTGCTGATTCTTTTTATTCCTTAATTAAAAATAAAGAAATAAATTAATTTGTACTTAAATTATGTGCAAAGAAAATATTTTTATCGTGCAAGTTTTTCAGTAGGCAGTAAAGTCGCATAATAAGTCAATCAACTGAAGCTAGCTCAATTGTTCAGAATTCTTTCATCTCGCTAGGAGGTCAGGAGTTTGAATCTCCCTATCTGTTTGTGGGTGTTCTTTCCTTAGTGAGGATATTTCTTTGTTTGTTTGTTATTTTGAGCTTATTTCTTGTATTTGTTGAGTTATTAAACTTGATTGACACGTGAATTCTCGCAATTGATGTATTATTTCATATATGATGTAAACAATCTCTTCTATCAATTGATTAAAAAAAGTCGCATAATAAGTCTTACTAGTGGCGAAACCAATATTTGAACTTTGAGATGATGATGAGCACCCAATATTGTAGGTATTTGGTGTGACTAGTCCCATTTTATGTGGTTTTTACTTGCGTTTATTTATATTTTTTTATAGCGATATTGCATGTAAGGTAAGTTTTTGTGTGTTTCAAGTAATTCGTATACCAAGAAATACTCAAGGCCACGTGCCACCCCGTTGTGATGGCCAAAAAGTCATGAAGAGATGGTTTGGAGGTTGCTCAGATTGCCTAAGGTTCAAGGGAATTGAAGAACATGCGAGGGTTTTACCAAAGCTACTTATGCTTTAACCAGCTGAGAGTAGAATTGTCATATCTTTTGATGTACAAAGTACTTTTGATCCAAACCACTTGGGTTAAAAAGTAGACTCAACGAGCTTTCCAACGGTCCAAATAACACCTAAATATGAAATTGAGAGTGTTCGAAGTAAGCCCGTGAAGTTGGTCAAAAAATCTATCAAACGGGTACCGGTACGGAGAATTCCCCAGTACCAGTACTTACAGTCCAGAGATTGATTTTTCCAGCCCAATTAAAGACCCAGTACCGGTACTGGGAGTTGGGTAGTACCGGTACTGCCTGGAGATATATACGTTTTTACCTCCTTTTTCAACTTTCTTTTTCTAGCATGCTTGCCACTTTTGACATATTTTTAGATATTTTTAGAGAGAAAAAGGTGGTTTTTACATAAATACCTCTCTCCTTCCTTTAAGTTTTATCTCTTCTTTTACACTTTTAATAACTTTTTCTAGAACTCCATGTCTTTCAAGCTTTCTTATCTAAATCCTTCAAGAACCCTGATAAGTTTTTACCGTTTATTAATTTCTCGTTTATTAAAGTTATTTGTACGGACTAGATCCTTATTAATATCAAGTTTATTTCCGTTTTTATCGGTTAAATTTAATGTCTCAATTTCCTAGCATGCTTTACTCTTGTTTAATAGTTGAGTAGTCATTTAGGCTTGGTCATGGGATGATATCTTCATCATGTCTTAGTTGTTTTAATGGTTCTTCTTTGACTTGATCATGATTTTAGTAAGGAGAATGCTTAATTTCTAATTTTCGGCCAAACCAAAGGAGCTAATACCTTCTTTGACCATGTGATGCCCAGAGTTTTAACCTTCGGTTAGCACATGAGGCTTGGGGCTTTTAATGCTCCCGGCGTTTGATTTAAATGTCTTCCAAAATGAGATTAAGTTATTTCCGAGCTAAAACCATGATTATGCTTGGCATTTAACGTTGAGTGCTTTGGTTTCAAGATTGTCTATGTCTTGAACTTGAGTTGTTAGAAAGAAGGGTTAAATCAGCTAACTCATTGGGCGGTTTAATCCCCTAGACCTTGCCGCTTGTTTTAACGAAGTTTAAACCGTTTTTCTAGTCTTTTTACTTAGCATTTTCACTATTAAAAGCAAAATCAAGTTGGTCGTCTTAAACGCCGAATCCCTCCATTTAAAACCTACAATCTGATTAAGCTATATCTAATTCCTTGTGGTACGATCCCGATCTTACCGGTTTATTATGCTGCCAACGATCGAGCCCTACGCTTGGGGTTTTCCAACCTTATATTTGAAGGCAAGGTTGTGGTGTTAAGCAGATGACACTCCAAAAAAGTCGTAAAATCCATCTATCTTAAAAAGAATGTTTGCAAAACAATGGCTATGTTCGTTTGGCAAACTTGGCTGTGTTTGCCAAAATATCCAAAACTTAATCACACTTGTTATTATTTAGTTTGAAATTTGAATTTTATAATATTTGGACGAAGATGTTTTTCTTCAAATTCAAAAAACAAACTCATTAAAATGCAGTATCTTGCCAGGGGAATTTTAAATTTTTTGAACCAAAAATGCATTTTTCCAAAGTCTTGATTTTGTGAACAAAACAATTTTGGGGGATGGAGAGAGAGCATTTATAGTAGTACAATAAAAGTGCACATGTTATATGATTAATCGCGTGTAATACTCCAACAGATAGTTAGCATAGGCTAATCATCCATTAATAAAAAGTAGTCAAACAAGATTGTGAGGCAAAATTGTGGTTTTTTGACAAAAAGTTAGACCGGTTGGGCCCCCTCCTTAAAAGCTTTGGCCTAGAGTTCTAATGCATCATTCAAGCTCTCATATTCACAATTGTTCGTTCTTAAGATCCCATCGAGTTTTTTTAATGATAAGAAAAATGTATGCGAATACTTAGGTATCCATAATTTTATGTGCTGAGTTAGCAATGAATCCGTGAGACTCGTGTGTAATTTCCTTATATTAGAATTAGCCTTCCCTCGAAACTTGCCGACTAAAAGAAAAGGTACAAGATTCTATAGAAAAACTTTTATTTAAAAATCTCTTGTACACAATTATCTATGGTATCTCAATGTACACAGTCACACAATTATCTATTATATCTCAATTATGTACACGATTACCAATTAAATCAGGTATGCACACAGTTACGGGGCATCTCATAACCTTTTTGTTTTCATTTTTTTTTTTTTTACATTTTTGAAAACTAAAGAAGAAAACTTGTTTGGTAACAAGTTTATACTTTTTGGTTTTTCATAAACTTTTTAAAAGTTTTTTGTAAACTATGAAAACTGCAAAAAGGTAAATTCCCCAGTTTTTTTTTTTTGAAAAACACAAATATTACCAAACATGTTTCTTGTTTTTATTTTTATGAAAACATAAATCTGTTTCTACTTCTAATTTTTCTTAAAAACAAAAAAACTGAAAACTGAAAAAATTACCAAACGCACCCTTGACTATTTAAACCAGTTCTGTACACAATTACCCAATATAATATGCAATGAATATTTTTGTTACTAGTATAGCAATTGGAAAACAATTCTTCAGAAAATAGTCTTCATCATGCACCAAATCATTGGAAACTGACTGGAGCATGCACTACTTTATAAACTCAAATTGGCGCAGTAACAAGCACTTAGCTTTATAAACTCAAATTGAGGGTGTTTTTTTTATTTTTTTTATTTTTAATAACGAGCAGTTTTTGATAGATACATAGAAATAAATAAGAGTAATAATTGTAGAGAAAATTTATTGAAGATAGAGGTTAGTTTTAGAGACCCAAAGTGACTTGACTCCTAGTCTAGTGGCTCAAACGGGTAAAGACTACTCACGTAAGAAGTTGTAGAAAGAACAGGCGCCACAAAGCTCTTACAAAGTCAACAATCAATTTGTCTTCGATCAACTCATACGGAAAGCTGGCTCTGTCATGAATTGAGCCCAGCTAATAGATTGTTTGGACTGATCCATCGGGCGAAACCAAATTAAAATGGTTATAAATCCCACATACAAATCCAAATCTATCTTGCTTTCACTAGAAAAAGCATCAATAACACCACCATACCCAACACTGGTCACCAGTCTATTTCAAAGCAACATATGGAATTAGAATACCTTAATCCACAACCTTTCATTCTTCTCCCCCATAACGTCGGTGGCACATAAGTAGTTTACAAATTTCTTCAATCATGGCATGAATGCAAAATATAAGGTGTGAAAGGTTGTTTAAGATTGTATAATTGATGCTTAATTGTGTCTTGTAAATCGAAGATCAAAATAGGGGAGGGGGCGGGGTAGATCTCTTAGCATTCTTTTTTTAGTAACCGGATGTCTGAGCCAACGTGCGCACATCTCGACTAACTCCAGGGTCTTGAAGTTAACGACCGGGCAAACACTTCAGTGGCCCCAAAGTTTAGAATGTTTGGCCTCCGTGGAATTCGAACACGCAACCTCACAAAGGACAATCACTTATTGTTTTCTTGTCCCCACTTGGCCAAACCCCTTCCGGTTAAATCTCTTAGCATTCTTGATGCAATCTCGAAATGGGTGTACCATAAAAAGGTGAACAAAACAACTCACATAATTGATTGAAAAATTTGTAGTAAAGCAACAGCTGTTTGAGCCCCATAACACATTCTGTTCTAAGGGATGGGTTTGGTCATCAGAGCAACGAATTCAAGCAAGAAGTACTGGGGAATTTGTGACAGCAATAGGAAAAAAATACATTTGGTGATAACAAAGATAAAGTAAGAACACATTATACTACTATAACATTATAATTCACAAAGAATGGAGAATGACTGTCGATTAAAATATAAAAATATGACTATCGATGCTTACTTCGCTGGATCAAGTTATTTGTGAGGGTTAATATGCGGGTAAAGTCCCAAAATGTGCTCCGGCATGAAGTCATGCCTTGTCAAGATTCCTACTATTGGAGGTCTCTGCAAAAACAATTAAAAACAACACATAAGTTTATATCCGGGCGTTGTTTTAGGAAAAAAAAACCTTGCAAAAACGGAATTGCTAACGAGTTGCAGAAAAATGAACAAAAAGCATGCCGTAATAAGCATGAACAACAACAATCAACAACACAGCACAAGCCCTTTCTACGGTGTGCTTGTTTCTGCATTGTTAAGTTTGTGTTTTAACTTTTAAGAGTTCCTTTGCCAAGTGATCCGTTCTGGAAGGTCTTACACAGGAATTTTACACATTTCACTTATGAAGAAAGAAACAGCCTTTCCAGCAGAACAAAACAACTATTGCCAACAGATGAAAGCAGGAGCACATAAAAGAGAAACAAAAAGTCTATTTTTACGAAGTTTGCAAACCAAGTTGCAGTTGTTTTTCAAACCAAGTTGCTCTTTTTTTTTGCAAACCAAGTTGCTTAAGGCTAGCTGTGTTTGGATCTGGAGAGATCTGTGAAGTGATAAAAAAAAGAGGCAAGGGATGTCCTTCTCCACATCCTAGCTACATTTTCCTTGCCTCTTATTTTCTTTCACATATCCCTTTCGCTAAGTCGATATCTAAATAAAGCCCAAAAGAACGAAACAAAACCAAAAAGAAAGGAATGGGAAGAAAGTTTTCTAAACTTTGAATTAGGAAAGGAAATGAAAGTAAAGAGAGAAAGTAAACAATAGAAACTTACAGCAGGAGTTTTTGGCACAACACACATGTGCCTGAGACCAAGCTCCCGGAACAGTACTGCAGCTTTGGCTAGAGACATTGTCTCCACTACCGTATACGGGGAGGTATTAGTAATCGGATGGAGATCAACATACAACTCCCACTCCTCCTCCTTGACATCCAAATCCTCAAGCTTGAGACCTTTCCCTGACCCCGGCTTTGCAAAGTCAGACGCGTGAAACTTGCTCAAAATCTCTGATCCACTCAACACCCTCCTCTTGGTAAATTTCTTCCCTTTAAGCAAAACAAGCAAGTGGGACCTCAAAACGAGCCCACACAACTCCGGCGCATCTGAGAAAGGCGGTTCATCAATCACTGGGAATCCGTTATGATTTGTTATCTTCAGCGCGTGTAGTATAGTGCCAACTTTCTCGACACCAGAAAATGAAATCAAGGGACCGGAAACAACATCCCTAGCGACCAAGTGCCTCATGTATGGTTCAGCATGGGCTTCCAAGTACGGGAGTCCCTTCATTTTCACTATTTGGTCGTAAACGCCATTGTTGAAACAATCAGCCACTGTTTTTGAAATAAGGAGAACTAGCATCACCAGAGGGAGCATTAATAGGTCATTTGTGAGTTCAAGAAGTATGACACAGAGCGAAACGGTCATTCTCATGGTCCCACCAAGAAAAGAAGCGGCCCCAAGAAGTGCGAAGAGCCCAACATCGAGATCGGAGATGGAGACTATGAGGGTCCCAATGAGGCGCCCATAGGAGGCTCCAGCAAGTATGACAGGGATGAAGAGCCCGGATGGAATGGCTATGCCATAAGTGATAATGCCCAGGCAGTATATGGCAACAAAGAAAATAAAGAGTGTAGAGAGGTGAACTTCCTCTTCATTGCCCGAGCTAAATAAGTTGCGGATGACATCATCATTGGTATTGAGGAGGAGGGAGGCAAGGTCATTGTACTGGCCTGGAGGACATTGGAAGTTCTTGTAGTTTCCGGAGCGACCTATGGTTGGGCATTCTTCTTCCAGCCCAATGGGACATGGGGTGCATCTTGCAAGCCATGGGAGGCCGTAAGAGCAACAAGAGGTCAGAAAGGAGATGGTCATGACAAGTAGGATTTTGAATCCCGGACCTCTCCTGCAATTCAGTATCCACCAATCCGCAAGAGATAAGAAAAATTGAGATGTTGCATAAAACACTCAAAGATAACAAAAACATGTTAAGAACATGTTAAGATCGTATAGCTAGGTACATGAGTTGATATGGAGATAACAATCATAACATCAAATATCAAGCCATATGAAAGTGGGATAGTACAATCTAGTCAACATAGAAAAGGGCGAAGAAAGAAAAATGAACTGTTCTATAGCTCAGTAATAAAGAAATATCTCATTAAAGAAGGGAAAAAGAATAGAATCCATAGGCAGAGTTTGATAGCAGTACTATATCTGCTGGATTTGACTCTTTTCAAAATAGTCCACCATATCCTACATATAGTGGTATGGGTTATGAAGGTGGGTTCAATCCAAAACAGCTACCTTTACATCCTATGTCCCATGGGTCCATATAAGGAGGATAGAGGCTGTTTGCACTAAAAATTAGTTATGTCAATTCCATATCCAATAACAAACAGACAAAGGATATAATCCTACATGAAGCAAATCTAGTCCAATTCAGTCCAGTCCCTCCCAAAATGACACCAAACCTATTATCAAACATGGCCACAACGCCTTTTCATCGGAAAAAGAGAGAGAGAGAGAGAGAGAGAGAGAGAGAGAGAGAGAGAGAGAGGGAGGGAGGGAGGGAGGGAGGGAGGGAGGGGGAAAAAAAACCTTACATATTCCATAACTCACAATTCTCTAGGCATGTTTTTCAACAAAAATCTTGGCAGAATTAAGGATTCTATTTCCAATTAAATCGGGTTAATTGTCATCGACGGCATATGATGCTCTAACTAGGTGAATTCTATTATTACAAGGAGGATCATGCAGACATACTCATTGATGATGCTATAAGTACGAAGAACCTTGTCGACAAGATAATTGTAAAGGCTTCCGAAAATGCCTCCAATAATTCCAAGTAACATAATGGCCAATAGATCTGGGGTGCTATATTTAGGCACTGCTGAATTGACATCAAACATGATCAGACCTCCTTGCCCAAACAGTCCACATTTTCCACTTCGACAAACTTCTATTAGAGATCTCAACACCACAGCGACTACAGCTGTTGTGAAAAAAGTCCTCCAAAGAAGAGCACTCCGCCACCTAAAAAGACATCAAGGACATGGTCAGTGCCTATATAAGAATGAACTCCAAACCCATACTTATCATTTGGGGAGAAGAAAAGGTAATTAAGTTAGGTGTGTGCATGAGAGAGAGAGACCATGAAGCTGCTTCTTCAAGAGCGAATAAAACTCCGCCAACTGGGGCACGGAAGGCAGCAGCTACACCAGCAGCAGCACCACAGGTGATCAAATCCCGTCGATCCCTATCGTTTTTGAAGTATCTGAGCCATTTCCAAGTCAAATGGTACTTGCGTGAACCTCCTTGTCCAAGTAAGTTGGCGATGCAAGAGCCAGTGTGTACCATGGGTCCTTCCTTGCCCACAACAAACCCAGCAGCAACTCCAAATATGGAACCAAAAATCTGAGAAGTTTGAATTTATTCTCAATTACTATTACACTTACCATTAAATTCATGATAGCAGCTGCCAGCTACTATTACAATTAACAATCTGAAAATAGTCCCTGGAAGCCTTGAGAAAACAAAGCTTGCAAATTTACACCTTCCTACAGCAGCTCAAGTGGCAGGTAATAATGTAGCTCAACAAACCAAGAAGAAAGAAATAGGTCGTAAGAATAAAGGGCAAAAGGAGCTTGGAATACTCAAAAGGTTGAGGCTTTAATGACAAATATAGCTTACCAAATCCAAGTTCTTATTTTTAGCCTGTTATTTTGGGGACAAGAAACATTTGAGACACGTACAGAAAGGTGATTTTGGCTAAGAAATTAGAGAAAAGGGGCTAAAGGAAAAAAGGAAAGAAGAAGAAACCAAAGATATAGAAATAAAAATCGTAGTCTAAGGTAGCATCATTAAAACACTCCTTGCAAAGAATCAGACTTTGACGCACTTAATCATTGGTGCTGCCATTTTTTCAGGTATATAATATATAGTTGAAAGTCGTCACAAGAACATTGACTCTGCATGTGAGTGCATATCACCCGAACACACGCATCTACACAGAAGTAAAGTGAGGTTCTAACAAACCTTTACAAATAGGGTACGTGGAGCCAACATAGAATAAGCATCAACGCCGTTAAGATAGGCTTTGACCTCTGGTATGCCAGATCCGGCTGCTGCAGGAGCAATGTAAGCACAGAGGGCTGCAGCGGCAATTGCCAAAACCATGTTACTACCAGCATATGCTGCGAATGCCCCATAATACCTGCACTGGAATTGGAGTCACTTACAGTTACTTGAAACAGGTAGAAGCCAATTGTTTTTGGTCTCCCATGTCCTACAATTATGTTAGGTATTACAAAAACAAATCAGAAACCAGACTTTCTGGGGGAAGAAAGCATGCTCTCCAAAGCATAATGCATCTGATCCAAGTAACAATCAAATGCCCACTGCATGCCAGCAGAATTTGCATAAAGCAGTTAAGCAATCTTTTCTTTCCCGTAGTTATGATTTTCTATGCTACAAAGGGTTGTAAATTCTTGCTCCAGGCCTATCCACAGGCAGTAATACAAATGGACCTACATGTGGTCATGGCTAGAAGGCCGAACTGCCTAATCGAGTCTAGGAAGGATCCAAAATGACATCAGAAATAAGGTTTCTACTTTCCGGAATCCTAAATAGGGTCACACCTTGCTCCTTTGTAAAAGCTGGTTTATCCCTCGTTAATCCCTTTTTTATTTAAGTAGTAGTCCCTCGTTTATTTTCTTTCTTTCTTTTTGTTAAGGAGGATGTACCCTTCTGGAATCCTACACACTTATGCTTCTTTAATAACATTTTCACCTCCCAAGAAAAAAAAAAGGAGAGTAAGGATTTCACATGCATCATACTCCAACAAAGGTACGCAGGACAGATAGAATTGAACCACAATGTTAGCAGCGGAAGGTGTGGGAATATATCAGGCAAGAGGCCAAGCAAAAGTTTATCCTTCAATCAAGAAAAATTTTCTATCGCTTACAATTCGGGAATAAGTCATTACAGAAAAACAAAAAAGCAGGATGTTACAGGGTTCAGTGTACCAGGAGATTTAATCATACTCCTAGCTAACAATGAAATTCTGGCACCAAAGATACTGAGACTTTCCACGGGGGATAGGCCAAAATAAAACATTAATAATCAGAGGAAGTAAACCATAATGACAGCAATTCAATAAGAACCTTAACCTAACTGTATCAAGTGGAAGTCAGGCTTACTTTTCCTTGAGCATGAGATTGTTAGTAAGCAGAAGCTTAAAACCGGCAATGTTCTCAACAGCAAGGTTATTAAAGAATCCCACAACTCCTGTACTCAATCCTATAAGAAGTGCAAGCGTCCACTTTAGAACAACATACTGAAATATCTGAACCTTGTTCCTAGATCTCCAGTCCTGCTTGAAAAGATCATTTTCAATAATCCTACAAAAACACATATCAACAAATTAGACAATATATAGGCATGTTGAAAGCAGCAATCCAAGGTGCAAACGAAGTGCAAGTGATTTAAATTAGTCTAATTTTGATATGATTTTTTTTCTGGTTGACTCCATGACTTGTGTTCATTTCTACAAAGGTCATCACACCGGTAAATTACCAAACGTTTTCACGCGTAATGGAACATTCATAAACACCACTTATGGTCTTCCTTTAGAACACCTGATTCCCAAAAACAACAACGAATGCTGATTTTGCATCAAAGGATATAACACAAATAAACCCCCAAATTACCAAATAAACAAATATCCGTTTCTGAAACACAAATGCTCAGCACTAGGTTGCAATGCTATTACCCATTCATGCCAATAAGAGCAACTCCAATGCTACTTGGCACTATGTCTAGCCAAAAGTACCAAAAAAGGCCCATCTGTGATTTACTCTATTCTAATTTTAAATGCATCTTCTCCAGCCCAACTCTTTGTTTTGCCTATTAATGAAAACGAACTCATCAAACGTTGAAAGAAAATTATTCTTCCACAAATATAAAACTATACTATATATCTTATAAGTATTCCCAATCAACATTTAGAGACCACATGATAACAAATTTTCCTAAGAGCATGTCACAATTTTGTTACAATAATTTATTTTTTTGTTATTTCCCCATGAGATTGTCACATAGTTTGGTAAATGTACACAATTAGTTGGATGTCTAAAATCACCTCATTTACCTAGCAATTGGAGGGTGGCTACATTTAGCTCAGACACATGAAAAAGGCAGTTTGGCCATTCCTTCGAATAGTGCATTGAAGATCCAAAAAATAGATTTCCCTAGCTATTTTTTGCTAACAACCATTATTTGCCTAGTCGGTTGGAGATGCTCTAATCAATTAAAAAGATCGTGCCATCACCAAATGGCGTGTTTGGTTTGGCGGGAATTGTGGAGAAACTAAAATAATTGTTTCTTTTTGTCTCCCCCTTCATTTGACCTATTCCTTTGAAGAACCAAACAATGGATTTGGCTACCTATTTTCGCTAACAACCTTGATTTGCCGAATGGGTTTGAGATGTGCACCAATCTGTCACAATGATAGTGCCATCCCCACGTGGTGTGTTTGGTTGGCAAGAATTGTAGCAAATATTGATATGATTAGCCCCAAGAGTTAATCCAATTGGTTGGTATGTGTAAGCTGGCCCGAACACCCCCACCCTCCAACCAAAAGAAGGAAATGAAGAAAAAAGAACTGTTTAACGATTGAACAAGGAAATGAAGTAAGGCCAGAAAGCCGAATGCGTACTCGTAATCGAGGCTTTCAATGGGGCAGACATTAGCCCCGACCATAGCAATCTGAGACGTATTGTTCATCCGACTCCTGCTCAGAAGCAGAGGCTCCCTCAACCCTCCTACGCTCCTCTCCGAAATCGACGACGACCCGTTCCTCTCCATCTTCTCCACCTTCTCGTCGTCGCACCCCAATCCCACCTCGCTCTCCAGATCATTCGCATCTCTCCTATCCATCTCTCTCTCTCTCTCTCAGACTTGACAAGCGGATACGTATCTGCTTTATGTGAGGAGAAAAAGGAAAATGTGGAAAGCGTAAAGAATTTGGAGGCTTGTTGACGTTTACGGGGAATTTTTTTTAATGGAACAGAAAAGAGTGGATGGTGGTTGACAGGTTGTCAATTTTCTTGAAAGTTCGGTTGGATGTTAGCGAGTGATTTGAGAAGACGACGAATCCATTGATTTTCCGAAATGCCCGCAAATTACACATGTCGGGTTTTGTCTCTCTTCCGTGGATCTTTGTATATTGCTGTGCCGCGCCGGCGGGTCACGTTGTGAGTTGTGCTGCAAACGAATTGAGCCGGAGCGAGCAGCTCGTGGCTCAGCTTGTTATGGTCTAGTTTGTCTTGGCTAATTTGGTGACGGAATCGGGTTTGAGTTTGAGTTTTTGGCTAGTTTATTGAACGAGTTGAGCTTGACACTCAAAAGTTTTGCACGAGCTTGCCTCCTTTGTATAGGCTTGGCTCGTTTAAAAAGACTCGTTAAGTAAATTAGTCAGACTCAGCTCGTTAAAGGCTCAACTTGTTTGTAAACGAGCCGAGGTTGAGATCGAGCTCTAGTTTAAGGCTCATGTTCGAACATTACGAAACTTGACGCGACTCGTTTACTCTCCTAATTGTAAGGGCTTGTTTCAAAAGAAAACACACGAACAAAGGCGTTCATTTTATATGGCTCATCGGCCGGTACACAAATACTAGTGTTTTTTTTTATTTATAAAATGCATGAATTTTAAATGTATTTATAACAAAATTTGGAGTCCATTTTGTATTAATTATGTCAATTTGTTATTAGAACTATCATTAATTTATCAAAATGTTAGAATATAGTTTATTTCTCTACTTTAAGCTTTACAATTATACTTAAGTCTATCAAAAATATCTTAAAATGTAAATTGCAATAAATCCAAAACGGTACTAAAATACAAATCGATACTGATAAATGGTACACTAACCGATAGGAGATTGATAACTTTTGTCACGGTGTAGGGCGACAACATGAGGGAATGGGTAGAGCAAAGCTGATTTTCACAAGAAGTGGTCTGGAATGGCGGAGGTCCCTCCAATGGTTATCAGGCCACGTTTTATTTGTTCCCGCCTCTTGTGCTTACCCAACAGTTGGAGGTGGCTACTGGCCCGGTATCCTGGCATTGGATCAATCTCATACGGAGTAACTTTTTTTTTTTCATAATTGGATGCCCGAGCCAATTTGCGTGCCTACTAATTTCAATCTTAAAATTAATGGCCGGGCAAATCTTGAGAGGCGCTAATGATTGGAATATTTGGCCTCTGTGGGAATGAAACATGTGATCTCATTTAGGAGCTACCCCCCATTCCGCTTAATTTTTAGCACTTTTTGGAGGTTTTGTCTTTAATAAAAAAATTTATGTTCGTTAGTTTTGCGCCAAATTTTTGTAGATTATTGATTTCTCTCATCGAGAGGAATCGGATTTTTTACTTTTTACTTTTACTATCTTTTTTTTTGAAATATCCAATTATGAGAGAAAACAATTCTTTTGAAAAGTGGTCATTTTTAAAAATATTTAGGTAAAAGTTTAAAAAAAAATTACCTTTCTCATTCCTCTCGTCGAGATGAATTAATAATTCACAAAAGTTTAGCATAACGCAAAACTAACAAATACGATTTTTTTGTTTTAAATAAGGACAAAATCTAAAAAAAAACCAAAAAGTCTACACACACAGACAATCTGTGCATAGATTTTATTGTGAGGCTCATCATAGGTCATCACGAGTCCCACACAAATTATCCAAACCGTTCATTAAATGTAAAATATTTTTTTTAAGGGTTCCCGCTTAAAATCAGTTTAATCCGATACCTATAAATGCTCGATCCAACCATCTAACTTTTCATTCAGATTTTAGAATAATGAAAAGTTAGACGATGAATTAAGCATCTATAGATATCGGATTGAGCTGATTTTCATAAAGACCCCCGAAAATTTATTTCACATTTAATGAACGGCTCGGATCATTTTTGTGGAACTCGTGGTGGATCCCACAATGAAATTTGTGCACAATCTATGCACAAAGTAGATTTTTTGATTGGAGTTTAGTAGTATTAGGACTATGGACTATGGTCCTTAAAATAGTTGGGGAGCATCTCTAGACCCCAGCCCTTCCCTTAGATTTTACTCCTGTTCACTCAAAATTCATATATTACTATTAAATTGAGTTAATGTAGTAAAAAATTCATGCTCTTTAACATATGGGAATCTGGTTTTGAATATTTCGAGAGCATCTTGATGGATGTAGTATTAAAATGCGTCAGTTGACTAATTTTGAACTTTTTCTGTGACTTTTATTTATTACATTCAACGTGACGAAACGAATTAATAATTTATTAAAATAATGCTCAAAATTCATAAATGCGAAAAAAAAAAAATTTGTAAAAAACAAAATAAGTAAAAACCCAAAAAAATTATCAAAACTTATTAGCTTAGCTCATTACCGAGAGAATTGAACTGTGAAGTGGGAAACTGAGGTGTTTTCGATAGTGAAAAATTTTTAGATTTTTATTTGTGGTTGAAAAGTTATTAAGTATTTCAGATAGTAAATAGGTTGTTGAGAAATGTTAAGTTATTTGTAAATAGAATTACTGTAGCAAAATTTTTTTGTTGACAACTTTTTTATTAGCGGAAACGAGATAGTAAAATCTATTTTTAGTGTTTTTTTTTAATTTTGGAACGTGTTTTAAAAACGCTATCACATGCATTTCCGCTTTGGTTATGCGCGTGCACCTGAATTACGTGACTTAGATACGTGCTTAGACGGTTTGTGGGATTCATCTACAATGCGAGTGTCCGTAAGTACTTGTTTGTGTGTGCCGTGTTAGCAAAATTGCTGTACTACTATTATTGTATTTATACTCTGTCCACTACGAAACTACCATTTGTTCCCATTCAACCAACAAATATACAAAAAACCCATCATGCCAAGTGTCCAGCTTCAAAGCCGGGGCTGCTGATGACATGTAGGCCCTTTGAGTACTTTCTAACACGTGGCGCACATGCATGGAAAGTTGAAGGTGGGTCCAGCTGGCCTCGGCCGCAACAGAACAAATCTTCAAGTGGTCTAATTTAACGAATCAAAAGAGAACAGACGGGGCATCATCCCAATTGTTGCTTTCACGTGGTCTTTGGGGGCATGGACGGCTTAGGATGATAAAAATGTTACTCCATATATTGAAAAATTCATAATACTTCATTCGTCCCATTTTCATTGTCCATTATTTCTTTTGTCACTTTTGTATTTATTACATATATCTTTCAATCTATAATATTTTTCATGATTTTGACATCTTTGTATTATAAAACAAATTGATATCTATCAAATAAGATCCATATTGCATATTTTTGGAGATTCACATTTGAAGATATAAGCGATTGAAAACGGACACGAACATCAAAAAAGGACAATGAAAATGGGATGGATTATTTTATTTTATTTTGTTGAGTTATAGTATGATCACCTTAAAAATTTGAATGAATTTTCATTTACTTGATCTTCATATAACTGATTCAGTGCTGTTGTGTTGACAATATGAAACAATATCAAATTATACGCAAAAACATACTCCATCCATTCGGTTCCATCTTGATAGTTTCCTTAGAAAAGACGTGTAATCTTTGGTTCAAAAAATAAAGTGCTTCCGTACATGATTTTTTTTTTTGAGGTTTTTCGCACCAAATTAAAAAATCCAAAAATTTATGAACGGAACTATTCTATGTTTTGATTAAAAAATTACACGTCTTTTTGTAAAAAAACTATCATTTTGGAATGAAAGAATTACAAAATTTTAGCGCAATTTTAACTCTGACATTTACTAGCCAGCAAAATAATTAATTACTAACGTAATATTTTTTTTTTTACACAAGTCTCTGAAATAGGCACAAAGACTTCGACATTTATCAATGTACGTACATTGTAAAGTATGGATTTTTATAATTTATCTCGAAAGGTGTTTAAGAATCAAATATATATAGTTGTATCTGTGACATTTTTCCCGCGTCTCTCTCTCTCTCTCTCTCTCTCTCTCTCTCTCTCTCTCTCTCTCTCTCGCGTATGAAACAAGAGAGATGATTTCTCCTTGGATGAAAACTTCCGTTTACTAGGACTTTCCTAGTTCCTTCGTAGCAAAACCCTAGACCATTTATTTTTGAACGGCGCTAAATCCTAGACCATGGTCCATGTTCGGCACCAACACCAATTCACTTGGCCAAACAGTTGAGTCTGAATGCAGTAATATCTCAAATCAATTTGAAAAGTCCCAAGACTCCACATTGACCGGAAAAAACCATAATTGTTCCTCATCCCGATTCCAACGATGCGGAACAGATGCATCGTATTCTCAAATGCACTGGTTTTTTCGAAGGCCATTGATGTCTTATGGCAAAAAAATCAGAACTTCTCTTTCGTTTACAGGTATCGCCAATTCGGTGTAATTTCGTGCATAACGATATCCATTTGATACATTCGAATTGAATTTGCGTCTGTTGAAAGCCAACATTTGTGTTTTGATGCGCGTAAGCTGGCCCGGACGCCAGAGTTATAGTAAAATGAAACACGCTCATGTTTGGGGTTAGAGGTGTTTTTGAGTGACCATGTAGATTAAAAAGAAAAAAACGTCCATGTTCTTAGTTAGAGGTGTTTTCTAGTGAAACCGTAGATTATGCAAAACTGAGAGAGGATTTTGGGTAGGTAATCCAATCAGTCAAGTACGCTGTTTTGGTTATCCTTCGACTGGAATTAGATAGAGGAGATGGAAAGGAGTGGAAGGGGGAGAGAGGAACAAGAGAAGTTTCCGGGTTCGATAACTAAGGACTTCTCTATTGGACTTTTAAGGCTTACCTCTGTTTTGATCATATATGTTGTGAGCGTGGTTGTTGGGTTCAGCTTGAGTTCGCATATATATCGGTTTTTTAGCTTACAGACAAATCAATCATATAAGAATTCTACAATGGCGCCTATGCCGGCTACTACCGGTAGTAAGAACTCAAGCGTTGTTTTGAAATACGAGGAGGAGGATTGCTTAAGCATGGGTGGTAGCTTTATTAGTTTGAAGAATCTGATGGATGGCATGTCGGATGAGGAGCTATTTTGGAGAGCTTCTACGATGCCGAAGAAGGTAGAGTACCCTTGTGATAGAGTGCCTAGAGTGGCGTTTATGTTCTTGACAAGGGGTCCGCTGCCAATGTTGCCGTTATGGGAGAGGTTCTTTGAAGGCCACGAGAAGCTATTCTCGATCTATGTGCATGCACGCCCAGGATACGAGCTCAATGTATCGAATACATCTGCTTTTTATGGACGCCAAATCCCTAGTCAGGTATGTATCACTTGAACATGAATCTGTCTTGTTAATTTTTTTGACCATGTACATTTGTGTTGAGTCTGTCAACAGCATACACTGAGTTAGTCAAAGACAAGTATTTAGATTTTAAGTACAGATATTTTGGTTTGAGTTTTCCGAAATGCTTTTTATGCAAGTGATGGATTTAGCTTATCAATTGAAGATCTAATTGAGAATTGATCCAATCTGCTTGAATATGTACGGTGCAATAGATGGCACACGAGCCAAGTTAATTTTTCGAATGGGAGAAGTAAAAATGTGATTTTCTCTGATGTTCCTGGCACTTGACTTCACATCAACTACACTTACCCAACATCACCAGCACGTCTCACATTGAGGTGCTTCCAAGCATTTTCTGAAATACTCCATAAACTAAGAGAAAATGAGAAGAGAAATATATACAAGTAATGAAAACTCCCAAAGAAAGGAAAACGGAAGCATCAACTTCTTTTTTCTCTCCAATCCCTCCAGCCTAAGAATCATGGACATGTCTACTGGTTGCACGTATCTTACCTGACACCGCAGAGTCGGACACCAATTTCTTGGTATATTTTGTTTAGTCAGGCACATTGATGCTTGAGGATGTGTTGGGCATACTCTTGGCTTATAGTCAAAATTTATTTTATTTAGTTCATGAATACTCATATAATGACTCTTGATTTCTATCTTTATAATGTTAATGCTCTGTTTGTGTTTTTCATAGTTTAATTGGATACAAACAATGTCCTTTACTTTTATATGAATTCCAAAGAATTCGTGTGTAATTGTATATAATGTAATAAAATTGACATGTCCCTAACATGTTTGTGTCCTAGTTTATGGAGAAATGACATGTCCACTTGTCGTGTTTGTGTCCCATGTCTGTATCCGTGCTTCTGAATCTTCGCCATCAAGTGCATGAATTTTTCCTAGAGTGAGTAATTGCACTTTCTAAGGGGATAGAAGAATTTAATAAATTAGCTTGCCTGAAACGTGTTAGCAATGTCAAACCGATTGAGTGGTGTTATCATTTTCTACACCGGTGCTGGACAACTCTGTCATTGACTATTTGTTGATGGTAGAATACGAAGGGTATGGATCTAACATAGCCCTTAATTGTAGAAATCAATTCGCTATCCAGTTCTAGATCCCAAAAATCAGAATCAAGAATAAGGAATGCATTTTGGATACCAGATTCACTGTTCGAAACTGACAAATACAGATTTGCAGGAGGTGTTTTCTGCAATATAAAAATACAAGGAGTATCAACTGGAATCAAATCTGAATCTATAGTTTATAAGTGGGTAATCACCTCTTAAACTAAGGCAATTTGCCTGCCTATGTTACATGGGCTTTTCGAAATGTATAATCATGTGTCTGACACTCTAAACTCTTGGGTAACGGTATTCGATGAGTGTCTAAGTTCATCCGCATCACGTAGCGTTGCACGAAACTCTCGTATCATGCATGAAATGTTCTTTGGCAACTCTTAAGCATCAATGTCATCTACCTTTGTAAAAAAGTGTAATGCATACTAACGATATGAGAGCCCGTTCCACTTTCTCTTCTTTTTTCTAAAGTTCTTTTTTTTCAAATTTCAAACTCAAATATAATGAAAATGCAAAATAATTTTATGATTTTTTTTGCACCGTATTAAAGATCTCAATGAGATCTATTGTACACAAGCGATTGTTCTGTGGTAAAATTTTTCTGTATAATGACACAGGCATGGGTAATTATCCTGTACTCACATAATACTTTGTGCTTGTTTCATGATTTTCATCTTTATAAACCGGTTTACGCTTGAATGAGTTTAGACGTGTCTTGGACCTTCCGATGTAACAATTAGATGAATCCAACAATTAGCATACCTGTATCTGACACCGGCACTCGAGTCTATTGTACACAAGCGATTGTTCTGTGGTATTTTTCTGTATAATGACACAGGCATGGGTAATTATCCTGTACTCACATAATACTTTGTGCTTGTTTCATGATTTTCATCTTTTGGTTTAGCTTGTGAGTTTAGACTGTCTTAGCATTTCCTACTCTAGTATTTACCACTTGCAATCTTTCACCTCCAATCGTTTTTCACCTTTCAGCATGTTGAATGGGGATCGGGATCACTAGTTGATGCAGAGAGGCGGCTTCTAGCTATCGCTCTGCTTGATTTCTCAAACGAGCGGTTTATGCTTCTCTCGGAGAGCTGCATTCCCATTCAGAACTTCCCCACTGTGTACCAGTACCTCACCGGATCCTCCCACAGCTTCGTGGAGTCATACTATAATCCCGCCCGATACCGACGCTGGATGTGGCCCACTATTAGTTCTTCAGACTGGCGGACTGGGTCCCAGTGGTTCGAAATGAACCGTGTTTTGGCTACTACAATAGTCTCAGATACCAAGTACTACACCGTTTTTAGAAAGCATCCTAAACGCTCTTTTCACCCAGAGGAGCACTACATTCAAACTGTACTCCACATGTTTCATGGATCCCTTAATGAGAACCGGACCGTGACGTGGGTTGACTGGTCAACCGCTGGCCTACATCCTGCGACCTTTGGGAAAGCAAATATTACGGAACGTTTTGTGCAGTCGATAAGGAATAATGGGACTTTGTGTTCGTATAATTCGGGGAAAACATCTGTTTGTTACCTATTTGCTAGGAAGTTTGAACCTAGTGCACTGGAGCCCTTGCTCAACCTCAGCTCGTCAGTGATGGAATTTTGAGACCTTTTAATTTTGGGGGAGATAAGGTTTTTCGTTTTCTACCATTTGTTAGAGTCACCCCTGGATTTTTCGGTAGGGATTTTAGTGTTCCATTGTCTGTTTGGGTGGTTTGTCAATTATACAATGTGCAGCAGATCAGGTAGATACTTTTGGTTCGGAATGGGCGGACCCACACTAGGGCAAGCGGGGTTACCTGACTCCACTGAGTTCCGAAATATCCCTCGAGTAAGTATAGTTTTAAGGATTATTTTGTAATTTTGTCCAAAAAGATAATATTCTCGTCTTAAAGATCTCACGGAATTTACAATTCTTGTCTTCTTTGATTGTAACGTTATGCAAAGAACTCAATTGTTTTTTCTCTCTCCACAGAGTAATTAGGACAAACAAAGTAGGACGGAATTGTTGTACAGATATCGAAAATGACAAAGAAAAGAGGAAGGATAGAGTAATTAGTATAAACTTAGATCTTATTGAAATGTGTTATGTTTCAACTTTTTCTTTTCTATAATTGTGAAGAGAAATTTGAAAAAAAAAAAAACTGCCATAAGTATTATCAATTTCAACAACAATTTTCCTTAGCAACGGTAGATGATTTATGAACTAATTTATGAACAGTTTCTACTCTTTGTTTTTCATTTTTGTATAATTCAAATTATATGTGTTATAGATATTTGATCTAATTGCAACTAAATCATGGATCCGCCCATACTTCCTCAACCCCATTGGGAGGACTACTTATTTTGGTTGAAACTCTGATAGAGAAATACTATGAACAATTTCAAAAGATTCAAAAAGAAGGAAAAAATCAATGCCAAAGTTCCATTTTATGGTGGATCACTGAATAAGTTACGACCTATATTTTTTGAAAATCAAATTGGTGAGTGAAGGATGAGTTACTGGTTTAACTATTGGGTCAATCAGATTGAATCGTGATGCAGTTAGTACATAATTTTGTAAAAGCATCAATAAATAATTTTTTTTTTACCGTTGGGTATATAAAAATACTACTAAAACAAATATAAGTGAACCGCTAAATTTCTCTTATTTTTACAAGATAGACCAATTATGTGCATAAATCGGTTTTGGGTGTTTACCTACCATAACATGGACCGGTTGAAGGTTCAAAGAGTTAATCGGTCGGTCCGGTTTTTAGAACATTGGTTACATCTATTCTTGAATTTTCAATTAAAAATGAGAAGATAAGAACACCATTAATTAAGACAATCAAAAAACCTCAAAATGATGAGGTTTTGGTGGACATTAAGAGTAGGCTGCACTGGATCTTTTCTCGTGATCGACCGTCCCAGATTTATGTGCTTCAGGTTGCCAGTTGTGCCACTTGTCGCCGACCAACACTTGAGTATCGAGAAAAGTCGTCCCGGTACCACAGAGAGAGAAATGATTGGATGATACCGGTTTGACCTAAACTATTTCTATGCGTTGAAATTCTGATGGTTGGAAGTCAATTTAAGCGCCTACACATTGACGGAACATTCTTGTATAGTACTCCCTCCGTCCCATTTTCATTGTCCATTATTCCTTTTTCACTTTTTTGTCTCTTGCGTATATCTTTCAATCTATAATATTTTTCATGATTTTGACATCTTTGTATTATAGAACAAATTGAAATCTATCAAATAAGATCCATATTGCATATTTTTGGAGATTCACATTGAAAGATATAAGCGATTGAAAACTGCACGAATATCAAAAAAAGACTATGAAAATGGGACGGAGGGAGTAATTTGATCGTGACTGGGCACGCTTTGGGCTGACCACCATTTGAATATGGAAATGGTCTTGCTATTGTTAGCTCATATATACGCTTCAACGAATGGAATTTGATGTCAAATTTAGCAAAACTGCTGGTGTAGATCATAATCATGGGCTATGCCCACAACATCCGATTAGGCTATTTAAATACAAGGAAAATATTTAATATGATGCTATAAGATATTTATCACATATTTTTAAATTCAAGGATTTTTCATACCGCTTAGAATCATACGCAGTGTTTTAAAAATATCTCGTATCATATATGTCGTAAAAAAGTAGCTTCATTTTAAAATTTGAAGTGTTTGGACTCTCTACATCATTTGTATGTCACCTAAAAATAATTATCATTTTAAAAATACGGTTAAGCACTACAGTTTTGACATCAATAAAAACGATTTTGCCATTATCATTTCTCTATTTTTAAACTATCAATAGTATAAATATATCACCCCTAATTTATACTACCACAAGTAAAATCAGAGCTATACGAAATAAAAAATCCAAAAGTAATGTAAAAATTACAATTTTTTACTACAGTCAATATTTGGGTGAAAAAATAGTTTTAATGTTATTTTATTTTATTTTACACCATTTAAAAGATGTCATATATCAAATATAAGATTTATATTGTAATTATTTTTTAAATTTTAATACATCCATTTTTTGTTTTTTCCGTCTCCCGTCTCTCTCTGTCGTACGGAACTTGATCGATTTTGGCTTCTCCTCTCCTGAGAAAAAAAAAACCCTTCCATTTCCTACGACTTCCCTAGTTCCTTGGTAGCAAAACCCTATTTGCTGCCAAGGCCAAATTCATTTCGTCGAATCTCAATTCAGCAAAGATCTCAAATTCGATTTCGAAGGGTCCCAAGACAATGTTTTGACCACAAAACCTAACCGTTCCTCCTTCCGATCCAACGATGCCGAACAAGTTCATTCATACATTTTTCGAAGGCAATAAACGTCTCAAGGCAAAAGAATCAGATCTTCTTTCCTTTACAGGTATCGCCCAGCTCCGTCTAATTTTCATGCATTACGACATCTGTTTGATGATACACTCGATGTGAATTTTGCATCTGCTGAAAGCCAAACGTTCGTGTTTCGGTGCGGGTAGGCTTGCCCGGACACCTGAGTTATAAAAAGAGACACGCTCGTTTTTTGGGTTAGAAGTTGTTTTTTGAGTGACCCTGTAGAGAGGATGCAAAAGTGAGAGAGGGTTTTTGGGTGGGTAATTCAATAAGTCAAATACGTTTTCGTTGTCCTTCGATTGGAATTAGGTAAAGGAAATGGCAAGGAGTAGAGGGTGGAGGGAGGAACAAGAGAAGTCTCCGGGTTCGATAACTAAGGACTCCTCCATTGGACTTTTGAGGCTTATCATGGTTTTGATCATATTTGTTGGGGGTGTGGTTATTGGGTTGAGTTCGAGTTCGCATATTGATCGGCATTTTAGCTTACAGGAAGATCAATTGTACAAGAATTATGCAATGGCTCCTATGCCGGCTAGTACTACCAGTATTAAGAACTGTAGCGTTGTTTCGAAATGTGAGAAGGAGGATTGCTTAAGCATGGATAGCTTTCTTAGTCCAAAGAATCTGACGCATGGTATGTCAGACGACGAGCTGTTTTGGAGAGCTTCTTTGATGCCGAAGAAGGCAGAGTACCCTTATGATAGAGTGCCTAAAGTGGCGTTTATGTTCTTGACAAGGGGTCCGCTTCCAATGTTGCCATTGTGGGAGAGGTTCTTTAAGGGCCACGAGAAGCTATTTTCGATCTACGTGCATGCACTCCCAGGATACGAGCTTAATGTATCGAATACATCTGCTTTTTATGGACGTCAAATCCCTAGTCAGGTATGTATCGCTTGAATATGAATCTTCTTGTTAAGTTTCTTTGACCATGTTACATGAACATTTGCGCTGATGGTACTACTCATTGAATTAATCGAGATATGTATTTAGACTTTCAATTTGGATATTTTGGTTTAAGTTATCTGAAATGCTTTTTATGCAAGTGATGGATTTAGCTTATCAATCGAACCCATCTGCTAGAATACGTATAGTGGAATATATTGCAGATGAGCCAAGTTAGCTATTTGGATGGGAGAAGTACAAATCTGATTTATTTCCTAATGTTCCTAGTTGTAAGACAACACTTACCTTCACATCAACAACACTTAACTTCATCAATTGACATCTCAGGTTGAGGTTCTAATCTGCAGTTAGAAGGTTGTGAATTGCCTCTTCATTTTCTGAATTACTATATAATAAGAGAAAATGTGAAGACAAATAAATACAAGTACCGAAAACTCCCAAAGAAAGGAAAACGGAAGCATCAAACACCAATTTCTTGTGATATTTTGTTTAGTCAAACTCATAGCGGATACTCTAGGACCAGATGGGCGGGGAGTCGGGGACACGTTGAGGACACATTAGGAGGTGAATTTCAGTTTTAAAAAGTTGTCTTAGAATCAAAATTTCTATTATTTAGAGTCACGGATACTCTCATTTGATGATTCTTGATTTATATTTTTATAATGTATAATGCTCTCTGTGTGTTTTTTACATTTTAATTGGATAAAAACGATGTTCTTGACTTTTATATGTATTCCAAGGATACATATATAATTTCATATTTTACGATCTAGTTTATCGAGAAATGATGTGTCCACTTGTTGTGTCATCTCTCACGTCTGCATCTGTGCTTCTTAGCCCTGAGCCACACACTATGAGGCCTATGAGCCAACTTTTCTCCGAGTGAATGATTGTGATTTCAAAGAGGGTAGAATTTGGTAAATAAGCTTTGCCTGAATTATCTCTTGGCAATGTCAAACTGATTTGTGTGCTGCTGTTGTTTTCTACACTGTTGCGGAACCACTTTGTCAGTGACTATTTGTTAAGGGTCGGGTATAATGGGTATGGATCTAACCTAAGAAAAGCATGAACACATCTACGGTCCTTTCCCGTATCAAACTTTTAATTTTAAACAAAGGCTTTTCAACCCCTTCAAAGCATCTCCAGTTTCTTGCACGCCAAATAACCCACATCTAACAAAGAGAGATCATGGCACAACCTTGCTTCCTCCTCCTTCCCACTCTAGCACCTTTCCAAGCAATTAAGAGTTCCATCACAGTCCTTGATAAGACCCATTTCATACCAAACCTGGAGAAAACCAAAGTCCAAAGCTCTAATCCAAAATGTATTTTGGTTACAATTTTCACTGCTCAAAATTAATACAGTAAATAAGTATGAGGAGCATCATCTGGAATCAAATCTGAATCTATAGTTTATAAGTGGTTAATCACCTACTCTTGGGTAAGGGTATGAGATGAGTTTCTGACTTTTTTAGCTGGACATTGACCAAGAAAGCATGTTGAGTATATTAAAGTTCATCCTTCATCGTAGAACGTTACATGAACCTCTCGTATCATGCACACCTATAAGCATCATCTACCTCAGTTACAAAATGCATCTGTGTACTAATAATATGAATACTTTACTGTGTCTTGGTGCATTCAACCTGAGAATTAGATGAATCCAACACTTAGCATACTTGAATCCG
Organism: Rhododendron simsii; assembly: GCA_014282245.1. Taxonomy (NCBI): domain Eukaryota; kingdom Viridiplantae; phylum Streptophyta; class Magnoliopsida; order Ericales; family Ericaceae; genus Rhododendron; species Rhododendron simsii. The sequence continues at coordinate 24,296,913 of CM024963.1, forward strand.
ACACCTGCACTCAGTTTATGTGACACAGTTGATTGTTCTGTGGTAATTTTTTTGTATTGTGACTTAGGCTTGGGCTTATAACTAGACTCCTATAATTTTTTGGTGTTTCTTCTTCATTTTTGTGATCAATATTGATGAACCCTCCCATGACCATCTCTCATATTTTGCATGCTTTCTTGTTTCATCTGAGTTTAGACTGTCTGAACATTTCCTGCTATAGTATTTACCTGTTGCAATCTTTCATCTCCAATGATCTTTCACCTTTCAGCATGTTGAATGGGGGACGGTATCATTGGTTGATGCAGAGAGGCGGCTTCTAGCCAATGCTCTGCTTGATTTCTCCAACGAGCGGTTTGTGCTTCTCTCAGAGAGCTGCATTCCCATTCAGAACTTCCCCACTGTGTACCAGTACCTCACCAGATCCTCCCACAGTTTCGTGGAGTCATTCTATAATCCCTCCAAAGATGTGCGGGGCAGATACAGCCGTTGGATGTGGCCCACTATTAGACCTTCAGACTGGCGGAAAGGGTCCCAGTGGTTCGAAGTCAACCGTGTTTTGGCTGCTATAATAGTCTCAGATACCAAGTACTACTCCATTTTTAGAAAGTATTGTACACCCTCTTGTTACCCGGATGAGCACTACATTCCGACTTTCCTCCACTTGTTCTATGGATCCCTTAATTCGAACCGGACCGTGACGTGGGTTGATTGGTCAATTAGGTCCCCTCATCCAGCGGCCTATGGGAAGGCAAATATTTCTGAACATTTTGTACAGTCGTTAAGGAATAATGGGACTTTGTGTTCGTATAATTCGGTGAAAACATCTGTTTGCTACCTATTTGCTAGGAAGTTTGAACCTAGTGCACTGGACTCCTTGCTCAACCTCAGCTCATCAGTGATGAAATTTTGAGACTTTATTTTGGGAGAGAATGTTTTTCGTTTTCAACTTTTCTTGCAGTCACCCCATATTTTTTGGTAGGGATTTTTGTGTACCATTGTATGTTTTGGTGGTTTGTCAGTTACAATGTACAGCACATCAGGTAGACAATTGTGTTTCCTCAACCACATTGGGAGGACTGCTTGTTTTGGCTGTAACTCTGGTAGAGAAATCTAAACAATTTCAGAAGAAGGAAAACATCAATGTCATTGCCAAGTTCCATTCTGTGAATTCATCTTCCATCTCTGTGTATCTGAACATTATTGCAGCTTGGTTCCAAACAATGTCTCGACAACGGAGGCAGGAGATCCAAAAATTTGCAAAAGAGAACTCATGTAGTTTATTTATTTGCAGTCTGAAGCAGAGTACAGCTTGCGGTTTGATTTTCGACACAAAAGTTAGAAACTGGTTTTCCAACAAGAAAAAGTCTAGCCGCAAGGATCGAAATTCGAAACACAACAGTTCAATATCTGAGATCTCACTAGCTCTTTTTTTTTTAAAAGAGGAGATCTCATCAACACTTGCATTGAACGGGATTATTTGTGATTTTCAGAATCTCTTTTTACTGTTGCAAGTTTCCGATTCGCTTGAATAGAATCGATAATCGGGTGAATATAATGGACCAAGAGGTAATATTCATCCGCTTGAAAGTAAATTCAACTACAAGAAGTGTCGCAGACACATCGGAGGTGGGTCCGCTCCTAAGCACAGGTTTACAAGGCAATTATGTAGGGATAAATAAAAGCCCAAAATAAGGGCCAATTTTTTTTTTCCCGGTTCTCATATTGGGTAGAAAAAAAGGGGCTCGAATTAAAGAGGTCCAGTTTGGTAACCAGAGGGTGTTTGGAGCTATTTTTTTTTTTTAAAATTGTAGATACTAAATTGCACATTAAATTTTTTGAATTATAATGAGAATCTGTACAACTATTTAAATGATATGTGCATAACAGAATTTGATAAAATGACTTCGTGAGTGAAAGCATAGTCAAAATTCAAAAGTTCATCCATTTTTTAACATTTTCGCAAGGGGAAATGATTTTAGTACTCCCTTTTATACATTTTTTTTATTAGTCCCCTTTTATACATTGACACTCCCTTTTCTTGTCTTTTAGCCATTTTCGATTATGCATTCTCTAGTTCATCTCTGGTAATGTTTATCTGCAAAGGAAAATGATTTAAACACTTCCCTGATATACATTTTTTCTTATTTCTGTATTCATATAAAATTACTAAATTACCTTTATCTCTTGAGTTGCTTCTTCCATATTAAGGATAATTTGATACTTTCACGTGAATAAAATCAAAAAGAAGAGTGCCAACGGATAAAATGGGATAGTCAAAAATCATTTCCCTTTCGCAAAATCCACTTCATAATCAGCTCCCTACCAGTCAAAACCTGAAAAACGCACAATGCAAAATTCATTTATGGGCCGGGCAAAGAAGCCCTAAGGCCGAATTCGGTATCAGAGGCCCAACTCAATGGCTGGATCAAATTTGGAAAAAAAGAAAACTAGAAAGGAAAATGAGAATTTACTCCTCGGGGCTTGTTCTGCGCCCTAATCCCCAAATTGATTTCGCATCATCAGCCGCTGATGATCACTGAATAGTCTCGTAAATTTGTTATTGAAATCTCTACTTCCATGGTCACAGAAATTCACGGCGGGAGGCTGCTTTGCTAACTTGTCGGCTCTCAAAAAAAAAAAAAAACTGTTACAATTATAGGGGAGTGGATTTTCAAGGTACGATCCATCTTCTGGTATATAAATATGGTTTTGTATGTTCTGCTGGATAGTTATTTATGTTTGTAGTGGTGATTTGCTGAATGCAAGTGGAAAGATGGTGATTTAGTATCACATTGGGTGTTCTATGGTAGTGGTAGTTTACAACTGAGAATTCAGGGCTCCTGAGCGCCACCATGTGCTGCTTCAGGTCCTTTTTTTCACAATGTGTGCCGGAGTCATGCACTTGGTGGTGGAGTCCACACCGATGTGGGGTGGAGAAAGCAAGGGCGGAACCAAGAATTGATTTTACCCCGGGCTAACCCAAAATCAGTGTTTTCAATTATATAGATCGTATTGGGATACGTATCGCATATCTTAAAGATACGTTGTTGGAAGAGTAGAAATTTCTATTGTTCAGTTGAACAAGATTTTTGGAAAAGAGAGAATACTAAAAGAGTGGGGAATTAGACACTTGAACTCAACCTTTTTTTTTGGTTGATACAAAATAGGTAGAACTCATTCATATTTATTCTACTCCATGGAAGACTCTGGTACAAGGATATTTTCATACAAGATAAACTTTGAGATAATTCTAGAATTACACATGACTAATTCTCACAAAAAAATCTAGATATTTCACAAGTATATTCTAGAGTTTTTAAAGCTAAATATTTTAGAATTCCTAAAAACTAGATAACATTTATATTTTCTTCAATAATATCTTCTATCTTTGGGTTTTGTCGATTGGACTTGTTTGGACATAACTTTCTTGTATCAAATACTAAATTTCGTGTATACTTCAACAATGTTAATCATAATTAATAGACAATTAAAAAGTAGATACACCAAATACCACCTACAAATTATGGTTACATTTTAAAAAAAAATTAAGATGCAAAATTTCAAGTCTCTCAATTAGAACCTATTACATTAAGGTTTTCTATACCCTTTGTTAGGAAAAAAAAAAGAGTCAAGCAAAATACAATCAAAGTATGGTTCTTTCTTCTATATAAGCCATACGTTGAGGCTGGATGTCTATCAAATGGTTTGAAAGATTCCATAATTAGATCAAACGGCTTAGATTATGCATTCGGGGTTCCACTTCTTGAAATAAAGTCCAACTTTTTCTCAAAAAAAAATCAGATGATACGTACCGAATTAGAATACGTGTATAAATCGTAGGATACACGGTCGTATAGTGTAATTTCTATACAAAAGGGATAGAGGGTGGAATACGTACCGTTCTCCGAATGAGACAATGCAAATCGTAGTATACATGTCATGTATTGTAGGTTTTTAGCAATTATTGGCAAAATGGTGTATATAGTATGCATACGGATACGGGCAATCTCTAATAAATAAAGTTCATAATCCAATCCATGCACTGTACGTATGGCTAGTATCATCATACCATTGACCTTACATATTGTGAACTAGTGCTTGCCCATGCCTAAAGGTATAGCTCGAACGCTCACTTAAAGTTCTACCGTATATGAGTTTTACTTCCATAAAATCAATATGGATTGTATCGATTACCATATATATCAACTAAAGTTCTGCTTCCATAACAAATAAAATCAATCCAAAATGAATCGTTTTAGATAAGTAAGTGTTTGAAAACTTGATCTTAGCCGTTGGTAGTGGATGATCTAGATTTATAGATACTCTTAATACTTGCTAACCATAGGATTTAGAAATGAAGGTCTAGGTTTATAACTACGTATATAAGATTCAAAAATTGAGCTCTGTTATTATATAGATGTTCAGATTGTAACGAGTGTGAACATTGGATATCTATTTTTTAGGAGTTAATATAGTGGTGTCTTTAAATACATAATATGAAAAAGTCGCTCCCAAAAAAATTCTTGGACATCAACAAATCTCAAAAAATGCTTCAGATTTTTTTGTTGTTATTACATTATAATTTAAACCTAAAAAAATAAGATTGTAAGAATAAAAAATTTAAGCACACAAAGCCCAATTTTTGGGTTTAGCATAAACCCTAAATGTCAGTCCTTCGCCCGATTTGAAAGATGGTAGCTTAATGAACCAATTTTAATCAACATCTTGACCAATGAATAGTTTGAAGTCGCTTTTTAGGGTTTTTCCTGTGCATCCGAATCAAAAGATTGAGCACCATGAGATTTCATGAAATTCCTTGAGTCAATTTAACTGAGTTTTCAGCTCTAAACAATCAACAACAACCCCTGCCCTTGACGGTAGTAGAAAGGGAGAGTATAGGAGAGAAAGTAGGAAAGAGGGAGAGAAAATAGGTGGGTGGAATGAGTTGGACTAAAAAAAATGAATTAAGCAAAACTTGTTCATATGTATACAATCCGGATCCCCCGAGGGATCCCGGATTTGAGTGTGGTGCGGGACTTTCATGTGGTTCGTTGGATTGAAATCAAACGGCCAGGATAAGAGATGGCATAAAAACCCCAAGTAATTACACTTTGCCCCTAAAGCCCTCACACTTCCCCCCTTTGAGCCATTCACGCAGAACACAGAGAGAAAGAGAGAGAGAGGCGACGCAAGAGAAACGAAGAACGAAGCTGCTGTCGACGATTGAAGCCCGACGAACGAACGAATATTCACCCAATCGTTCGTTCGAAGATCCACCGAGGTTTTTCTGTCATCTTTTTCTCTCGGAAAAAAAAAAAATTTCTGGATCGTAAGAAAATTTTTCTCAAAATGACCTAGGCTATAGCCTACCTTAGCCTTCAAGTACTTCCGCCCTTGGGAGAAAAGGACGTGGAGCGCCACATGGCCTTGGTGGTGCTCCGGAAGCACTCATTGATTTTTCGTAGTTGACCATTCAGCACATAGAAAATGGAATCTCACATTTGTCATAGTCGAAATGAGAAAAAGACCATTGTGGGTGAAAACCATTGTAGTCACGTTTTTTTCCCCCTTGGGTGCTTTGGAATGGCAATAGTCATAGTTTGTTAAAAAGCCAAGATTCACATTTTGTTACTGGCTGTGAACAGTTTCAAGTAGCGCTTAAATAATTGCATTGCCTTGGTAATATCCAGTGGTTAACCATTTTCGAGGAATTAGTTTGGTCCCATAGAGAAGAATCTTCAATTACCCTATAACTGGATTTTCTCAGAACAATCCACTGGAATGGTATGAGAATTGAGAAGAAACGTACACTTTTTTACGCATTTCATTGTGGCGTAGATGCCTAGATGGCGTGCCTTTGGGACCGAGCTATTTGTTAAAGATTCTAATCATTTTTCTTTTTTTTGGTGACATCTATAGGGCTGAAAATGTTGTTACCTTAGAGTTGGGTAGTTATTAAGAAGTATATGATGTCTGAGGAAGCTGGGGAGATGATGGTGATGTATGATGATCCCTCAGATCAAAGATCTTTGTCTCTGGATGATACAAGTAGCACGGAAGAATCACCAGATGAAACCAGGCTCTCCCTAGAAACCACAAGTGACACAGTTCCTTACATAGGGCAGAGGTTTGGTACTCATGATGCCGCTTATGAATTCTATAGCGAATTCGCCAAGGGATGTGGCTTCTCAATCCGGCGGCATCGCACAGAAGGAAAAGATGGGGTTGGTAAAGGGCTTACAAGACGCTACTTTGTCTGTCACCGTGCTGGCAACACTCCGGTAAAAAATTCAAATGAAAACAAACCACAAAGAAACCGAAAATCCTCCAGGTGTGGATGCCAAGCGTATTTGCGGATAAGCAAGACAACAGAATTAGGAGCGCCAGAATGGCGTGTTACCGGCTTTGCAAACCACCATAACCATGAACTCTTGGAGCCAAATCAAGTCCGTTTCCTTCCAGCTTACCGCACCATATCGGATACGGATAAGAGCCGGATACTCATGTTTGCCAAGACTGGGATTTCAGTGCAGCAGATGATGAGGCTCATGGAGCTTGAGAAGTGTGTGGAGCCTGGATATTTGCCGTTCACTGAGAAGGATGTGAGGAACTTACTTCAATCGTTTAGGAAAGTGGATCCGGAGGATGAGAGCATAGACTTGTTAAGAATGTGCAGAAACATCAAGGACAAAGATCAGAACTTCAGATATGAGTTTACGCTTGATTCAAACAATCGGTTGGAGAACATTGCCTGGTCATATGCTTCATCGGTCCAGTCGTATGAGATCTTTGGCGATGCAGTGGTGTTCGACACAACACATCGCTTGACTGCTTTTGACATGCCTCTCGGAATTTGGGTTGGAATGAATAATTATGGCATGCCTTGTTTCTTCGGTTGCATGCTTTTGCGAGAGGAAAACTTGAGGTCATTCTCTTGGGCTTTGAAGGTAAACAAGTGAAAACATGATATTCTTCCTTGTCAATAAACTCACTGTTGCTCTCAGTTGGTAGGTGTTAATATGTTCTGGATTCTGATCTTAGGCCATCATCAGCTTGATGAATAATAGCGTGGGTTCATCCAATTCTTTTTCCTGAGTGGTAGGGATATCATTAATTTTCTCTCCTTTTCCCTTCTCCGAAGATGCATTTGGGGATCTTTTACCTCTAAAAAATGCAAAAGATATTATGTGAAATGCTAACAGGCCCCCTTGTGGATGTGCTTGACTGTCAAATTGTTTGCTGTTCCCAGTATTCAAATTGGACAGAAAGATCTCATTTTTGGTTGGAATCTATTATAATTGTCGAAAGAAACTTCCCTGCAATTGCACATTGTTCTGCTTATTTCCCCCAAAATTTTCTGCATAATAACTTTTCAACTAAAATTCATGCTGATATCCTATTTTTGTTTTTGGAAATGCCGCAGGCATTCTTGGGATTCATGAATGGGAAGGCTCCACAAACATTATTAACTGACCAAAATATGTGTCTCAAAGAAGCAATCTCAATGGAGATGCCGGCTACTAAACATGCGCTTTGCATTTGGATGATCGTGGCAAAGTTCCCATCCTGGTTTAATGCTGTTCTTGGGGAGCGTTACAATGAGTGGAAGGCTGAGTTCTATCGACTCTATAATTTTGAGGCGATTGAGGATTTTGAACTAGGGTGGAGAGACATGGTCAATTGCTTTGGGCTGCATACTAACAGGCATATTACCAATTTGTTCGCCTTAAGGTCTCTATGGGCATTGCCATACCTGAGAAGCCATTTCTTTGCAGGGATGACTACAACTGGCCAGTCAAAGTCAATTAATGCTTTCATTCAAAGGTTTTTGAGTGCACAAACCCGGCTCGCACACTTTGTTGAACAAGTATGTTCTCCTATTCTTATTTAAGTGGATCAATATTGTTTGTTTATGGGGATGGACACATATTGTCTTGCACAATTTTGTCTTTATTTGGACATTATCTGGATTAGCATTTGTTTGCAAAAATTGAAGACACTGATCGACAAAATCGAATTTTGCCTTAGGCGCACCTTATCCTCCTTGAGTAATGACGAAAGAGGTATTTGCATGTCTGCTGATCTCTTTGGCATGTTTAGCTTGCCTGCATGGCAGCTACTGTGCCCTGAGCCCTAGTGTTTGAAATGGTTTCTGCGAACTTCAGTTGAAAGAAAAAGTAGTAGTGAACTGATACAGTTACTAATAAGCTAACCATCCATTGGCGTATCGTAGGATCAAAGCCTCCACTCCTTGCATGTCCCACGTTGACAGGTGGGATGTGATTGTAAATTCTGACTGAGTTTAAAATTTACCAATAACCACCCTTCGCCTCCTCTTCATCAATCTAATGTTTTATTTTTATTTTTTGAGAACAAGCAAGAACATCAACGACGTTAGGTAGGAGAGGGAAGGGACTTTAACTCTAAACCTAAGTGAACTTGGAAAAAGCATCCATCCACTCGTTCTAACTTCCAAGTTCACTTCATCAATGTTTTTGCGTTTGCATACATTCTCTCTTTAGAGGTATGTGTAATGTAGTGTATTGGATATTATATTTCATGCTTTATATTAGGGTTCCCTTGAAAATACTTCCGCTTGGGGATTGGGATATATCTTGTCTCTACCTTTGGTGCAGAGGGAGAGGAGGATGTTGGAAGAGAGAAGTGACACAGGTGAACGGGAGGGAATCCTGAACGATATTTCTAATATCTGTTTTTATTTCTGCTATATTTTGTCTTATTTTATATTTGTTGTACATTTTGAATCATTTCATCAAATATACCCAAGTCCTGGACGAGGTGTCTTGTCACAGTAACTTTTCACGTAACCTATGAGATTTTGCGGTGAATAAACCCGTGATCTGTAGCACTACTGTTTGATTATTGTTCTTCCTAAATCATGTAAAACCGTCTGGATTGGAGAAAATTTGAGAATTTGATGCTGTGAACATAAAAGAGAGCACACTAAAAGTTAGTCACTGTTGCCACTACACACTGTCATGACTTTTGCACACAGGTAGCCGTTGCCATAGATTTTAAAGATCAAGCCGGTGAACAACAAACAATGCAGCAGAACCTCCAAAACATTTGCCTCAAGACAGGGGCACCAATGGAATCTCATGCCGCGGCGATCCTTACGCCTTTTGCTTTTTCCAAGCTCCAAGAACAACTTATTTTGGCGGCACACTATGCCTCGTTCCAGATGGAAGACGGGTTCCTCGTGAGACACCACACGAAGCTCGATGGAGGCAGGAAAGTTTACTGGGTTCCCCGGGAGGGCATTGTAAGTTGCAGCTGCCACCAGTTTGAGTTCTCTGGGATTCTTTGCCGGCACGCCCTTCGTGTCCTGTCTACCGGAAACTGCTTTCAAATCCCAGAAAGGTATCTTCCGCTTCGTTGGCGACGAATAAGCATACCCTCCACAAAGCTCCTTCATTGTGTTCCAAGTGACCATGCAGAAAGAGTTCAGTTGTTGCAGAGTATGGTATCAACTCTCATAACGGAATCAGCTAAGTCCAAAGAGCGGCTTGATATCGCAACGGAACATGTTTCCGTGCTTCTATCTCGGATAAGAGATCAGCCAGTGTTGCCACAAGGTATGAGAGATATCTCCTCCATCCATAGGAATCTTTGAATTTCGTTGACCTATTTATAATCAGTCACAAGCTTTAGAATGGCAAAATGTGGCGATGTCAGGAAGTCAGCTGGTTTTTGTAAGTGCTACAGTTGCCAGACGTTTTCTTTCTCTGTGTAGAAGGGGTGCAAGCTGGCTTCTGGGCTGATATCCCTTGCGTAGAGTTTTTGTTGTTGTTGAATTCAACACAATCACCGAGGGGGGTTGTGTTTCCTAGGCTGAAGGATTTCACACGGAAGCTGTAATGTAAAGGCATCTATGGAAAAGGTATAAATTTTTTGTCTATATATGCATGGTCGAATTTCTCAATTGGAAAGGACAAGAACAGGTCACAGAATCCCACCATATGAGGAGCCCTACCACCATACGAATGGTCGGATTTTTCTTTTCCGAACAAAATATGCTTTTCCAACTGCCAGGATGTTCTCACACCCGACTTCCTTCCGGTCAGCATTTATCATGAATTTGTGGATTTCTGTTGCTTATTCTTACTTTACCTTCATCTTTTATTGCCCTAGAGGAGAATGCTGTGGTTATCACTGTTGGAGCGCCTTCCGCGGTGGTTATCTTGTTGGTTCATTGGCCACTCCACAAAAATTCTTACATTAGATCATTTGATATCTTTGAAACATGTTTGATGATAAGTTCATATGTACCATATGCATATGCTTAACGACAATGCTCTCGTAAATTTGCTCTCATTCATATAGCTCTTTAGTTACTAGAGGAGGTTGGTCCAGACTCCATTAGGCACCCAAAGGCGGAGAAGATAACAATGGTTTGGGCAAATGACTGCCTGGCATGAAACCTGTTAAGTAGGCCATAGGATATAAGGTGTTGATTTGGTTCTAACGTGAAGTTGATTTATAGAAAACCATTCGTTGAATCAGAAGTGAAGCGTGCTCTTTTCAAAATGGGAGGGATGGAAATGGAGATTTTCAGGTCCAGATGGTATTCCAGCAGTCTTCCATTGAAATCAATGGCCCCTGGTGGAGCTGCGATCTAATTTTCTTCTCTACGGCGAGGTTACATGTTGAAGGAGGTAAATAAAACCTTTATTCCCAAGGAAAACACCCCTCAGAATATCCATAATTATCAAGGATCGACCCATTTGCTGATGTTTGTTGTGTATTGTTGGCTAAAGCCTGACTGGGTCATGTTTCTTGATTCGACTTACTTTATCGGCTATCCCAAGCTCTCTCCTCTCGGTTTTTAGGGACGGATGGACAATGCTAGGTACAAAGAAAAAATATCCAAAAATTATCCGAAATAACGTATTTATGACCGGTAATAATAAACATTTATTATCAACCATAAATACCTCTACAAGTGTATTTCAAATGGCGTAGTTACAATAGTTATCATTAATTTTCTCTCCTTTTCCCTTCTCCGAAGATGCATTTGGGGATCTTTTACCTCTAAAAAATGCAAAAGATATTATGTGAAATGCTAACAGGCCCCCTTGTGGATGTGCTTGACTGTCAAATTGTTTGCTGTTCCCAGTATTCAAATTGGACAGAAAGATCTCATTTTTGGTTGGAATCTATTATAATTGTCGAAAGAAACTTCCCTGCAATTGCACATTGTTCTGCTTATTTCCCCCAAAATTTTCTGCATAATAACTTTTCAACTAAAATTCATGCTGATATCCTATTTTTGTTTTCGGAAATGCCGCAGGCATTCTTGGGATTCATGAATGGGAAGGCTCCACAAACATTATTAACTGACCAAAATATGTGTCTCAAAGAAGCAATCTCAATGGAGATGCCGGCTACTAAACATGCGCTTTGCATTTGGATGATCGTGGCAAAGTTCCCATCCTGGTTTAATGCTGTTCTTGGGGAGCGTTACAATGAGTGGAAGGCTGAGTTCTATCGACTCTATAATTTTGAGGCGATTGAGGATTTTGAACTAGGGTGGAGAGACATGGTCAATTGCTTTGGGCTGCATACTAACAGGCATATTACCAATTTGTTCGCCTTAAGGTCTCTATGGGCATTGCCATACCTGAGAAGCCATTTCTTTGCAGGGATGACTACAACTGGCCAGTCAAAGTCAATTAATGCTTTCATTCAAAGGTTTTTGAGTGCACAAACCCGGCTCGCACACTTTGTTGAACAAGTATGTTCTCCTATTCTTATTTAAGTGGATCAATATTGTTTGTTTATGGGGATGGACACATATTGTCTTGCACAATTTTGTCTTTATTTGGACATTATCTGGATTAGCATTTGTTTGCAAAAATTGAAGACACTGATCGACAAAATCGAATTTTGCCTTAGGCGCACCTTATCCTCCTTGAGTAATGACGAAAGAGGTATTTGCATGTCTGCTGATCTCTTTGGCATGTTTAGCTTGCCTGCATGGCAGCTACTGTGCCCTGAGCCCTAGTGTTTGAAATGGTTTCTGCGAACTTCAGTTGAAAGAAAAAGTAGTAGTGAACTGATACAGTTACTAATAAGCTAACCATCCATTGGCGTATCGTAGGATCAAAGCCTCCACTCCTTGCATGTCCCACGTTGACAGGTGGGATGTGATTGTAAATTCTGACTGAGTTTAAAATTTACCAATAACCACCCTTCGCCTCCTCTTCATCAATCTAATGTTTTATTTTTATTTTTTGAGAACAAGCAAGAACATCAACGACGTTAGGTAGGAGAGGGAAGGGACTTTAACTCTAAACCTAAGTGAACTTGGAAAAAGCATCCATCCACTCGTTCTAACTTCCAAGTTCACTTCATCAATGTTTTTGCGTTTGCATACATTCTCTCTTTAGAGGTATGTGTAATGTAGTGTATTGGATATTATATTTCATGCTTTATATTAGGGTTCCCTTGAAAATACTTCCGCTTGGGGATTGGGATATATCTTGTCTCTACCTTTGGTGCAGAGGGAGAGGAGGATGTTGGAAGAGAGAAGTGACACAGGTGAACGGGAGGGAATCCTGAACGATATTTCTAATATCTGTTTTTATTTCTGCTATATTTTGTTTATTTTATATTTGTTGTACATTTTGAATCATTTCATCAAATATACCCAAGTCCTGGACGAGGTGTCTTGTCACAGTAACTTTTCACGTAACCTATGAGATTTTGCGGTGAATAAACCCGTGATCTGTAGCACTACTGTTTGATTATTGTTCTTCCTAAATCATGTAAAACCGTCTGGATTGGAGAAAATTTGAGAATTTGATGCTGTGAACATAAAAGAGAGCACACTAAAAGTTAGTCACTGTTGCCACTACACACTGTCATGACTTTTGCACACAGGTAGCCGTTGCCATAGATTTTAAAGATCAAGCCGGTGAACAACAAACAATGCAGCAGAACCTCCAAAACATTTGCCTCAAGACAGGGGCACCAATGGAATCTCATGCCGCGGCGATCCTTACGCCTTTTGCTTTTTCCAAGCTCCAAGAACAACTTATTTTGGCGGCACACTATGCCTCGTTCCAGATGGAAGACGGGTTCCTCGTGAGACACCACACGAAGCTCGATGGAGGCAGGAAAGTTTACTGGGTTCCCCGGGAGGGCATTGTAAGTTGCAGCTGCCACCAGTTTGAGTTCTCTGGGATTCTTTGCCGGCACGCCCTTCGTGTCCTGTCTACCGGAAACTGCTTTCAAATCCCAGAAAGGTATCTTCCGCTTCGTTGGCGACGAATAAGCATACCCTCCACAAAGCTCCTTCATTGTGTTCCAAGTGACCATGCAGAAAGAGTTCAGTTGTTGCAGAGTATGGTATCAACTCTCATAACGGAATCAGCTAAGTCCAAAGAGCGGCTTGATATCGCAACGGAACATGTTTCCGTGCTTCTATCTCGGATAAGAGATCAGCCAGTGTTGCCACAAGGTATGAGAGATATCTCCTCCATCCATAGGAATCTTTGAATTTCGTTGACCTATTTATAATCAGTCACAAGCTTTAGAATGGCAAAATGTGGCGATGTCAGGAAGTCAGCTGGTTTTTGTAAGTGCTACAGTTGCCAGACGTTTTCTTTCTCTGTGTAAAAGGGGTGCAAGCTGGCTTCTGGGCTGATATCCCTTGCGTAGAGTTTTTGTTGTTGTTGAATTCAACACAATCACCGAGGGGGGTTGTGTTTCCTAGGCTGAAGGATTTCACACGGAAGCTGTAATGTAAAGGCATCTATGGAAAAGGTATAAATTTTTTGTCTATATATGCATGGTCGAATTTCTCAATTGGAAAGGACAAGAACAGGTCACAGAATCCCACCATATGAGGAGCCCTACCACCATACGAATGGTCGGATTTTTCTTTTCCGAACAAAATATGCTTTTCCAACTGCCAAGATGTTCTCACACCCGACTTCCTTCCGGTCAGCATTTATCATGAATTTGTGGATTTCTGTTGCTTATTCTTACTTTACCTTCATCTTTTATTGCCCTAGAGGAGAATGCTGTGGTTATCACTGTTGGAGCGCCTTCCGCGGTGGTTATCTTGTTGGTTCATTGGCCACTCCACAAAAATTCTTACATTAGATCATTTGATATCTTTGAAACATGTTTGATGATAAGTTCATATGTACCATATGCATATGCTTAACGACAATGCTCTCGTAAATTTGCTCTCATTCATATAGCTCTTTAGTTACTAGAGGAGGTTGGTCCAGACTCCATTAGGCACCCAAAGGCGGAGAAGATAACAATGGTTTGGGCAAATGACTGCCTGGCATGAAACCTGTTAAGTAGGCCATAGGATATAAGGTGTTGATTTGGTTCTAACGTGAAGTTGATTTATAGAAAACCATTCGTTGAATCAGAAGTGAAGCGTGCTCTTTTCAAAATGGGAGGGATGGAAATGGAGATTTTCAGGTCCAGATGGTATTCCAGCAATCTTCCATTGAAATCAATGGCCCCTGGTGGAGCTGCGATCTAATTTTCTTCTCTACGGCGAGGTTACATGTTGAAGGAGGTAAATAAAACCTTTATTCCCAAGGAAAACACCCCTCAGAATATCCATAATTATCAAGGATCGACCCATTTGCTGATGTTTGTTGTGTATTGTTGGCTAAAGCCTGACTGGGTCATGTTTCTTGATTCGACTTACTTTATCGGCTATCCCAAGCTCTCTCCTCTCGGTTTTTAGGGACGGATGGACAATGCTAGGTACAAAGAAAAAATATCCAAAAATTATCCGGAATAACGTATTTATGACCGGTAATAATAAACATTTATTATCAACCATAAATACCTCTACAACTGTATTCCAAATGGCGTAGTTACAATAGTTATGTTAAGCAACCAATATAAGGTCCGGACGCCTGTGTTACTGAAAAAGAAAACACAAAATAGGGGCACCGGTTAAGAGGGGGTTCCTGCACGAGGATAAATCACTTTTTGCCCGGTCGCACTATGCCATTGGTTAAGCCAGTACTCCACGGACCCAGTTCCTATTTAGTTAGATTCCGTCTAGTTTTTTTTGTTTTTGTGGGCCCATTTCGGGCTCATAACAATGATCGGAACCATTCATCTTGTAGAGCTGATCGAGTTCTTCAAGCGTGGAAAAATTGAAGCTCATTGGACATCGATCGATGACTTAACGAAACACATTTATCCTGAAACAAATGGTTCCTATTCGGTGTGCTCAATACATTTGTTTCAGGATAAACTTCTTCCAATAAGTTATCGATCAGTATCCAAAGAACTTGAATTTTTACGTGCTTGAAGAACTCGATGAGCTCTACAAAATGAACAGTTCCGATTATTGTTGACGGGACTGGACGGAATCGAATTGGATAGGAATTGAGTCCGTACTCAACTCATCCCTTCCATGCAATTGGAAGAGTACTGAACTGGGGATTACTAGTAATAGACGCATTATGTTGTGAATCGTAGCGAAATCAAGGTTTATGATAAAGTCAGTAAAATTTCTATGGTGTTCTATCTTTGCATGGTCTTGGTCCACAATGGAAGGCTCCACATGTGAGCCTCATTAGACATGCACAATGGCTTTTCCTTTTTCAAAAAGGTTGGCATCATCAAAGTTATCAACGAGTCCAAGGTGAGGCCCGGAAAGTAGAGTTTGGAGTAGTCTCGAGATGTGGATCAGGACTAGTTTTAATTTCATTCACAAATAATGGCAATTCAGATTATACTATAACCAACACCAAAAAAGGAAGATTATTTTTCTTGTCTTTTATAGTCTAAAATACATCATTGAGTTTTCAATTTGTCTCACATAAATATATCCATATATTTCTATTAATTAAAAAAAATTCCCGTAACTTAGGAAAAGAAATTACGCACAATATCTTATTGCGAATAGTACAAATAACAAACAAAAGTTAGTACAGTCAACAAACAAAAGACGGTAGGCCCACTATTGGCTTCATCAAACAACTTTGCTAGCACACCACGTACACATTCACAAACACCTACACATACTCGTATTGTGGGTGAGCCCGACACAGAGTGCACAGTATCCAATGGTACAACTGAAGAAGAGGAGACAGTAGTCCAGCTACTGCATTTATCAAGCAACTATGCTAAACACACATACAAATGAGTAAGAAAATACAAGTACAGATACAAGAAGAATGGAATAACTTGCCACAGGAGACCGCCCCACATCCAAACGAGCAAGGGAAACTCCATTCTTGCTAATTCTTAAAAGCTCGTTGGGATCGTCTTTTTCTTCATTGGGTTGAACTGTTGTGTGATCTACAAAAGACGAAGCTTTAGGAAATGACATACAAACATGAAGACATCTCTAGTGCCGGTTATGTCAGTCTCAAGAAACAATTTTCTTTAGATGTTACTGTTATGGTAAAGCTTCCAGTTTGCAATAAAACAAGCTTTTTATTTTTTTATTTTATGACTGTTGAAAAAAAAAATATATATGGTGCAGGCATGCGTTTTAAAAACTTGGTTTTTAAAGTACCAGAGGGGGTTGCCAGAGGAAAGGAAGACTCTGAAGGAGGTGGCAGAGGGGGGGAGCTAGGAGTCATTGAAGGGTCATCAAAGGCAGAGAACGAGGTGGGGAAGTCGCCGAAAGGGTCATCAGAGGTTTGAAGTTGGACAGATGCAAGAGGGGTTCCCGAAGGGAAGAGAGTCACCAGAGAAGGTGGCTGGATGTGCAGGAGTCGTTAGAGGTTAGCCAAAAGAGGTGGCTAGCGGAAGGAAACGGTGGCCAGAGGTGGTAGTTTGTGGCGGTGGGCTATGTTGCATGGACTCTTCTGAATGTATTAAGGTACCCATGTTGGACACGCAACACTTCTGGATAAGAGTACCACCGGATATCTAAACGACATTTGTAGCTTGACGTTCACCTAGGAAGCACATCCAGTGATTGGAATTTATCATAGAGCTATGTATAAAACTCTTGAAATATGCACGAAAAATATATACATGGCTGACCTTCGCCGAGGTGTCCCTGCTTCATAGCGAAACATGTTTTTATGAGGACCCTACCAAACATTACCTCATCGTTCATATTAGTTTTCAAGAACTAATCTTTTTCGAACTTTTAAAACATGAGTTCTTTGGCAAAAAAGAAAATACTTAAAATCAACAACCAAATGACTTTTCCGAAAGATCTTGCGAAAAACTGCTTATTTTCAACAAAAAATATCGATATTTGAAAGACGAAACGTTACCTGAAGATGCATAATTTCTGAAGCCCTTCTTTGTCCTCTTGATTCTGACACTGCAATTCTCTCCACCACTCCTCATCTGCTTCGATACGTTCCAGATTTGCAACGTCACCTTTGTTGAAAGGCAATTTAAGCAAACCTGGGCACTCGAAGATCTCGAGCTTCTCCAAGGATGGCCACTCCAATGACCCAGCGGCACAAATGCTGCTTAATTTTGCCATGTCAAGGAGAATCAGTTCCTCGAGTTTTGGCAGTACAGGTAGATTTCCAACAACATCAGCTTCTGGGATTATGTCTTCAACTTCATCGCACTTCTCAATTTTCAAATGCCGGATTCCACAAAGCAATTGAATCGTGCCGGGAGGAAAAACCTCGACCAGAATTCGACAACCGGATAGAACAAGAGTCGTTAATTTGGTTAGAGTTCCAGGTTGAAGTGGTCCTTCCTTCCAAATGCTTTTCAACATGGGCAGATTCCTTACGAACAATTGCTCTAAATTAGGTAGCAACTCACTACCCACTGTATCCATGATGGTTTCAATCGTGTCGCAACTCTCAACAAGACAACCTCGGATCTTGTTCATGTTTGTGGTTCCAAAGTCTGATAGCTGCTTGATGTCCTTGTGGTTGACTAAATCAAATGCCTCGGCTTCTGCAAGGACCTCAAGAATTGGATTATTGCTACCAACACCGTTGCAATACTTGACATACTTTTTATATATAACGAAGTTGGGATTCTGTTCCGAGTTTTGGCAACCGATGAAAAAACGGAACGGCCCAATTCTTCTGACCACTTTCCACCAACTCCTCCTGATATAACTTAGAAGAATTCTTGCGTCTGGAACACAGATACGGACAGTCATAGGTGCAACCTCTATGACATCTACAATCATATTGGGAAAGCAAACCCTTAGTCTCTTGAATTTTCGCAAAGTAGCGACTTCTTTCATTATATTCTCTACCACCTCATCAGTCAACTGCTGGGGAGATTTCACATCAATGACCAATTCTTCCAAACTAGAAAGTTTTGAAATCATGTCGTAGTTGAAACTCAAGTCTTGAGCGTCATTTCCATTTCCAAATGATACCCACAATCGCTTTAAGAAGATCACCTTCTCAATGTGTGGTGGTATATTAGTGATTCCACTCCCATGAATATCAAGTGATTCAAGATGAACAAGTTCCCCGATGTGAGAAGGGAGCTCCACCAATTGTTCGCAATTGCTGAGGTCTAGGACTTTGAGGCCGATCAAGATTGAAAGAGATGATGGTAATGACGTGATACCAGTATGAGATAAATCTAACACTCGAAGATTTATCATATGCTCAAAGAATGCTGGAGGGATGTTTTCCAGACCTAAATTCTTCTGTAGGAATAGGGTGGAAAGCATGCTACAATCCGGGGAATCAGGCAATCGATCCAACTCATTATCACCCAAGGAGATCCTCTTCTTCTCCCTCCAGGATTCCTCATCTGGGGGCTCTCTTAGTTCTTTGTTAGTTTCCACCAAATGTTTACATTCAGGATAACCGTCTGATATGTATAGTGCCACTCGTCGGATGAATTTATGCATGGTAACATGATAATCACTCTTACCTTCCTCAAGCAATGACACATTCTTTAGGTGACTCAATACTAAATCCCCAATCACGACACGCACCTTTCTCGCTTCATTGCCATTGCCAAGAAGATCTTCTGCTTCCCAACACTCCAACAAAGAATCTATGTTGATGTCGCTATCCTCGGGATATAATGCACCATACAGGAAACATATCTTATACCGATCATCACCCAACTCATTAAAACAAAATCTCAACAATTCATACATTTCCTTAATGCCTTCGCATTCTTGACTAGGCCACATCCTCCAACTATCCAGTCCATCACTCCAAAGGATTTCAGTGTTCTTCAATTTGAAAGTATTTGCCACTTTTTCAATCAAGAGCGGAAGTCCACAACACTCTCTGCACACTCGCCATGCAAGTGGTCCGATTCTTAGATCTTCAATAAGTTTTTTGCTTCCTAAAACATTTTGAAACATCTTCCATGCCTCATCAGGAGACAAATATGCCAGCTTAACCGCCTTGTCCACCATTGAGTTACAAACCTGACGCAGCCTAGTTGTCAATACTATCTTGCTGCCATTGTCGCTAAAAGGAATCCCAATTTCATTTAAATTGAGATATTCTTTGACTTCATCCAAAAGGAGCAAGAACTTCTTTCCCTTCAACTCAGTAGATATTCTTTGGGCAACTTCAGCGGCATTGCTAGTTTTTGCCATTGTTAGTTTCAGTCTTCGCGCAATAGTGCGTTGTAGATGTTTTCTTTTTAGATTTTCATTGCCCCCTTCTTTTGATACTGTGAGCCAGATGACTAAGTCAAACATAGTGGCAACTTGATCATGGTTATTCAAGTTGAGCATTACGGTAGTTTTCCCAATCCCCACAGTCCCATGGATACCAATAACATTAACCTCGTATCTTTTCAGCCAATCCAGTATCTTCTCTAGTGGCTTTCGAAGTGTTTCATATTTCTTGATATCCGGTCCCTTCCTCTTTACGATAGATTCTGGTGCGCGATCGACCAACATTTTGTCCTTGATTTCAATGCTCTCTCGCAAAAGATTGTTTACTTTCTCGTGCATCAGTTTCATCTCTTCTTTAAAATCTTTATCCGAAGAAAAAATTGACCAGCTAGATGTCTGTTCTTCGCCTTGATTGTTATATTGGGCTATTAAATCTTTCGCTCGATCTTCAATCTCCATCACCCTGTGTACCCATTCCATGTATGTTCTAGACGGCACCCTCATCTTATTCTTCTCTACTTCAATCTCAAAATCCTCCCTTACAGAACCTAGAACTTTTACTGCTTCATTTAAATTATCACAAATCTCCTCCGGATTGTCCGAAAGTGTGACTTTGAGAGTATCCCAAAATGCCTGCTTAGCTTCGGAAACAGCCTGCACTGACCCTGCTGTTGCCCCTACTACACTGGTAACTGCTCCTATTATAGCAAACAGGTCAGCCATCAAGAAACTGAGAACTCGTAGTGGCAGACCTGGTAGAAGCAAATTTAGAGAAAACCTTAGTATGAATGGACTAACTGCAGTACTGTACAAGCTACTGTAAATAACTCATGCTCAGTTCAAATATTTCTTTTATTGGTCAATTAATTCATGGAAAAGCAAAACCAATTACAGGCTCAAAGGGGCATCCCCCGAGAAAAGAAACAACCAAAACAACAAAGCTAAGGTCTATGTAGCACAGACACAGACACGCAAATTTTCAGAAAATGGTGGACACGACACATTGGGGGACCTGTTATAGATATACATATATATTACATGTACATATATCAAAAATTTAAAAAACATTCAAATAAGATAAAAGTTAAATAATATCATAACCGGATAGCCCTAAATCTGATCAGAGAGAGAGAGAGAGAGAGAGAGAGAGAGAGAACACGTTGAAACACAAAGAGTGTCCTGAAAGTGTCCCTAAAGTGATTCATTTTAAAAGTTTTTATAATTGCATTTTTACCCTCCTCAAAGTGTTCTGAAAGTATCCTAAAAGTGTCCGTAAGTGTCGGACCCAAAATATTGGAAAAAAAACAGGATACTATGGGAGAAGTGTCGGACACGTGTCGGGAGCATGTCCTGCGCGTGTCCGTGTCCGACACTGGTACATCTCCTCCGGCGGAATGTCGGTGCTACATAGGCCAAGGTCAAAAGGACGAACAACCAGAAAACAGAAACAATGACCAAAAAACACCAAGCACCAAGCTGGGCCTATAACGAACATCATCGTCAGAAGGGCAAAGAAAAAAGTCAGAAAGGAGCAAACACGATGGGGTAAATGTGTCATTCCTTAAACAACAACTTATTATTGTCAATTCTCTGGGTGTTCTTCCAAGTACTTATTCATGACCTTGAGTCATTCTCTACCTTGGCAGGTACATAGTCAATCTCAACACACTTATGTTGGCAAATCCTACCATTCTTTTCTCCCCCATCGATGATATAAGAGTTCAGCTATGGATAGTTTAAAAGTAGTGTAAAGAAGGCTTCCCCGCTTCCCCCATGTTGTTTGGCCCACTCATGTCAAATATCGTATCACAGACAACGCAGCACATTTGTTATCGTGATTGAAGATGAATAGAGGGGTAGGATTCGGACAATTCTTACTTTAATGGAAAAAAAATTACTTCCAATTCAATCTTATTTCACCTCTGTTGATTCTGTATTCAGACTCTAACAAAATGTGTGCACTTAGGGCTGCAAACGAACCGAGCACTTCGCGAACTCGGTTTGGCTAGTTAAGGCTCGACTCGGCTCGGCTCGTTAAGTAAACGAGCTGAGCTCGAGTTTTTGGCTTGTTTACTCGGTTCGTTTGACAAAAGTTCGGCTCTTTAAGGGAAACTTGACTCGATTAAAGAGTCTCGTTTAATAAATGAGTAAGTTCGGCTCGTTAAGGGCTGGGCTCGTTAAGGCTCGAGCCAAACTTGAGCTCGCCAAATCTTAGTTCGGCTCGGCTCGTTTACACCCATATGTGCACTAAAGTTGTCTCTTGAAATCAATCATTTCAAGTTATCCAGGCAAATGGCATGTTAAGTGAAATGAATACAATTTTTAACCCTGAGTTCACTTAGCTTTGCATCTCAAATACCCATTCACCTGGTGGATTATTATAATTCCACGGCCTATTTGAGAAAGTGGGGATTGTGCTGACGTTGGGGTGCCGTGGCTCCCCTCTGCACCCTAATAAGCAACTAGGTGAGGAAGTATACATAACTTTTATTTCAAAAACTAAGATTCTTATTTTTTAAATATTTATTTATTTCATTCTCTCACAATGCATCACCTTTAATTCAAAAAAAAAAGTATTCATTTGAAAAATAAGTACTTTTAATTAGTGGAACCCACAAGAATTTTTTCAAAACCTTGATAATTTTACTTCCAAATACAAATATTTTTTTGCCATATCCCACCGTCCTCCACAGTAAATAATTTTACATTTGGCTCTTTATTTGTGAAATTCCTGCGTACGCCAACAATTGGAAAATCTCACCCCCAATCGACCCTCACCAGTTTCTCCCCAACCAAATTTAAGTTTCAACCTTACTTCACCGTGCTAAGAATAATCCGTGCAACATATTGGCAAACATTTTTACAGTACTCGATCACACACAAGAGAGAGAGAGAGAGAGAGAGAGAGAGAGAGAGAGAGAGAGAGAGAGAGAGAGAGACTTTACCTGGATAATCACAGAAGGAGATTATTGGAGCAGATGTATAAAGACTAGCAAGAGGACATTATTGATAGGTGCTGAAAAACACCAATCTAATCCCTTTAGGAGAATATAGAGAGAAAGAAAGAAAGAAAGACGGAGACTTTGCCCAACACGAGCGGACCGAAAGTAAATTGCTTTTCCGACACCCCTGACACCACACCCCTTCCCAACCCCACGCCCTTTCCCCGCTATTATACCCCTCCGTAAAGTACCCCCGACCTTTTAATTTCTTTCTTTCTTTTATTTATTTAATTTCTATAAATACATCTTTTTTATATTAAAATATATGATTAAAAAATTAAGTGCTCCAGTTTTTAATCATATATTTTAATTCAGTTGAATCAAAGTGAAGATCACATTTTTTTATTATTTTATTCTAAATGGTCATAATGAATTTTTTACTCTAAGGTTTTTCAACGAGCACCCTAAAACTCATTATTTAGTTTCAGACCTCTTTTAGAGTGTCCATTGAAAGGCCTTGGAGCCAAAAATTTATTATAACCATTTAGGATGAAATGATCAGAAAAATGACATCTTTGCACCGGTTCAAACGGATTGAAAATTGAAACACTTATTTTTTAAACTATTTTTTGTAATATATATATATATATATATATATATATATATATATATATATATATAGAAAAAAGAAAAACAAACAGTCGAATTCATTAGAAAAATAAGTGTATTCATTAAATAGTTGGGTTCAACGGATTCATTAACTATATTTTTTAATATATAAACGGTGTGAAAATAAATGTTTTGCTCTCTTAGGCCTTTCAATGAGCATCTTAAGGCCTTTCAATGGGTACCCTAAGAGAGCTGAGTGTTCGGATAAATAAGCTAAAGTGGCTTATTTTTTGTCCTTATTCAAAATTTTTTCATATCACTTGGCTTATTGTCAATTTTTTGGGGATTATTGCATTCTCAAGACAAGAGGAATCTAAAAAGTAAAATTTTTTGACCGAAATCCAATTTTTTTTGAATAAAGACGAAACAATTGGCCTATTGGCTTATTTTCATTTTTTTTGGATTTATTTGACTCATTTTTGGCGGGAAAGCCATTGACTTTTTTAGAAGAACAAATTAACATGCTTAAAGTTGAGTTGAACATGACCATGGAGCAAATAAGCGCGCCGAGAGCAGAATTTGGTGGAAATATTGATTAGAATTTGTGTTTTTATGTATTTTCATGTTTTGACAATATATACTCAATTGTAATAAAATGAAATTTTGTTTAAATTTATTATTGTTGATTATAAATTTATTAAGCATGAAGTCAATTTTAATTGAACATAGAATTTGAGTTAACACCCCAAAAAAAAAAAAAAAGAAGAGGGGAAAAAGGAAAAGGAAACAAATAAAATAAAGAATTTTCTTAGAAAATAAAGAAGGAAAAAAAAAGGAAGAAAGATTAAAACCGCCGCGGGGGGGGGGGGGGGGGGGGGGGGGGGCGGCGGCGTGGGGTGGGAGGTGGTTGGGGAAGGCACCTCTCGAACCGAAATGGAATACACCTCACAACGGAGAAGTCTTTTATTACTAGTACTATACTCGTATTACTACAGTACGGAGTATTATTTTTGGATACTGAAGCAGTCTTTATTACTGTATTGATTACATCTCACAAAGGAGAAGTCCGAAATGGAAGTACTTCTCTAGGCTGTGTTCACATGAATGTATGGTGGATGAGGGACTAGGATTCTGTACATTTTTTCCGGACTAGTTTGGTATTAAACACTCACTTTAAATTAATTCGTTTAAAATATTTTTGGATAGTTCGGATGTATCCAAATGGACCGAACTGGTTCGAAAAAAATGGACAGGATCCGGCCCATGGTTGAGAGCATCCACATTTGACTCTTGAAAGGTTTTGTGGGTTATTGGACAAAAAGATTCATTCGTTTTGAGATTGTAGATTTAAATTTATAGATAATGAGTACAAAAAAAAAATAGACTCTTAGAAGGTTTTGTAGGTTATAGGACAAAAAAAAATGAGTATGAATAGAAATAGATTCTTGGAAGGTTTTGTGGGTTATAGGACAAAAAGACCCCTTTTGAGATTTTGGATTTGGATTTATCGGTAATGAGTGTAGAAAGAAATAGAGTAATAATTGAAAATAGGAGTAACAATTAAAAAGAGATGAAGAAAAAAATAAGAATAATGATTGAAGAAAAATATGTTAATGATTAGAATCTAAAATCCTTAACCGAACAAGCTGCAAAATGTGGGCCCTAAAAGTTTTGTACTCGGTATGTTTTAAAGAGTTGTTAAACGGAGTGTACATTTGACATTTGTAGGAAGAACCTAGCTACAGGTACAACAAAAATTGTACAGCAGCCAAGTACAGATCTCGTTTGTGCCTGTTTCGGGTCCCGCAAAGATGATCGGAACCGATCATTTTGTTTAAAACATTTTGTTTATAGTCCCTGTAAAAAAATCATCTCAATCCGATATCGGAAAAGATATTTATGAATCATCCAATTTTTCTTCAAGCGCAAACGAGATCTGTACCTGGTTGCTGTACTCCAGTACTCCTATCTTTACACTTTTAGGAATTTTTTCAGTGTTGGTTAAAATGAGAACGGGACGCTTAACCCTCTCTTCTTCTCTCTTTCTCTCTCTCCTGCGGCTTCCTGCAAACTGCATACCTACGACCCCAAAGATGATGGGTTAACCAGTAGCAGATCCAAAAATCTTATACAAGAGAGCAGATCCAAAAATCTTATACAAGAGAGCATGCACCTCTGAATCATAATTTTAAAAATACTCCTTAATAAATATAGTGAATAAAATTAAGAAAAAATTAATGAAACATTAGTGTTTATGTATTTGTACTTATTGTATATTATATTTAGTTGTGTAATAGCCAAGAATGGGATCAGGGGGTTCTAGTGGCGGCGACCGCCACGACAAGATTTTTTGAAAATACAATTATTATATGTAAAAAAAAATTATGTCCAACTTATATAGTTTCGTCATTACTAGATTTTTTAAAAATACATTTCGTCACTGTTAAGGTAAAATTCTGATTCCGTTCTTGGTAATAGCCACAAAGGTACTTGTGTCTTGTGGTACTTATAAGTCTTTAATGGGGCATGGTTCAACTCTTAACAGAAAGTTTAAAAGAATTTTTTGTTTTTAAACAATGTAAGCATCATCAAATAAAAATGAAAGTCCAGCAACACTGGAGGGGATTGAGCCCGAGCTACTCGCGTTGAGGCCCAAGCATTTCCTGCTGAGACAAGACACCATATTTGCTGTGTTTTGGGTAATTTAATAAAACAATTCCGACAATTTTAAGAGGGCATGTGCCTTAGCTGAATCAGTCTCTTGGCTTGACCCACCCTTAAATGTGACCAAATGAGGAGAGAAAAAGTTTTATTTTCCCAAACCACCCTTAAAGTGACTACCTGTGGATGCTCTAAGGGTGCTGGGCACCACGTAGCCCTATTCCTAGTCCACCAAATAATTTTTTGTCCGATATGGAACCATCTCAACATGGAAAAGTCTGTCCTAAATGTGAGTAATTAGTTAGCACTCTGGGAGTACCGGCACGTTTCAAAGTTACTTACTATTTGAGATCCACACAAGGGGTGCTTGGTAGCCTGTTTTTTGCATTTGCATTTTTAGCTTTTCAAAATTTGAGTGTTTGAAAGACTTTATTCAAAACACATTCTTTGAAAAATGAGTATTGGTTTTTGGATATTGGGAGGAGAAGCCGAAAGTAGGGTTGGTGCAACTTTTTTCACTTTTACTATTTTGGTTATATAAAGAAAAGATATATATTATTCTACACAAATCTTCCAAACACTTTTATTGTTGGAAAATGAATTCTAGCACATGTCTCCAAATGCACTCTACCAAATTCATAATGCATTCGGGTCATAATCCAAAAAATCAAAATTACAAAAAGTAGAGAATAGTGATTTTTACACTCTTTTTTTTGCCATTTAGTACAAAAAAAACTCTGAACCACCCCTAAAAAGCTTTTTACATTTTTACTTTGCTTATTTGGAACAACAAAGGTCTTGTTCGTTTGGTAACTTTGGGTATTTTAATTTTGATAGTGGATGGAGAGAGAAATAGAATAATGATTGGAGAGATGGGTAATGAGTGGAGAGAGAAATAAAATTAATAATTGAAAAAATAGAATAATAATTGGAGAAAAATATAGGGTAATGATTGAAAAATGAATAAGGCCAAAGTCTACAACCACAAACAACCACACAAAAACTTACACCGACATTCACAAAGACATGTGGGGCCCAGACATACTACACCCTTTTCAGTGTGTGTTTGTGGATCTCACATCTTTGTTTAGCATGTATGAGTGTTTCGATCTGGCTGGTCGGCAGTCCTCTTATGGGGACTGCACCATGTAGCTGGTCGGATATCGGCTTGTACCGAGTTTATTTTCATGATCGAAATCGTTCATGTTGTAGAACTTGTCAAAAACTTTGACCACGTCAAGAATTATTTTAATCAGGCAATTAAACACTTGGTACAAGCCAGGTCCGAGTGTTTAATTGTGTTTTAGTTTGTTGTTCTAGACTTTTATTTTTTTTAGTATTTGGAAAAAAGCTAATTAAGTAGCACCTGACTTCACACAGGGGGCGAGGATTTGCATTCTCCTCCTTCCAAAAAACAGGAACTTTGGATAATTATTAATTGCCTGATTAAAAAAACAGAAAGGAACTCTAGAGAAGGTGCTGCAAAAGTAGCCGGCAATAAACTCTTTTTACTATTTTTACCAAAAAAAAAAAAACACTCTTTTTACTACATTATTCTCCGGGAAAAAAAAAAACTTTGTTAGAGCATCTTCCACCCATCTCTAAAAATTCAAAATGGAGAATGGATATAACATATTAGAGGAAGTTTTTGTAATTTATTCCAATTTTTTTGTACTTTATGAGAGAATTTAGAAGGGATCCATCATAGTTTTTAAATATTTGGATCTCCAAATTGCCTTTGGTTCTCCAAATATGGAGGTTCTACTCCCATTTTGGAGACAAAATCTCTAAAAAGTACGATGAGTTCCTCATAAATTCCCTATATCACTCTATTACGTCACGTCACATCCATTCTCTATTTTAGAATTTTAGAGATGAGTTATTATAGAATGCTCTTAGATAGGCTTGAGATCCTCTGTCCGACTCGTGCCTGTCCGACTCCCTATCCCACCTTTCAACACGTGACACCTATCACCCTTTTAACTTATCCTCTAACTCTGTTATAGCCCAGTTTAACCCCCCAATTCTTTTCCTACTCCCCCATTTTACTACTAGTTCCCTACTTCCATTTCTTTCCAAAACCAGGTTCCAAAAGAAACTATTCCCCACTTCTGTTTCTTGTTACAATTGCCGCATTCTTTTTCTGCAACTGAACATATGCGCTATTTACCCAGAAAAAAAAAAATACTTTCCCTCTCCATTCTTTTGTCTCTCGTCCTATCTCAACTAAATAAAAAATTAATTATAACTTTTAATTGGTAATACCGTTTTTATGTAATATGGATCTTGCTTAATAGATTTTCAATGAGTTCTTTTAAACAATATTTTCAACGTCACCTAATATATGCACTATTTAACATCCCAAAAAAACTGAACATATGCATTTTCCAGTCACCGACTGAGCGCTTTGATGAAGAGGAATTAAGAACAAAAAACATAGAACTTCAAAAATCAACGTGGTTAGTTAGATTGGTACATCACAAAAAGACACATGAAGTTTGCTCAAGTTTGGAAATTAGCATAATTATAACATTTCATCAAAATTAGCTTTTTTCCTTTGTTTATGCCATAATTACACTTTGTTTCATTATGATCTATGCGTTCCGGATTCTTTGTACAATGAGGAAGAATTATTCTACGCACATGGGGCACCGTCATGAGTTTAGGGTGCGGTGCCCTAAACTCATTTTGCACCACATGTATGTCTTTCAATAAATAGAATGAGAATACTGTTAGCGTGCATTAAACGTGAATGGAAAAAAATTAAACTATTTTTTTATCAACTAGCGTTGTGGGGGTGTTCGATAGACATCACCGAAAAACACTAATGTAATTTTTTTATTGTCTCGTGCATTTAAAGTCCGTTCCGCTTTCTTTTTAAACATATTTTTCAAAAAGAAGGTAATTGACCAGAGAGATGTCTCTTCTTCGCTTTGATTGTTATATTGGGCTATTAAATCTTTCGCTCGATTTTCAATCTCCATCACCCTGTGTACCCATTCCATGTATGTTCTAGACGGCACCCTCATCTTATTCTTCTCTACTTCAATCTCAAAATCCTTCCTTACAGAACCTAGAACTTGTACTGCTTCATTCAAATTATCACAAATCTCCTCTGGATTGTCCGAGAGTGAGACTTTGAGAGTATCCCAAAATGCCTGCTTAGCTTCGGAAACAGCCTGCACCAACCCTGCTGTTGCCCCTACTACACCGGTAACTGCTCCTATTGTAGCAAATGGGTCAGCCATCAAGAAACTGAGAACTCGTAGTGGAAGACCTGGAAGAAGCAAATTTAGAGAAAACCTTAGTAAGAATGGACTAACTGCAGTACTGTACGAGCTACTGTAAATAACTCATGCTCAGCTCAAATATTTCTTTTATTGGTCAATTAATTCATGAAAAACCAAAACCCAATTACAGGCTCAAAGGGGCATCCCCCGAGAAAAGAAACAACCAAAACAACAAAGCTAAGGTCTATGTAGCACGGACACGGACACGCAAATTTTCAGAAAATGGGGGACACAACACATTGGGGGACACGTTATATATATATATATATATATATATATATATATATATACACACACACACACACACATACACACACACACATATATGAGTCTCCTTCTCCTAAGAACCACCTCATTTTAATAAAATAAGGACTCTCTTTCCCGATCGAATTTTGATGATCCGAGCCGCTCAATGTGTTCAGAACGTGATTTTAAGGGTTCTTGCAAGAAATCAGCAAAAAAGAAACCCGGAAAGGGCTTCATCCGAACAGTTTTTGTTATGTTTTTATCGAATGGTTCAAATAAAAATTGCTCAAATCAAACCCTTCCTGGTTATTTTTTTTTGCCGATTTCTTGTGGGTACCCTTAAAATCACGTTCTGAACACATTGACTGGCTCGGATCATTGAAATGGAGAGGTCTTTTTTTTAAAACTAAAATAAGGCCCTCCTCATTTGAAAATGACTAATACATATATATATATATATATATATATATTATATGTACATATATCAAAAATTTAATAAACATTCAAATAAGATAAAAGTTTAATAATATCATAACCGGATAGCCCTAGATTTGATCACAAAGAGAGAGAAAGAGAGAACACGTTGAAACACAAAGAGTGTCCTGAAAGCGTACACTTTGATTCATTTTAAAAGTTTTTATAATTGCATTTTTACCCCCAAAGTGTCCTGAAAGTATCCTGAAAGTGTCGGACCCAAAATATTGAGAAAAAAACAGGATACTATGGGAGAAGTGTCGGACACGTGTCGGGAGCATGTCCTGCGCGTGTCCGTATCCGACACCAGTATGTCACTTCTGGCGGAGTGTCGGTGCTACATAAGCCAAGGTCAAAAGACCAACAACCAGAAAACAGAAACAATGACCAAAAAACACCAAGCACCAAGCACCAAGCTGGGCCTATAACGAACATCATCGTCAGAAGGGCAAAGAAAAAAGTCAGAAAGGAGCAAACACGATGGGGGAAATGTGTCATTCCTTAAACAACAACTTATTATTGTCAATTCTTTGGGTGTTCTTCCAAGTACTTATTCATGACCTTGAGTCATTCTCTACCTTGGCAGTTGCATAGTGTTTACACCCGTTTTTGGCACCAAATCTTGGGCTAGCGCTGGAGGGCCATTTAATTGGAATTCGATTAAATTGGACCATGAATTAAGAGTTTAATAGGTCAAAATTAATGGGGCTATGTATCAAAAAAGCCCGATTAATTTTAATTTTAATGAGATATGGGACTTGGCCTCTTTAAACTTAGTTATTCGGATGAATTCTAAGAGGCCCATGATGAATGAGGATTACTTGAGGTTCTGGAAGCATCTCATGAAAAAAGGAGGTGGTTTTTTACATTTGAATAGACTATTTAATTATCTATCTATATCCTATAGAAATGTAGTTGAAACCAAAAATCTCCCAACCCTCAATCCTAAATTCCTAGAATTTAGAGTTTTTTTTTTAAAAAAAAAAAGAAGAGAAAAATGTGGGAGTGGGGAGAGGGGAAGAGAGACAAGAGGGGAGGAAGCTCCCAACCCTCAATCCTAAATTCCTAGAATTTAGAGTTTTTTTTTATAAAAAAAATAAGAGAAAAACGTGGGAGTGGGGACTGGGGAGAGGGGAAGAGAGAGAAGAGGGGAGGGGGGCGGGGTGTACGTGGGAGAGGGAGAGAGAAGCAGAGGAAAAATTATTCTATGCCCTAGCAGAGATACCATTATGTGGTACTCCAAATTCATTTTACACCACAAATATGCCTTTTAGTGTACAAAATGAGACTAATGCTAGCGTGCATCGAACATGAAACAAAAAAAATATTAGATTATAAAAAACTAATGTTAATTTTTTATAACATGCTTGAACGGGTACAATATTTGATTTTTTTGTTACAAATTAATTTTATTTAATTTTTTTGAAGTAGTTTAATTTGATTTAATATTTTTTGCAATCTGAGTTGTCCATTATTGAGCATGGACGGCACACGCACCCCGCGTTCTTTCTCTATCAACTACCGTCGTTCCCGTTCGATGCATGGGGACAAAATATTTGTGTGGCTTCACTACAAAATATCGAGCTTATACAAAAATTGTTATTTGTTCCGTGCATCGAACGGAAACGACGCTAGTTAAATTAAATGGCGAAGTATATTTTAATCTCTACGAAATGGGGAAATGAGGTATCCCATTATCTCTGGTAACCTCCCATAATGAAGAAGAAGCATGTGGATGGCACAATCAACTGCTTACCCATGTTCTTTTATTGACCACGTAAGGAGGAAATGAGGGAGCCCATGACCCTTGTTAACTACTGAGAACCTACAGTAACTGCCACGTTCTGAGTTTTGCACGCATGAAAGCTAAAGTGGGACACTTGTCATCATGGGGTGAAGGCTGAAAAATGGCTCCAAAACCGTGAAGAACATTTCGGCCTATAAATACAACTATACAAGTTTCGAAGGCTTAATCCGGATCGACACACCAATCAAGCTCAACGCTTAAAATCAAAACCTTCCCAGCGAAGCAACTATCTCATTTCTCCCTCATTTCTATCTCTCTTGTACCCCAACTTTATTATTACGACATAATAAAGTTATTCATATCTCTCTTGAATCCCCAATTTTATTATTACGATATAATAAAATTATTCTACGATGTTCTCTACTTTTTCTCATACGATTGGAAAATTTTAAGTCCACTCTCGTTGTGGCAAAACCACGAACCTCATTGTGGCCTCACCCTTTGGGTCACACGCAGTCGCATTACATATGAAGTCAGATCGAGGCACGCCCGCGCTCACACAACACACGCGCCATTGAATTTTCCGCTCACGCTTACCCGGCGGAAAAGTGGGGAACACATAGTCAATCTCAACACACTTATGTTGGCAAATCCTACCATTCTTTTCTCCCCCATCGATGATATAAGAGTTCAGCTATAGATAGTTTAAAAGTAGTGTAAAGAAGGCTTCCCCGCTTCCCGCATGTTGTTTGGCCCACTCATGTCAAATATCGTATCACAGACAACGCAGCACATTTGTTATCGTGATTGAAGTTGAATAGAGGGGTAGGATTCGGACAATTCTTACTTTAATGGAAAAAAAATTACTTCCAATTCAATCTTATTTCACCCCTGTTGATTCTGTATTCAGACTCTAACAAAATGTGTGCACTTAGAGCTGTAAACGAACTGGGCAGCTCGCGAACTCGGTTTGGCTAGTTAAGGCTCGACTCGGCTCGGCTCGTTAAGTAAACGAGCTGAGCTCGAGTTTTTGGCTTGTCTACTCGGTTCGTTCGACAAAAGCTCGGCTCTTTAAGAGAGACTCGACTCGATTAAAGAGTCTCGTTTAGTAAATGAGTAAGTTCGGCTCGTTAACGGCCCGTTTGGATGGATGATTTGTTTTGGGTGGATTTGTAATGAGGGGGGATTTGAAGGTGGATATGTAATGAGGGGTGATATATTAAGAAGGGTGGGCCCACCTCCTAAGAAGGGTGGATTTATAATGAGGTGTTTGGATAGTTTTTTGAGAAGGGGGATTTGGAAGGTGGATATGATGGGATATGATATGAAATGACTTTATTGCCCCCATATTTTAATTTAATGGGTAATATGTGTTAATTTAATTAAATAAATAAATATATATATATTTTTAAAAAACTGGATGAAATTAAAATAAGTTATCTTGAAAATGTTTAAACCATATAAATTTTTTTTAAAAAAAAAAAACGGAAAATGATGTAATATTTGTAAAATATTTCAATTATTATGACATTATCGTTGACCTCTGTAAGGTGCTAATAATCCTGGCCCATTAGTGTAACCAGCATCAACAAGGTAGTAACGACCTACAAATAAGATTAGTTGCCCTATATGAGTGTGTTTACAATAATGCTAAGGTATGTTCACTAATGTAAAGGTTTTCAAGTCACATACCCTGTGGAATTCTCAACCCATGAGGCCTTAGCAAGGCATTTCGGAGCACTCTTGAGTCTGTGGCGGAGCCTTCCCAACCAGACAACGCGTAAACAAATTGTAGGTTACGATTACAAACTCCTAACACATTTGTCGCGTAGTCACCCTTCCTTGACCTATATCGTGCCTTGTGTTCTGTTGGGGGGAGGACAGGTACGAACGTACCGTCTAAAGCCCCTAGACAATTCTACGAGACAAGACAGAAGGGTATTTTTATTACAATAGTTAATTTATAATGAATAAGTGCATTACTAGAACTTAAGACATAACAATTATGTACCTCAAACCACTTCCACCTAGCATCCGGCTCATTGGCAGGAATAGGCTGAGGATGATACCACAAGACATTGTGAAGGCGAATCACCGCGATCAAAACTGCGTTGAAATGCCTACTAATTGTTTCCCCCGATCTCCAAAATTGTAAAATGGTACGCCTATTCTTCGTATGGTGTGAGAGGATCCACAAAAATATCGCCACCTTCTCTACAACGGTAACATTCCTAGATGGCTCTAACCCATTTTCAATAATTAATTGGCACAACGTCATGAATGTGTGCTTGTTTACCCTCAAATTGGCATGACAAGTTTTGTCATTCCCGCGTACCAACCTATTAAGTGCGTCCAGTTGACTTTGGTAAACATTAGGATTGGCACGAAGATGAGGCTTTTGTCGAAGCCTTTGTCTATGCCTCTCAGCAATCAACTCCGTAATTAACAAGTAAAGTTGAATAACGTTATTGAGTACTCTCATCAAACATAACGCTGCTAACAACGCCTTACGGTTTGTCTTCTTCCTTCGTTCACGGTTCGTTAGTCTTGCCATCTGTTTTAAGGCAAAAGTTAATTTACTGCAACTAATACTTTGGGGCAATTCCAATTCTATTACGGCAACTCAATGCATTTTAATCATTATACATACAATATTGCACATTAATTGGGTGTCACAGAATGGCAATGAAAATTCGTTATGTACTTGTGTTGTTTTTTATGACTGGTCCAATGCTATGGTGAGAAATGGGGACCAACCCAATAGAGAAGTAAATGTGCAACTCATTCAACCAAAGGCAGAAATAAGCTATCATGTCATGTGGCTCCATTTCCATCTCCATTTTCCTAGGCAGATGAAAAAAGACTACTTTTTTTGGTTTTTTTTTAAGTGTTCAGTTTGACACAATGCAACAAATATCATTGCTATCAACAAATTTGTGTGTTGTTGTCAATGTTCATGCACCTTATCCTATTCCCTATCGGGGTCTCTACCATTCCCAAACTCCAGGGTGGAAATGTACAAACTTTATACTTTATGGAGCCCTGTTTGCTGTTTATGGCGTAAAAGAGTGGGAATCTAATCTACAATACATACGCAGAGAGAGCAACTTGGGAGCCCTGTTTTTTTGTTTATGTTTCAAAAGACCAACATAGTAATAATAACATCGGCAGTACAAAAACCAAAACACTTCTACTATAAATCACACGAGAGACCTCTCAGTTCCAAACTACTCCTGCTGCTATATACTTTATGGAGGACCACAAAAAATAGACCCCTACACCAATTAGAGGGAAGCACCAACAAGGTACGGGCACAAATACGCGATATCTAGATG
Source organism: Rhododendron simsii (assembly GCA_014282245.1). Lineage (NCBI taxonomy): Eukaryota > Viridiplantae > Streptophyta > Magnoliopsida > Ericales > Ericaceae > Rhododendron > Rhododendron simsii. Next base: position 24,331,766 of record CM024963.1, read on the forward strand.
GTACAAACATTAGACGTGATATCTAGATAGTGCGGACACAAATAAGCGACAAAAGTTAAATGAGCAAACACTACAATTTCAAACAGCTATAGGAAACGACATGACACTGCCATGTTAAAGCTGCAATTAAACTTCACGGAGTTTTCCAACATGTATGTGTGAACAGTTATTGGAGAGAATGATTGTACCCAAGTGATTATTAAACTTCACGGGCCGTAAAAAGGGCTGATTTTTTACCCAAGTGATTATTGATCTTCTACAACTACATTAATCTATCAGATAAACTGGGTAATCTTCTAAAGAAATTCAAGTTTGATGGTGGCATGGGGTCTCTGAACATTGGGTGGCGCAAAAAGAAGAATCCATGTATTACTGACTATTCAGTCACTGAATAGTTGTTCGAACCCATGTCACAACTCAAATCGTGGTCCAAAATGCACAGAATGACATCAAAAAAAAAACTATTTCGAGTTAGGGCAACTCAGATCTACAAACCGTACAAAAAAATTAGGGCAAAATCAACATATATGGAGTTTCAATATGTATAGGGCAACTCAGATAAGCTATGGAGTAGCATGGGTGAAAAATCACACCCAACATCAAAAACCCCCAAATCAATCAAAAACTCAACCCAACGGCGCACAGACAGTCTTCAAAACCCACAAAAACGATCGCAAATGGAGTGAACAACCATACCTCAGACCGTGTAAAGAGGAAGACGAGGGAGAGTTGTCGGTAAGGTGGGGAGTCACCAGAGTTCTTCGGCGACCTCCTCTCTTCTCTCTCTCTCTCTCTCTTCGTTGGTCTGGGTAAAAGAACGCGATGAAGCAAGAAATGGGATGACAGAGGATAAATGAAAGGGGGATTTGGAGGGGTAAAATGGTCTCAAAACCTCCCGGATTTGCCAACGACGGGGTCTGACCTCCCGTTCGCAAATCCCCCTTCTCCCGGACATGAATCCTCTACAGCAACCATCTCCACCTTCCAAAAATCTGAACCAAACACCTGATTTGAGGGACACCCGGAGTAGAAATCAAGGGGATTTACAAATCCCCCTTCATCTCCTCCATCCAAACAAGGCGTAAGGGCTGGGCTCGTTAAGGCTCGAGCCAAGTTCGAGGCCAAATCTTAGTTCGGCTCGGCTCGTTTACACCCCTATGTGCACTAAAGTTGTCTCTTGAAATCAATCATCTCAAGTTATCCAGGCAAATGGCATGTTAAGTGAAATGAATACAATTTTTAACCCCGAGTTCACTTAACTTTGCATCTCAAATACCCATTCACCTGGTTGCTTAGGCCCCGTTCCAGAAACCAAATAAGAAGGAGGTGCTTATTTTTCAGAATTTATATAGGTACCAATGGGCGCCGGAGAGGGAAATCGTACCGGCGGCCGCGCTAGGCCGTCTCCGGCCACCGGACGGCCGATCCGAGCAGTCCAAAAATTCTATAAAAAAAAACCGAGGGGGCCATCGCGGGAATCAACGGCATCCGACGTGTGTAGGGTGCTTGATCCTAGCACCCTTTTTCCGTGTATATATGTGATTCATATCTTCCTAGAGATTGCAGAAATTTTGTGAATAAAGAGCGACGTAAATTACTTGTTCAAGGAGATGCTGAGGCGATGTATAGCTATTTCATAAAGATGAAAACCGACAATTCTGACTTCTTTTTTGCCATGGATTTGGATGATGAGGGTCGACTAGTGAATGTATTCTGGGCTGATGCAAGGAGTAGGGCAGCTTATAAGGAGTTTGGGGATGTTGTGATGTTTGACACAATGTACTTAGTAAACCAGTATAACATGCCTTTTGCTCCATTCGTCGGCGTAAATCATCATGGTCAGTCAATATTATTGGGATGTGGACTTGTCTCTCATGAAGACACCAAGTCATTCTCGTGGTTATTTAAGACTTGGATGACATGCATGTGGGGTTGTGCTCTGAAAGCAATTATTACCGATCTATGTATGGCCATGAAGAATGCTATAGAAGAAGTATTCCCTAACACTCAACACCGGTGGTGCATGTGGCATATCTTGAAAAAGGTGCCAGAGAAGTTGGCAAAATGCGACGCGTATAAATCAATCTCATCTCTTTGCACAATGTAGTTTATGATTCACTGACAATAGAAGAATTTGAGGATGCTTGGGATGTATTTATCAAAAAGTACGACCTCCAAAATAATGAATGATTAAATGGGTTGTACTTAGAGAGGAGTCGATGGGTGCCGGCTTTTGTGAAAGATGTATTTTGGGCGGGAATGTCATCCACACAACGAAGTGAGGGTATGAATTCGTATTTTGATGGTTACATCCACTCAAAGATGACATTGAAACAATTTGTTGGGCAGTACGAGAATGCATTGGCTAGAAAGGTGGAAAATGAAAAACATGAAGATGCGAAAGATTTGCACTCTTTCATCCCGTGCATGACCGCAACTGAGTTAGAAAAGCAATTTCAAAGTGCTTATACGCATGCAAAGTTTAAAGAGTTTCATGATGAATTTTTTGGGAGACTTAATTGTTCTTTGAAAGAAAGAAAAGTAGGCGATGTTTGGTCGGAATATGAGGTAAAAGAAGACATCACATTTGGAGAAGGAGAAGAGACATGGACATGATGTGTGCCATTTACTGTCGAGTTTAATCGTGAAACCAATGAAGCAAATTGTAATTACCGATTGTTTGAGTTTAGAGGAATGGTGTGCCGGCATCAACTTATGGTGTTCCATGAAAGAAGAGCTCAAAGAGTACCTGAGAAGTATGTCTTGAGAAGATGGAGAAAAAATTTAAAAAGGGCCCACACTAAAATTCGTATCAACTACGATAACTCCTCATCGACAATTGAAGCACGTCGACATGACAATATGTGTAATCTCTTTAATGAGGTTGCCGATTTGGCGGAAGATTCTCAAGAGAAGTATGATAAGGTGATGGGACGGCTACAAGAGCTGAAAAGAGAGTTGATTGAATCATCGGTTGTGTGTGGAAGTAATATGGTTTCCAATACTCGAAATGATTCATTTTCACTACAAGATGCCGTTCTACCTTCCAAAGAGAGCCAAAACATCCTTGACCCGGTACCTGTTCGTCGGAAAGGGAGACCGCCCACAAAAAGAAAGGAAGGTGTTGTTGAAAAACTTGGTAAGAAGAAAAGAGAACAAAAAAAGAAGACATTGTCAAATGAAAAAATGAAGGTATATTTTTTTTGTTGCATATTGGTTAATATAGACATATACATATCTTGGATGAATGCTTATAGTCATATTGTTTTACTCATTTCAGGAGAATACAGATGGCAATGTTTTTGGGACACTAGAGAGTGTTGCAAATCTAAATGTAAAAAACTTTTTTATTGCTAAGTTCGTTCTTTCTATAATCCCTTTATTATGTTTCATGTCAATTTTTTTTTGTTGGGCAGAGTTTCCAAGGTTATACAGGGCAATTCATGTGGCCAAACATAATGCCCCATAATATGCAACCAAATATGACCCAAGCTGGAACCATCCTCCCATTTCCTCCAACTTTATGCCCAACCGGAATTGGTTTCGACCAATTTTTTAACAACTTCCAAACTTCACAAAGCAACATGCCAAGTTCACTTCATAGTTAAGTTTGGAGAGGACAATCGGGTACTCAAGTTTGGGGAGCATGACAATCAAGTTTTTTGGGGCAAGGTTGGGGAGGAGGACAATCAAGCAATCACCAAAATCAAGGACAGAGTTGGGAAGGAGGGCAACGTATAAGTTATTTGGAAATGATGAATGTAGGAGATAATGGTGAACAATATAAATTTTTTTGAGTATGAACAAGTCTCTCCTTTTTTGTGTTTTTTGTGGACAAAGTTTTCAAGTTGATGTTTTTTACTTTTGTTGGACTGCCAGTATTGTTCCAACTTCATCCACTGCTACTGCAATTTGTATGAAAATTTTTAGTTCCAATTGCTCTAGCGATTGCTCCAAGTAAATTTGAGTTGTTATCTTTCCTAGTGTCCATATGGTGGCGTGTCCCATATTAACAAGCAAGCCAAAGTAGAACTTTACTTGTTTGAAATTGTGTTCGTATCGTGTTGTGTCCGTAATCACTTTTAGGAGTATAATCCTTGGAAAAATTTGACATAGTTCCGTTGCTTTATGGCCTAACCCGACGTCTAACGTCTCAAACTAACAACAGTGACAATCAACTCAAACTGAAAACAACATTGTATATAAACTCAGTATATTAGTAGCATGTATTCCACCACTTAACCCAACCATGAAACTCCATAGCACAAATTGATTTCCAGCAAATTTCGGCACAAATGGATTGCCAGCAATTTTCAGCACGAATTCAGTTCATCATTCCCAGCAAAAGAAAAACAGCAGTTTACACATAAGTAAATATAATCATTGCTTCAATACCCAGCCCCTCAGTCATGGTTACAAATCCAGCAAAAGAAAGTTAAGTTTCACAAAAGTATAACTTCATACTACAACTAAATATTCCAACAAATTTCAACTTGATATTCCAAATTACAACAAATTGATTATTTTTCTTGGCCTTTAATTCAATTGAATAGCCTCAATCTCTTCACCGCCTTCTCAAGTGATAACTCCTAATAGCCGTAGCCTTCATTTTCCCCAAAACTTGATGCATTTCAGCTCCCAAAAATCAGTCCGTTTGATCCCCAAAACTCTGTCACAAAACCATCCTGAAACAGGTCCAAAACCAGCTCAGTAACTGCACTAAAATAAGCTCATTCCAACCCCGAAAACAGCCACCTTTCCAGCTGCAAACAGTCCAAAATATTTGAATCCTTCTGCCTCATCAAAAGGTATTGGTGACTCTGCAAATTCAATTCGCAAAGACAAGAAAAAACTGTTAATACGATCCTATGCAAAGCGGCACATCAAACAAGTAATCAGCTAACATTCTTAGCGAGTGAAAGCGAATTCAATTCAAAGAGGTAATCAACTATAAAGGCATACACAGAGGTAATTCGTGCACACAAACACAAATTTTTGCTATGGGATCTTCACCGAAGATTTACGCAATGAGAATGAAATACAGGTCAGTAAAACTCTACATATGCATGTTCCGCTTTGGCTTCAAATGTAAATATGCAATGTCCAGTCGTGAAAAAAAGGGGGAAAAAAAAGAGAGACCAGCAGCAATTTTGGACACTGGCAGCGGAAACTCTACCCATAAGAGAATCAATGGCGAAGCTTGCAAGCCCTTTCTCTGAGGGAGCATGACAAACACATGCGGGGCATTGGCAGCAACAAATGATAGATCATGGGTAGCAAAAAAAATCTGCAATTTCAATTTTTAAAACCCTAAGTTTTGGGGGTTTGAAGATGGGAATTTTAGGGCAAAATCAGCAAGTTCAGAGAGAGAGAGAGAGAGAGAGAGAGAGAGAGAGAGAGAGAGAGAGAGAGAGAGAGAGAGAGATTGCGAAGAGGAGAGACCTTGGCTGGCGGTGGAGTGCGTCCCGATTTAACAATGGGTGTCCGGTTTTCGCGATTCTCGCGAGATGGTGGTGGTCGCCAGAGGTCGAGCGCTGATGGTGGTGGTTGGAGGTGGTGACGTGGATCGGAGGTGGTGATGGGGGTCGTCGGCGTCGGAGGTATCGGAGGTGGTGATGGGGGTCGTCGGCGTCGGAGGTGTGGCTGTCCCCTTTCTCTCTCTCTCGGAACGAGAAGAATGGGCATTGTATTTGGAAATGTCGTTTTTCTTCTGTTCTGTTTTTTTGTTTTTTGTTTTGTTTTGGCACAAAGGGCCCACTGACACGTGGCGGACAGTGGGTGGTACGGTGAGTGGTTCGGTGGGCGTATCATTTTCCTTTTATTATTTATTACATCTCACAAAGGAGAAGTCCGAAATGGAAGTACTTTTCTAGGCTGTGTTCACATGGATGTATGGTGGATGAGGGACTAGGATCCTGTCCATTTTTTCCGGACTAGTTTGGTATTAAACACTCACTCTAAATTTAATTCATCCAAAATATTTTGGACAGTTCGGATGCATCCAAATGGATTGAACTGGTCCGAAAAAAATGGACAGGATCTGGTCCCATGGATGAGAGCATCCACATTTGACTCTTGGAAGGTTTTGATAGGACAAAAAGACCCATTCGTTTTGAGATTTTGGATTTGAATTTATAGGTAATGAGTGCAAAGAGAAATAGACTCTTGAAAGGTTTTGTAAGTTATAGGACAAAAAGATAATGAGTGCAGAGAGTAATGGACTCTTGGAAGGTTTTGTGGGTCATAGGACAAAAAGACCCCTTTTGAGATTTTGGATTTGGATTTATCGGTAATGAACCAAAACCTATTAATAAATCTACAACCTACTAAAAAATAGACCCAATCCCATTCATTTATTAGTTAGGTTAAAATGAGTCACAATCCATCTAAACCATTTATTAATTGGATCTCAATTGAGTCAATTTAAATAACCCAACAAGTCATGAATATAACCCACAAAATTTGATTGTTTATTTTCTCTTATGATATGATCAGGAAATCGACGGTGAAGAGGGTAGTCAGAGTCCCGGCAGTAAGCATGAAGATGGCCGACATACCACCGGATGATAACACCTAGAGAAAATACGGTCAGAAGCCGATCAAAGGCTCTCCCCATCCAAGGTAAAAATTAATCCACTACATTGCTGCATCTTAACTTCCCGTAAATCTCTCCATATTGAATTGAAATCTGATGATCTGAACGGTCCATATTCCCTCAGGAGTTATTACAAGTGCAGCAGCGTAAGGGGCTGCCCCGCGCACAAACACGTGGAGAGAGCACTCGACGATCCAGCAATGGTGATCCTCACCTACGAGGGAGAACACAACCACCCGCCCGTCACGCAGACAACTACAGCCCTCGTCCTCGAATCCAATGTTTTAAAAATCGGACAGTTTGGCGAACCGGAAAAGTGACTGAACGAATGATCACCGGTTCAACCGCGGGTGAACCAGAGTTGAACTGTCAGTTGTTTATGCAATTACATATACATAGGTAAACATTACACATCATTCTAATGTATTTGTTTTCATTGTCGTTCTTTATTTAAGTGAGAACACCCGCACCGGGCCGCAAGGTATATTTGAAGCTTCAAATGCAATATGTCATATTGTCAAGCGTAAGATCACATTTTTAATTTAGATGTGATTTTCCAAGTTCCCTGGTTGATCTTTCAAAAATTGAGAAAGAATGAAATGTCCAAAAGACTGTTTAATCGATGGGTTGGCAAAGCAGTAAATGCTCCCCAGCCTTGACCCACGGGTTCAATTTTATTTATATATATATATATATATATATACATATATATATATATATATATATATATATATTCCAACGGTTCGGGTTGCAAAAACTGGAACAATTTACTGGTTTGCTGGTTAAACCGGAATTCTGAGGCGGTTTTACATAACTCCGGTTCTAGAACATTGCTCGAATCTTCAAAACCATGTTTCTAACCTTCGTCGTGTGATCGTCATTTTTCATATCATCCGACGGTTGGAAATCGAGATCGTTGAAGTTGAAAAGAAACAAACCTAATAATCATCGAGAGTGGGGTCCATTTGTGTCTTTTTTTTTTCCCCTCTCTCTTATCCGTTAAAAAACTTTTGTTTTTCCGTTTATAAAATTTTAATAGGGGCGACTTTTCGTAGCCCTGTAGCCCACTACATTTCGGTAAGTAGTTGTTGAAAATCATACATAACATTTCGATAAATAGCTGTTGAAAACAAGATTATATTTCAGTAACTATATGTCGAAAATATGTCCAACTTTCGGTAAAAAACTGCCGAACATACATTTTCGATAAATAGCTGTTGAAAAAAAATTATATTTTGGTAATTGTATGCTGAAAATATATCTCAATTTCGGTAACTAACTGTTGAGTATAATTGAAAATTTTTAACGGGCTGCGAGAGAAAATACGGGGCTGCGAATAGCCGCCCCCTTTTAATATATACTTTGTGTAATTAGGTTAATGGGGCAGGGCGAGTTTGATTTTAAATAAAGGAAAATTTATATAAATGGTTTTCCTAGTTTCATTTGAGTCTTATTTTCGTCCTTTAAGTATCAATTACAACTCTTTTGACCTTCAAGTTTGACTTTCGTACCAAATTAGTCCAATTGATAATTTCTGTTAGCCAAATTGGACGGAAAAAATCAGATTGATGGCAATTTGGATGTTGCAGTTCGTACCAAGTTGGTCCAATTGTTGACGTCTGCCCTCAATTTGATTTTTTCCGTTTAGTTTGGCTAACAAACGTTATCAATTGGACCAATTTGGTACGAAAACCAAACTTGAAGGTCAAAAGAATTGAAATTGATACTTGGAGGACGAAAATGAAAGTCGGGTGAATCTAGGAGCACCATTTCTATAAATTTCCTTTCAATAAATGAGTCGAGTTGGGTATGAATAATTAGGCTCATATCTAACGGGTTGTAAATAGGTCAATGACCCAATAAAAATCCAAACCACTTACAACTTACCCAATTTGGCCAAAACCTACTCATTTGATAACGGGATGAAATCATCTTAACTGACGTCAAGTTGGTGCGCATCAAATCGGTGCAAAATCTAGTTTGAACTCTGTACCCATGTTTCCTAAGATGCTTCCAATTTAACATCTTACTTTTAGCTTTAGTTGTACTTTGTTAGTGTTACTTAAATCATTGTGCATATTTTCCATGCCGATGAAGAGCGTCTTTTGTCGACTATCGAAATTTAAAGAGTATACTTTGAAACTTCTGTAGTTTATAGATATCATGGAAAATTTGACTAGACGGCTAAGATGCTCATGCTGTTTAGTATGCAGTTCCTCACTCCATTTGGCAAGGCTCTTTATGCGCTAGTGGATAGAGCTGGTAGAAAAGGGCTGGTATTTGTTATAAACGTAGGCAGGGCCGGCTAAAGGGAGAGGCCAAGGAAGTACGTGCTTCGAGCCCCCAAAAAATGTTAAAAACGAGAGCCCTAAAAAATTTTTTTTATTTATTTTATCAAACCCTCAAAATTCTAGGATCCCTGTATATATGTATGTATATATGGCCCAAATTTTTTTTGCACTAAGCCCCCTTTACAAAAAATAGGCCAAATTGAAATTTAGAAGCCACAAAATATGCCCAAATGGTGGAATTACTCATTAGAAACACTGGGACGATCAAAAAAAAAAAAAGAAGAAGAAAAAAAATGGCTGAGGAGTAATGGTTTTTATTTTTTTTTTATTTTTTATAATGATGGAATTACTCTTTTGTAATGATTTTTTTAATAAGACTTTTTGTAGGCTATTTTTGTATGAAAAATATAAGGAGTCCTTATTTAAGAGATTCGCTTCTGGCCTCCAAAACTAATGAGCCGACCCTGAACGTAGGTGGTGTTGTTTTGTGCTAGGGGTGTGAATTGGTTACCTCATTACTAACTTACCAAAACCATTTCTGGGTTCAGTTTTTATTTGTTGTTATGGAAATTTTTCGTTCAGCTTCTAAAGAAACATCTCTTAAAGTCTTTTGAAAACTAAGATATCAAGGTGCCTCTTTGGAACCAAAATTTGACACCGAGGACTAACAAAATATTAAAAGACTACATGTGAAATCCCACATAGAGAAAATATGGAAAGGTTAAGTGGTATATAAAGTAGTGCCCATGAGCTACTATAAACAGAATGTTTGGGTGGGCCTGGCAAGTGATGAACTCGAGGTGCTTGTCATACTTGTCATGCTTGGAAGGTTGCTTGATGGATACTTGTCCCACATCTCTTGGACCATAGGGCAAAATGAGGATGTTGCGATGCTTTTTGGGCGGGCCTGGCAAGTGATGAACTCGAGGTGCTTGTCATACTTGTCATGCTTGGAAGGTTGCTTGATCGATACTTGTCCCACATCTCTTGGACCATAGGGCAAAATGAGGATGTTGCGATGCTTTTTTTGCTTGGTCGGTCCCACATAATACGAAAATGAGGAAGTTGCGATCCTAGGTGAGGGGAGACTTTTGTGAAATCTCACATTGGGAAAATATGGAAACGTCAAGTCGTACATAAAGTAATTCCAACATTTAATATAAATGCAGTTAAGGCTAATTGGTTAGCAGGTCAGCTAGCGCAAATCGTTACATTACATTTTTATCCAACATTTAATATAAATGCAGTTAAGGCTAATTGGTTAGCAAGTCAGCTAGCGCAAATCGTTACATTACATTTTTAAATTTCTTCTTGGAGAAATGTGTTTGAGTATATTTACAGTTAGCCATCACAAAGAGTACTTCATTTTACGTTTACCCCACGATGTTGAGGAGGAATTTAATAATCGGGAGAATTTGGAGAGAGGCTTATATCAATGGAAATCGCGTACCAAAGTTAAAGTTAATTATCAAGGTGTTCAAACATACCAATGCTTTTTTTTTTTTTTTCCCTACAGCGCCATTGGACTGCTAAGAGCCTGTCTGAGTTTGGGTATGAAAATATGAATGGAGTGAAGTTGCAGACCATCATTGACTCTGAAGGAAAAGATGGTAGAGGTGAGTTCGACGATTTCCAGGATTTTGATGAAGCAATTTTACTTGGATCACAAGAGAAATTGATTATCCGCTACATGAAGAATATGGAGAGAATTTGGAAAGGGCCAGTTAGAAAAGGGTCTTTGTCCAATCTGAAGTCCTTGGCTTTGCATACATGCCCCAAATTGACTACCCTTTTCACAATCGAAATGTTTAGGAATCTCTTAAACTTGGAAGAGCTTATAGTTGTAGACTGTCCAAAAATCGACAGTCTTGTGAGTCTCAAAAGTTCTAGGTCAAAGTAGGGCCCTTTTCTCCGGAGCTTGAAGAAGATTTCACTTCTAGAGCTGCCAGAACTGGTCAGCATCTCCAGTGGCCTATGCATTGCTCCAAATTTAGAGAGGATGGTCATCTTTTATTGCCCAAAGCTCGAAAAGCTTTCTACCATGGATGTCTCTAGTACAAAATTGAAGGTAATTAAAGGGGAGAAAGAATGGTGGGACGAATTAAAGTGGTATGAATTGAATCTGAGCACGAAACATGAAGATTATTTGGCTCGTATTTTTATCCCGTTGAGAAAGGATGGGGATCTGATGGCTCAATTAACAGAAGATTAGATTGCCACACATGGTCAGGGTAAAGTTGGAAGCTACGAATGAAATAGTAATTTTTGATCAATATTCATTGATTTTTTCTGATATCTATGTCTACTGAATCATTAATATCGAACCTTTAAGCGAGCCTGAGTGAACACTGAATGTTATCTTCACATGCTTGTTGGTATGTGCGGAGCGGGTTATCAACCAACGCATTGTTGGAAGAGGTAGTATATTTTTGGACGATATTTTTTGAAGGGGAAGAATACTTGTATTTCACTCAGAACTTGAACTTTTTTTTACATTATACAAAATGACTAGAACCTCTCCATATTTATAATACTCAATACAAGGTTCCAGATATCTTGTTACAAGAAAATATCTAGGTACTTTCTAGATTTACACATGTGACCTTTTACTTGGAACAAATTTCTAGATATTTTCTAGGGATATTCTAGAACTTTTCTAAAATCTAGGTCTTCTAGAATATTTATACTCCTCCAATAATATCTTTTATTTGGGTTTCTTTATTGGGCTTGTCTTAGATTTTATTTTTCTTAGGCCAAAATACCATATCAGGTTTATGTTCCAACACGCATACTTGCAGGATGCAGGTTGAATATCTTTTCACCCACAAGCTATCTGTACGATCTAAAAACCATCAGGTCCCGCTAATTTTTCCAACTGTTTAGAACTGCTGATTAAGTTGGGTTGAGCAGTTGACAAGTTTCAAAAAAAAAAAAGGTGATTTGAAATAAGATAGCAAAAAACGACGGTAGATGATTAACAAGGTCATTTAAACAACAACAACGAATAAATTTTAGATCATTTGAATGTAAGAGAGCAAGCAATGTACATGGTATTTTTAAACGCAATATATAGCTGGTTGGGTCTAAGTTCATGACGGGTTAAGAAGTTTTAACCCTTAGCCAACCCCATATCTGCAAGTGCGGGTCGGTTTGGTGGGCTGACGGATTATTTGCGCACCCTAAGCTGTGGTTATTTCAAAGTGTTTGCCAAAAGCTTTTTGCTCTGTTATTCTCTGTTATTCTTGTTATTCTCTGTTATTCTTGCTTTTTTCCTCTCGCTCGCTCATTTTGGTATTCGTACACTCGAAAGAAGAAGAGGGTTTTCGGAAAATAATGTGACCATGTATGCTCTCTCTCTCTCTCTCTCTCTCTCACTAGTGCAATGTCCTAAAGATCGTCTCACAACATATCAGCGTCCTCCCTTTCTATAATATTTGTACCCCAACCAAATATATATGCGTACAATATCAAAAATTAAATAATGCTACCTACATATGTTATAACAACACCATAAATTGGCATTATCTTATTATCACAATGACTCGTATAAAAAATTCTTTGACTCATATGATATTCCGTAACAAAATCAAAATATGTCATACTAGAATCAACTATTGTTATATCCAAGCTAAAAATATTTATAAAATACCACAAATTTTGTAAAATAACCACAATTGTTATGACAACACCTAAAATTATCATTTTCTTACCATAATGTGTTGTATCAAAAGAAAATATATGTAAATACCACAAATTATATAACAAACCACAATTGTTATGACAATACCATAAATTGACGTTTTCTTACCACAACGTATCGTACCAAAGGAAATCGATTAAAATATGCGGTAATAAGTACATGTCTAAAAAATCACAAATTCAGTAACAATACCATACATTGTTGTAGGGAGTCCTATGGTACACACCCCTTATTAGGGGGTGTATCGTATGCACCATGATTTCAAACCCTTGAATTTAAAAGTGAATAATTTGGACCACCCATTTATTAAATCAATTAATAAAATGAAAAAATGGTTTAGCAGGTAACAGGTCCCCCTTGACTCTCTCTCCTTCTCCTTCATGTGTAAAATACTACTCCCTCCGTCCCTTTTTTATTGTCCGGTATTCCATTTTGGGTTATCCCTTAATAAGTGTCCATTTTGTAAAGTTAGTGAGTAAAAGTTGATGTATTGTCTATTTTATCCCTAAAAGTAGATTCTATTTTGAAAAGTTAGTGAGTAAAAGTGTAATGATGATGGGTAAATAGGAAAAGTAGAGGAAAAAAGTAATGTGAAAGGTATAATGATGATATCTTTTTAATAAGTTGGAATTACGAAGCAGGACACTTAAAAAGGGACAGAGGGAGTACAAATTATATAACATGACCACAATTATTATGACAACACAAAAAATTGGCATTTTCTTACCATAATTTATCGTACCAAAAGAACGATAAAATGATACTAGATACAAGACCAAAATATGTCATACCACAATCAATAATTATTATACCCAATAAAAATACAAGTCTAAAATATCATAAATTAAATAACATAACCACATTTCGAACTGTACATTCAATATACTTGTAGTTGAATTTATAGTAGATTTGCGACCGTGACACAATAATGACGATCAAAACCATTGATTTCATTATGCTTGTTAATTAGATAATCAATGTAAATTTTTGGCTTGATTGGGTTTAGAAAGCTCTTTCATCGGCAGCTGAATTCAATATTAAAAGGATATTTTGTTTGTTCAAGGGTCTAATGATAAGCAATCAACTTCATTCTTAGTAAATGTGATATGTTTATATTATGTAAAAGATAGATGATTCCGATCAGGGAAAAAAAATTGTCTTACATATATGGGACTCGGGTGGTGCATTGTTAGACTTTAATGTATTTAGATACATTATGCAGTTATCGATATCTGATGATAACTAATTTTGGTGACAATGCTGAATATGGTATGACTTGATATTCTAACAGTTATGATTGATCATTCTAAAAATATACTTGCTAATGACATTAAGAATATAAGTTCAATATATATTTGATATGAAACCTAGTCATCTTTTGAAGCTGGATGTACACTAACTTTGCTATCGTGACACAATAATAACAATCAAAATCATTAATTTCGTAATGTTTGTTGATGCCAAACCTGAAAACAAAACCAAATCATAACATATCGCGTTAATATTTTTGATAACATATCGCGCTAACGTACAAGAAATGCGTACCTACTATATAAAATACACGATCAACTAGACTGAAGCAGTGACCAATTACGGTTTGCAAAATGATGGGCCAACAGGTTGGACCGCCGAATGGCCGGAGAGAACCAGTGTGGAGGAGGTTTTTTTATTTTGAAAATGTAGAGGAGATGCTTTCTTGGAGAGAGGGGGGCGAGGTGCGAGCTTTCTTCCGTGACTGGAGAAAGGGAGAGGCAAAGAGTATTGAAATAGACTAATAGGTTTTTTTTTATTTTGAAAATGTAGAGGAGATGCTTTCTTGTAGAGAGGGGGATGAGGCGCGAGCTTTCTTCCGTGACTGGAGAAAGGGAGAGGCAAAGAGTATTGAAATAGACCAATAGGTTTTTTTTATTTTGAAAATGTAGAGGAGATTGGTTGCAAAAGTCTTTTGAATAAAATTGGCGGGTAGGGAGGGGTTGGGCTCCTGTCCAGTGTAGTAAGGTCCAGTGTGGTCCATTTGATGGCTGTGATCAATTCTATCAAATTCAAAGCTGCAGATCTTGCCATGTCAAGTCCCCCATTTCATGGCCTTAAAAGAAACGGAAAATTGCTAACAGAAGTTTCTGCAAAATCCAAACAAAACTACACTCAAAGCCACGTGTTTTTTTTCTCAATTCTTACATTTACTACATGGAATCGAGTCTGACCCTCATTATTGCAAAAGTTAGGAGCGTTCTGCTAAGGGATTTTAGAAATTTTTTAATTTTTTTCGTTTTTGTCCTTGTTCAATATTTTTGACTTTTGTTAGTTTTGCGACAAATTATTTTACTTTTTTTATTTATCTTATCAAGATGAATCGAAAGAGTAAAAAATTATGATTTTTACCCAAAAAGCTCAAAAGCTAATTTTTTGGGCTTTATCCTAGATATTTTAATTATATTTTTGGGAAGTCATAATTTTTTACTTTTTTCAATTCGTCTTACTAAGACAAATTGAAAAACAAAAATTTGGTTCAAAACTAACAAACGTGAAAAAAATTGAATAAGAACAAAAGCTCAAAACTAACAAATGTGTATTTGAGAATTTTTTGAATTTTTTAATTTTTTCACGTTTGTTAGTTTTGAGCATAACTTTAATAATTTTTTGATTCGTCTCGTCAAGACGAATCGAAAAAGTAAAAAATTATGATTTTTAACCAAAAAGTTTAAAAACCGATTTTTTGGACTTTATCGTGGTTATTACATAAAATATTTGGATAACAGTCATAATTTTTTATTTTTTTGACTCGTCTTGACGAGACAAATATAAAAGTAAAAACTTTTGTCACAAAACTAACAAACGCTAAAAAGAATTGAATAAAAACAAAAACAAAAAATTCCAAAAATCCTTTCACAGAACGCTACTTTAATTTTTGCATTAATAAGTGTCAGACTCACAGTTCCATGTAAATCAGAGAATTGAGAAAAACACGTGGCTTTGAGTGGACTTTTGTTTGGGTTTTGCAATTAAAACTTCCGTTAGCAATTTTCCGTTGCTTTTAAGGCCATGAAATGGGGAGGCTTGACATGGCAATATCTGCAACTTTGAATTTGGTAAAGTTGATCACAGCCGTTAAATGGATCATACTGGACCTTACCACACTGGACAGGAGCCGAACCCGGTAGGGAGTCACTTTCACGGTGTGGAAATTCTATTTAGACCACCCTAATTTCTCAGTACTCACACCAAACTCAAATTTTTTTTTTCTTCCAAACATGGCCAAGTTACCTTTACATTTCTCAATATTGACAAGAGGTTTGAGTTCAGAAGGGATGAGAAAGATGAGGGTGTTTAGGACATTCTTATGTGGTGATAAATGACCAATCAAGTGAAATTTGTCCTAAGAAGAAGAATATGCAACAACTCCAAAAACTTTTGGAATGAGGATGATCGAATAGAAAGTTGTCAGGAAATTTCAATCTGGGCTTTGCTCTGGGTATAATATTCAGTGAGCTTTGATAAGGTATGCACTAATCTTCTGTTCCCTCACCAAGTGCTGCTTCAATCGATCGTCGATTACTGTAGTTGTTAGTAGTTTATTACTGTAATTGTTAGTATTCTACCGACATCGTACTACGGCTTCTGACATGATGGTTTTAAGTTGAATAATTTGTCCATATAGCATCTCCACCCTTTCCCCCATACTTCTACAGGGTGCCTTCCGAGTCCCGACAATTTCTTTGCAGCGTGTTTTTGGTGTTTTATCTAAATTCTTATTGGATTTGTGTCAAGTTTTTACATCATCTTATTCGACTCGATGTGAGAGATACAAAAATAAAAATATATACCCATGCAAGTTGGAAAATGTTAATCAAGATGATGAAAAAACCAAAAGATTGAAATTGGGAAAGACGGACTTTCTGGATTTTTTCCCCTTGTCGTATTTGGTTTTCTTTTTTAATTTTGGTCCCTATATTTATACTCCACTTGTATATATGATTTCTCTCATCGAGACGAACAATATGTAAAAATTATTCAATTCTAGTAAGAATTGAGAGAAAACAACAAAAAAAGTTTGCACAAAAAAGCCGTCAAGAAATTAGGCCAAAGTGGTTTTAAATATGAGAAAAAGCTTTCATGGACAAACTTAAATGTAAGCATCAAAGCTTCATTCATTCATTCATGGCACAGTTATGAATTTGGAAGGCACAAAAATACCTTTTAAAAGTTGATTAAAGATTTGAATCTCTCTTGATTTAAGTAAAACTTATACTTTCATATAAGTTTGAGGCAAGAAGTGGAGTTAGTTCTGAGGGCTTTCAAATTTGAGTTCAAGTGAAAAAAATTGCTGGAGATGCTAACTTTACGCTTTTTTTTTTTTTTTCCTTTCAATTTTTGTATTTCTTCAAAACCTTAAATTTCTTCTTCTTTTTCTCAATTGACACTTTGCCTAATGGCCATTAGGCGGCCTGTTTGGCAGTGGTAAATGGGAGCTAAATTAATATATATGGCCATTACCCGGATGTAGAAATCTGGATGCTCTTACATTCGGTGTTTATTTCATCCCTTGGACGCGGATATGCTATCTCCTGATTTCTATGTCACCTTGGAACCTTTGTGGGGGATAAATTTTGAACACCCCTTGACGTGTCTAAAACATATCTGAGTTCTATAGGTTAACAAAGAAAGTCTACCCACATAGCAGATCTGTGCACAGATTTTGTTGTGGGGCCCACCACGGGTCTTACACAAATCATCCGAGTCGTTCATTAAATGTAAAACATTTTTTCAAGGGTCCCCGTAAAAAATAAGTTCAATCCGATTCCTATAGGTATTCGATCCAACCATATAACTTTTCATTATCCGGAAATCTGAATGAAAAGTTAGATGGTTGGATGAAGCACCTATAGGTATTGGATTGAGCTTATTTTTTACGGGGTCCCTTGAAAAAATATTTTACATTTAATGAACGGCTCGGATGATTTGTGTGGGACCCGTGGTGTGCACAGATTGCTGTGTGTGTAGAACGATTCTAACAACACACCGCCCATTTCTCCCTCCCTCCCTCTGGCTGTGTACGAAGATGACGATGGCGAATTATGTCGGCCACCAGAAAATCAATCTGTTTGAAACTCCTCCTCGGAATCTTTCCAATGGTAATCGATTTTCAAACTTCTCATATTCTTTTCAATTCCGTTGTCGATTTTCCATTTGGTTTGTGAAAAATTAAGGTTCCCTAACAATCCGTAAAAACCCTAACAATATGAATGCGAATCACAAAATAATACTACCAGCAAAAACTACATAAGCAATCAAACCCACAACGCAGAGATATACGTAGAAAACCCCAAAACGGGTAAAAACCACGGGACGGAATCAAATCACTATAATCATTGTGCAGTTACAGATATACCTATCCAAACGATGTAAATCCTCACAACGTTCTAAGTAGTACCTGCCGAGTCACACGTACACCGCACCCAGTGATCTTGATCGCCACCGACCTTGCGTCCACAAGCCCTCCGATAATTAACGGAAATCTTCCTTCAGAAAACGGCTCACAAAGAACCTGTTGCTTCCACATATTCTTCTACTGCCGCCGCACTCCGATTCCTCATGCTGTACAATATGTGGACGGCTTTTCGTTTTGCTGTGCTTTTGTTTTTATAAAGCTGTGCTCACAAACCTAGGAAGGAAAATAACATTCCATATATATAGCCCTTTTGCATGTTGCTTTCTTTTACCAAAACAGGAGGTTTCAATTGTTAACCCGATTGATCCGTCTTGTTGTGGTCGATCTTCTTTTTATTCAGCATGCTCACTCTCAATTACAAATAAAAATGATTCCTTCCACTCTAATCCTATACAGACTCACTAACTTATTAAAAATAATAAAATTACAACTCGATAAAAGGTATGTGTTTTGTTATATGGAATTGCCAATATACACTACATGACAAAATACACTACAACGAAAAATTAATGAACTGAGATCGAGTTGTAGAGAAGCTGCAAACAAAACTCAACATCCAAACACATTAGAACAATAAGCAACGTACTCCCCCTTTCATCATTCTCCCCCTTTTTGACATGGAATGACAAAGGGCGAATATGATAAACAATAAAACAATAATTGCAAGTATCGGAGGATTAATCAATGAGTGACCAATAGAAGCATCCAAAGAAAAGATTTAAGTGAACCAAATGCTAAAAAGAGAATGAGAAATGTGAATATACGAGCATGAGATAGTTTTATCACAAGTATTATATCATAAGATGAGATGAAAAAGACATCCAAATTTTAAGGCACCGCTTAATGATATAACACCATGCAAGGTAGAAGGAATGCAACACACCATGATCATCGACATGAGAGGAAAGTGGGTGTGCGCATCCATGACCAAAAAATTCAGCAACTCAAAACAGGGCCAAGATGCTCAAGTGCTTAGGCTTATCTAGTGACTCCCCCTCAACAAGATACACCTCTTTAGGTTCGACATACAGTCACCGATAATTAATCACAAGCTCCCCCTCAACAACAAGCAGTTGTTTTCTAAGTAATCAATAGAAATTCATACTGTATTTTTATTTTTACCCCACCGCTGTTTGACACGAATATTGAGAGTAAGAACACCTTATACCCAATGCCCGGTTAATAAGCAAATGGTTCAACATGGGTGCCTTCACAAGGTCTATCCATTTTTTTGACTCAAAACACTCAGACAGAGAATATCTCACCCTAATTGTCTGGTTACTCGATAAATGCCCGGATAAGCAAAAGCCAAGATATATATTATCCTTTTTCTTTTCTTTTCTTCTTCTTTTTTTTTTTTTTGGAATAAGCGAGGGCTCTATCAACGGAAACCAAATAAAGGTGGTCACGGCTCAGGGAAGACACAAGATAAAACGAAGCATATGAGAAGAGTGATCCCTATTTGAGAACCTGACCAATAGCCATGGATGAGTGTACATAATGTCGAATTCTCATGATTTATTAACATTCAAACATAATTGCAGTGAGGATACCATGAAAGAACTGTAATAAAAATATGGATGAACATGTTCATAAAATCCAATGATATTCAACTATGCACCAAAGACTATCATGCTAAATCCACATACCAACTCATAAAACAAAAAAAAAAAAATCATTTTTTAAAATATTTTATTCAATAACTCAAAAAAAAAAAAAATGAAACAAAAGAAACACAAAATTATGAAACTCCACAACTCTAGGTAATTAGATATGCAAGAATCATTAAGCCTAGATTATGGAACAACGACCTAATGTTAAAAGGCAAGGTCAACCCCTCCGGATGAACTATAGTCATCTAGAGAGTCAAGGTCATCACCAACATTTGAGACCAAATCAATTTTACGTACCCAAATCTGTCTAGTTTTTCCTTTTTCAACATGATTGTTTTTATTGACCATGGGTTTTGGATTTACCTTTGTAAAATTAGCATGCGAAGGCGTCCTACGTCTAGGCCCTTGAAAATATTCCCTATGATTATTCATGTTATCATAGCGGGGAGGAGTCCTATGGTAGCCATAAAGGGCAAAGCAATTTGGACGAATATGGCCTCTAATTCCACAGTGATGACAAGTGGGCACAAAAATAATTATGACCATAAGGACGAGCTACATGTGCATGTGAAGTGTAAGACTCATGCATCTTCCTACAATGCGGTCTAATATGGTCAATCATACCACAATAATGACAAGTAGGAACAAATTTATTAACAACAGGAGTAAAAACGTGAGACTTATCAGTATTAATAACCGTAGGTTTTACCTCCTTGCGCTTGGGATGTCTGCTTATCTCTGTTGCCATCTGCTTCTTTGTCGTAGGAGAATTAATCATGTTTTGCATGTCTTTCACATTAGTTTTCTTACCTTGATGTTTAGTTTCGTTTCTCCCTATTGATGGAGTTGAAGATGTTGCATAATAACCAAGCCTTGAACGATCGCTAGGTCGCCGTTGGATGGACAAAATATGATGTAACACTTTGGTCCCTGTCTGTATGTCATCCTCTAATTTATCCTTAGATTTGTCTCTAGCAGTAAAAACTTTGTTTTTCTCAAGAAGGAGCTCAATTTCTTTATTTCTCTCATCACTCTCTTGAGTGCGTTCATTCAAAGTATTCTCTAACTTCTTAATTTTATCAGAAAGTTTTTCACTCGCTTCTATCAGGTTTTTACTAAAAACATGGAGTTTGTTTTACTTCTCTCTTACCTCATCTATGTCATCACAACTATCCGCATCGCTATCATCCGTTTTAGAACCACTCAATTCGGAATGACCATGTGAATTTAAAGTTGCTCCAAAAGCCAAAAAATTTCCTTTATCATTTTCATCAGCCCCTTGTTCTTTATTCGATTCATTGGAATCGCTATCATCCCACGTTTTAGTGATGAGGGCCTTCTTTTTCATTTTATTAGCACATTTTTGGGCGTAATGACCAAAACCATAGCACTCGAAATATTGTGGTCCTTTAGGTGGTCCTTTTCCCTCCCTTTTATTTTTTCTAGAAAATTCTCATTTTCCTTTATCATTTTTCTTTTTCGTACTATTTTTAAATTGTTTGAAAAAAACTTTCATCTCCTTAAGATCAATATCACTATCACTATTTGAGCATTTCTTATATTTTTGAGTACTTTTAAAAGCAATCGGAGTCTCCGAAGGTTTTACTTTGAGTTTAACAGGTTCAGATTGCAATAGGTCAGTCTCATAAGTTTGAAGAATCCCAACTATTTCTTGAACAGATTTTTCTTTTAACTTTTTCTTACCCTCTAGCATTGTAACTTGAATTTTAAATCTAGGAGGTAAGGATCGCAAAATTTTCTTAATAATACAAAAAGAAGGAATTGGCTCACCCAAGTTCTCGTAGCTGTTGACAATGGCGATGAGCTTGGAGTAGAATTGATTGAAGGTTTCTTCCTCCTGCATTCTGATGGTCTCAAACTCCGTGGTTAGTCTTTGTAGCTTAGACTGCTTAACAACGTCTGTCCTCTCATGGCAAGTAATCAGAATATCCCAGGCCTCCTTGGCAATTTCACAGTTAGCAATTTTCCTGTGCTCATTTATATCAACAGCAGCAAATAAAATATCAAGTGCACGGTTATTAGCCTAAAGTAAGGGTTTTTCTGTGGTTGATAACTCAGATGTAGTTTTTTGAACCGGCTTGTCGTCTACAATTTTCATTGGTCGAGTGTATCCCAAAATACACGAGTCCCAAATTTCTTCTCCGACTGATCTCATTATAACTTTGATTCTAGATTTCCAATAATCAAAATTATCAGCATCAAGTATAGGCATATTTCTAGACATGTAATTCATGTTCATATTCATGATGGATCTGCTCTAGAAAAAAATTCTAACGGAAGGAGCAGCCTGCTCTGATACCAATTGAAAAATCAGGGTTCCCTAACAATCCGTAAAAACCCTAACAATATGAATGTGAATCACAAAATAATACTACCAGCAAAAACTACGTAAGCAATCAAACCCACAACGCAGAGATATACGTGGAAAACCCCAAAACGGGTAAAAACCACGGGACGGAATCAAATCACTATAATCATTGTGCAGTAATAGATATATCTATCCAAACGATGTAAATCCTCACTACGTTCTAAGTATTACCTGCCGAGTCACACGTACATCGCACCCAGTGATCTTGATTGCCACCGACCTTGCGTCCACAAGCCCTCCGATAATTAACGGAAATCTTCCTTCAGAAAACGGCTCACAAAGAACCTGTTGCTTCCACATATTCTTCTACTGCCGCCGCACTCCGATTCCTCATGCTGTACAATATGTGGACGGCTTTTCGTTTTGCCGTGCTTTTGTTTTTATAAAGCTGTGCTCACAAACCTAGGAAGGAAAATAACATTCCATATATATAGCCCTTTTGCATGTTGCTTTCTTTTACCAAAACAGGAGGTTTCAATTGTTAACCCGATTGATCCGTCTTGTTGTGGTCGATCTTCTTTTTATTCAGCATGCTCATTCTCAATTACAAATAAAAATGATTCCTTCTACTCTAATTCTATACAGACTCACTAACTTATTAAAAATAATAAAATTACAACTCGATAAAAGGTATGTGTTTTGTTATATGGAATTGCCAATAAACACTACAGAATATGGTCCTTACAGTTTGGATAGAAATTGGGTTTCGGTTTCAATGGAAGTTGGATTTACGATTAATACGATTAATACGTTTCTGTCTAACAACCGCACCATTGCGCCTGTTAGGAAGGAATTCCATGCAAAATTTCACTTTATGCATTGACACCTTTTCAGACATTCTCAGTGGTGTTACTATCCCCCACTCTGCAAATGACAACGCTATCCCTCAAAAAGCCAAAAGCGTAATGGTTCGAGCAAACACACGGACGACGGTGGAAAATATAGTACTCCTTCGTTTCCACTATGCTATCAGCCTTGCTCATTTACCCACGTACATATGCTTGAAACAGGTCCCACAAATATGACTCGAACCACTCATTTTATTCAAAAGCATATGTACGCACATGTATGTACTTATATTCTTTTCCCTCTACTTTCCTTTTATTCTTCCCTCCCTCTACTTCCACTCTCTTTAAACCTAATACTGTATTGCTCTTCCCTAAACTTTTGCTTTAGTGTTTTCTAGTATTTTTAATTTTTATAAAATTTATATTGTGAAATCTACTTGCAGAGATCTACAAAACAAGACCAATACTGAATATAAAATTATAAAAATATAAATTTTTTATGTTTCAATGTCCATTATATTTTGTCTAAATTCACAATTAACAGTATTCATTTACCAATAAACAGTGTTAAAAAGTACCAATCTAAATGCACAATTAATAGTATTTATTTAAATATTAATTGTGTTAAAATTGATAATTAATTGTCTAAATTACTAATTAACAGTGTAAAAAATTAATAATTAATAATGAAAACAATGTTCTTTTAACAATTAACAGTTAATAGTCTAAATTCGTAATTAACAATGTAATTTTACAAGCAACAATGTTAATTTCTGTCCAAATTAACAATTAAGAGTGTTAAATTGACGATTAAATATGTAAAATCGTAATTAACAATGTTAAATATTTATATTAGTATAAGATTTAAAACAGAGGGAGGGGGGGGTTGTTGGAAAGTGACATCAGAGAGAGAGAGCTACAAAATGGGTATTAATGCAGCAGGGGAATGCACGCATGAAGGAGTACAAGCGCGGAATTTTTGAGAAGGACCTAGTGAGGCATAAAACTTTATGGAAAGGATTTCCCAAGCCATGAACTAAAAAATTAAGACCGGTTGGGCATTATTTCAAACGTTTATTGGGGGACCCTGACACAGCATCCTTTCTAAAATACTAATGGATACAGATATGGGAAATTATTCAATAGTCCCGGAGTACCATGTGGGATGTTCTACGTGGTGCTTCCGGCCAATAAATTATCGGTACTCATACTAAGTGGGTCAACTCTTGTTCCTGAACTGTCCAACAAGAAAGGATGACTATGTGCCATCCGTAAAATTTTTCACTATGTGATTGGTTGGGAGCACCACGTGGACATACCACATGGTAGTCCCGGATACTATAGGCTTCCCGAGATACATGCAGTTTGATTACGTGAAAAACAAGGAAGAGGGAGAGAGAAATCCAGTTCAGCGAGACCATTAGAGTATCCACAATGGCATAACTAAAAGTGATAGGTTTTTAAAGTTAGAAATATTTGTGCAAAATATGACTTACAATACTATAATCAAATTTAGCAACCTTCTTAGAAATAATCAAATTTTGGACTTTGGATAACCAAAACTAACAACCTTTTGCCAATAACCAAATTTAATAAATCTCACATTCTCAATCAAATACACACATCATTACAAAATAAATGTTCTCTCTCTTCCATTTCCCCCCTCTCTTTTTCTTTTTCAACAATGTTTCAAAAAAAAATATTTTACTATTTTTTTAAAATTGTTTTTAAAAAACTGTTTTCCCCCAAAATTTGTTTTTTAACTGTTTTAAAAAAAATTTTTTATAGAAAATAAATCTTTTTTTATTTTGAAAAATTATTTTGTATAAGAAAATGTTTCTTCTCAAAATCTTTTCTTATATAAAAACTATTTTTCCAAAAACCGTAGTTACACAAAAGCTGTTTTTCTTAACACTGTTTTTTTTTTTTGAAGTTTTGAAAAAAGTTCAAAAATTATTTTCTATTTTAAATAGTTTTTCTATGTTCACAGTTTTTAGTTTTTCTGTAATTTAAAAAAGTGATGTGGCAACTTTTGGCTATTCAATTTTGATTATACCATTGTGGACTTCTACATTGTTAACCTTAACAATCTCTTAAAGGAATAATCAAAAGCTGATGTGGCAACTTTTGGTTATCCATTTTTGATTATAGTATTGTGGATACTCTTACGTCTATCCTCTTGCTTATTGTATTTGTCCGCTCTAAACCCTCCTTCTTTCCTTCTGATTCTGCACTTTTCCATGTAAAATTCTGCTCAAATCATTCAAGCTCAAGAGAAAATGAAGGTTAGATTCTTACTGCTGTCCATCCTTCAGTTCAGACTTCGGTCTACAAACTCATTCCGACTCTCCCCATCTCTTTTTCGCAACACTTGTTCTCCTTTATTCTAGGAATCTGCAGAGTCTGGCAATGGTTTAGAAGGACTGCTCGGACCCAACGATAAGTTGCCCCATGTGACTAGTGGTCAGGGATTCGAGTCAATCAAATAAGTCCAAAAAACAGCAAAATGGACTCCTTTGGTAACCGAAGACATTTTCTTCGAACCTTTGGATCAGATATATCAAGGTGATCCTTTGAGAAAAGCAGCTTGAAGAAATCATTGGACTTGAAAAGATTAGCAGAATTCAGTAGAGTAGCAGAATTCCACCACTTATCCCTTCAGAAATGAGTGTCAATAGATCAACATGCCAATCATCCTTCAGCTCCACTCCATTAGACACAAAACTGCAGTAGCAATTCCATTAGAACGTAGGTCTCTCCATCACAGATAGGTTTCCAGCAAGATCTCCCACAAGCACCATCCCAAGACGGATATCCATCACAATCATCGAGCAACGGAAGGATATCCATCACAATCATCGAGCAACAGAAGGATATCCTCATTAACATTAATTATCAGACGTCACCATAACAGGTCGACCACCTAGGCTCCATTAAGTATACAAACTCTTAGCCCTCCAAATTGTTAGAGTTGAAAGAGCAATTTAGAAGCACTAATCCCAGAAAGCTCCGTGAAAAAACAACAATCAGAACAGCGTAAACATCATTGAAAGAGCAATTCAGAAGCATCATTCAGTTCTGATCCGGCAGCAGCAAAAACACACACTTTTCAACAAAGGTAATTAAAAACAACACATCAATACCCAGCCCTTTTATACTGGTTGCAAATCCAGTTAGTCTCTTAGCCCTCCCCAGAGTTGGGAGTTGAAAAGAGAGGAAAGGAAAACACTGATCAGATACTCTTAGTCCTCAAGAGAAAGTTAAACTGGATTATAGAACTCCATCATGAAGACTAAGACATAAATGGCTCTTAGCCCACCCACAGCTAGGAGTTGAAAAGAGAGATCAAACAGCAGCAGAAATAGCAGACGAACCTCGAGACTGTTAGAATAAGAATAATCTAGATTTGTGTTATACAAGACAAAGGAGAGAAAGATTATTGTATATTCAACTGTGTATTATACATCAATACAAGATCCCTTTATATACAAGGAGGGATATCTAAAGAAGGAAACAAGAATAAGTGATTCTAGAGAATGTGCTCAATATCCTAGTGATACACATTGATTCTAGAATATCCTAGAGATACACAAATCTAGATTATTCTAACACAAATCTAGATTATTCTTATTCTAACAGCCCCCTCAACTCAAGGTGGGAGAGGAGTTACCAACTTGAGTTTGGTAACCAAATCCTGAAATCGTCCTGGAAGGTGAGCCTGCCTTGGTGAATATATCAGCTGTCTGTTCAAGGGATGAGACTGGGAGGAGTCGAATAGTACCATGTGTGACATGTTGGTGCACAAAATGACAGTCAATCTCAATATGTTTCGTGCAATCATGAAAGACAACATTATGTGCAATCTGAATAGCACTGTGATTGTCACAATGAAGTATGGTGGCAGTAGAGTGGTTGACACCCATGTCTTCCAATAACCATCGAAGCCATAAGAGTTCTTGAGCAGTGTCTGCAAGAGCACAGTACTCAGCCTCGGTGCTGGATCGTGCAGTAACAGTTTGCTTCTTACTTTTCCAAGAGATAAGCGAATCGCCTAGAAAGAAGCAGTAACCCGTAGTAGAACGACGATCAGTAGAGTCACCAGCCCAATCAGCATCAGAGTAGGCATGGAGGGTAAGAGAGGAGCGAGCAGAATAAAAAAGGCCATGGAACAGAGTGCCCTTAATATAGCGCAAGATGCGAAGAACAACTGCATAATGGACGGATCGAGGAGCAGATCAAAATTAGCTGAGAAGATGGACGGCGTTGGCTATGTCTGGGTGAGTAACAGTAAGATAAACAAGGCTCCCAACAAGTTGCCGATAGAGTGTAGCATTGGTCAATAGTGTGCCATCCAAAGGAGTAAGACGAATGTTTGGCTCGAGAGGAGTGGATGCAGTCTTACTGTCTGTAAGACTAGCTCGTGCTAACAGATTAGAAGCATATTTCGCTTGAGAGAGATAACATCCATTGGAATCCTTTGAGATTTCAATACCAAGAAAATAGCTGGGGAGCCAAGGTCTTTCATTTCAAAACTACGGCAAAGATACTCTTTGAAACTAGATATACTAGTGACATCACCCCAGTGATAATCATATCGTCCACATAAAGAAGAAGAATAATGGTGCCATGCTCAGTCTTGCGAATAAAAAGTGCAGAATCATGAGGACTAGAAGTAAAACCAAAATCGCCAATGGTGGTACTGAATTTGGAGAACCAAGGTCGAGGAGCTTGTTTAAGCCCATATAAAGCGCGGCGAAGGCAACAGACCAGGTGCGGAGAGTGAGCATACCCAGGAGGTGGCTTCATATAGACTTCCTCAACAAGTTCGCCATTAAGAAATGCATTTTTTACATCCATCTGATGAAGATCCCATTTGCGAATTGTAGCAACAGCAAGCAAACTCTGAACAGAGGTTAGGCGAGCAATGGGAGCGAAAGTCTCCTCATAATCAATGCCATATTCCTGGGTAAAACCCTTTGCAACAAGACGGGCTTTGTATCGTTCAATGGAGCCATCAGAATGAGTTTTAATTTTGTAAACCCATTTGCAGTCAACAACAGATTTCCCTGGAGGAAGATTAACCAAATCCCATGTATGAGTACGATCTAAGGTCTGTAGTTCCTCGTCCATTGCTTTCTGCCAAAGAGGATTAGTACTGGCCTCATGGTAAGAGTGAGGTTCATGTAATGAAAACATTGTAGAATAGCAATGATAGTCACAAAGATAAACAGGTAATTGAGTTACCCTTTTCATAAGTGGTGGTGGTGGTTCAGAAGAACAACTGGTATCTGGAGAGTAGGTAGTTATTTCAACAGGAGAAGAAAGAGAGGGTGGAGGAGACTCAGTAGGTTCTATTATTGCTAGGGCACGATCATTAATCAGAACAGACACCTTGGGAGGAGCAGCAAAAGAACTATCATTTGGAGTACATGTATTAAACTCATCAGAGAAGATATCTATAGAAGAGTCAGTAAAATAGGGAATGGTCGAGTTAGGTGGCAGGTAGAACTTAGACAAACTAGAAAACATTTGATGTTCCCAAAAGACAACATGTCGAGATGTACGAAGATGTTTGGAAACAGGATCCCAACATCTATACCATACCCTAAGAAACAACAGAGACGAGAACGAGGTTCTAGCTTAGTGTGTTCATGCTTTTGAAGGAGAACAAAGCAAGCACATCCAAAGACTCGGAGATGGTGATAATCGGGTGCAATACCATATAACTTCTCATAAGGAGAGAGATTTCCAATGACTGGGGTAGGAACTCGATTGATGGTATAGACAGCTGTGAGAGCAGCTTCCCACCAAAAATTCTTCGGACATGAGGAAGAAATAAGGAGTGCATGAGTAGTGTCGAGAATGTGTCTATGCTTACGTTCAGCACGCCCATTTTGTTGGGAGGTCCCAAGACAAGAACAATGGGTGACGGTGCCGTGCTGACGAAGAACATTAAAAAAAGACGCCTCCTTATACTCCATAGCATTATTAGTACGAAAAACTTTGATAGAACGACCAAATTGAGTTTGAACCATTTTTGCAAAGTCGTAATAAGTTTGGGGTAATTCAGACCGTTTTTTCAAAAGATATATCCATGTAAACCGAGAATAATCATCCACAAAAATTACAAAATATTTTGATCCTCCCATAGTGGTATTAGGAGAAGGTCCCCAAATATCTGAATGAACTAATTCAAATGGAGAAGTTGAAATCGAGTCACTTTTATTGAAAGCCAAAGCCGGATGTTTTGCAAGTTGACATGGCATACAATCAATATTTTGAGAAATGACATGACCTAATGTACCACTAGAAATCAAAGACTGCAAACGACCAAAAGACACATGTCCTAGATGAGAGTGCCAAAGACTAGAAGCAATGGTAGATGAAGTTGAGGCAGCTGACCGAGCATGGGAGGTTAAATGTGAGGGGAGACAGAGATTGATGAGTTCGAACATGCATCCATTCTTACGCCCTATCCCAAGGATCTGTCCTGTCTGAGGATCCTGCACCTGACAACTAGAAGAGGAAAAAATAATGGTGAGACCAAGTTCACACAATTGTCCAACAGAGATTAGATTTAAGGTGAGAGCAGGTATGAGATATGTCTTCGGAAGAGTTTAGATTTAAGGTGAGAGCAGGTATGAGATATGTCTCCGGAAGAGAAATGTGAGATGTAGAGGCATGACCAATATGAATAACAGGCATGTGTGAACCATCAGCAGCATGAATAATAGGCGTATGAGAAGTAGAGGATATGGAAGAAAAAATGGTAGGATTAGAAGTCATATGATTGCAACATGCAGAATCGAAGAACCAAGATGAGGTACCTGAGGTGACTGAGAGAGCAGTAGAGTGAGATATATCAAATTTGGCAAGAACCTGTTGAATGATAGCCTCTACATCAGTCATAGAGAACTGAGGAGTAGGTGCGGAATTAGGAGAATCAGAATCCTCAGTGGTAGCAGCAGCAGGGCGAGACGCAATGTTGGATTTGTACTGATAACTGGATTTGGATTGGCTTCCTTGAGAGTAGGTGTTGCGTGATTGCCCGTGAGAGTTAGACCCATTTGACTATTTGTTGGGATTCTTCCAACAATCAC
Source organism: Rhododendron simsii (assembly GCA_014282245.1). Lineage (NCBI taxonomy): Eukaryota > Viridiplantae > Streptophyta > Magnoliopsida > Ericales > Ericaceae > Rhododendron > Rhododendron simsii. The sequence goes on from CM024963.1 coordinate 24,361,691, forward strand.
TTTGATAGTGCCCTGGTCCAGTCTTGTGGCAATGTTTACTGGTACGAATAGGATATCGAAGTAACTCATGACTCAGACTATGACAGTAAGTACAAGAGCCTGGAAACTGGGATGGAGGGCCAGAAGAATGGGATGGTTGGACATCGCGCGGGCGGTGTATGGCAAGAGCAGAATCCAAACTTTGTGATTTTAGAGTTCCAAGACGAGTTTCTTCTGAAAGAAGCTCAGAGATGGCCTGATCCAAGGTGGGAAGTGGATTGCGATGAAGAAGTGAAGCTCTCACAGGCTCAAAGTCAGTGGTAAGAGCCATAAGAAACTGAATAAGACACTGTTGATCACGATAGGCGGCAAATAACGCAGCATCAGTGGTACTTGTCCAGGAAGGTTCTGAGAGAGAGATTTGATCCCAAATAGCGTAGATCTGAGATAAAAAGCCATTGATAGACTGCCCGGGCTCTTGTCGCATTCGATCAAGTTGGCTTAGGAGATGGTACTGATGAGAGAGACCGGTAGTTTGGTAGCGATCTTTTAAGAAGTCCCAAATAGCCTTGGCCGGAGCATTCTGATTCTGAAATCGGCCAAATTGCAGGCTAATGGAGATAATGGACATGTTGCGGATCCAAGTAACAACTTGATGGTTTTTGCTATCCCAATCCTCAAGACGTTCTTCATACTTTGATTGGTTTTCTTCTGGTGCTTTGACGCCACAATTTCTTCCCTTTCAGAAAGCTGGTCATGGCTTGAGCCCAAAGAATATAGTTGGAACCATCGAGAGTGATGGAAATAGGTTGAGCAACTTCCATTTTCTCCATAATTAACGTAGAAGAGATCAAGTGGGATGAGTGCAAATTGAGACAGCAGTGGGAGTGATGCTAGTGGGCTTCAGAAATTGTCGGTAGTGGACTTGCAAAATAGAATTTCTTAAATAGACGGAAGTGGGTTTCGGAAATTGACAGAAACGGGTTTCGGAAATTGAGGGTAGTGTGCTGGTGGAGCAATTTTCTTTGCTCCTTTGATGAGGCAGTAGAAAAATAAGTGGGGAAAAGAAGAAGGTAGGATAATGAGTATGGTTTGGTTTATACGTCAGTGGAGAGAGAAATTGGATTTGGGGTTGGGGTTTAGGATGTTGATCAGTAGAGAAGCCGAGGGGATTTCGGCAAGGTAGTTGAAAAGAAAAAAAAACTTAGGTTTGAGAATCTAGCTTTGATACCATAATACAAGACAAAGGAGAGAAAGATTATTGTATATTCAACAGTGTATTATACATCCATACAAGATCCCTTTATATACAAGGAGGGATAACTAAAGAAGGAAACAAGAATAAGTGATTCTAGAGAATATGCTCAATATCCTAGTGATACACATTGATTCTAGAATATCCTAGTAATACACAAATCTAGATTATTCTAACACAAATCTAGATTATTCTTATTCTAACAGAGACAGAGAACAACCACATTCAAGTTAGGATTGATGGTCCTCTAAAGATTGAAAGAGTAGTGGATTTTTAAAGATAAGCATCATCTTGACATCTTGACCAAAGCTTTTAGATCTCCACCGCCCTCTTAGCCCTCCCAAGACTTAGGAGTTGACAAGAGGAAGCATCCATTCTAACACAGATTCCAGCGCCCTCTTAGCCCAACAAATACTTAGGAGTTGACAAGAGGAAGCATCCATTCTAACACAGATTCCACAGATCTCATTCCCTTAACACATCTTTTAACTTTCAGAGTAATAAGATTTACGCCGAGCAAAGGTACGGTTAGAACTCCTGGCCCTCCAGAACTGGAGATGAGACACAGACTCCGAGAATCAAGACACCCTCCTGACCCCAGACTTCAAAGAAAATAGACTAAAGGGTAAACACAGACTGGACACGAAAACCAAAAGGGACACAAAAACCTAAACCTACCCCAACCGAGATCGACAGACACACTTCACAAAACCCCCCAAAGACAGCCCTAGGACCTACCAAGCAAAACAAAAACAAAAGCACCCCAGCACTAACCCATAAGGAAACCAAACCAAAACAAGAAAAGAACAAAACCAAACCCAAAATACCAAAAAAGAGAGCAAGAAACCAAAACCGAAACCAAAACCAAGACTCCATACCAGCCCAACCCCGCCCACCCCAAAACCCAAACCAGCCCAAAGAAGATCAGAGGAAAACCAACTACACCTTCAGTTTCCTAATACCATCCAAATTCCACTTGAAATCTTCCACAGAGTAATCATGAAGATTAAACTTGCCTTTTATCCACAATGCCACTTTAGTTTTAACCAAGTCCACAACATCTTCTACATCCCACGCTTTGTTATTAAAAACTGTATCATTCCTACACAGCCAGATAGTCCAGACAATTGCATAGAAAGTGGCTTGCCAGCAGGAATTTCCAAATTTTTAAAAGCAAAGCTATCCCAATACAAAAATAGGCCTTTCAAGGTTGGAGGACAAACCCAAGCAATGTGCCACCAAACCATCATTTCATTCCAAACCCTCCTAGCCCCATTACATAGGATAAGAAGATGGTTAGGTGTTTCCTCCTCAGTGTTGCAAATAGGGCAGTAGCCAAGTTCAGTATCAAGAATCCCTCTTCTCACCAAAACAGACCTAGTTGATGCACATTCCTGCACTGCCATCCATGCAAATAATTCTACCTTAGGGGGTCAAATGTTTTTCCAAATAGCAAAAAACTCTTTCTCCTCACTGAACTTTTGTTCCTCCCACTTAGAATATGCAGATTTCAATGAAAAAGTAAGGTTTCTACTCCATTTCCATTGTATGCAATCCTCTTGAGCATCTTGTAATTGTACTACACTCTACAGCGAGACAAGAATTAGGAGTTGCTCTTTTTCCCAGTCTCGTGGAAGCCTTGTGAAATGGAAATCCCAGTTATCTTGGTTACGTTCATCCACCATATCTGCTACAACAGCTTCCTGTTGGGTTGAAATCTTGTAGAGTCTTGGGAAAATTGCTTTTAAACTCTCCTCCCCTAGCCATTTGTCCTTCCAAAATTTGATACTTCTTCATAATTCACCTTGAAGACAAAGCCTTGAACTACACATTCTCCCATATCAGCACATAAACTTCCTACTGAGCAGATATCCTTCCATACTACGGATGATTTTCCTCTGCTTGGTAATTGACGTAACCAAGTGTTTTTATCCAGCTTATATTTGCTCAATACTGCTTTAACCCATAGAGCATCCTTCGACTTAGTGAACCTCCACCACCAACTCGCAAGCAGGGCCACATTATGTTCCAAAAGCCTCTTTATCCCCAATCCTCCAAATTTCCTGTTTTTTGATAATTTTTCTCATCGTATCAAATGCAGCTTCCTTCTCTCTTCTGATTCACCCCATAGGAAACTCCTTTGCAATCTTTCAATCTTATTCGCAACTGCAGCTGCCATCTTGAATAAAGACATGTAATATATGGGGAGACTACTCATGTTTGAGATCAATAGGGTAAGCCTACCACTTGTGGACATGGTATTTCTTCTCCAAAAATTTACTCTTCTTTAGGATGATGATGAGATTTACTATCTTTGTCCTGTATTCGACAGAAATTGTTTAATGCAAAGGGGGTTGCAAAGTAAATGGATTTCTTTTAAGCTTGTTCGTAAGCAAAAATAAAGTAAAAAAAATGTCATGAATACGAAAAAGTTATTGTTGAAAGTCTGATCAGCCTAAGGTTTTCATGAGTGCGCACAAACCACCCAATCTGTTGGGAGTATCCACGGAGTCCACACCATGTGTGATGCAGATGCCATGGCTGAGGAGTATGTTTGGCATTTTAAGCCTAGAAGGGCAAAACCGTAATCATGCGATGGTGGAATTATGCGACAAGCTCCCTTGGGTTTGATCTGAAACAACCCAACAGTCAGGACGGTAGGCTATATGCCGTGGCTGTTTAGGACTCTTGAAGGCCCAAATTTGCTGAGAAAAGATTTGACTTGCTAATAACTTGGGCAAGAAAAATCTGAATTAAGTTGTTCTTTTAGGAGAAGTCTAAGGATTGTTTCTATTTTTCAGTTTTTCTATTATTCTGATTTTTTTTCAATTTTTGGTAATTTTTTGTTATTAATTGATTCGACTTGTAGACCAACTTTTGTATGAAAAATATAGGAGGCCTCATTTGAGGTGTTCGCTTCGAGTCTCCAAAACTTATGAGCCAGCACTACCTCCAAAACTTATGATCCGGCACTGAGTTTTGGTTACCCAAGAATTAATCGTAACCAAACCAACGTGACAACGTCACTATGAGAATATGCAGTTAATAATATTCTGCTCTTCAATCCCCACAGGTCAAAGCTCTCTTACATTCCTGCACCAGACCGAACCTTCGTTTCCTTCGCTGATTCGTAGAAGTTTTGTTTTATTCTTCATTTTCGTTGACTCTGCTCTTCAATAGAACCTTGGGTTTAGACGGCACAGGAAGGTCTTCTTGGTCTGTAGCATCATTACCAATCATCTTACTTCTGTTTGAAAATGCTAGACATAGACAAAAATGTACATAACAGATGTGTTTGAAACATTTCGATGCATGTGAATCTACGCGGTGTGGGTTCCACATATATTTGATGCTTTGAGATAGATTTGTGAATGAATCTTTGCGCTTCCGTATGTTTTCGTAGCCTTTTTTCACTTTTGTCTTCCAAGATTTTTATCGACCTCAAACTCATCTAGATCGAAATATCGGCCGTAACAATTTAGTCGTGGATTATCTCTAATTTAACCACTGACAACAACCATTACTATTAATTATCAGATTACTTATGTCACGTTGATTTTCAAATGGTATCCTAATTGGTTAAATGCTTAATTAATCGACATGTCAACTTTTATCGGTTGTCGCGATCAATTATCCCTCGATGGTTAAATGCTAGTTGGTTAATGGGGGATAATGGGTGCATCCTAGTTGGTTAAATGCTTTTTTTTTTTTTTTTGATAATACAAAATTTTGACTCACAAAACGTGAGTCGAGACTTATTTAATCTATTACTGTGTTAGTAATGTATTTTCTTTCCTATTGATTTTTCACTATAGTTTTGGTAACAATATTTTAGTTTTTTCATTTCGTCTCGACAGGTAAAATCAGAAAAGATACGGACAAAACTCGAAAAAGATAAGAAAAAATAAAAAAAATCTGTAAAAATCTATGTATCTTTTTCCATGGTTACTGATTTCGTTTATATTCTTGTCTATACTTTTTTTCCTCAAGACTAATCATCACAACAATAAAAGAATGAATTTCAAAAAGTAATACGACCAGAAGTTTAAAAAACACAAATAACCTAATTCATTAAATTTATTACTCCAAACTAGTGCTGACGAACAGATGGAGCAAAATTCGTCATTTGTTGCTTCCTTGACTCAACAACTCTTCCTTCCTCCTTCCTTCGTTTTTCCAACTAATTTACATTTCTCCATCCCCTCCGTTCTACTAGCTAACACGTTTCCCTCATCCTTTTATTTCCCTTTCCTTTATGTTACGTTTTTTTTCACTTTCTTCATCAGATATTTGCAACCTCCAGTACAATTTAACTGCAACAATCTGTTGCTATTGCCCGACCAAGTAAGACAACTATTTCTTAAATTCACGTTTGGGTTCAGTTTTTCCCCACCCCCTCCCCTTTGTCTACGTGCTTGACTAATTGTGTCAACTGTCAATTGCGTGGTGAGTTTTTTGAGACGTTAATTTACGTGATTTTGAGAGGTTAATTTATTAGTTTGAAAAGTTGCCAGGTGTCTGTCCATGCAAAAAATATAATGTACAATTCTCTAGAACAAAGAACAATTATTTTCTTGAGATGGGGTGTTACAAAACCTCTAAATTGCAATCTCTCATTCAATTGAATTAAATCATATCAATGCTCCTTTATGTAGAGAATGCTCGATATAGTTACCTTAGCATCCATAGTAGACTAATCAAAATTGGATAATCAAAAGTTGTCACATCATCTTTTGATTATCCATTTAAGGGATTGCTAAGGTTAACAATATAGAAATCCACAATAGTACAATCAAAATTGGATAACCAAAATTTGTCACATCACTTTTTCAAACTACAAAAAACGTACTAAAAAACTATTAATATAGAAAACTTTTATGTTAATAGTTTTCAAACTAATGAAAATTGTTTATTAAATACAAACTAATTTTTCCAAAACAATTTCTTGAAATCATTTTCTGAAAAAAAGAGTTTTCAAAAAAAGAAAATAGTTTTTGAAAAAAAATAATGAAAACTTTTTTTTTTTAAAAACAGTTGTGTAAAATTTTTTTTGAAAAATAATTTTTTGACAATATGGTTGAGAGAGAGAGAGAGAGAGAGAGAGAGAGAGAGAGAGAGAGAGAGTAAAAATGGAGGAGAGAAAGTTTTTGTGTAATGATGAGTGTACTTGATTGGAAAGATGTTGGGTTCACTAAATTTGATTATTGACAAAAAGTTGCTAGTTTTGGTTATCCAAGAGTCAAAATTTGATTAGTTGTTAATTAAGATGTTGCTAAGTTTGGTTATTTCAATGTGAGCACTTTTTTGACCAAACATTGCTAAACTTAGTAACATTTTGATTTTTATTAGTCCATTGTGGATGCTCTTAATTACTAACTCACATCCGCCAATGTTGCAAAAGATTTCCTTTTAATTAAATAACTTATGTATCTATCCACAGCTATAATCTAAAATTGATAACCAAAAGTTGCCACATCAGCTTTTGATTATTCATTTAAAAGATTATTAAGGTTAACAATATAGATGTCTACAATGGTATAATCAAAATTGGATAATTAAAACTTGTCACATCATCTTTTCAAATTACAAAAAACTAAAAACTGTGATAGTAGAAAATAGTTTTGAAACTAATAAAAACTATTTACTAGAAATAGAAAATAGTTTTTAAAATTTTTTTTTTGGAAAAAAAACTATTTTCTAAAAAAATATTAGTAAAATATTTTTTTTTCAAAAATATTGTTTGAAAAGAAAGAGAGAGATGAAAAGGGAAGAGATAAAATATTTTTGTATAATGATTGGTGTATTTGATTGAAATATGTAGAGTCTATTAAATTTGATTATTGTCAAAAGGTTACAAATTTTGGTTATTCAAAGCCCAAAATTTGATTATTTTTAAGGAGGTTGCTAAGTTTGATTATAGCATTGTAATCCATATTTTTCACTAACATTGTTAAACTTTTCAAAAAAAAAAAAAAAACTAAGATTGTTAATTTTAAAAATCTTTTACTTTTAATTATAGCATTGTGGATACTCTAAAGTAAGTCGGTTATTCAAAATTATATTATGCTTTGCTCACGTGTTGGCTCTTCTGAGTTCTGCTGTACTATAAGTCTAACGTTGATATACTTCGCTGTTAAAAGAAAGGAAAAAATCCGTTGATGTCCTTTTTTTTTTTTGGGTACATGTTCAAGTTCAATGATCCTGACTTTCTCTTTCTTTTTTCTTTACTCCATCACCTAACCACCAGTACTAAATAACATACTCTAATATTAAAATACTCAAAATACCAAGACTTTCTACCAATCATCAGAGTTTTATCGATGTTTTTCTCTTGGTTTTTCCCATAAACACACTCCTCTGCTGCTACTTTTTTGTGTGTGCAGGAACTGATAAAAGAAATGGAGTTCTTGCATTCAATATTAGAAACTGCGAAGAATATATCGAACGTATTTGGAAAATGGTATGGCTACCACAATGACATTGAAGGAAACATGCAAAAGCTCAAGAGAAAGATAGAAGACTTGAGCACAAAAGAGAATGACAGAAATGCAGAAATTTGTACGGCAACAGAGCGCCGGCGATGGAAAAGGCGCCGGCGATGGAAGAGACGAAAGAAAGAAGTCGAAGTTTGGTTCAGTTATCATGTGCCCCTGTTGAAGGACGATGTGCAAAGACTTGAGCAAGAAGTAGTTGGAGCTGAAAGGAACGTCTGGAATGTCATCTCCCGTGCATGGTTAGGAAAGCATATCATGGAGATGGATCAAGAGGTGGCAGAACTCCAAGAAAAGCGCAAATCTTTCAATTATTTGTTGGTTGATGAATGTCCAACTGGTAGATTGTTGATGTCACCAACAAAAGATTTAGTTGAATCCATGGTGTCAAGGAACGTGGAGAGAGTTTGGGAATGCTTGATGACCGATGACGTAAGAAAGATTGGCGTTTACGGAGTGGGCGGCGTTGGCAAAACAACTATCATGGAGCACATTCACAATAGGCTTTTGGAAGGAACAGATAAGTTTGATAGTGTTTTCTGGGTCACAGTATCTAAAGCATTCAACATTATAAAGCTCCAGAGCGACATAGCTAAGAAGCTAAATTTTAGACTTTCGTTTGACAAAGAAGGAATAAGAGCAACGCAATTATATGCAGCGCTCTCCCTAAGGAAGAAGTACGTCCTTATCATAGACAATCTATGGGAGGAATTTCCACTAGAGAGGGTTGGTATTCCAGAACCAACCCAATATAACGGGTGTAAAATAGTTTTAACTACGCGGTCGTTGGATGTATGTAGAAGGATGGATTGCACAGCTGTCAAAGTGGAGCTTCTCACTCAGCAAGAAGCGCTGACTCTATTTCTCAGAAAGGCTGTTAGAAATGACGGGGTGCTTGCTCCAGAAGTGGACGAAATTGCAGCTAAAATTGCCAAAAAATGTGCTCGTCTGCCGCTTGCAATTGTTACAGTAGCTGGAAGTTTGCGGGCATTGGAAGGAACCCATGAGTGGAGAGATGCATTAAATGACTTCATCAGCTCGAGGAAAGACGCCAGCGATGGTGAAAGTGAGGTTTTTGAGATACTGAAATTTAGTTATGATCGCCTAGGAAATAACGTACTCCAGGATTGTTTCTTGTATTGTTCCTTGTATCCTGAAGACCGTTTCATCCCTGTGAATGAGCTGATAGAGTATTGGATTGCGGAGGAATTGATCGCCGATATGACCAATGTAGAAGCATAGTTTGACAAGGGTCAAGCTATATTGGAAAAACTAACAAGTACTCCGTAACTGCTTATTGGAGAGCATTACTGACATTCACGGGATGATGAAATATGTTAGGCTGCATGATTTGATTAGAGATATGGCTCTCAGAATAACAGCAAGTAGTCCTCGATTCATGGTAAAAGCTGGTGAGAGAATAAAAACTGTACCATATGAACACTGGTCTGAGAATCTTGAGAGGATTTCCTTCATGGATAGTTTGATAAGTGAACTTCCAATTACACCACCTATCTGCCCTCGGCTTACCACCTTACTTTTGAATGACCGCTATAGGTCAGTGTTAGAAGTGATTCCAGATTCTTTCTTCACCAATATGCCTTGTCTTGAGGTATTGGATTTGTCTCGGAGCAGAATAACGTCGCTGCCAGAGTCCATCTCCAACTTGGAGAATTTGCATGCATTAATTCTGCGTAGTTGTAGCCAATTGAAGTATGTGCCGTCACTGGAGAAACTGAAGGCTCTGAAAATGTTTGTACTGACTTGTAGCAAAATTGAAGAATTACCGGAAGGTATAGAAGAATTGGTTAATCTCAGAAAACTCGACCTCTCAGGTAATACAATACTAAGGATGTCGTTTCCTAGCTGGAAGTTACTCAGGCTCTCAAAACTCCAATACCTTCGTATTGACGACACAAGAGTAGAAGTGTCAGCAGAAGATCTCTTGTGCTTGAGTCAACTAAAAGTTGTCAGTGTACACTTTCACAATGTACAGGAGTTTATCAGGTATGCGATATCTCAGCAGTTCCAAGGGTTGCAGAAGTACTGTCTTATAGTGGGAAAATATGCTTTGTGCGAAAAAGATCTAGGAAGAGAGGTTTGGATCAGTTCTGAATCTGTACCTTTTGGAAGTGGAGTAGATCAGCTAGTGCTCCCCGCAGGCATAGAGTTGTTTGGGCTTGAAGGATTCCATGATCCCATTAGCTTATCAGCTATTCCATGGTTCAAAGATGCCAAAGATTTACGTAGATGTGTAGTCGAATGTTGTAACGGGTTAGAATCCATCTTTTCGTCATCAAGCTTTTTAGAAGATGGCCAGATCTCTCTGGGAACCATCGAGTCATTTGATTTGATTGGGTTACCCAGATTAAGGGTACTCTTAGACTGGATTGCCCCACCACACAACATTTACTTCAACCTAAAAGAATTGTGCTTCAGTGAATGTGACGCTGTGAAGAATATTTTCCATGTCCAGTTATTGCAGAACTTCCCAAACCTCGAGAGACTTAGCGTGATGTTCTGTGAGAATATGGAGGATATAATAGTCGAAAAAGCAGAGATGCGTGATCAGGGCAATCATCAAGATTATAGCAACTCAATCGGTCTCCCAAAACTCAAGACCTTAAGTCTAATTGGCCTACCAAGACTGAAGAGTATATATAATGGCTTGATGGTGTGTCCATCTTTAGAAGAAGTTGAGGTACACAATTGCCCGATGGTAAGGAGACTGCCTCTTTCGTTCCATATGGATGGTGAGCAAGCAACAACACCACCTGCTCTCAAGGTCCTTAAAGTATATAAAGAATGGTGGGAGTCTCTGGAATTGGATGACCCCGTCAACAAATCAATTCTTCGGCCTTATGTAGGTAAATATCATTATGTTGTGTCTGATTTGAAATATGGGTAGCTGTAACCTAGTAGTTGCAAAATCTTCAATACCAAAGTTGCGGCTCCGGAGCCATTTCCAATTGTTGTGGCCCTAATACCTGCATTATTGGTGTAGTGGCCCCCCAGCTATTTGTGTTGTGTTTAACCCAACATTGATTGGGCTTTGTCAGAGTGATCTGATCAATGACCCCTTGAGGCTGCTAGGCTAGAGCAATCAATAATTTTTGGGAAAATGACGGCTAAGGACGTATTTTGATAATTAATACCCATCAAGGATATTTTCAGTATTAATAAATGTTCTCAGCTTGTCCTTGGCGGATATTAATTATCAAAACACGTCCTAGGTCGTCATTTTCCCATAATTTTTCAGAATAGAGTATTTTTGCTTTTGTTTTGGCATCAAAATCTTTGTAATTCAGTATATTTAGTTTGTAATACTTTTATTTTTCTTCTTAATAATGTCTTCAGACTTCGCAGCACCTTATGATGAGAAGGACGTGTCGAATCCGAGTAGTAGCGGCGGAGGTATATTGAGTGATGAGGAGGACGTGTCAAGTTGGCATAGTAGCGGCGGAGATGGAGGGGGAGGAGGAGGGAGCTCAAGGAAGCAGTTGCAGACACGGTTTTCGCAGGAGCAGGAGGATAAGATGGTGGAGTTTGCGGAGAGGGTGGGGTGGAGGATCCAGAAGCAGGATGAGGCGGCGGTGGAGCGCTTCTGTGGGGAAATTGGGGTGACGAGACAGGTGCTAAAGGTTTGGATGCATAACAACAAACACACCCTCGGTAAAAAAACCCATGCTTTTTCCCTTGGCCTGCAACTTTCGAAAATGTTGCTAACTTTTGGTAATAGACTTGATGGAGAAACATAAAATCTTGACCTTATAATATGTTCAACTCCTTGCCGTGAAATGCGATCTCTGTGCGCTCCACCATGTGCATAGACTGGACCAAGTCATTAACGTTAAAATCATGGTAATCTGCACAGATTGCCTCTCACATGATGTTAATATTTTTTTTTTTTGTTTTCAGGCTACCGAACACCTGATGAACAGAATTTTCCGGGTCCAAAGTCAAGGGGAGAGGAAGATTCAGAACGTTTGCAATTGCAAGTGCACCAGTATTCTGATGCCACAGTTAGTATGTCTGATCGTCAGATTACCGGAGGCACTGCCCCAGAAGGAAATGTATTGTTCATGGAGAAATTGGTCCAGTTGAACGAAATTGGAGAGGTGGTCACAAAGCGACAGAAATTATCTCCAGAAGAGGAGGGACCCTGGAAAAGAGAGACAAATGAAGTCTCAGACTCATCTGAAGAGGAACTCATCTGCTTGGAAGAATTGGAGGAAACTCCTTCAGACCCACAAGGAGTAGAAGAAATGAACTGTGATCCCATGGAAGTTCCTCCGATAATCTCTCACCACTTTTCCATCCTCCACGAGCTGGATTTATCATATACTCAGATAAAATCTTTGCCGCAATCTATTTCCAGATTAGTAGCACTTCAAAAATTGTTTTTGAGAGACTGTGAGCTTCTCATGGAACTCCCACCTGAAATTGAAGAACTCACGAATCTTGAGGTGCTTGATCTTGAAGGGACTGAAATTCTTTGTCTACCAAAGGAGATAGCCAAATTGGTTAATTTGACGTGCTTGAAAGTGTCATTCTATGGATATGCAAATCAGGCAAATCAGACGGTAATTCCAAGGAGGGTCTTGTCAAATCTCTCGCACTTGAACGAGCTAATCATTGATGTGACTCCATATGGAGATTGCTGGCATGTTGAAGTAGAAACTATTATAGATGATTTGTGTAGCTTAAAAGAGTTGAGAACCCTGAAATTGTCTTTCCCCACTGCTAAACTATTGGAAAACCTCACAATATTTCGACGTTTAGCAAACTTCAGATTTACAGTTGGCCGTCACGGGGAGCAATTCGTTTCTCGTTTACCCCATGATGTTGAAGAGGAATTCAATAACCGGGAGAAACTGGAGAAAGGCTTGAAGTATGTAAATGGAAGTCGCATACCAAATGAAGTTACAAAGGTATTCAGACGTGCGAATGCTTTTTTTCTACAGCGCCATTGGACAGCAAAGAGCCTATCCGAGTTTGGGCATGAAAATATGAATGAAGTGAAGTATTGCTTGGTGATGGAATGTAATGAGTTTCGGACCGTCATTGATTCTGAACAGTTTTATCAAGGAAAAGATAATATGAGTGAATCCAAAGATTTCCAAGATTTTGATGAACCAATTGTGCTTGGATCACTAGAGAAATTGATTATCCGCTACATGAAGAATATGGAGAGCATTTGGAAAGGGCCAGTTGGGAAAGGGTCTCTGTCCAATCTGAAGTCCTTGGCCTTGCATACATGCCCCAATATGATTACTCTTTTCACAATTGACGTGCTTAGTAATCTCATAACCTTGGAAGAGCTTATAGTTGAAGACTGTCCCAAAATCAACAGCCTCGTGGGTCTCAAAGTCGAGCATTTTCCTCCCGAACTTGAAGAAGATTTCCCTTCTTGAGCTACCAAAACTGGTCAGCATCTCCAGTGGCCTATGCATTGCTCCGAATTTAGAGAGGATGGTCATCTTTTATTGCCCGATGCTTGAAAAGCTTTCTACCATGGATGTCTCCAGTACAAAATTGAATGTAATTAAAGGAGAGAAAGAATGGTGGGACGCATTAAAGTGGTATGAATCAGATCTGGGCACGGAACATGAAGATTATTTGGCTCGTCTTTTTATCCCGTTGAGAAGGGATGGGGATTTGATGGCTCAATTAACAAAAGACTAGATTGCTTTGCCGCACATGGTTAGGGAAAAGTTGAAAGCTTCGAATGACATGGTAATTTTTGTTCAGCATTCATAGATTTTTTCCAATACTACAAGAACAAATGTTGTATCTGACAAGAACAAATGTTGTCCGATACAACATTTGTCTTTTTGTTTGTTCTTGTTTTCTTCGTTTGGCTACTACGAAAAGACTAGATTATTTGGTTTTTTGTATGATCTTGTTTTCTTCATTTGGATACTACAAGAACAAATGTTGTACGTATCTGACTACCCTCTGCCTCTAAGGTATCACGGCAGATGATGCATCCCCCCAAATTTTTTTTTATTACCACTTGTTAATCCTAATTTACTCTATGCTAGGGGACTTGAGGATGAGTGTTTACTGGAATCGAACTTTGTCCTTGTCGTTTTTTCATTTGTCGTCGAGTGGTGGGATTGCGGTGGAAACTGCTTGAAGTCAGCATTGGAGTAGAGGGAGGAATTATCGTTCGACAAATGTCAAATTTTCTACCCAGCATGTTCGTGTTCATGTGTTCGAGTACTCTCGCTTGCTGAACGTGCTGATTTCTTTCCTTCTTAAATTTCACAATTGGGATTTGTTGTGCTCTATGAGATTTACTTGTGCTGAAGACCCATAACTATGTGCCTCTCGTGGGAATGTGACCATGCTTATGTGGAGTCATGGTCGATGCTGTTGTATTATTCTATCGTTCTATGATGATGTTGTGTTATTCTCTCTTTGGTTATTCTATTATTCTCTCATTCTTCCTCTTGCTCGCTTGCTAATTTCGGTATTCGTATAATGTCTTAATAAAATTGGGCTTTCATTTTAGTGAAATGTCCTAAAGATGAGTTTTAAAACATATCAGCATCCTACCTTTCTTTGTGATGACGATCGGTGACTCAACTTCAAATACACGTCGGTACGAACTTAGGGAGAGTCGTGTACCTGGCCTACAAAAAACATATTTGCGCAGCTGCATTTACGAGTTGAGTTGTTCAAACCTCCGTTCTTGTATTTGCAATAAAGGAATAGTACAATACATGACATACGAGCCGTCCATTCTCTTTCATGGACACTTTCATGTTTCAAATTTTATGTATCACAGCATTTTTTGTGAATAGTTCGGTCGTGTGCTTCTCTGTTTTTGCTTCTGAATCAATATAAGAGATCCCAGTGTGTAAGGGATTTCCACCATCAGATACCACATGTTGGGAGGAGAGAAATAAAATGCACACATCAATTAAGCAACATTTCTTGCGTACAGTTGTTGTTCTTGTTGTCTCATTCAACACAACCACAAAATAGTGTTGTCTTTGCTGGGCACCATGGATCTCTCTCTCTCTCTCTCTCTCTCTCTCTCTCTCTCTAAACCCTTCCTATTTTCTTCTCTCTCTTCAGTGCCACCGGGGAGGTGGCTCCTCCCTCCTCCCCCGGGCTCTTTTTTCTCCTCTTTTGTTTTTACAATTACTCTTCTCTTTATCTTTTCAAAGCTTCAGGTGGAATTATTTAGGATTCTTGCCATTTGACCTTTGAATATTTCCTCCAGGAAATCGGTTAAATTTTTACCATAACCTTGTCTACGGTCATGACTTCGGCCTTAAAATGAGATCTTAGGAACGACCCATGACTTTGTTTGCTTCTGGGAATTGGCCATTACATGGGACTTCATTTGCTTCCGGAAATAACCCATTGGAAGTTACTCCAATCACTTCTGGGAATGGTACAGAACAAAATACGAAACTTGTAATATTGTAAGTAAAAGCTTTCATTTTGTTCAGTTACAAGAAGACACTGAATTAATTCAAGTTTTTTTTTCCATTTTTAAGTGATAGTTTCACTTGTGTGGTACACTGGTTTCTGGTTCACCCACTAAGTTGACTACAAGAGAGCTATGAGCTCAATATTCTCTCTCAACCTTGTCTAAAGACAAAAAAGAAAAATCTATGACTCAATTTTCCTCTACCATGTTAGCTTTCTTTCAGCTAAGTACTTAAACTAACATGTGATCTCTCTCTCTCTCTCTCTCTGCAGGAAACATGAGCAGGCCGGGAGATTGGATCTATAGGTCATGCCAGCACCTCAACTTCTCCAGGAGAGACTCGTGCCAAAGATGCAGGGAGCCAAGACCCGGACAGAGGGATGGTAACTACAGAAGTTTTGGTGGGAGCCGGGAGGGGTGGTGGCGGTAGTGGTTCACTGTTCGGCTTTAGTATCAGTCCAGACATGAGGCCTGGCAACTGGTACTGTACTGTGGGGAACTGTGGAGCCCACAACTTTGCCAGCCGCTCAAGCTGCTTCAAGTGCCGCGCGTTGAAGGACTCCTCGACATCCTTGTCCTCTGGCAGCCTTGACAGTGACATGTCTCATACTGGAGGTTTTAGTTACGGTGGAGGAGGCAGAGGGGGTTGGGGTGGCAGTAGCTACTCTGGATGGAGATCCAGCGATTGGATTTGCACGAGGTAATTAAAGTTTTGCGCGAAATATATGCATATATTTTTGTCTCTTGATCATTTATTTAATTTAGTTTTTTTCTGTAAAGGATAAATTAGGAAAATGAAATCCATATAGACGTGCATGAGTATTATAGTGTACTTATCGATTTAATAACTGTATTTTTGTTTTGAAATAAACAGGTCAGGGTGCAATGCGCACAACTTTGCTAGCCGGTTGGAGTGTTTCAACTGCAATGCTCTTCGGGACTCTGCTAGCAAGTACTTTTTCTGATAATTGGTTCTCCATTTTTGGCAAGCTCAAAACTTCTCAAATATCACTTGACGCTACAAATATTGCGGGACCGGAATAGTGCGAGTTTTGTGCACTGATCTTCCTATTGTGTCACCGGGAGTGCATTAGACGGCAGAATGGGGTTTTTAGGAAGAAATCTCTAGCCATAAACAATAAAGAAAGTGTTACACTAGCTCAAACAAGTTCGCCGTGGAAACTTCATTAATTCCTTCTCGTATCTTGTCGAATTTGATTTTATCATAATAAAAAACTATTGATGTATTTTATGACATGTAAATCTCACACGAGTTACATTTTCAAACCACTCCAATTTTGGGTAAAAAATAAAGAAGAGTTAAATTCAAATAGTCTTCTTCACATTCTACATACTATGACTAGGAATGCGGTAGAAGGAATTTCCGCCATCTCGCAGAAAACGAATATAACCAAGCAAAAGGTTTTTCATAATTTTATTTTTTGATTATGATTTGAACGAAACATTGAAATTAACAATCAAATGTTTCCTTTAATGAATTAACATTGGAATTAACAATCAAACATTGGAGTTATAATTTCCACCATGGATTGGACAGACAGAAGGAAGTATTCAAACATAGACAAGGGCCGGACCTGGGTACCGGTAGGTGCAATACTACAGTTCTTTTGCCCTTTCTCTTGTATCAGCTTAGCAAAAAAATAAAAATAAAAGGTGCAATTTACAGGGTTCTTGGTTCCGACAAGTGCTAACCTTGAAAAAGAAAAATGGAATCATAGAAAAGGGCTAAACTTGAGAAAACAAAGAGGGCGGTACGCAGTTGTAGCAGTTGAAGAAGAAGTGGTGGAGGATGAGGAGATAGTGTTAAGTAAGTAAATGGATGGGATTTGGGTATATATACTTTGGGTTGGGGCCAAAGGAGTTTGTGGGGATCGAGGCAGGCAGCCAGTGGAGAGGGGCTGAGGTTGTTCTTTATCAGATTCTTTCAATTTTTTTTTTTTTGCTAAGCCAGATTCTTTCAATTGGGCATCCTCTTAACAATGGAATGGAATCACCTTGGAACGGATAAAAAAAGAAAAAATGGAACGGAACAACTCGAGTTCCAGTCGTGCAAGTTGGGGATTTTGTACTCTTACCAACGTGTACCTAGGTGTTGCCGTGGTGACAGCCTCGCAGACAGTAGCTTTGGCTTAACCGAAGATTCCACCGGCAAGTAGAGAGCTCCTGTGGTCATGCCCAAGAGGGGTTGCGTAGGAACATTTTAATAAAATAAATTATTATTATTTACTATCATAAATTTACCGTTACAAACCCAATATACATAATGAAAGCATTTCCTTAACAAAAGTTAATAGCAACAATATTGTTTGTTATTATTACAACGAAAGAGGAGTAATTCCAGATTACCTATAAATATAGGTATATATTGAGGTTCTGTCCATGGTGGAAAAAGAATAGAAAAGAAGAGATATGCTTAATTAGTGAATTTATGCTAAGTGAAACATGTGAATTAGGCCATAAGATTTAGGGCGTGATTGGGTACTAACGTGAATGCTGTTTATAAGCAAACCATTTGCTGAATCAGAAGTGCATCGTGCTCCTTTCGAAGCGGGAGGATGAAAATGGAGATGTCCGGGCCAAGATGGTATTCCATCGGCCTTATATCAAAGTCACTGGCCCCAGCTTGACGGCGATCAAATTTTCCACTGCTATCTTTGTACGGGACTTCATTCCTAAAGGAAAACGGTGCTAATTCTTAACTGGGCAATGTGTCTTCGCTGAACATACTTCATAGGCTATCCCGTGAATCAGGTGCGAAGTGTGGCGGGGAGGTGTCGTGGAAAACAGCTTAGTTTGTAGTGAAAAGTTTTTTGTTTTTCTTTGAGTGGAGAGCGCTTTTCTGGGATAACGACTACAGGAATTCAATTCTTCATCCAAAGATATTTGCAAAAAAAGTATATTAATCATGAAACCAATAGGGACACTGCTTCAAGAATTAAGGGCTTGGAGCCCAAGGACAATCACTTCATGCCTATCATACTGGGGCAACAGTTAAGCCTGTACCCTGTGCATCATTTCTATACATATAAAATGAGTACTAAACTGGATGAACTACTCTAAATATAAGAGATCTGTAATGATTTTCTTTCTTTTCTGAAGAAGGTTCTAACTCATTATGTTATTGTAGGGTTTGAATTATTTGTGCGGGTCCGGGGTGAGACCCAGACAGATTGAAGCGTTTGGAGATATCTTGAGATATGGGTCAGGAGGTGAGCTTGTTTGCCAGCTGATGCATATCCCCTTGATATGCTGATTTTAGGGCTCATAAAGGAGAGATCATGCGAGTGATGAAAAGATCATTACTAATCTCAAGCCGTTAGAAATTAGAAGACAAGAGAACATGAAAAGCTTCATAAACAAATAATCAGTCATATATATGGCCAGTTTTGAACATAACACGGAACCCACAAAGAAACCACGTCTACGCGGTAGGCAATTAAATTAGTATACATGGCCAACTGATGGTATTTATTCCAATATAGTACAACCACCAAACAGTGAGACTGTAATCCAGCTGCAGCATACAAGGAATCACGAGCACAAACAAGAAGAATGGAATGCCACCGGGAAACTCAAAACCACCCATGGCCACATCCAAACAAGTAGGAAACACCATGCACTGGTATCTTGCAACTATTTCGCCGAAAGAGCAAGGGCAGAATGCTCCAGGGCTGGCTAATTCTCAAAAGCTTGCAGGACTGCCTTTTCTTCAAACAGCTACATCGTTTCGTGATCTACGGATATTGGAGGGTTAGAAATTACACAAATCATGAAGACACCTATGGTGTCAGCTATTTCATTTTCAAGTAGGTTTTTTTCTTGAGAAAATTACTGTTTGGTAAAGATTTCAGTTAAGGTTAAACCTGGGTTAAGAAATAGTTAATGTTACTTACTGGGCTGCTTTGGGTTCAAATATCATTCTGCTATTCATTTTGCAATAGAACGAGTTTTCATTTATTTCTTGCTGATAATCATATACACACACGTGTGTGTGCGCACTTCTTTGTTTAGAAGATTGTTTTGAAATCAGGCGGGGAGGTTGCCGGAGAAAAGGAGTCACTTGAGGAATGGCAGAAGGTTGGTAGCCATCGGGAGCGTCATCAGATTCAGCGAGTTCGGTGGGGAAGCCGTTGAAAGGGTCAGAGTTGTTGGAAGTTGGACAAACACAAGAGGGTTGGAAAAGGGAAAGGAGTCCCCGGAGAACGTAGAGGGAAGTGGTGGCCATAGGGGTGGGGGAAGGTGCCACAGGTGGTGGCCTGGGCCAATGGGCTTTGTTACAAAGACTCTTCTTAATGTATAAACGACCAATGTTGGACATTCGAGAGGACTAGAGGATTTGACAGATTTGTCTTGACATTTGCCCGGGTAGCATTTCTAGTAATTTGATTTTGTCATAGGTATGCATAAAACAGTTAAAATATGCATGAAACATGATTTTATTACAGTTAGCATATTTGAAAAACCGAAAATAGGAAACAAGAACCCTGCCATCATTTATGTAGGATTTCAAGAATTTGGAAAAATCTTTCCAAGAATTTTGCGTTTTAAAACATGAATTCTTTTCCAATAAAATTCCATAAAATCAAGTTTTGAAATCCAGGAACCAAACAAGTTTTCCGAAATTTCTCTTTAAAACTGCTTCATAAACCACAACAAAACATGGACAAGTCAAGGATGAAACATTACCTGAAGACGCACAAGTTCTGAAGGCCTTCTTTATACTCTTGATTCTGCCACTGCAATGCTCCCCACCACTCCTGCTCTGCTTCGATACGTTCCAAATACGTTGAGTTACCTTTGTTGAAAGGCAATCTACACAAACTTTGACACCCAAAGATCTCTAGCTTCTCCAAGGATGGCCACTCCAACGACTCAATGGCACAAATGCTACTTAATTTTGCCATGTCAATGAGAATCAGTTCCTTGAGTTTTGGCAATACTGGAAGATTTCCAACAGCATCAGCTTCTGGAATAATGTCTTCAACTTCATCGCACTTCTCAATTTTCAAATACCGTATTTCACGAAGCTGTTGAATCGCACCGAGAGGAAAAAACTTAACCAGAATTTGACAGCCGGACACAACTAGAGTCGTTAATTTGGTTAGGCTTCCAGGTTGAACTGGTCCCTCCTTCCAAATACTTTTCAACATCGGTAGATTCTTTATGAACAATTGCTCTAAATTTGGTAGCAACTCACTACCCACCGTGTCCATGATGATCTCAATCACGTCGCAACTTTCAATTAGACAACCTTGGATCTTGTTCATGTTTGCGGTTCCAAAATCTGATAGCTGCTTGATGTCCTTGTGGTTAACTAACTCAAATCCCTCGGCTTCCGCGAGGACCTCAAGAATTGGAGTATTGCTGCCAGCACCGTTGCAATACTTGACATACTTTTTGTATCTAACGAAGTGGGGATTCTGGAGATATTCTGACTTTTGGCAACCAACGAAAAAACGGAATGGACCAATTCTTTTAACAACTCCCCACAAACTCCTCTTGATATAACTCATAAGAATTGTGGCTTCTGGAACGAGGATACGGACCGTCATTGGAGCAACCTCTATGACATCTACAATCCTATTGGAAATGCAAACCTTCAGTCTCTTGAATTTTCGCAACGTAGCCACTTCTTTTAGTGCTTTCTCTACCACCTCATTAGTCCACTGCTGGGGTGATTTCACATCAATGACCAATTCTTCCAATCTAGAAAGTTTTGAAATCATGTCATAGTTGAAACTCACATCTTGAGTGGCATTTCCATTTCCAAAGGATACCCACAAGCGCTTTAAGAAGATCAAAGTCTCAATGTGAGGTGGTATATTAGTGATTCCACTCCCATGAATATCAAGTGATTCAAGATTCACGAGTTCCACAATGTTAGAAGGGAGCTCCACCAATTGTTGGCAATTGTTTAGGTGTAGGACCTTTAGGCCAGACAAGATTGAAATAGATGGTGGTAATGACGTGATTCCAGTATGAGATAAATCCAAAACTCGGAGATTTATCATATGCTCAAAGAATGCTGGAGGGATTATTTCTAGACCTAAATTGTTTTGTAGGAATAGGGTAGAAAGTATGCTACAGTCGGGGGAATCTGGTAATCGGTCTAACTCATTGTCACCCAAGGAGATCCTATTCTTGTTACTCCAATATTCCTCATCTGGGGGTTCTCTTAATTCTTTGTTAGTTTCCACCAGATGTTTTAATTCAGGATGATCTTCCGATATGTACAAGGCCACTTGTCGGATGAATTTGTGCATGGTAACATGATAATCACTCTTACCTTCCTCAAGCAAAGACACATTCTTTAGGCCAGTCATTATTATATCCCCAATCATGACACGCACTCTCACATCGTTCCCATCACCAAGAAGATCTTCCGCCGCCCAACACTCCAACAAAGAATCCACGTGGATGTCGCTGTCTTCAGGATATAATGCACCATAAAGAAAACATTTCTTATACCGATCATCACCCAATTCATTATAACAAAATCTCAACAATTCATACATTTCCCTAATGCCTTTGCATTCTTGACTAGGCCACATCCTCCAACTATTCAATCCATCACTCCAAAGGCTTTCAGTGTTTTTCAATTTGAAAGTATTTGCTACTTTTTCAATCAAGAGGGGAAGTCCACTACACTCTCTGCACACTTGCCATGCAAGTGGCCCGATTCTTAAATCTTCAATGAGCTTTTTGCTTCCTAAAACATCTTGAAACATTTTCCATGACTCATCTGGAGACAAGTATGCCACCTTAATCGACTTGTCCACCATTTCGTTATTACAAACATGACGTAGCCTAGTTGTCAATACTATTTTACTGCCATTGTTGCTAAAAGGAATCCCAATTTCGTTTAAACTGAGATATTCTTTGACATCATCCAAAAGGAGCAAGTACCTCTTTCCCTTCAACTCCGTCCGTATTCTTTGGGCAACTTCGTCGGCATTGCTTGTTCCTGTCATTGTCAGTTTCAGCCTTTGCGCAAGAGCGAGTAGTAGATTTTCTCTTTTTAGATTTTCCTTGCTCCCCTCTTTTGATACTGTGAGCCAAATGACTATGTCAAACATTGTGGCAACTTGATCATGGTTATTCAAGTTGAGCATGACGGTAGTTTTCCCAATCCCCACCGTCCCATAGATACCAATGCCCTTAACTTTGTATCTTTTCAGCCAATCCAATATCTTCTCTAGTGGCTTTCGAAGTGTTTCAAATTTCCTGATATCTGGTCCATCCCTCTTTATGACAGGTTCTGGTGCGTGATCAACCAACATTTTCTCTCTGATTTCATTGCTCACTTGCCAAAGATCGATTACTTTCTCGTGCATCTTTTTCATTTCTTCCCTGAAATCCGGACATGGAGAAGAAAACCAAAAAGATTTCTCTTCTTTGCTTTCTTTATTATATTTGGCGATTATATCTTTCACTTGACCGTCAATCTCCAACACCCTGCGCCTCCATTCCACATAAGTTCTAGATGGCACCTTCGTCTTATTATTCTCGACTTCAGTCTCAAAATCCTTCCTAACAGAACCTAAAACTTGTACTGCTTCATTTAAAGCATCACGAATTTCCTCCACATTGTCCGAAAGTGTGACTCTGAGAGGTTGCCAAAATACCTGTGTAGCTTGGGAAACAGCCTGCACTACTCCTGCTGTTGCCCCCACTACACCGGTAACTGCTCCTATTGTAGCCATCAAGATACTAAGAACCGGAAGACCTAGAAGAATTGAATTTAGACAAAGCATTAGCAAGAATGGACTAATTGCAGTATACAAACTACTACCTTACCTCATGCTCAAGCAAAACATCTCTTTTTATTTGGTAAATTGATTCATGGAAAACCAAAATCCAATTACAGGTTTAAAGGGGCATCCCACAGAAAAGAAACAACCAAAAGACAAGCAACCAGTAAACAGAAACAATGACCAAAAAGCACCAAGCTACCAGCTGGGCCTAAAAAAAATATCATCTTCTTAACTGCAAAGAAAAAAAAACAATCACAGAGGAGCAGACACAATAGGGGAAATGTGTCATCCCAGAAACAGAAACTTCTTGTCCTTTCTTGATGATCCTCGAAGAACTTATTCACAACCTCAAGTAATTTTCTATCTTAGGAAGCACGCAGTCAATCTCAAGACGCTTATGCTGGTAAATCCCCCCATTCTTTTTTCCCATAGCCAACAGCTAAATAGAATTTAAGGCAGTGTGGTGCAGGCCTCACCGATTCCCCCATGTATGGCCCACTCATGTCAAATATTGTGTTACAGTTTACAGACAACGAAATGCGTTTGTTATCGCAATTGAAGATGCAATAGAGGGGGAGGCTAGAAATTTGAATAGGACAATTCTTACTTTTCTAAAAATTACTTCCTACTCTATCTTATTAACCTCTATTGATTTCATATTGAGAGTTTAGCAAAACGTGTGCGCTAAAGGTGCCTTGTGAAACCAATTATTTCAAATTGTTTAGGCAATGGTTTGGAGTTAGTATGATTACGGGTTTATGCCGTTTGATGTAATTCGAAGACTTACATTCTTCTACCACTTTTAACATAAAAAGGTGTTGATTCGTTCATCAGTGTGTGAACATGAGAGCATAGTACAACGAGATGAAGCACAAGATTTTCAAGTTCCTACTCACTTCGATCACCCACCTCCTTCCACATTTTGTTTCAATCCGCTAAAACAACTGAGTTAGGGCCACCTGAAAGCAATACTATGTTATACTTCTATGCTTTTCATCTGATCATCAAAACCATGACCTCCGATCACAAAGCCTTACCAACCTCAAAATCCTGTAAATCTAGACACTGGACTTAAAGAATGAGAGCGTTTGCTGCACCCATCCTGCATTAATCATTATAGAAGATGCAAATATATATCATCATGGAAAGTACGGAAAACTCTATTAAATAACTGGGAAACGAACTCAACAGTTGCTAGATTCTAAACAGTCATGGCCCATCAGGCATCAGCATACATGTTTCATGTTTGTGGGCTGATTTGTGAACTTTGAGTCTGGTATGTACATATGTGCATGCATACTCATGATCTACAAGTATATTGGAGATGATTTAATGAGAAATCCTCTCTTTCCAGTAAATGGTTAATCGCAAATCTATTGCCACCCATGTATTGCGTTACTCATGATATCTAAGTTAAATTTTCAGAAAATGATTAATGAGAAAAATTGTGCTACCTTCTAATTGTGATGAGTGAATATTTCTTTTTTGGGAGGGATTGCCAAAGAATGAGGTGAATTCAGGTCCCTATGCCTAGATTTTCCCCTCTCTCCATATCCTTCTTCATCCTCTAATTTTCCGCAGCAGCCACAGTGCTACTCGCTGGATTTCCCATTGTCACCCATAATCTAATTCCCCCGGAAACACGGGGATGGGCGGACGTAGCCACTAATGCACTACAGAATGTAGTCAACCTTGAGATGCTCCACGAGATCTTATCATCGTGATTTAAACTTGCCAGTTTATAGAGTCTGTTGAGTAGATTATTCAAGAACACATTAAACTGATAGGACATCATTAGCTCGTTGGTCGGCCAACATTCATTATACAAAAATGAATTGTACGACAAACCTATCTTGATTATGTGGTTACTCAAGTACGATTAATTTGGTTATCAGTACAAGTGTACAACTATAGTGTTCAACAAGCTCTACAAATGAACGATTCATATCATAATGATAATATCTCTCACTGCAGCGTACCAAGGCACTATACACCCCGTAGTGCACTAGCACAGTACATGGACCCCTTGTCCCAAAACGGACACTCCAAATTCAGCACAATTCCACTTTTTTAAAGTAATCTTTTGGTATTACACTTGCGTATTTGGCCCCTTCAAGATCTTGATAATTTTATTTCAGTGTAATTTCATTTTAATGTAACTTTTTGGTATTACACTTGAGTATTCGGCGCTGCATGATTGGATTTTTTTTTTTTAATTTCTTTTACCACCGTACTCCAAAGTCTAAAAATTCTTTTGAATTTGAATCCCTCATTGTGAAATTCCTGTGTACGCAACTACCCGGAACTATTGACAAATCATACCCTAATCCACCCTTACCATTTCACCCCATCCCAATCTAAGTTCCAATTCTAAATGATCCCAGCAACATATTGGTATATATTTACAGTACTCAATCCTACATATAACTGTTCAAACAACGCATACGTACACACGAGAGAGAGAGAGAGAGAGAATTTTTACCTGGAGAATCATAGAAGGAGATGTATAGAAACCATCAACAGCACATAATTAAAGCTGAAAAATCCAGAAATGGAAGATTATCGCTCCAGCCTGGAGGTACCAAAGTAAATGATAAAGTTGAAGCAAGACCGACAAAGTCTTTGGAGAGAGAATGAGTGGTCCGAAATGGAACGCACCTCAGAACGGTGAAGTCTATATTCACACCCTGTACGTAGACTGATAATATTGACATTTGATGATGCCCGGGTAATCATAGAGGGGGTTTTAGTGCGGAGGCTTCAAGTTGCAGTTGTCCAACTAATAAATTTTTTCAACCAACCAAAAAATACAGATATTATATATTTTTGATAAACAACGAGCTCTGTTACGCGCAGAGACAATTCGCAGAGAATCACGCAGAGACAAATACGTTTGGCCCCATTTCAAGTCCCGAAAAAATCTAGAAAAATATCCATAAATTTTTGAATATTATTTTATGGAGCCCTGTAAAAAAGCAACTCCAGTGGATATCGATAAGTGTTACTTTTGGATTCGTAGGGGCGAATTGAGTAGTTTCGCCTCTACGAATCCAAAAGTAATACTTATCGATATCCACTGGAGCAGATTGTCTAACAATTTGTTGGTGCTGGTAAACTCTTCACAGGGATGTTGGCGCAAAAAAATATGGGCGCTGCTATTCGCAGCCACCTATTTTCTCCTACAGCCCGTTAAAAATTTTCAATTAAACTCGACAGTTAGTTACTGAAATTGAGATATATTTTCAGTATCCAATTTCCGAAATATGATATTTTTTTCAACAGCTATTTACCCAAAATGCATGTTGGACAGTTGTCTACCGAAAATTGAATATATTTTCTACATGTAGTTACCGAAATATAATCTTCTTTTCAACAGCTATTTACCGAAATGTTATTTATGATTTTTAACAACCACTTACCAAAATACAGTGGGTTATGGGAGAAAATAGGTGGTTGCGAATAGCCGCGTCCAAAAATATGCACGGATGAGTAGGAAATTATATCGAGGGTAAATTTCACAAAGACCCCCTGAGGTTTGCATTATATACATATATAACGTTCACCTATGAGAAATTACTATCCCGGCCTTGAGATTTGTATTTCAATTTCACTTAACCCTATTCCATTACCTGACCATTAATTTTAACAACATACAGTATTTAAATTGCATAATCCCAAAATTTTAAAAAAATACTATATTTATTCCCCAATAATCTTACATTGTTGGTTTTAAAAAAAGTCGTATATCACTGTAGTCATTTATTAATCCTTCTTTGCGTGCTTAATACTAAGCATTATATTATCAACTAAATTTGGAGTTATTTATCAAAATCTATTAATTAGCATAAACATATATTCGAGTTTTGGCCATGTACATTTACATTTGAAGTTTTTTTTGAAGCGTGTTTGCTTTTTTTTTACCCCCAGTGAAACACATCTATGTATCAATGTGATAACTTAATCATAAAATTTAATTGAAGAAAAATTTAGAGTATTTTCACCTCACTGGTTCACTGATCGTGTAAAATAAATTGCCTTTACCATTATTTACTCGTAAATTTGGTTATATCAGTGTCCATAACTTATTACTATTAGCATAAACAAAATTTCTTTAAAATGAAAACTCAAGTGTTGTGTTGAGCCATTCCAACAGTACTTTGAAGGGTGATAAAGAGAGAGATTAGAAAGGAGACCCTTCTATCCAAATCTCACCATTTTTTGGTGAGATTGGATGTAAAAAGGGAAGGGCCAATCAAAATAATTTTTTTAATACTTTTTTAACTATTTCCCACCAAAATGTTCGATCTAAATGAGAAATTTCACAAGAAACCATAACCATTTTCTTTATTTTCTCATAAAACTCCTCCATCCAAAGGCGGCTGTTGGGTTGAGTTCTGCTAAGGTTTTTGGATATTTTTTTGTTTTGTCTCTATTCAAATTTTTCCACATTTCTTATAATTAGTTTTGCGCCTAACTTTTGTAATTTTCAGATTCGTCTCATTAAGACGAATTGTAAATATAAGAAATTATGACTTTTATTCAAATATTTTTTGAAATTCCAACACCGGTTTATTGGAGAAAAGTTATACTTTTTCACTTTTTAAATTTGTCTTGACGAGAAAAATTGGCAAACAAAAAAAGTTAGCCTTAAAACTAAGGAATGGGAAATTTTTTTTGAATAAAAATAAACCAAAAAAAAGAGTAAAAAATAGCGAATAGCCTTAGGCTCCGTTCCAGAACACTTTCTTAAAAAATAAGTACTTATTTCACATTTTCAAACTCAAAAATAATGTAAATGAAAAATAATTTTTTGATTTTTTTTGCACCGTATTAAAGATCTCATCGAGATCTTTCAAACAAGATCTATATTGCATATTTTTAAATTTCATTAAGCTCATTATTTTTGAACTTAAAATTGCCTTCTTAAAAAATAAGTACTTATAACCCATTCTGAAACGGAGCCTTAAATTCATGTTTGTAGTTGTTTTCTGAGTCTGAGTGGTTCCATGTGAGTGGACCCATATCGAACAGCGAGTTGTGTTCCAAAACTGCGGAGCATTGGTCCAAATTCTACAGCGGGGGTGCAACATATACGGTCGCGTTCAATGGCGTTAGGTCTGGCATAGAACCGATTTTCTGACCGGATGAAGGGCAAGAAGATGGGTCAATGCTGACTTTATTAATTTTCATTTCTACAAATTCCAATTTGTTCCTCCGTACCTGACTCTTTCTCCTCGATTCCTCGTTTTCCATCCTGGGTTTCCTTTCCAAGCCTTTTGAGAAATTAGTAGTAATAGTTGAAGAAGGAAGAGAAAATGAATTGCTTCTTTCCTTTCAAGGAAAAACCCGAATCCCGGAAAGCGAAATCCTCCGAGGAAGTTGTCATAGCCAAGGAGCACAATTTGAGAGTGTTCTCTTACTCAGAGCTCAAAACTGCAACTGATAATTTCAATAGCTCGCTAAAAGTTGGGGAAGGTGGATTTGGCAGTGTATATAAGGCTACGATTAGGCATCCAAAGGGGAAGGAGGGTAACCCAACAGCGGTTGCAATTAAAACGTTTACTGGCGAGCGGGTAATTTCGAGTACATTTTTTTTTTTTTTTTCTAGTTTCTTATTTGGTTCAAAATTCTTGGATAATTTTGATTTGCGCGTTGATTGTTTTTCTAATTTTTGTTTGCGGTAATTTGAATTGTATAGCATCATATTACTTGCTGCTCTTAGGGGTGGGAATTGCCGATACGCCCCGTTAACGCGACAACAACGACCCAACACGCAGTTAGAGGGTTTGGGTGGGCTACTTTTTGGCACGAGTATAAATATGACACAACACGAATATTGATTGTGAATCTATACGGGTTGGACTCACGTAACTCGATAAGGACACAGATAACCGTTTAACTTTCTTTGTCGTTTACTCGGAATGGCACGACTCGAACACGATACGACACGGCACAATGTGGCGGCGCCAATTATATGCCTATGATTTTGCTATTGTTGGCTAAAGTTCCTGTTGATTATATTTTTCGTGTAATTGTGATGGTTTGAAAGCATGCTAATTTTTGTTATGGATTAACAGGTTGTCCATGTATACCATTGTTACATGTGCGATTTTATGTATATCTTTTACACATTTTTAACTAAAGGACTTGACAGTGTCAACCGGAACAGGACACAGGTTTAAGCAGGTTGGGATGGTGTTAACTGTCGATATACATGATGACTCTTTTAAGTTAACAAGTGTTTTGACACAAACCCCAAATTGACATGACACGACAGGATGCCCACTCTAGGCCTTGCACTTATCCGTTTTTTGCTTTAGTTATTGTGGGAATTCTATAGTGCACACCTTTTTTAGCGTGGACCATATGTTGTTTATCCATTAGAGGTGGTTAGTGGTCATGGGTTCGAGTCGCAGATACACACCCTTCGCTTGCCAGGTAAGGCTGCGTGACTGCGTCCATACAACTAGACCAACCCTTCCTCAGGCCTTGCAGTAGCTTGAGCATGATACACAGGATAACCCTCTTAGTGGTCGCGTTATGAGTTGAATTATTGCAAGGTCACCTAAATGTCAAATAAAAGTAGTTTTGAATCAAGGGGTGTTGGGTTGCAACTAAGAGTGGTATTCAGTTATGGCTCACAATGGTGTTGGGTATGAAATTATGACTGAAGTGGTCTTAGTTATGCTCTAACTGGTATTCGTAATGCACTGAAGCATCAGTTCCAAGTTCATTTGTTTGGCGGATCGGGAAAAAAAAAAAAGTTCATTTGTTTGAGATCCAACAACTTAAAGTTGGGGTGCATGAAGTATGCATTTTTTAGGGGTCGTGCAATGAAGTTGGACCCTAGTAATTCGAATACCAGTTTTAGTCCTTTAGTTGGAGCATTTGACGAGAAATTTATCTCAGGAAGCACATTTAAGGGTGGAAAGATCAAATCATTCATTTTAGAGAAAAGTCCACTTTGACCCCCCGTGGTTATTGCCATGTGCAGATATCCCCTCATGGTTCACAACTGACCACATAACCTACCTGTGGTTTTGAAAATGTGCGGAAAGACCCCCTGCCGTCGTGTTTTCCATCCATATTAACGGAGGTGTATCTCATACGCCTCTAGAATGTAATCTGGGTTATTCATAATGTATTAAATAAAGAATAAAATATCTCTGTAAAAAATCATCTCGATCAGGCATCAAAAACCCAATGATCTAATTTTTAGTAAATTCAAATTTAAAATTTTAATTTCATAACAAAATCGATTCGACAATGAGCTTTTCATTTTTTGATTGACTTGAATTTTGGCATAGATGTAGTACTCGTCAAAATTTACAATATCAATGGTTTGGATTCAATTTTTGGTATAGGGGATGGTGTGGTTAGATTTAAAAAAGAAGAAGAATCTAGAGACATGATGAGGGCATATTGGTCTTTTAATGTTGTGCTTGGTAATATGGATGGAAAATATGATGGCGGGGGATTTATCCGCACATTTTCAAAACCACAGGTAGGTTATGTGGTCAGTTTTGAACCATAAGGGGGGTATCCGCACATGGCGATAGCCACAGGGGGTCAAAGTGGACTTTTTCCTTCATTTTATTTGATAAATTTATGTTGCAATGCAGTTAAATAGTTTTGGCATCTTACTGGCTACATGTTTTTTGAAGCTTTGGAAGTAGTGGGGTGAATTGCATATTAAGTGATGCAGTGTATGTATCAGGATTCAGGAACTTCTAGAACCCAGAGAATGATGACATCGGTATTCCTTGAAGTTTTTTATTTGTTGAATATCCTTATTTACTCTCATAATTGATTAGTGAATTCCCTCTCCACAGTCCTCATTTTGTTGTTTGGAAATTGTTATTAAGTTCACCAAAACTGTGTTGTATATCTAGTTTGATTTTCTTCGGATGTAGGGTTCTAGAGAATGGCTGACTCAAGTTCAACTTCTTGGTGTTGTTGATCACCCTAACCTAGTGAAACTCCTGGGATACTGTTCTGTAGTTGGGAAAAGAGCGGTACACCGCCTATTGGTATATGAATACATGCCCAATGGGAGCTTAGATTATCATCTTTTCAACAAGGCTTCGACAACTCTGCCTTGGACGTCAAGATTAGAAATTATTCTCGGTGCTGCTCAAGGATTGGCTTATCTGCACGAGGGACTGGAAATTCAGGTCAGTTTATGTTATCAGTGGACATTAATGATGATATTTTACGGATTCTTTGAGTGTTTAAGTTCAAATAATCTAACCTTCATGAGTCATCATTCTAACTAGCTATTAAGAGGGATGTGAACGTTTGTTCATAATCCAGACCCTGTAATTCAGCTCAGAGAATTGTACTGAACATAGTAATAGGCGCTGCTGAAAAGCACCAATTAGTAGACATTGATGTTACCAGATGCGTACATGCACTGGCCAATGTTTGATAATCCTAGTTAGCACTTTATAGTTTTGCTTTTCTTGATAGCAAGATGCTACTGTGAGTAGTTGAAGTAGTTTTCTTTGTGCTAATCTTGAAGGTGATATATCGGGACTTCAAACCTTCAAATGTGCTCTTGGACGAATACTTCAAGCCAAAGCTTTCTGACTCTGGGCTCGCTAAGAGAGGCCCTACTAATGACTATGATCATGTCTCTACAGAGGTAAGTAGATTGTGTACAAATGACACCATAGAAAATGTCATGCATTTTTACTTAGCATAACAGGTCAACCTATTTTATTTACTCCTGTATTATGCTATGAACTTAGTATTTGAAAATCTTAGACGAGATCTTTATTTAATAGATTGCTTTGCTTTCTTAGTTATATCGAATTTAGCTTGTTTTGGAATTTTACGAAGTATCCTTATCTACTTCTTACCACTTGTAGAGCCTATAAGAAGGGCTCTACGGGGATGTTTTAATTAGTCAGTGGGATGTATTGAATATTGATTATGGTTTTGGTACGGAGATGTCATTACTTGGAGAGGTTATCTTTGTCCCACGTCAGTTTAACAGAGCAAACATAAATCTTGTTTGCATTTTTCACATAGATCACCATCCAATAGTCATCACCGGATCATTACATTGATCATTAGCTCATCACTTCCACAAAGTTGGTCCACCATCATCACGGTCTATACCAGAGCCTGCAGCCACAGATTTGTGTACATCAGATGGGAACCGCCTTAATTTTCATAGATCCACAGTTACCACAACTCCACAGCAACCGCCGCAATGCCATAAACTGCAGTACAAAGCTTCATGAGCTTCCACAACAAACAGCGGAGAAGCAATAGCCTCCTGATCGTCAGCCACTGCCATCAGCGACAACTCATCTCTGCCATCCTATGGAAAAATAGATAAAAGTATAAAAATTGATCTCAAGCCACATTTGTGCACCCTTGACTTTGTCTCGCATTTTGTCGGCCATAGACACCCAGCCGCCCCAAAAATAAAATAAAGTCAATAAATGGATAATCATGAAGTTCACTAATTGGATCTAGCTGGTCGAAGTTGAGGTCTTCTCAGCCAGGGAGAAACGATGGGGTACAAGAAAGATTAGATGAGGACTTGCGTATTCACTAGATTTTGGTTTTTTGGGTACTTTTATAATATTCTATCTTATTTTAGGACTTTAGGATTAATGTTTGTACAATCTTTGGCCTTAAAGGACTCTACAGGAGATGTTTTACTTAGTTGATGGAATGAACAAAGGTTATTGTTGTTCTCTTTCTCATTCTCGCGGATTCCTAGGGGTTCTATTCTCTGTTCTACATCTTTTTTGCTTCCCATAATCTTCTTGATATTCATGATTGAGAAGCAAAATCTTGCATGATGATTTGTGTAGATGCATTATTGTTGTAGTTCAGTTGAGAATTTTTTGTTATTGTCCCCCTTATTTTTTTCATGTCAGGTGGCTGGGACGGTTGGATATATTGCCCCAGAATACCTCTCCACGGGTCGCCTCTCAGTCAAGTGCGATGTATATAGTTTTGGTGTAGTGCTTTACGAGATTCTAGCAGGGAGGCGGGCACTGGATAGAAACCCGCTACTGGAGGACCAGTTGCTTCTAGAATGGGTGAAACTGCACCCAGCTGACAGTAAGGGATTTAGCACGATCATTGATGCATGTCTGGAAAATCAATACTCTCTCAGTGCAGCTCACAAGATTGCCAAGTTGGCAGATACTTGCTTGAACAAGTATCCAAAGTATCGCCCTAGAATGAGTCAGGTGGTGGAGATCTTGAAGCAGGTGATGGAGGAGTCAGTAGAGGAAAGTTTTTCTGAGAAAAGGAGGTCTGAGTCATCTGCTTCTTCTAACTTGGTTGGCCTAAATAAGCACTCAAATCAAATGGGAGACATTGACACTTCAAGAAGGATGAAAGGTACACTTACCTCAACCTAGAGATACACACAGTTAGGGTTATAAATGAAGAATTTTATGAACCTGAAGGTATTGTTTTTTTTTTTTTTTTGATCCTCGGAAGGCATTGTTTGCATCTTAAATTTATGGAGGGAACAGAAGAAAAGAGGCTTGTGAAGCTAATTTTTTCCCGCTTTCCCCCCTGCCTTTTTTTCCCCCTTTCCCCCCTGCCTTTTTTCCCCCTCCTTAGATTCTTCTGCACATCCAAAATGAAAACATAGCCATCAGATGATTTTTTTATAAAAAGGCCCCATTTCCGCTGAACTAAAAGTTGTAGATTACTCGTACAACTTTTTTGGTCTTGTTCTTGTTCAATTTTTTTTTTTTGCGTTTGTTAGTTTTGCACCAAACTTTTATGTGTTATTGGTCCGTCTCAACAAGAGGAATCGGAAAGGTAAAAAATTATGACTTTTACCCAATTTTTTAAGGAAATATCCAAGAAAAAGCCGAAAAAGCTGACCTTTTGTGGCTGGCACTTTTTTTTGAAAAATCTTTTACAGGTACAAGTGTTTGAACATCAGATATTTATGTTGTGGGCCTTGTATTTGTTTCGAGTATTGGCTAGAGTCTCAAAAGCCACATGTCCGTTTTCATGTTGTGGGCCTTGTATTTGTTTCGAGTATTGACTAGAGTCTCAAAAGCCACATGTCCGTTTTCGTTTTCGTATTTATTGTGAGTGTTTATAGTGGCTACATGAAAAGTTTACAGACTGGATCTAATGCGCAGGATGGTCTGCTTTTAGAGGGGGCTTCTTATATAGTCGTGGTAAATCAATCGTGAAACCGGAAATTGTTACTAAAAGAACTTGATGTGCATGTACGACTAACTTTGTGTTCATGGCCCACTTCAAATCCCGTTACTTTGTCCCTTTTGGACCTCAATGGATTGATCCATATACCCAGCCACGAACTTCGTTCCATTTTTTGTCCATTTAACAATTTGAACAATCATGCTTTTAAGAAGAGCAACAAATAATATATTTTCGCGAGTAAATGTCAGTATTATTTCATGAAACATAAAATCTTGACCCTATAGTGGGTTCTACTGCTTGCAGTAAAACATGTGATCTCTGTACGCTCCACCATGTGCATAGACTGGATGTACTCAGTAACAATAAAATCATGGTTATCTGCAGATTGCCTCTCACACAATGATTATATTTTTTTATGTTTTCAGGCTTCCTAAAACCTGATGAACAGAATTTATACGCACCAGATCCAAAGTTGAGGGGAGAGGAAGATTCGGAACATTTGCAATTGCAAGTGCATCAATATTCAGATCCCCCAATAGGTATATTTGGCCGTGGGAGTAACAGTGGCAATGCCCCGGAAGAAGGTGTATTGTCCATGGGGGAATTGATCAACGAAATGGGAGAGGCAGAAGACGAGGGATTGTTGAATGAAGTCACACAGTCATTTTATGAGGAACTCTTGGAGGAGATCTTGTTGGGAGAATTGGAGGAAACTCCTCCAGACCAAAGAGAATTAGAAGAATCGAACTGTCATCTGTTGAAAGTTCCTCCAACAATCTCTCACCATTTTTCTATCCTCTGCGTTCTAGATTTGTCGTCTACTGAGATAAACTCTTTGCCACAATCTATTTCCAGATTAGAAGCACTCCAAAAATTGTTTTTGAGAAGCTGTGAACTTCTAATGGAACTGCCACCTGAAATTGGAGAACTCGTGAATCTTGAGGTGCTTGATCTTG
The DNA here is from genome assembly GCA_014282245.1 of Rhododendron simsii. Classification (NCBI taxonomy): domain Eukaryota; kingdom Viridiplantae; phylum Streptophyta; class Magnoliopsida; order Ericales; family Ericaceae; genus Rhododendron; species Rhododendron simsii. The sequence goes on from CM024963.1 coordinate 24,396,751, forward strand.
AAGGGACTGAAATTCTCTGTCTACCAAAGGAGATTGCCAAACTAGTTAATTTGACGTGCTTGAAAGTGTCATTCTATGGCTATGCAAATCAGACAGTAATTCCAAGGAGGGTCTTGTCAAATCTTTCAATCTTGATCGAGTTGATCATTGATGTGACTCCATTTGGAGAATGGTGGGAAGTAGAAGCTATTGTAGATGATCTGTGTAGCTTAAAGGAGTTGAGAACTCTGCAATTGTATTTACCCACTGCTGAACCATTGGCAGAACTCACATTGATATTTCCAGGTTTGACAAACTTCAGATTTACAGTTGGCCGTCACGAAGAGCACTTCATTTCCCATTTACCCCACGACGTTGAAGAGGAATTCAATAACCGGGAGAAACTAGAGAAAGGCTTGAAGTATTTAAATGGAAATAGCATACCAAATGGAGTTACCGAGGTACTCAAACATGCCAATGCTTTTTTTCTACAGCGCCATTGGACCGCTAAGAGCCTATCAGAGTTTGGGCATAAAAATATGACTCAAGTGAAGTTTTGCTTGGTGATGGAATGTAATGAGTTTCGGTTCATCATCGACTCTGAACAGTTTAATCGAGGAAAAGATGATAGGGGTGAGTCTAAAGATTTTGTGTATTTTGATGAAGCAAATGCACTTGGATCACTTGAGAGATTGATTATTCGCTACATGAAGAATATGGAGAGCATTTGGAAAGGGCCAGTTGGGAAAGGGTCTCTGTCCAATCTGAAGTCATTGGCTTTGCATACATGCCCCAATTTGACTACCCTTTTCACAATCGACATGGTTATTAATCTCACAAACTTGGAAGAGCTTATAGTTGAAGATTGTCCAAAACTTGATAGCCTCGTGAGTCTCAAAAGTACCAGCTCAAAGCCAGGCCTTTTTCTCCGGAGGTTGAAGAAGATTTCTCTTCTGGAGCTCCCAGAACTGGCCAGCATCTCCGGTAGCCTATGCATTGCTCCGAATTTAGAGAGAATGGTTATTTTTTATTGCCCAAAGCTCGAAAAGCTTTCTACCATGGAAGTTTCGAGTACAGATTTGAAGGTAATTAAAGGAGAGAAGGAGTGGTGGGATGCGTTAAAGTGGTACGAATCGGATCTAAGCACGGAACATGAAGATTATTTGGCTCGTCTTTTTATCCCGTTGAGAAGGGACGGGGATCTGATGGCTCAATTAACAAAAGACTAGACTGCTGTGTATGGTCAGGGTGAAGTTGGAGGTTACCCAACGGTTGTTTTCATTTAGCATTCATGGATTTTTTCTAGCAACAATATCTGTTGAATCTTTAGTGTCTAACCTTTGGATGGTTGTCTTCATCCACCCAACCCGTACTTGGCGGGTCAAATATTCTTTCAAATGAAAGCAATACGCAGTCTCAAAACTTGACGGGTTTCGGGTGAACCGGATTAAGGCAGGTTGGGAGGAAAAAGTTTCACTACAACAGTTATTCGTAATGCCCTCACACATGATGTGGGTCTCACCCCATGCAAGAGAGGCGTTACAAATGACAGTTGTATTGAAAATTGGTTCGTTTGGGGATGGTGGCAAATTTTAAGAGAAAAAAAAGGAATTCTGAATAAGATAGCCAAAAAAGAGAGAAGATGATTAACAAGGTCATTGAAACAACATCAATGAATAATTCTTTAGATGATTGAATGTGAGTGAACGTTCAACAAAAAAATACTACAATTAGAGAGCAATTTTAAAAGTAAAACTAAACTAGATTTTAAAAGTTCACAGCAACGTGTATGGTATTTTTATGAACATTGAAAATTTAACTCGCAACCAACCCAATCTGTCACCAAACAGCTTATCACCTGCGCAACCCAATTGGTTCGAACTCCCCAATGGCAAGTGCCAGTGTAGGTCAGTTTAGTGGGTTGGCGGTTTTTTTTTTTTTTTTTTTGTGTAGCTTGGTTTAGTGGGTTGGCAGATTTTTTTGCATACCCCTTTGATTTGGTGCCGATAGCATTTTAAATTTATTGACACCAAATTAAAGAACAGATATTTAATTCGGTGTCAAGAAATCTACAAGATTACGCCTGAAAGTACTTTATTTTTTGTATGAAAATTGCACGACTTTAGGAACGGAGAGAGCATGAGAAAATAGACATCCAGCGGAATGATATATAATTAATTTTATTTGGGTTGCCAAGCCCACTTTTGAATAGAAAAATAACGCATGCATTCTCGTGAATAATTAAGAAGTAATCCCATGCCACCAGGATCTCTCAACTAAAAGACTTGCCAGAGGATGGACAGGGTGCCTGCTAACTCAAGCTCAAAGGCTTCTCAAGTTGTTTTATTACTATATGTAGTGTTTTGTACAAATATCTCGTACTTGTTGAAAACATCATTAACTTTATTTTGGAAGGTTCAATCATGTTCTAGGAGTATGGTGGTTCTGTTTCCGCGTTGGTTTGAGTGGTGGAGAAGGGGGTGTGGTGGGTTTAAGGTTGCAGTGGCGGTGCTGTATTTTTCGATAGCGGCGGCTGTTTTGTCTGTGTAGGGTTTAGGGTTGGTGTTGGCAGGCGCTCTTATTTTTGGGCTGAGCTTGTTTGGCTCAGGCCCATGTGTTGACTTCTTGTAATTTTTGGGGCTGGGGCTGGGCCTGGCCTGTTTGGGAGTGTTTGGACTTTTCCAAACAGTTTTTTTTTTTCTTTTCTGAATAAATTTTTTTGCCTATCAAAAAAAAAAAAACCTGAACAATATTATTTATTTTTTAGTCTAGGACTATGATAGAAAATCTCATCATATCATCTTAATATTAGGGACAAAATAAGGAGATGATATCTCCAACAAGGTCCGTCCTAACCTAATTGTAATTTTTTTCACGATATAATAGTAGATTAATACACCGGTTCAACACTAACTCAAATTATGAAAAACTATGAAAACCTTTCCAACCTCTATCTTCAAAAGATAGTCTACTACACAATACAAGAATAAGAACTTAGAAAATGTAGCTAGAACTTCTTGCCCTGCAACTCCATTATATTCTTTCGGCAACTTCATGCGCATTGCTAGAGGTAACTTCATCCACATTGCTAGAACCTCCTATATTTAGTGGTATTATTTTCCCTGCTCCACTCCGTCGATAATTCGAACCAAATGACTATTTCAAAAGTTTTGGCACCTCCTTCATGTTTATTCAAGTTAGGCATCATGGTTGTTTTCCCAATCTCGAGTATACCTATTTTTTTGACCTTAAAACTTTCCAGCAAGTCCAGATTCTCCTTGATCTGCTTTTCATGTGCCACAAAATTGTTATCTGATCCCTCTTTATTCATAACAGATCTGGGTGGCAGATGAACAAACATTTAATCTTGGAGTTGATTGCTTTCTTCCCCAAGACTCTTTACTTTCTTGTAAATCTTTTTGAAAGCTTCTCCAAAATCCACATACGAGGAAGACCGGAAAAATGTCTTTTCTTTGCTTTGTTTGTCATATTCGGCTCTTTTTTTCACCACTTTCTTGTCAATATCCACTTCCGCGCCGATCCATTCCAAATACTCTTGCGATGACACCTCTCTCTTATTTCTCGATTCTACATGATGAAATTCTTTCTCTTTTTTTGTCGCTCAACAAAAATAGATTTTATTAACTCATAACACGAAGTACAAACATAATAGGGGCTTAGGTACACTGGCCTGACCACCCAAGACCCAGAGGAATTTGAATTAGGCCTGACAAGCTGAACCCAAACCAAGGAAAAAATTCTAAAAAAATCAAATGCTTGGAAAGGAACCAACCCAACCCAAAAACCCAAAAAAAAAAAAAAATCACCTAAAACTCTAGAGAAAATCAGCACCAACCACGCCCCCATATCACCCCTATTTATACTACTCTTTGGATGGCTCTAGTCTACAAATATTTCTTACAAGATGTTTCTTATAGAGAATTCTAGATTTATACATGTGCTCTAGATATTTTGACAAGGAGCTTCTAGATCTTTAGAAGCTCGATATTAAGACTCCTAAAAATATCTTCTATATTTGGGCTTATCTCTTGGGCTTGACTAGGGCTTCCAGAATATATTGGATTAAGAACTACACGTACTTGGCCATCATTTTTCCATCATATTTATGATCCAACACCCTACCTTAAACTTGATTTAGTACCTCAAGGAGGGTTCTTAGCTTGAAGAAAACTTCATGCTTGAGTGGCTTAGTGAGAATGCCAGCAATTTGATCTTATGACTTTTCAAATGTCTATTGAACCTTGCTACGATCATGGAAGATCACATTCTTGGCTAATGTTATCGCTGATTGATAGTCTACGAATATCTCTATTGCTTCTTCTTGTGCAAATTAAAGCGCTCATGTAGTAAGTTTTTAGCCACATTGCATGACATATACACGATACGATATCCACATATTCGGCTTCACAAGTGAAAAGGGTTACAATCAGTTCCTTTTTTGAAATCTAAGTGAATGCCGTGTCACCCATATAGAATAAGAAGCCGGTTGTACTCTTCTGATCATCAAAGTCTCAGGCTCAATCACTGTCACTAAATCCAACAAATTGAAATTTGTTAGATGATGAATAAAATAGGCCGAAATCAAGTGTACCTTTGATGTAGCGGAGAATCCTCATAGCCGTTTTTAAGTGCGTCGTGGTTGGTTCCTCCATGAATCGGCTCACAAATCCAACTCCGAATAGTATATATATCCGGTCTTGTGCATGTCAAGTAATGTAAGCTTCCCACCAAACTCTTGAAAATGGCGACTTTTGGAGATTTATCTTGGATATTTTTAAAAATACTTGGATAAAAGTAAAAAAAATTACGTTTTTCGATTCCTCTTGTCGAGACGTTTCAATAATCTATGAAAGTTTGACACAATACTAATAGACGCGGAAAAAATTCGAATAAGGACAAAACAAGAAAAAACCGCAAAAGGTTAACAAGAAGGAGAACAAGGCCTTAGAATTCATGACATAGACTACATTAACTTTTTTGTTAGTTTAGCTTATATGATTATGGAAAAGTTTATAAGAAATTAGCTTTGCTCCAAAGCCCTATTAACTCGAACATGCAATTTCTTTGAATCTAGGACTACGATAGAAAATCTCATCATATCATATTAATATTAGGAACAAAATAAGGAGAGGATATCTTCAACAAGTCTGTCATAACCTATTTGGCATAATTTCTTTCATGAAAGATATTAGTAGATTAATACGTCAGTTTAACACTTGCACTTATTATGAAAACCTTTCCAAGATAAATGTAAGATTTACTCTCTCCATTTTCAAGGCAGTCCACCACACACAATACAAGGACCTAGAAAAAGTTAGAATTTTTTTGACAAGTGTAAATTATTTTTAAGTTCTCAATTTGCATAGTGGACAATATTTTTGGAATGGCATTAATTTTTTTACCATATACACTATTTATACTAACTGGTGTATGACAATTTGTGTATGTATTGCTGGTTTATAGACTAAGTAAAATTATGGTAAGTTTGACATCCTGCTACAAATTTCTAGAGCTGGTACTGGTTTTTCCAGTGGCGAATGGGTGAGTCACATGAGAATAATTTTGTTCACCCTCCTGTAAAGAGGGTGAACATTACCCTTCTTGTAATTTGTAGAAATTGTGTGCGTTCCACTACAAACTGGAGTAACTCATTATTATCAAAAATAGTATTGATTCCGTGGACCCTACGCATGGAGGTAATGTTCACCCCTTTGATGTAGGGTAAACAAAATTATTCTCAAGGAACACAAACAGTGTGGAAATTTGCGTGGGTACATCAAAATTAAAGGTTGTGAAATGGTTTGTGATACACCAAGGTCCGGTTCGGTTAAAGTTCGCAAGGTAATCTGAACCACCCGCTTTCTCACTATGGTTATATATAGCTGACAAAATCCAAACAAGTTGGAAACTCAATGCCAACAGAATATTTCAACTATTTTGGGCAAAAGCGCGAGGGTAGAAAGGATCCATTGAAGCCAAAATTCTCAAAAGCTCCCAGGACCTTCTTTTCTTCAAAGAGCAGCATCATTGTGTGATCCATAAACATATGATGGTCTGAGTTAGTCGGAAGAATGAGATAAAACAGGAAGACGCCTCTATTTGTCCGCTGTTTAAGTTCCAAATTTTATGAAGAATTTTAAAAAAACCGCGCGTACTTGGTAAAGCTTCCAGTTTTCTGTTTTCAGTAAACACGTTTTTACTTCTTTTTTGTTTCCGTTGATAAAGAAATGCTAAGTGCAAAGGAAATATGCAAAGAAACGACCCTTAAAGTGTACATGAACGGCTCAGATGCACTACACAGTGAATCTGGACCGTTCATGTACACTTTTAGGGTCGTTTCTTTGTCAATTTTCTTTGTACCTAGCACTCCTCTATTTAATATGCTCTGTGCGCACATTTAAAAACTTGTCTCGGAATCAAGCGAGGGGGTTGTTGCTTAAGGAAAAGAAATGTAGGTGGTCAGAGAAGTTATCCAAGGGTCATTAACAGCTCCTTTGGATGGAGTGATTTTAAGAGAACAAAAGGAAATGTTTTGAGTTTTAGCCAAATCACTCATTTGGATTGACTATTTTGGTGAGAAATTGAGAAAAAAGTACAGAAATGAAATATTTTGACTGGCTTCTCCCCTTTCTTATCACACCCTTTCTCACCATCCAAAGGGGCTGTAAAGGTGGTGGCTGGAGGTGGGGCTGGGCTGTCACATACCAAAAAGGTTAGTGATCGGCCATGAACAACAAGACCCGAACTCGTAAGACACACTGACGCAGCGGAATTCACGAAAAGATTAGTTGCGTACTAATCAAACGATTGATAGGTACTTGTAGCCACGAGCAGTTTTTGAATCCATAAGAGAAATAGACAAAGTCTGAGATTTTATTAATGAAAAAGTTTCATAAACATTAGGTTACACATAACCCTAGCAAAACCCTAACTCAAAAACGAAAATTTCCATAATTTGGGGAAAATAATAAAATTGGAAAAATGAAAGAAAAACATGACTTTCCCAAAAAGAATCAATTTCTACGGAATTATACACTAAAAGTTATTAACGATACAAATATTTCCTAAAACAGCAAAAATGTCCAATTGAAGGCCTAACGAAGGAATTAGGCTGAAAAACACCATCAGTCACGAACTATGGTAGTGAGTATTGATCACAGCGCGAAAATAAGTCAGCCCACCAAGTTTGGGTCTGATATTCTGAGCTCGTCCGAAAGTTGTCAAATCGGGTAATTTGCAATTAAACAACGTTTGGGCTTCCGAGGTTTCAACCGGTCCAATTGATCATGAAATTGGACCTCAACGTGTTCTACATCACACGCGTCCTTAAAAAAAATTAAATCAAACACCAAAGCTATATATAGATTACCAAGCAACCAATAATCTTTTTAATTATTACGAACAACTAGGGGTGTCAAACGGGCCGGGCTGGCACAGCATGACATGGGCACAACACGTTTAAATGTGGCACGGCATGGTCATGCCCTGACACGGCACGGTCTTAGTGAGCACGTGGACGGGCACGAGCACGGTCTTGATTGGGCACGGCATGACACGGCAAGGTTTTAGTAGGCACGTGGACTGGCATGGGGCACGGAAGTGGGCAGGCATGACACGGGTACAACACGAAAGTTGGCTTGGCATGGCACGGCACAACACGGTTTAGTCGGGCACGGGCATGACACGGTAATTGAATAGGCACGACATGACACGACACGGTTGTAGGCCTCGCAGGGCACGGCACAACACGGGTTGATGAGCACGAAAGGGCACAACTTAAGGCACAGAAAAAAAAAATAAATAATTTGACGTGTGACTCATAAATATAATGTGATTAATTAACAATAATTTGAATTACAAAACAAGGCATTTTAGTTTCATAATTTATAAAAAAAAATAAGCTTTTAAATTGGAACAACCAACAATAAATAAGGAAAAAACTAATTTTAAAGAAAAAGCCTCTATGTGATTCGAACCGTCGAACCCAAGTTATATGAAACTTGTCACACATCACAAACCACCAAGGCCATTAGTAAGGTTATGTTTTTACTTGGAACAACTAATAATAAATAATAAACAAAATTGGTTTTAAAAAAATAATCTCTATGGGGTTTGAACCCAAGTCCCTAACATGACACACATTTCAAACCAGCAAGACTAACAATCTTGATGTGCTTATAATTGGAACAACTAATATATATTATATAATTCTATTCTCTAAAACAGGCATCTTCTACAGTAGCCACACAATTGCAACACAATTATGACGATCCATACCGTTCATTTTGTTATTCTTGGTATTTTAATCATTCTTGCAAATTTTTCGGATCTTTTGAGTTTTGGAAGCCCTTTCATCAGGATGTAAATTCATTAATAGAATTTTTTTTGTTATGTGCGATCAAGTACATAACGAATATTTTTTGCACGAATGATATAATCACTCCCACATAAGAAGGTAGACGGTTCCGATTTTCAAAAAACAGCTCGGGCGGCCCTCAAGTGGTGCATTATAGGACTTTAGCACATTTGGAAGCATCGAATGTATTCCGATCACATTATTTACGACATCCGATTATCACCTATTTAGGGAAGAATGATAAATTTGATAGGGAATTGATATTCGCGCTCCAAAATTTACTGCAGGCGCTCTACCTTTTTGTTTTTACACTGTGATGTTGCTGGCAACATCACAGTGTAAAAACAAAATATACTGTGATGTTGCTAGCAACATCACAGTATAAAAACAAAAAGGTGGAGCGCCTGCAGTAAATCTTGGAGCGCGAATATCAGTTCCCAAGTTGATAAGATCTTAAATCATAACGGTTTAGATCGAACATTCAAAAAAATGAGTTTGCAGCTACCTTTCAAATCTATACAACCAACTTATCTGGTTCTAAACCAATATATTCTGCTATAGTTCAATGTATGCTAGCCACACGATTGCAATACAATTATGATGATACAATTATGACGGTCCATACTGTTCATTTTGAAAAATGGTACGACACGACACGATCAAGTAAACGGGCTGGCACGGCACGACACAATTAAAAAACAGGCCAGCACGGCACGACACGATTTAAGTAAATGGGCCTGGCACGGCTCGACACAATTGAAAAAGCGCACGACATGATTAAGTAAATGGACCGGTATGGCAAGACACAATTAAAAAATTTGGCTAGCACGGCATGACACGATTTAAGTAAATGGGCTCGGCCCAACCCGGCCCGACACGATTGAAAAATGACACGGCACGACACGATTTAAGTAAATGGGCACGGCACGGCACGGCACGACACGATTGAAAATAACACGGCATGGCACGACACGATTTAAGTAAATGGGCACGGCATGACACGACACGATTTAAGTAAATGGGCACGGCATGGCACGACACGATTGAAAATAACACGGCATGGCACGACACGATTTAAGTAAATGGGCACGGCACGACACGACACGTAACACGGTTGGAACGGAAGTTGAATGGCACAGCACGGCACGACACACAAATTTGACACCTCTACGAACAACCTACTCCAGCCAAAAAAGGTTCAGTAGAAAATATGAGACACAACCATCCCATGAACTAAACAATACCGATCGATGAACCATCAATATTGAAAACAATCCAAATGCTAACCAAATGTTTCAATGCGGAAGCAATAAATTATAAAAAACTAAATTAGGATGAGACACCCTAAGGAGGTCAAACAAAAACAATTCCCGAGATCTCGCCAAAAGTTCTTATGTAACTCTCAGACTTGCCTGAAAAAGAAATTGGATAAAAATTCGTAAGAAATCTCCATGAATGAAAAACATGTATTTTGTTCAATAAAGTTCTAAAGCAGTTAATAGAATAAATTCTGTGTTATCATAATTCAGCATACAAGATGTAATAAAGAATGGGGCGGTTCTGCGGACAATCAATTAAACACCTAAAAACATATCCAAAATATCAATTTGATAGTTTTCGATCAAATTTTTATAATCCGAACCTTTCAATATGTGCAAAATGTGATTTTATGGGTGCCCGTGTGAAATTAGCAAAAAATATGACAGGAAAGTGATTATTTTGAGCAGTTTTTAATTGAACCGTTCATCAAATCTAAGCTAAAACTTGCTCAGATCAAACCCTTTCCAGTCATTTTTTTATACTAATTCCCGCGGATACCCTTAAAATCAGATTCTGATCACATTGAGCGGCTCGAATCATTAAAATTTGATCGGGAACCATGAGGTGTTTTTTTAGGTGTCTGATTAGTTGTCTCTGGAACTGCCCCGATTAAACGGAATATAAAAATCTTAATGGTGATCACAACATGATATTCAATCAGTGTCGTGGACAACTTCTGGATCCCTGCAAACTAATTTACTAATTCCTCCGCTAACTAAGAGCATCCACAATGTAATAATCAAAACTAAAAGGTTACTAAGGTTAGCAATGTGTGATAAAAAAAAAGTGCTCATATTGGAATAACCAAACTTAGCAACCTCTTAACAACTCATTAAATTTGGGTAATTAGATAATCAAAAGGGGAATTTAATTAGCCATCCTTTTCACCCTACTTATTTAGGTGTTAAATACTTATCTTTCCATCCTCAAATTCAATTAAATCCTAAACTACCCTTTCTTTCTCCTAATTTTTCAAATCTCTCTCTTTTCTAATCTTTTCTAATTATCTCAATTCTCTCTCCTCTTTCAAACATTTCTATCACCTAATCTTTTGAATTTTTTCTCTCTCCTAATCTTCTCTCTCATATTTTCATTCTCCTAAAATCTATAAAAAAAAAAAAAAAACCACGACTCTTACAAAAACAAATGTGTAAGCCGAAAAACATGGCAAAACCACAAAATCAGAAAACATGGCAAGTTTGAGAAGTGTAGGTTTCGATCGAGGTAGATGAACAAAATATGATCAAATAAAAAATATGACAAATCAGAAAACATGACAAGTTTTGAGAAGTGTAGGTTTCAATCGAGGTAGATAAACAAAATATCATCAAAATCATGACAAAATTGTCCCTACGAAATTATATTAAAGCAAAATCATGACAAAATTTATGAAATCATCATGAAACAAAAATCACTATTACGTGTCGAAAAATTGTGCCGACAAAACTACACTAAACGAAAATAATGACAAAATTCAGAGAAACTGAAGCACACATATCAAAATCATGACAAAGTTTGTGAAATCACCATAAAACATAAAAAATTGTGAATACGTATTGTAAAATCGTCCTGACGAAACTACAATAAACAAACAAAAATCATAACAAAATTTGAAGAAATCAAAAAACATACACCGAAATCATGACAAAAAATAGTAACTTATCCACCCGTCTTTGAAATGGTGGGCGTGATGCAGCAACTAATTCAGCACAGGGGCGATGAGTTGGATGTTGGCTTTGGTTGATCTCGATGCAGAGAGAGAGAGAGAGAGAGAGAGAGAGAGAGAGGGGGGGGGGGGGGGGGGGGGGGGGGGGGGGGGGGGGGGGAGGGGGGGGGGGGAGAGAGAGAGAGAGAGTACCATCATAGGTGTGAGCTCCTTGATGTCGATGACATCTTCAATTGGACGTACACTGCTTATCCCCTCGTTATTCCGCAGATGATCCGTTGTAATACATTATTGAGCCTTTTTAAAAGAAAGTGGGAAGAACGAAAGTTAAACAGGGTGGTGTTGGTAGGTTATAGGGGTGAGCATGGTCTGGTTTGGTTTGATTTTATTATAAACCAAAAACCAAAACAATACCTACGGATTATAAATTTTGAGAACCAAACCAACCCACAAAACGCATAGAACCAAACCAATCCAATCCATTAGACTACGGTTCGGTTTCGGTTTTAACCACGGTTTGCTTTGAACTAAGCTATCATCTCCAAAAAAATATTTGAAGTACTTAAAATTACGGAGATAAATTTTAAAAAAACTTATATTAAAATCAATTTCATTGAAATTCTTAAAACAAACTAACATCAACCAACTAATTTAAGAGCAGAATACCAATAATTGCCTCTAACAAATAAGACGAAATACCGGTAAGTCACTAAAATGAACCAACTAAGAATACCACTTATTAAACATCTTAAGATAGTTTAACCAAATAAAAGGGCAAAGAGATGGATGCTACGTTAGTACATTAGGTTTATATAGTATAGGGATAGGTTTTCTTATATAGAAAGTAAGGGTAATTAGAGCATCTCCAACCTATGGCTTTATATTGGAGATGTCAAACGTTTTTTGAAGGCTGACGTGGCATTTTGACATCTCCAATTTGACATCAAAGCCTTCCTTTCCAACCCTTGATGTCAAATTCTATTTATTTGACATCAAATTATCTTTCTCCAACCCTTAAGTCAATGTACAAATGGTCATTTTTTGAAATTTGGCATGGAGGAGGGAGGTTGTCAACTTTGACAACTTTGTCATTCCCTTCAAATCCACGTAGGATTGGCATCAAAGAAGGCTGCTGGGTTGGATTGAATTTTGGTGTCAAATGTTACCGTTAATATGTCCACGTAGGATTTGACATCTCCCATTGGAGATGCTCTTAGTCTTGGTAATGGTAGTAGAGGAATTATAGGAATAAGAATTGGAAAACTAAATATTGGTGGATATAATAGGATCAATAAATTAGGAAAGTAGGCTCCCATATTTATTTGGTGAATCATAATTAAAATATATATAACTATACATATATTATATACGGTTTGGAACCATAACCGTGAATATGAATCCACAAACCAAACCATATAATGCGGTTTCTAATTTTTTTTAACCATGACCAAACTATACTACTAAAAAACCGAACCAAATCTTTCAGTTTGGATTGGTTTGGACTGAATTCACGGTTTGACGGATATTTTCCACCCCTAGTAGGTTATACTAGTATTGACCGAAAAAAATGGAACAGAATCCCTTTCAACAAGGGATTAGGCTAATCCCGGTAATGTTGGGGGATGGAAACATTTCTGGGCTTGATTACGGATCATGTAATTATTCTAGAGGAATTTAATTTAATAAATAGATAGGGGTATAATGGGGCAACAATACATTTTCAGGATGATAACATAAGTATTCAAACTCAGTAGGATAGACACCTAAATAAATTGAGTAAAGAGGATGGCTTATTAATTTCTTCTAATCAAAACTAGCAACTTTTTGCAAATAACCAAGTTTAATGGTTTCCATATTTTCTCAATCAAGTACAACCATCATGAGAAAGTAAAACTTACCCTCTATAAAGCAAATATTTTATTGGTAGGTGAAACTCACTTTCCACTTTGGCAGTTGTGCATTTAACAATATTGATCAATTTATAAATTTTAACAAATGTTCTCTACTTTTACTTATTTTACTAGAATGCCATTCATTGTAGACCATTGGATTGAGAAAAAAAAACTGATCATTAAATTTAAATTTTGCCAACTCATGTTGATTACGGGCAAAAAATGAATAACGTGGAATTTGACATTGCTAACTTTAACAACTTTTAAATGGATAACTAAAATCTGATGTGACAAGTTTTGATTATTCACTTTTGATTACCCCACATATAATATTGGCAAAAAAACAAACACGAAACAAAGCTAGTTACTAAAACTAATTAGACTTATTATGCCGTCAAAGTCAACCACAAAAATGCCCATCGTAATTATATTACACAGAAATATGTAGAAATTATTAGGAAAAATAAAAGTTAGGATGTAACCGGGGCAGTCCTTGAATGGATCATTGGAGGTAGTGGTCGGAAGGTGGACAGTCCCCGGAGGCGTTTCCGGAGGAGGTGGCTGGAAGAGGAGTCATCAACGTATGCCGAAGAGGTTAATTGCTAGCGGCCGGAAGTTCACCTAGGAAGCATTTTTGGATACCAGAAAAGTTGCACCCAAACAGAGGATTATTATTATTTTTTTTTTAACCACAAAACTATAAAGAAAAATAAAACTCCCATATCAGGCACAAAAATTTATGGCATTTTTTAAACATCATCTTTTACCCTAGAAATTTATGGAAATCCACAGAGGAAGAGGAATATTTTGCGGGAGTGTAAATTCCATCCACCCTAGTTGAAAAACTTGGGTTTTCCACCACCATCAATTGTGGGTCCCACTGTTTATATGTTATAGTAATCTGAATCGTTTATCTTGTAGAACTCTTAAAGTAGTACATCTTCATAAAAAATCAGCTTTATCGAACATGAATAGGTATATAAAAAATTGAAGTTTGGTTTAAAAAATCGATGGTAGATAACTTTAAAGTTAAACTATCCATAGCCGTCTATTTTATAAACTAAGATTTAATTTTTAATATACCTATCGATATCCGATAAATACAATTTTTTGTGTGAATGTACTACTATGCGGGCTCTACAAAATGAACAGTTCAAATTATTGAAAAAAAATATACAGCGGGGCCCACAATGTGTGGTGGAAAGAATTTTTTCTCATTTTACAGTGTCCTTGATATGTGAATTACATTAAAATTGAAACTTAAATATATACCCGCGCGCTCTAGACACTCATGTAAGGTAGGTGGTGGTGGGGAGGAAGAAGGACTGATTGGTCGTAGGTTCCAATCTCACTTGGGGAGATTTGGTTGGTTGTGAATTTGTTCTCTCAAAATGAAAGAGCTCCCTTTGACCGTGGAGAGATGAAAAATGATAGAAATTTTTTTTAGTACCGGGTGGGTACCACGTGAAGTCCGTATGGCTCATCCGAGCCGTCCATTGCATTTTTGGACGCCTCGGATTTCGAGAGAGAAAAAGGAGAGAGAAAGTGTTGGGGTGAGAGGAGAGAAAGAGTTTCAATCCAAGCCGTCCAAAAGTGTATTGGATGGCCCGAATGTGCCGAGCGGGTATCACGTGTGATATACCCACCCGGCACCGAAAAATCTCTACCAAACAAGTTGAACCACCTCTTTTTTTTTTTTTTTTTTGAGTTATCATACAAACAAACGAGCTATATGAAAGATCTTTCAAGAAATTGCTTTTGAAACAACATTTAATACCATGACATTTAAAAAATGTAACATTACCTGAGCTTACATAATTTCTGAACTCGTTCTTTGTCCCCTTGATTATGCAAAGCCAGGCAATATTGACAACCCCGGACAATTGAGTATCTTCAACTCCGCCAAGGATGGCCACTCCAATGTCTCAACGGCACAAATGCACCTTAGTTTTCTCATGTCTTGGAGAACCATTTTCTTCAGTTTCGGTAATACACAAAGATTTCCTTGAGCGTCAGATTCGGCAATTACTTCTTCAATTTCATTGCACTTCTCGATTTCCAAACATTGGATTTCGCAAAGGTATTGAATCGAGCCAGGAGGGAACACCTTGACCAAAGTTCGACAGCCGGTCAGAACTAGAGTCTTTAATTTGGTTAGGCTTCCAGGTTGAAGTGGGCCCTTCAAAATGCTTCCTAACTTTGGTAGATTCTTTATGAACAAGTGCTCTAAGCTTGGTAGTACCACACAGTTTGAGGTACCCACGATGGTTTCAATTGCATCACAACCTTCAATTAGACAACTTTGGATACCCTTCATGTTTGTGAGTTCGGAGTCCGATAGCTGCTTGATGTTGTTGTTATCAACTAATTCAAAAGCAGCAGCTTCGGCAAGGACCTCGAGAATCGGAAAGTTTCTACCTTCAATTTCACAATACTTGACATACTTCACATACTCGTGAAAGTTGGGGAGTTGAGGATGTTCCGACTTTTTGCAACCAATGTAGAACTCAAAGTTTTCGATGTCACGGACATTTATCCATAAACTCCCTGTAATGAAATTGAGAAGGATTGTGGCGTCAGGAACATGGATACGGAGATTTTGAGACCCAAAAACCTCGATGACATCGACGACCTTATCAGAAAAGTAAAACTTCAAAGACTTAAACTCTTGCAATGTAGCCACTTCATTTATGATATTCTCTACGACATCATTCGACCAATTTTCAGGTGATTTCACATCAATGACCAATTCTTCCAATCTAGAAAGCTTTGAAATAATCTTGTGGTTGAAATTTACCTCCTGAGTGGCATTTTCATTTCCAGACTTCGAGAAGGATACCCGCAATCGCCTTAACTCGGTCAACTCCTCAATCTGACACGGTATAGCATTGACTCCACTCCCCACAATATCAAGTGCTTCAAGACGCGTAAGTGCAGCCACAATGTGAGAAGGAAGCTCCACCAAGTTTGTGCAGTTATTTAGATATAAGACTTTGAGACCTTTCGAAAATGAAAGAGATGAAGGCAACCCCTTGATTCCTGTGTGAGATACATCTAAAACTCGAAGTTCTGTCATGTTCTTGAAGAAAGTCGGCGGGATTTTCTCCAGGCTCAAATTTTTCTGTAGGAAGAGTGTGGAAAGTTTACTGCAATCAGGGGAAGCCGGTAATTGCTTCAATTTATTGTCACCAAAGGAGATTCTATTCTTCTCGGTCCAGGATTCCACTTTTGGGGGCTCTCTTAATCCTTTGCTCGTTTCCACCATGTATTTACAATCAGGAACATCTTCTGCTATATATAATGCCAAGTGTCGGATGAATTTGTGCATTGTAACTTGATTCTCACTCTCACCATTTTCAAGTAATGACACATACTTAAGGTGACTCAATACATGATGCCCACATTTGAGCGACTCCGTTGTTATGCTATCATCCTCGCCAAGGAGATTTTCAGCTGCCCAACACTCCAACAAATAATCTGCGTTTATCCCATGGCCTTCCGGATACAATGCACCATAAAGAAAGCATTTCTGACGTTGCTCATCATCCAAGTCATCGTAACAAAATTTCAACAAATTATACACTTCCTTAATGCCTTCGCGGTCTTTTTCAGGCCACTTCCTCCAATTATTCAATCCATCTCTCCAAGCAGTACGATTATCTTTGAATTTGAATGTACTTGCTACTTTTTGTATCAACAGTGGAAGCCCGCTGCATTCATTGCACACTCGCCATGCAATTTTCCGAATTTCTGGATCTTCAAGAACTTCAGAACTTTTTAGAACATCTTGAAACATCTTCCATGCCTCGTCTAGTGATAAATAAGTCACCTTAATTATCCGTTCAACCATTGGGCGACAAACACGATGCAACCTAGTCGTCAATACTATCTTGCTACCATTGTTGCTCTCAGGAATCCCAATTGTAGATAAATTGAGACATTCTTTGACATCATCCAAAAGTAGCAAGAACTTCTTGCCCTGCAATTCCATTAATATTCTTTCGGCAACTTCATGCGCATTGCCAGAGGTAATTTCATCCGCTTTGCTAGAACCTCTTATATTTAATTCCAATCTTTCCACAATGGCCTGTAGTAGATGCTCCTTGGTCATATTTTTCCTGCTTCCCTCTGTCGATACTTCGAGCCAAATGACTATTTCAAAAGTTTTGGCAACCTGTTCATGTTTATTCAAGTTGTGCATTATGGTTGTTTTCCCAATTCCCGCCGTCCCGAGGATACCTATTTTCTTGACCTTGGAACTTCCCAACAAGTCCAGAATCTCCTTGATCTGCTTTTCATGTGCCACAAAATCATTATCTAGTCCTTCTTTGTTCACAACAGATTTGGGTGACAGATGAACAAACATTTTATCTACGAGTTGATTGCTTTCTTCCCCAAGACTCTTTACTTTATCGTACATCTTTTTAAAAGCTTTTCTAAAATCCTCATAAGAGGAAGACCAGAAAAATGCCTCTTCTTTCCTTCGTTCGTCATATATGACTCTTTTTTCCGCCACTTGCTTGTCAATCTCCACCACCGAGCGGACCCATTCCGAGTACGTTTCTGATGGTGCCTTCATCTTATTTCTCTGTACTTCATTCTCAAAGTCCTTCCTTATGCAACCTAGCTTTCGAACTGCCTCGTTTAAATCAACAATAATCTCCTCCACATTGCCGGAAAGAGAGCCTTTCTCCTTTCGTCGATCCCATAACACTTGCCTCCTTTGATACCAAGCCTGCACTCCTGTTCCTGCTGCTGATGCCAAAGCGACACCTGCTGAAACTATAGCTACGGGGTCTGGCATCATGCAATTCAGAACCTGGTCCCAGGTAATTCTCTTTAGAATACAGTTATTTGATCAATCCACTTATCTCTACCATGTCAAGATCATTCACTAGAGTTGGAATTACGGCTCTTGTATGTCTCGTGATCAAGGATAATTTCCAGTTTTTGCTTAGTAAGTTTATTCAGTACCTCCACGTTGGGATCAATTACTACTTCTCATATAATACAAACTAGAGGCCGGGAACTCGCAAGCATGTACAAGTCGAATTTTACATATTTTGTTAAAATGCGATCAAACAATAAGGCGTCAAAAATTTACTTGCACACGCATTACGTGTGCCCAGCCTCTAGTCATCATTTGAGCAACTGATGGTTTTTTCCGTATATTTGAGGAATTGGTTCTAAATGCCAAAATGCTAGGTTCACTGATAGGAGGAGTATCAATACTGCACATACATTGTGTAGGGCCCACTTTTGGGTCCTACAAGAATAATCTGAATCATTCATTAATTTTAAAATAAATTTTTTGGATACCCATTTGCAAACAAATCAGCAATTGATTTTTTCTGAGTGGTTGATCCAATATTTCAAATTTTCATCCAGAATTTTAGTATAATGAATTCTGAATGGAAAATTAGAAATTAGATCAACCACATACACATATCCAATTGAGCTAATTTTTGCAGGACCACATGAAAAATTATTTACCATAAACATTTCATTACCAAATAAAAAGTATTCTCCATATCACTATATCAGTATCCATAGTCAATTTTCAGAATAAGATTTACCTATAATGCTTCCATCCACGAACTTCTTATTCATCTTTACGATACTTTTGATTCCATTATACACACCAACGCACAGTTTCCCAAAAACAAAAAAGTCACCTTTTGAGCTCTTTTTTTTTTTTTTTTTCCTTATTTAAATTTTTTTTGTATTTTTTAGTTTTGCGTCAAATTTTTGTGAATTATTAATTCGTCTCAACGAGAAGAATCGAAAAGGTAATCAATTATAACTTTTACCTTTTTTTTTTTTTTTGAGATATCCAAATTTTAAGAAAAAAAAGCCCAGCATTTTGGAATTCTTGGCTAAATATGGGACATTTTCAAAAAAATAAATAAAAATCATAATTTTTTTATTTTTCCGATACCTTCGGTCGAAGATATCTTTCTTCTCCATTAGTTGATCCCAGAACACTGGCTTAGCTTGGGCCACAACCTGCACTACTCCTGCTGCTGATGATGACAGTGCAGAGGTAACTATAATCCTCCAATAGGCTATAGCTATTGCTTCTGCCATCAGTGCCGGCTCATATATTTTGGAGGAAGCAAATTTTGTATATCTCACCCTTTACATATTCATGATTTCTTTAAAAAAATGATAAAAGTACAAAAAATCAAACTAAAAGAATATAATTATGACAATATAAATGTAAAAAAGATATGCTTGCAATTATGGAGTTGCATGGGAGTCGAACCGCACACTCACAATAGCATGACAGAATTATGTGACCACTAAACCAATTATCTAGTTTGTGTTTTTATTTGGAAATATTCTAATATTAATACATAAGTTACATTGCAATGGGGCCTCAATTTTGGACCAAAATTTGGGGGCCAGAAGCGGTTGCTTCCCTCGCCTATCTTATAAGCCGGCCCTGTCTGCCATCAAGAAAAGCAGAACGGCTATTTAATCAATCCACTTATCTCTACCATAAGTTGTTATTATGGTTCTTGTTAATATTTATATGTCTCGTGATCAAGGATATTTGTCATTTTTCCTTTGTGATTTTATTCAGTACTTCTACGTTCCGGTTAGTTACTATTACTTCCCTTATAATACAAATTTCTGCTATTTGCGAACTAGTTGGAATGTGTTCCTAGAAATTGGTATGGTTTTCGGTTTACATGGCCTGTTGCGGAAAATACAAATAAATAATGTGTTTATTACTAATCAAGTAGGAGCTTTCAGTCTATAATCAGGAACTTAGTCGTAAGATCAAGAAAGAAAGAAATACATTCTAAAACTAAAATCGTAGATGATGTAAAAATTTGACACAAATAATAAGAATTTAGATAAAAACAGCCATCAGAAGGCACCATGTAGAAGGATGGGGAAAGGGTGGGAGATGATATGACAAATTATTCAACTTAAAGCATCAGATCAGAAGCCGTAGCAAGATAACATCTAGGTAGACTGCTACAAACAAGAACAGTAACCGACAATCGATCGATGCAGCAATTGGTGAGGGAACTGAAGATTAGTGCATACCTTATCAAAGCTCACTGAATATATACCCAGAGACCAGAGCTAAGCCCAGATTGAAATTTCCTGACAACTTTC
Source organism: Rhododendron simsii (assembly GCA_014282245.1). Lineage (NCBI taxonomy): Eukaryota > Viridiplantae > Streptophyta > Magnoliopsida > Ericales > Ericaceae > Rhododendron > Rhododendron simsii. The sequence goes on from CM024963.1 coordinate 24,417,116, forward strand.
AATTCGACCATCCTCATTCCACAAGTTTTTGGAGTTGTTGTATATTCTTCTTAGGACAAATTTCACTTGATTGGTCATTTATCACCACATGAGAATGTCCTAAACACCCTCATCTTTCTCATCCCTTCTGAACTCAACCTCTTGTCCATATTGAGAATGTAAAGGATAACTTGGCCATTTTTGAAAAAAATAAAAATTGAGTTTGGTGTGAGTACTGAGAAATTGGGGTGGTCTGAATACAATTTGCACACCGTGAAAGTGACTTCCTACCCGCCAATTTTATTCAAAAGACTTGCAACCAATCTCCTCTCCATTTTCAAAATAAAAAAAACCTATTAGTCTATTTCAATACTCTTTGCCTCTCCCTTTCTCCAGTCATGGAAGAAAGCTCGCGCTTCATCCCCCTCTCTCCAAGAAACCATCTCCTCTACATTTTTCAAAATAAAAAACCTCCTCCACTCTGGTTCTCCTCTTTGGCCATTCGGCAGTCCAATCCTTTGGCCCATCATTTGCAAACCGTAATTGGTCACTGCTTCAGTCTAGTTGATCGTCTATTTTATATATTAGGTACACATTTCTTGTACACTAGTACGATATGTTATCAAAATATTAACGTGATATGTTATGATTTGGTTTTGTTTCCAGGTTTGGCATCATTCAATTAACTTATAGGATTTGGTTTACGGATTTTTTCCCTCAGGTAACTGTGAGAAAGGGGTGTAAAGCTCTGCAACTGTGCAAGGAGACGATAAGCAGATCAGGGCGGCTTTTCTCTTCTAATCAGACAAGAGAGGATATTATTGGAGCCAACCTCAAATACCTTTTGGTAAAAAAACTATTACTACTAGTTTTTATGCCTTCTCATTCATGAGATTCTTTCCTAGTACTATATTAGGAGACAAGTGAGAGTTCTGGTTAGAAATTGTCAGTTTATGTATTTTAGTTGTTAGGTGAAATTATGGTAGTTTTTTTGGTTACCTTCTCTGTGTTTATTTGCTCATCTACCACCGTGACACCTTCTCTCAACTTCGCGAGAGATGAACTTGGTAATCTCCCTTACTCTCTGCTCTATGTACTCTTTTATCGTTTGTTCTTTGTCTACAAAACTACTACTAGAAATTGGGCTGCTGAGAATTTGTGGTGTTTGTTGTTCTGATGTTTTACAATCAATGAATTACCTAATATATACCGGATATAAACGATATGCACAGATAGAGAATATTCCAAAAATAGTGAAGTAGAGAGAGGAATTTTCATTTTTGAAACCCATTACGCTTTTGTGGGGGTTTTTTTTTTCAATTATGGATATTAATCTAACTTTTCACTTGAAACCCATTACTCTTTTGTGGGGGTTTTTTTTTTCAATTATATTAATCTAACTTTTCACAATATTGTTGGGTTCATTTCAACAACAAAAACTTTTTGATTAAAGGACTGACAAAGTGGCAAGCATGCACCTAGCCAAGCAATTCTACTTGAGTATATTATACCTTGCTCTCTCACCAGATCAATGTTGTTTCTTTCACATATCAGAAGGAAAAGATGACTTGGTCTAGAAGTGACTTTTTGATTGCAGACACAAATGAGAAAAAGAAAATTCTTATGAGATTTCCTTTGAGGAAATTTCTATCTCTAACAGCAAAGTTGAAGTATAAATAGAATAGTAAGACAAATAGACCCTGTTCGTTTTGAGATTTTGAACATCCATGATGATACAATAAAATTAGTAATCGAGAAGGAAGATTAGAAAGAATAAATCTCTTTCCGAGTTTGGCTTAAAGGAGGCCAAGATTCAAAAGAATATAAGAGGTTCCCTCTTCTTCTCTTTTTCTCATGACATCTGCAATAGAAACTCCCTTTTAACTAAGCAAGTTTGTAAGTTTATGGATATAGGCGCTACTCTTGGCGTTAAATATTATGGCGGGAGAGAGAGAATATTAAAAAAATATATTGAGATGGATGTAGTTGAGATTTCAGATAAGGAGCTTTGATGATAATGTTGATGGCTTTGATGATTTGGAGGAAGGTGCCTCCATTTCATCAAAGGCAGCGTTAACATCATTTGCATTAGTAATTCTTGACAGTCAAAATTAAATTAGACTCAAAATGTTTGCACAAGGAAAACAACAAAGTTGACTCAAATGCATTATAACTTGTACTTTTATTTACTCAACCAATTAGTGTGATGATAATAATTTCAATTTCCATTCACATGAAGTTCATGCACATCGCAGTTTAAACCTTAGCTGTGATGGAGGCTGATGAGGAAGGGAGTTTATCTACGGATAATGAGTCATGGACTGGAGCTCATCAAGCAACACTAGAGCCTCTGAAGTCAAATCCAGAGCTGTCCAAAGGAAATGCCCCCGTATCTTCCCATCCTATTGAAAAGGGTATCTCATCTGCCCTGGCATCACGAACACGCAGTGTATTACGCCGTGCAAGAGAAGCGGTACAGCTGTCCAGAGGCTTAGATAAGTCATGGACTGGAGATCATCAATCAAAGCCTCTGATGTTCGGAAAGCCTCTACGGCGGTCACTTAGCAGAAAAATACCAGAGATGATACGAAAAGCTAAGGCTTTGGTAAGGATGAAGGACTTGTTCCATCTTGTCTCATCATACCTTATCACAGATTCTACCAAGTATTATGGGACCTTAGTCTTCAAAGCAACTGTTTCTCCAAAATGAACCAACTCGCCAGAGAGTTGCAGGCTTTGGTATCAGATGTCGATATTGTAAAATTCATAGAGGAAATTGGTGGGTTGGTCAGTAAGGGAAAACACTTGGAGGAATTAGATAGGTTGATGAAAGAGATTGAGCATAATCTTCAGGCAGCTGAAAAAATAGTGGCCAAGTATTATGTTCGTGTAGTAGCTTATATACCTCAAGGATATTTTTTAAGTTCACATACGGGGCAGAGGGGCGAGTTTGGGCTAACGCGTAAAACCAGTGCTGCATGTGAAGCCCCAGACAAATTGTTGACTTTGGCCATCAATTCTGCTATTCGGCAGGTTTCGGTGTATGTTAAAGCGGAAAGCTTTCTAAGAATTGGGATTTCTGGGAGCGGAGGGGAGGAAGTAGCCAGAGCAGTCATGGATATAGCAAAGATGAGACGGAATTTCAGTGTTGTCATCCGCATCTCTGTCTGTGGACATGACCGCGACAAAGAGGTAAGGCAGAAAATCGCGGAGCAGATTCACGTACTTCAACAAATTGATCACATCTTCAGTTTATCGCTAGATCAGTTACTACCTCACAACTTCTTCCTGCTTGTGGAATGCCTCGATGGCCAGATGGATCTACATGACTTAGGATTCCCTCATCATGGAATCTTAGTACTTATGACTCTATCACAAGAAGTTTATAAGATCATGGATGTGGATCTGGAGGTCAGAATGGAGGACCATCTGCTGCCGTGGGACCTATTCTGTGAGAATGTGGGGCGATCACTTGTTGATTCTTCTTCAGCTCTCCAACAAATGGCCATCCAGTTAGTGAAAGAGTGCCATTGCCACCTACTTGCCATCATTCTTCTTGCTAGAGCCTTGAAAGATGTGACTGATATCAGTGTTTGGGAACTTGCACTCCAGAAACTATCATCACACTCATCTGCGATGGAAGAAGGATCGAGCCAAGTCATGAAACATGTGTTGGAACTTGTCTGGGATCAGAAGGATCTAACAACAAAATATTGCATTCAGTATTGCATAAATAGATGGAAACAGGGATGGGACGGATATTCACCAGTATCAGAATGGATCTCAAGTTACTTAGTCGAAACAAAGGCAGAAGGGAAAGGCATTTTGAAGGATCTTATCAGTTCCTTCTTGCTAGAGAATGCTCGCTACCATGTTTTTATGCGGAAAGAAACTAAAGTTGTGCTGAATGAGTATTTCACATCCTATCTACCTAGTCTTTCTATAAGGCGAGGGGGGTTTGGATTGACCAAGACACCAACCGTTGAAAAGTATACCAAGGTGATTGAGTTGCACGACAATGAATTATCTGAGCTACCAGAGAACCCTAAATGGCCGGCTCTTAGAAAACTATGGTTACAGAACAACTACAATCTGATAGAAGTACCTGAATTGTTCTTTGAAGACATGCCTCTCCTAGTCTGTTTAGATTTATCCCATACTGGAATAAAGTCCTTGCCTCCATCTATTTCCAAATTGGTTTCACTGCAGAGGTTCTATTTGAGAGGTTGTGAACTTCTCAATGAGCTGCCACCCCATATTGGAGCACTCCGGAAACTTGAGGTTTTTGATCTTGAAGGAACTGAAATTATGTATTTGCCCAGGGAAATCGGTGAATTAATCAGTTTGAGACGGCTCAAGGTATCTCTTTGTAGACATGCAAACTACCACGGAGAAACAAAGCAGACAGGCATTGCAATCCCAACAGAGGTGTTATCATTATTCCCTCAATTAAAAGAACTAAGCATTGATGTGACCCCAGATGGTGAGTGGTGGGATGATGATGTAAATACAGATAGTGAATGGTGGGATACTGAATTGAAGGCTATACTAAATGCACTGAGTAGCTCAAACAAGTTGAAAATCCTCAGTTTATATCTCCCATCATTTGAATTATTGCCGCAAATCAAGTTTCAAGACCTTATTGATTTTAGATTCATAGTTGGTCATCGTCCACAGCGCATCATATATCGTCTACCAAATGCACTTGAGGAGAGATTCAATAGATGGGAGAAGAAATTTAAGAAATGCTTTAAATATATAAATGGTGAAGGCATGCCTAGTGCTATTATTGGGGCACTCAAGCATGCTTCTGTGCTCTTCCTGGACCGGCATTGGACTGTCAAGATCTTGTCTGAATTTGGGCATGAAAATTTGGCTAACCTTGAATGTTGCTTGCTTGTGGAATGTAATGAACTTCAAACCATAGTAGATGGAGACTATGAATGTCCTTCTGGTGGTGACAAGAAACCAATATTCGAAGGGCTACGCCACTTGAGTATTCACTACATGAAGAACTTCGAGAGCATTTGGCAAGGAACAATCCCCGAGGATTCACTATTCAATCTAAGGTCCTTGACATTGCACACTTGCCCAAATTTGACCACCATTTTCATGCCACACATGCTTGGTAACCTCTTTTGGTTGGAAGAGCTTATAGTGAAGAGTGCCCCAAAATTCGCAATATAGTGACTCAAGAAGATGCCAACGTACAATCGGGTCATTTTTTGCGATACTTGAGGAAGGTAGCACTCCTTGACCTCCCTCAATTGGTTACCATTTCAGGCCCTCTATGCCTTGGTGAAGAAGTAGACAGTCTTTTCGTTTATAGTTGTCCGATGCTCAAAAGTTTGGATACTGCGGAAACATATCCAAAATACTGCAAGATTGTAGGAGAGAAGGAATGGTGGGACTCATTAAAGTGGCATGATTCCAAACGGAGCAGAATGACTCAGCCAGCTTTTGAGGAACTTCGAACAGATGAAGATTTCATTAATCAATTCATAAGAGATGTATACTCGCCGATGGACTATGACTCTGATTAGGCAGGTAATCTTATCTTTTCAGCCACTTAAGAAGAGATATCGTGGATCTTTACTACTTCTCCTAAAAAAGCATTGGTTTTACCATACATTCTCATACATCTTGCGTTCTGATCACTCTCCGAATTCTGAATACGTATATTACACGTTCTTCACACATAATCTATTACTACTCATTTGTGGTTTTCTCTAGTATTTTATTTGTACCTAAGCAGAGGGTGTCGAGTCCACCACCTTGTGGACGATCAGGCTAGGCAACTAGTCCGACCTGACTCTGATCCGATCGGGGCGGGTTACCCTTCCAAAATTTTTTGGGTGCCGCATTGGATTCAACGGAAAATTAAAAGAACTCAATCGGGGTCGGGTAGGGTTTGCAATGATAATATCCCGACCCAATAACCGCTCCGAAGTTTTTTTGAGTAAAATTAAATTTCTACCCTTGTAATTTTATTTTATTACCAATATACCACCTTATACTATATTAGTACTAACTATTTTCCCTATTTTGCTTTTAGGTTTAATAAATTTAAAAAATTGGCCTAGGGTCCACTATAGCATATTTCTAACCTACTAGGTCCACTGATCAAGTTTCTAACCCACTAAGTCCACTAATATGTATTTGGTAAGGCATAAAGTCCACTATATTTAAAAAGAGAATTATTGCCTGACAGAATTACCCTTTCATTCAAATCCCATCAATTTAGCCTATTATCCTCCCTTTATCCCTTCTAGTTTTGAAATCAAAATCTCATCAATTTAGCCAATTATCCTTCCATTATCCCTTCTAGTTTTGGAAATCACGCCAATCATGGGTATCTCTCTCTCTCTCTCTCTCTGATCTCGTATGTAACATTGTTGTACTTATATAACGTTATATAACAGTCGAAAATTCTCCTTTTCTGATACACTATATATAACGTTATTATACATATATAACGTTATATATTCTCTTTTCAAGAGTTACATATATCTTTGTAACGTTGTACAGATTTTGATATATGACCATGTATTTCGATTATTTGATTTTTTTTATTCTGTTGTGTGTTGTTATGTGTGCAGTTGTTATGGATTCAACAATCATGTTTCTTTGTAAGTATGGGTTGCAAACGATCCGCGAAATCTGATTTTGGGACCATTGGAGTTGGATTTATAACAATCCTTGTAGGACTAGACTTTATCCCAAATATAAGTGTAACATCTTTCGCCGTTATTTTGACAAAGTCACCCCCCAATTTCAAACTTCCACTTGTCCCTTCATTTTGTCAGTATCGCTCTTCCTTATGTACGCCTTATCCAGTTTCGCTTCGACAATCCCAAATACAAGATCTGCAAAGGGTGTTTTCTTGATCTCTTATATTTGACGTGTTGTGAATTCTCCATTAGGAATAGTATGCAGCAACTTCACCACAGTGTTTAAGCTGGATCTGCGTAAAATACAGCCGTTGATATTTAACCATATATATAAGTAAAATACAGACAGAGGTAATATGGAACATATATAGTATTATATCTTGTTGCATTAGTACTCAAAGTTATACAGGAAATCATATATAACCCTATATGTTCTAGAACATAACATCGTATATAATTTCTCACAAGACAGTAGATCATATATAACGTTAAATCATTAACTATATATACATATAAGAAAAAATCACTACCTATACTGAATAAAAATATAAGGTTATAATTGTACTTTTCATCAATCACTTATTGATTTGGTCCGCGCAGCGGCCTCTCTGACTTGTTTTTGATATATTTTGAGTTTTTTGAATAAATATATAAGGTTATATAACCTGTAACATCATATAACCATATTAAATCACTTATTGATTTGGTCCGCGCAGCGGCCTCTCTATCTTGCTTTTGATATATTTGGAGTTTTTGAATAAATATATAAGGTTATATAACCATATTAAATCACTTATTGATTTGGTCCGTGAAGCAGTCTCTCCGACTTACTTCTGATACATTTGGAGTTTTCTGAATAAATATATAAGGTTATATACCCTGTATCATCATATAATCATATTAAAAAAGTATACCACATCGAACTATCTATTCACACAGAGTTTAACCAAACATTGATATATATTGTCAATCGACATTGATATAACCATATATACTATCAATCGAATTCCTAACTTAATTCAACCGTACCATACACCAACCTATCAAATATATATAACCATATATACCCAACGTTCACTTTTAGTTTTCTAAGAAACATACCGAATGGATCTAATCAAATGGAGGAGATTGACGACAATGGGGATGAATCGAAGGGTTTTGACGGCGATCAGGATGCAGAATGATGGAGATGAACCGAACGAAATCGGAGATTGATCGACGGCGATGAGGATGTGAAACAAAGGTGAACAACTGCGACGAGAATTTGACGGCGATGGAGAAACGAAGCCGAACAACTGCGACGAGCGCAACGGCATCCGACCGAAATGAAGGGCAACAACGGCGACTAGGGCGACTGTTGGTGAACGAGCTCGACTGTTGGTGGACGATGGAGATCATCTGAAGACGACGACAAAGAACGTCAACGACAACAGACGATGGAACGGAGGAACAAACCGTCTCCATTTTTTTCCTCTCAGTCTGATTTGTTTTGGAAACGGGGGGGAGGGGGGGAAGGGGGGGAGGGGGGGAGGGTTGAGGGGTTTTATAATGGGGACTGAATTTTTCGGATAGAGATTGTTTGAAATGGCTAAAAAAATGGAGCAAAACGTTTTTGAAAAGCAAGGGTATATTAGACTAATCGGGGTTATTATATCTTTACTAATAGGTTAGTGGACTTAGGGGGTTATAGAATTTAGAAGTGGACTTATGGGGTTTGGAAAGTGGTAGAGTGGACTTATGAAAAAATCTCCCAACAAATTTCCACCATTCAGGTTGAAGCGGGTAAACCCGTTCATCTCCTTGGACAGAAACGGAGGTACCCACAAATTGATCAGTCAGGATTTGGGGGGGATTGGGGCCGTGTGATAATCTTAGAATTATATACTAATTTTTCCTCAATAACTTCGTAATTTTATAGGGCAAATTATAGTTACCCCCTCTAACTATGCCTCGCGTACACTTACCCCCCTCTAACTTTTTTTTGGGCACTTAACCCCCTCAAACTACCAGAAATTCGCACGGTCATAACTTCGAACGGTCATAACTTCTTCGTCCAAGATCGAAAATATGTAAATTATATATCGATTTTGAGGTCTTGAAGTCCGCTTTCTAATGACACCAAAATCACATCACGATTCAAAGCACAGAGAAAGTTATGATCAAAATGGTCTTTCTGTCTACCAGCCCTTACTCTTTTGATCATAACTTTCTGTGTGCTTTGAATCGTGATGTGATTTTAGTGTCATTAGAAAGCTGACTTCAAGACCTCAAAATCAATATATAATTTGCATATTTTCGATCTTGGACAAAGAAGTTATGGCCGTTTGAAGTTATGACCGTGTGAATTTTCGTTAGTTCGAGGGGGTAAAGTGCCAAAAAAAAAGTTAGACGGGGGTAAGTGTGAGCGAGGCATAGTTAGAGGGGGTAACTATAATTTGCCCAATTTTATAAGCTTGTCCACTCGACATCCTTTGGAACTATGAAACACCCGCCCAACCAAGAGTTCTTGAAAAAATAACTTTGTAGGAGTAATTAATATTGCTTTTACGTTATAATTTTAACTTAATGTTCGCCCACTCTACTCCTTGAATTTCTTTGTCCTTCCCTGCAACGATGTACTTGATATCTGCAGCATACTTGCCCATATAATCAGTTTTTATTCTCACTAGGCTAATTAACTATTCCAAACTGCTTAATACATTTAGGTTCACCATGAATTAGAAAGATAGCACACGACTGATGTATCTTCTGAGAGTAATTTTTCTTTCTTTCTTTTCAAAATACTATTCCAATACGCCAAGAGGCTTGTGGCCCAATGGCTTCAGGTGTGCACTTTTTTTTTTTATCAGCAAATTTTTTTTTTTAACTCAGAACACGAAGTACAGAGCTAATAAGAAAATGGGTATACCGGTCTATCACCCAAAACCATCTTCTCCAAACCACACGGAAAAACTGATTAAGGCCCAACAGGTTGAGCCCAAATCATACTAACTTTCGCAGATTAAAAAAATAGGAAAAATAGTCCATCGTGCATTCCCAATACCCGTTCAGATGTGAGTTCAACTTCTTTTTCAATGTGTTAATCTAATTATTCTAACAATACTGACTTTAGCCGATCAAAAAAATATCTTCTTAATTCCAAAGCATATATAATCTGCTTTTTTTTTTTTTTCCATTTGTGTGACAGAGTCTGGTAAAAGGCCATGGAGATCTTAAGCTGAGGAACTGTTGCTGCTGGCCCATTGCTGAATATATCAGTAAATCTTCAAGCAGAAATCGTCAATTAAGTCTTGAACTAGTTGCTGTTTTCCAAAGTGTCTTTGCATTCATTGGGATGTAATGCTTTTAAGTTTTATCATTGGGTCCTTGTGGATGCGTCTGTGATAACAATTATGTTGAGTGCTGCTTGTGTTCTTGTTGTTGACTTCTTGTTCTTTTACCATTTTCAAATCTATGTTCTGTTTAATTTAATTTACTTCCGGGAGTAATAGTACTTTTCTAATGCTTCTCACACAAGTTTATAAGTGGCGCTTCATGATATACAAGAAAGAGATGCGGAGATTAGTCGAGGCCATAGTGAACGACGATGAAGATCGCAGTCGTTTCTGTTGTCTTTTGATGCGGGAGATTTGATGACGACGTCAGATTTGTTTTACGGTTCCACAGTTGTCTTCCAGTAATGTGGTTATTTCCCCAATTATCAGTATTTATCAGGTGATTGGGGAGCATTTTATCACCGGAGGAAGTAGTTGGGTGGAAGGATTTCCATTGATGGATACGAGAAACAGATAGCTAGGAAGATCGATATTTACAAGCTAGCAGTTGGGCTGCAGAAGATTTCCCTCTAGTTTAACTAACATCTTGAGTGGCATTTCGTTTTACCAAAGGATCCCACAAGCGCTAAGAAGATCCAAAGTCTCAAGGTGAGGTGGTATATTAGTGATTCCACTCCCTGAAATATCAAGTGATTCAAGCTTCACGAGTCCACAATGTTAGAAGGCAGCTCCACCAATTGTTGGCAATTGTTTAGGTGTAGGACCTTTAGGCCAGACAAGATTGAAATAGATGGTGGTAACGACATGATTCCAGTATGAGATAAATCCAAAACTCGGAGATTTATCATATGCTCAAAGAACGCTGGAGGGATTATTTCCAGACCTAAATTGTTTTGAAGGAATAGGGTAGAAAGCATGCTACAGTTGGGGGAATCTGGTAATCGGTCCAACTCATTGTCACCCAAGGAGATCCTATTCTTGTTACTCCAATATTCCTCATCTGGGGGTTCTCTTAATTCTTTGTTAGTTTCCACCAGATGTTTTAATTCAGGATGATCTTCCGATATATATAAGGCCACTTGTCGGATGAATTTGTGCATGGTAACATGATAATCACTCTTACCTTCCTCAAGCAATGACACATTCTTTAGGCCAGTCATTATTATATCCCCAATCATGACACGCACTCTCACATCGTTGCCATCACCAAGAAGATCTTCCGCCGCCCAACACTCCAACAAAGAATCTACGTGGATGTCGCTGTCTTCAGGATATAATGCACCATAAAGAAAACATTTCTTATACCGATCATCACCCAATTCATTATAACAAAATCTCAACAATTCATACATTTCCCTAATGCCTTTGCATTCTTGACTAGGCCACATCCTCCAACTATTCAATCCATCACTCCAAAGGCTTTCAGTGTTTTTCAATTTGAAAGTATTTGCTACTTTTTCAATCAAGAGGGGAAGTCCACTACACTCTCTGCACACTTGCCATGCAAGTGGCCCGATTCTTAAATCTTCAATGAGCTTTTTGCTTCCTAAAACATCTTGAAACATTTTCCATGACTCATCTGGAGACAAGTATGCCACCTTAATCGACTTGTCCACCATTTCGTTATTACAAACATGACGTAGCCTAGTTGTCAATACTATTTTACTGCCATTGTTGCTAAAAGGAATCCCAATTTCATTTAAACTGAGATATTCTTTGACATCATCCAAAAGGAGCAAGTACCTCTTTCCCTTCAACTCAGTACGTATTCTTTGGGCAACTTCGTCGGCATTGCTTGTTCCTGCCATTGTCAGTTTCAGCCTTTGTGCAATAGCGAGTAGTAGATTTTCTCTTTTTAGATTTTCCTTGCTCCCCTCTTTTGATACTGTGAGCCAAATGACTATGTCAAACATTGTGCCAACTTGATCATGGTTATTCAAGTTGAGCATGACGGTAGTTTTCCCAATCCCCACTGTCCCATAGATACCAATGCCCTTAACTTTGTATCTTTTCAGCCAATCCAATATCTTCTCTAGTGGCTTTCGAAGTGTTTCAAATTTCCTGATATCTGGTCCATCCCTCTTTATGACAGGTTCTGGTGCGTGATCAACCAACATTTTCTCTCTGATTTCATTCCTCACTTGCCAAAGATCGATTACTTTCTCGTGCATCTTTTTCATTTCTTCCCTGAAATCCGGACATGGAGAAGAAAACCAAAAAGATTTCTCTTCTTTGCTTTCTTTATTATATTCGGCAATTATATCTTTCACTTGACCGTCAATCTCCAACACCCTGCGCCTCCATTCCACATAAGTTCTAGATGGCACCTTCGTTTTATTATTCTCGACTTCAGTCTCAAAATCCTTCCTAACAGAACCTAAAACTTGTACTGCTTCATTTAAAGCATCACGAATTTCCTCCACATTGTCCGAAAGTGTGACTTTGAGAGGTTGCCAAAATACCTGTGTAGCTTGGGAAACAGCCTGCACTACTCCTGCTGTTGCCGCCACTGCACCGGTAACTGCTCCTATTGTAGCCATCAAGATACTAAGAACCGGAAGACCTAGAAGAATTGAATTTAGACAAAGCATTAGCAAGAATGGACTAATTGCAGTATTGTACAAACTACTATCTTTACCTCATGCTCAAGCAAAACATCTCTTTTTAGTTGGTAAATTGATTCATGGAAAATCAAAATCCAATTACAGGTTCAAAGGGGCATCCCACAGAAAAGAAACAACCAAAAGACAAGCAACCAGTAAACAGAAACAATGACCAAAAAGCACCAAGCTACCAGCTGGGCCTAAAAAAAATATCATCTTCTAAACTGCAAAGAAAAAAAAAACAATCACAGAGGAGCAGACACAATAGGGGAAATGTGTCATCCCAGAAACAGAAACTTCTTGTCCTTTCTTGATGATCTCAAAGAACTTATTCATGACCTCAAGTAATTTTCTATCTTAGGAAGCACGTAGTCAATCTCAAGATGCTTATGTTGGTAAATCCCCCCATTCTTTTTTCCCATAGCCGACAGCTATATAGAATTTAAAGGCAGCGTGGTGCAGGCCTCACCGATTCCCCCATGTATGGCCCACTCATGTCAAATATTGTGTTACAGTTTACAGACAACGCAATGCGTTTGTTATCGCAATTGAAGATGCAATAGAAGGGGAGGCTAGAAATTTGAATAGGACAATTCTTACTTTTCTAAAATTACTTCCAACTCTATCTTATTAACCTCTATTGATTTCGTATTGAGAGTTTAGCAAAACGTGTGCGCTAAAGGTGCCTTGTGAAACCAATTATTTCAAATTGTTTAGGCAATGGTTTGGAGTTAGTATGATTACGGGGTTTATGCCGTTTGATGTAATTCGAAGACTTACATTCTTCTACCACTTTCAACATAAAAAGTTGTTGATTCGTTCATCAGTGTGTGAACATGAGAGCATAGTACAACGAGATGAAGCACAAGATTTTCAAGTTCCTAATCACTTCGATCACCCACCTCCTTCCACATTTTGTTTCAATCCGCTAAAACAACTGAGTTAGGGCCACCAGAAAGCAATACTATGTTATACTTCTATGGCTTTTCATCTGATCATCAAAACCAAGACCCCCAATCACAAAGCCTTACCAACCTCAAAATCCTGTAAATCTAGACACTGGACTTAAAGAATGAGAGCGTTTGCTGCACCCATCCTGCATTAATCATTATAGAAGATGCAAATATATATCATCACGGAAAGTACGGAAAACTCTATTAAATAACTGGGAAACGAACTCAACAGTTGCTAGATTCTAAACTGCCATGGCCCATCAGGCATCAGCATACATGTTTGCGGGCTGATTTGCGAACTTTGAGTCTGGTATGTACATATGTGCATGCGTACTCATGATCTACTAGTATATTGGAGATGATTTAATGAGAAATCCACTCTTTCCAGTAAATGATTCATAGTAAATTTATAGCTACCCATGTATTGCGCGTATACTCATGATATCTAAGTTACCTTTTCAGTAACAGATCCTTTGGCCTGCCCAGGTGAGAAAGGGGAACAAAGGGGAGTGGTCTCCCTTAGTAGTGAGAGAAGAAAAGAAAGGGGTGTGGTTTCTTACCAAGCCATCCAAACACACGTGAGAAATCAAACTCTCACTCCCATCTCCGGCGACTGGTCTCTTCTCCGGCGACCTTAAACTCTCCTCTCTCTTCTCCGGCGATCTGAAACTCTCCTCCCTCTTCTCCGGCGACCGCACAGCCACTAGTCCGACGACAAAAAGACGCCGGCATAGCTGGCACGCGCTGCCGGAAGTTGAGCGAGTGAGATCTACTCTCACTCACGCTCCCCAGTTGCCTGTCTCTTCTCCTTTCTCACGGAATCGCGCCATAAGTGGCGAGAAACAAAAAGGGGCAACGATGAGACTCTCGTCTCCCACCCTTCCTCACCCTCTCTCGCCTTGTGGATCATCCAAACGGAGGAGAGATTGCATTCTCCCTCCTTCCCCTTTCTTTTCTCTTGAAATCGCTCGATCCAAACGAGCTGTAAATGAGTGATGAGAAATCTTGTGCTACCTTCTAATTACGATGAGTGAATATTTTCTTTTTGGGAGTGATTGCCAAAGAATGAGGTGAATTCAGGTCTCTATGCCTAGATTTTCCCCTCTCTCCATATCTCTCTTCATCCTCTAATTATCCGCAGCAGCCACAGTGCTACTCGCTGGATTTCCCATTGTCATCCATAATCTAATTCCCTCGAAAACACAGGGGGATGCAAGGGGGGCAGACGGAGCCACAAAGGCACTACAGAATGTAGTGAACCTCGAGATGCTTCACGAGATCTTATCATCGTGATTTCAACCGTCCAGTTTATAGAGTCTGTTGCGTAGATTATTCATGAAAAAATTTAAACTGATCAGACATGATTAGCTCGTTGGTCGGCCAACATTCATTGTACAAAAATGAATGGTAAAAAATGAGTTGTACGACAAATCTATCTTGATTATGTGGTTACTAAGTTTGATTAATGTAATTATTTGTACATATTTTTCAACAAACTCTACAAATGAACGGTTCATATCGTAATGATAACATCTCAGTGAAGCATACCAAGGTGCTATACACCCCATAGTGCACTAGCGCAGTACATGGACCCCTTGTTGTCCCAAAACCGACACTCCAAATTCAGCACAATCCCACATTTTTAATGTAATTTTTTGGCATTGCACTTGCGTATTTGGCCCTTTCAAGATTTTGATAATTTTATTTAATTCTTTTGTATTACACTTGCGTATTCGGCCCTGCATGATTTCTTTTGAATTTAAATCCCTCCTTGTGAAAAAATTCCTCCGTACGCCACTACCTTGAACTATTGACAAATTATACCCCAATCGACCCTTACCACTCCCCCCCACCCCAATTAAGTTCCAATTCTAAAAGAACCCAAGCAAACATATTAGTGTACCCATTTACAGTACCCAATACTATTAACAGTTCAAATAATGCATACGTACACACACACAGGAGAGAGAGAGAGAGAGAGAGAGAGAGAGAGAGAGGAATTTTTACCTGGAGAATCATAGACGGAGATTATTGGCGCAGATGTATAGAAACCATCGGGAGGACATTATTGAAGGTGAAAAATCCAGAAAAGGAAGATACATGCTCAAGTGTGTAGGGGTAGTAGCAAATAATGATCGTTAAGTTGAAGAAAGACCGATGATATTTTTGTCCGACAAAGACTTCAGAATGAGCGGTCCAAAATGGAACACACCACACAACGCAAAAGTCCGTATTCACACACGGTAGGCAGACTGATAATATTGACTATCAAGTTTACGTGCTTTTTCTTTTGAATTAATAATGCCAAAATCTTTTTTTTTTTTTTCTGTTAAAACTTTTTTTAATCCTACCAAAATTCTATGTTTATCTTTTATTGCATGACTTAATTGTCTTTTACTACACCAATTCTTTTACAAAAATGCCCCTTGGAATCCCTTAGGAGTATTTTAATGTTCTTGCAAACATTTTAAGGCTCTGTTCCAGAACGGGTTTTAAGTACTTATTTTTTAAGAATGACATTTTAAGCTCAAAAATAATAGATTTAATAAAATCTAAAAATATACAATATAAATTTTGTTTGAAAGATCTCGATGAGATCTTTTGTAGGGTGTAAAAAAAAATTTTATTTACATTATTTTTTAATTTGAAAATGTGAAATACGTACTTATTTTTTTAAAAAATATTTTTAAACACATCTTTAAATTCACCTCAAATCGATGGTATTGGTCAATAGCAGTGTCCGCAGTGTTGAAGTCCAAAATTCTCCATGTTGTTTAAAAACAAAGAAAATAATTTAAAAACACTAAAACCAAATCAACCCATTTGTACACGCAATTCGCTTTTGCTCTGTCTTCTCGCAATCCTAATAAAAAAATTAAGGGCTTGTCTGGATTATTAATCTAATTGCTTACCAGGTTGCCTTGTAATGGTATCCCATATGATTTGGCCACTTGTTTCCTTTATCAACAGCACCTTCAAACAATAGTATATACGTATATACTGGATTATTTGTAAGAAACAGAGCAGTGGAAGACAACAAATGGATTGTCCGAGTTCACAAACAAAAAAAGCGGTTCCAAACACAAATCCAGATGGAAAATCAACTCGGCTAATTGATTCCGAGTTCACAAACCAAAGAGGAATTAAGAAAAAGATGGGAATGATTGTCATGAAAAGAGGATTAGTTCCTTTCTGGTGAGAATTTCCAATCAAGGAAGCTTTTTGATGGGTTCTTCATTTTGGAGTTTGGTAATCTGTTTCTGGTATTCTCGAAAGAAAAGAAGTTTGAAGCACTGATTATGGAATCCCAAGAGAACCTTAAAATACTCGTAAGGTATTTTAAGGGGCATTTTCATAAAATAAGATACGTAGTGGAAGGCAATTAAGTCATGCAATAAAAGCTAAATATTGAGTTTTGACAGGAACAAAAATATTTTGACAGAAATAAAGGGGGTTTTGACATTATCAGCTCTTTTTTTTTTTAATATTAATAGATGTTCTGTAATACAGAAGGTATAGAATTGAAAGGTTTGAACTATTAGTGGGGGCTCGAAATGGAACTCACCAACAAAATTTAGAGGGGCATGGAGGATAAACAATACAAAGGCATGGAGCTTGCTTGGAAAAGAAAAAAAAAAAAAAAAACTAAAACTAATCATATGGATGGACAGTTGTTCGTGAATTTATGTGCACCAAACTATTTTGAACGCAGTTATTTTGGAGTTTGTGTGTGTTTGAATGAGTTTTTGAGAAATTTTTTGGGATTATGAGTGATGAAAGAAATAAAAGAAGGAGATAGAGAGAGAAATATGAATACTAATTGGAGATAGAGATAATAAATAAACAGTAATAATTAAAAGTAAGAATAATAAATATATTTTGAGTTTTAGAAAAAAAAAATTTCAAAAACCAAACCACCAAACAAAACATAAAATTTGGTAGGTAACATTGCTCCAAATTCTACAACGTGGGTGCAACATGTACAGTAGCGTTCAATTTTTCTATTTCAATCAGCTCTTCCTAAATAGTAGTTTAATATAACTTTTTTTTTTTTTGAAAAGAGTTTTATCTCAAAATTTTTTTTTATTAAAAATCAGACCGTCCAATACGCTGAAACGTACGGCTGAAATCAACTCTCCGTGTTACTTGTTCTCCGTACTTGACTCTCTCTCCTTTTTTTTTTTTTTTTGATCCGCGACTCTCTCTCCTCGATTCCCTCCTTTTTTACATCCTGGGATTTCTTCCCAAGTCTACTTCCCCCCACCCCCTCTCTCTCTCTCTAACCATGGTTTATTAGAGACGCCATTGATTTGTTCGAGCCTTCTGAGAAATCAGTAATAGTTGAAGAAGGAAGAAACATATATAGATTGAAGAAATGAATTGTTTTTTCCCTTTCAAGGGAAAACCCAAATCCCAGAATGCGAAATCCTCTCTGGAAGAGCTCATGGAAGGAAACGAGCACAATTTAAGAGTGTTCACCTACTCAGAGCTCAAAACTGCAACTGAAAATTTCAATGGCTCACTAATAATTGGAAAAGGGGGATTTAGCCGTGTGTTCAAGGGTACGATTATTCATCCGAAGGAGAAGGGTAGCCGTACCGTGGTTGCAATAAAAAGGTTTACTGGCGAGCTGGTAATTACTTTTCTTTTTCAAGTTTCTTATTTGGTTCGGAATTCAAGGACCAATTTGGTTTACGCATTGATTGCTTTCCTAATTTTGTTTCCAGTAATTGAATAATATAGCATCATATTACTTGCTGCACTAGGAGTTGGGATTGCCGACAAGATCCATTAACATGAAAACGACCCAACACATAGTTAGAGGGTTTGGATAGGCTATTTTTGACATGAACACAAATATGAGGCAACACGAAAGTTAATCATGACGAATACGGGTTGGATCGACTTAAGTCGATAAGGACACGGTAGCCGTTAAACTTTCCGTGTCGACCCGTTTACACGAAATGGAACGAATTGAACATGATATGACACGTCACAATGTGGCAACGCCAATCATATGCCATGATTTTGCTATTGTTGGCTGAAATTCTTGTTGATTATAGTTTTGTATGTGGCTGTAATGGGTTGAAAGCATGCTCATTTTTGTTATGGATTAACAGGTTGTTCATTCATGTACAATATTGTTACGTGTTTGATTTTATGTAAATCTTTTACCCATCTTTTACACATTTTTAACCAAAGGACTTTGCTGTGTCAGCCCGAACACGACACGGTTTTAAGCAAGTTGGGATGGTGTCAATATGTATGATACATGTAAGTTAACAAGCGTTTTGACACAAATTCGAAATGACACAAACCCCAAATTGACATGTCTCACATACGACATGACAGGACAGGATGTCCCCTCCTATGGCTTGCACTTATCTGTTTTTAGCTTTAGTTATTTGGGAATTTTATTGCGCACACCTTCTTCTTGCGCGTGGACCATAGGTCCTCGATTACCCTTTAGTGGTGGTCATGGGTTTGAGTCACGGAAACACTCTTCGCTTGCGGGGTAAGGCTGTTTACATCCAACCAGACCCTCTCTCAGGCCCTGCAGTAGATTGAGCATCGTGCACAGGATAACTCTCTTAGTGGTGGTGTTATGAGTTGAAGTAATCCGTGGTCACCTAAATGTCAATAAAGTAGATTATGAATTAAGAGGTGTTGGGTAAGAGTGTTAGTTATGACTCACAATGGTGTTGGATGGTAAATTATGACTGTTTTGGTCTTTAGTTATTTTGTAACCGGTATTTGTTATGAACTAAAGCATCAGTTCCAAGTTCATTTGTGTGAAGTCCAACAGCTAAAATTTGGGATGCATGAAGTATGCATTTTTTAGGGGTTGTGCAATGAAGTTGGACCCTAGTGATTGGGATACTTTTTTTGTCCTTTAGTTGTAGCATTTGACGAGATATAAATCTCCAGAAGTTTAAGGGTGGAAAGATCAAGTCATCCATTTTATTTGATAACTTTAGGTTGCAATCCAGCTATATAGTTTTGGCATCTGAGGCTACATGATTTTTTAAGCTTAGGAAGTAGCGGAGTGAATCGCATATTTAGTGATGCAGTGTGATTTATCATGATTCAGAACTTCTAAAACCTACAGAATGATGACATAAGTCTTGGATTCATTGAAGATCCTTGTTTACTCTCATAATTGATTTGTTAATTCCCTCTCCGCAGTCCTCATTCTGTTTTTTGGAAATTATTATTAAGTTTATGCTTCACTGGTTTTTATATTTAGTTTGATTTTCTTTGGACGTAGGGTTCTAGAGAATGGCTGGCTGAAGTTCAATTTCTTGGCGTTCTTGATCACCCTAACCTAGTGAAACTCCTGGGATACTGTTCTGTACATGGGAAAAGAGAGATACACCGTCTATTGGTATATGAATACATTCCCAATGGGAGCTTACATTATAATCTTTTTGACAAGGCTTCTACAACTCTGCCTTGGACAACAAGATTAGAAATTATCCTCCTTGCTGCTCAAGGATTGGCTTATCTGCACGAGGAATCGGAAATGCAGGTCAGCTTATGTTATCAATGGACATTAATGATGATATTTTATGGCTTCTTTGAGTGTTTAAGTTAAAATAAAGTAATGTTCTTGAGCCGTCATTCTAACTAGCTATTAAGATGGATGTGAATGTTTGTTCAAAATCCAAACCCTGTAATCCAGCTCAGAGAATTGTACTGAACATAGTAATAGGTGCTGATGAAATGCATCAATTAGTAGACATTTACGGTATCAGATACGTACAAGCACTGGCCAATATTTGATAATCCTAATTAGCACCAACTTTTATAGTTTTACTTTGTTTGAAAGCAACATGCTACTGTATGAGTAGTTGAAGTAGTGTTTCTTGTGCTGATCTTGAAGGTGATATATCGAGACTTCAAACCTTCAAAGGTGCTCTTGGATGAATACTTCAAGCCAAAGCTTTCTGACTTTGGGGTTGCTGAGAAAGGCCCAACTGATGACTATGATCACGTCTCTAGGGTAAGTAGATTGTGTACAAATGAGACCATAGAAAATGTCATGCATTTGTACTTAGCTTAACAGGTCAACCTATTTTATTTACTCCTTTAGCATGTGATGAACTTAGTATTTGTAAATTTTAAAACATCAGCTAATTTGTTGAGAGAACCAACCAAGGGTTTTCAAATTCTCTCTTCTTCTATTCTCTCTCTCTCTTTCTATTCTCTCTCTCTCTCTCTCTCACTTCTCTTTTCTGGGTTCTGTTAGAATATGTCTTTGATGACCAGAAAGATTAGATGATATCTTTATTTATTAGATTGCTTTGGTTTCTTAGTTATATCAAATTTAGCTTGTCTTGGAATTTTAGGAAGTGTGGTGGGGCCATCTTTATCCTTGTCTACTTCTTACCACTTGTAGAGCCCTATAAAAGGGCTCTACAGAGAATGATTAAATGAGTCAGTGGGATATATTGAACATTGAATATGGTTTTGGGTTTGGTACGGAGATGTCATTACTTGGAGAGCTTATCTTGTTCTTGATTGTCCCGCATCAGTTTAGCAGAGAAAACATCGATCTTGTTTGCATGTTTCACACAGATGACCATCCAATAGTCATCACCAGATCAATACATTGATCATTAGCTCGTCACTTCCACAGAGTTGGCCCACCATCATCACAGCCTAACACTGCCACAACTCCACAACTGCCACGATGCCATGGTCACCGCAGTATGAAAGCTTCATGAGCAGCCCCAACAACCAGCAGAGATGCTATAGCCTCCTGATCATCAGCCACTGCCATGAACAACAACTCATCACTGGCATCCTACAGAAAATTAGATGCGTACAAATTGATATTGAGCCACATTTGCGCTCCCTCGATTTTCTCTAGCGTTTTGTCGACCAACCCACCCACTGACCCACCCCATAAATAAAATAAAGTTGATAAATGGATAAGCGTGGATTTCACTAATTGGATCTTGCTCGTCGGAGTTGAGGTCTTCTCAGCTGGGGAGAAACGATGGGGTACAAGAATGATTAGATGACGACTTGTGTACATAAGATTTATCTTGTTTTAGCCTTATCTGTTTGTTTCCACTTAGAAAGTCTATATAAAGGAGTCTGCATGTGATGTTTTAGTTAGTTGATGGAATGTGTTAAATTTCCATGATGGTTTTGGTACGGCATTACTTGCTTAGGCACAGGAATGCTTAAGCTAGTCAGTACTTACCATCGGATCAATCTTATTCTTGCTCTTCCTACATCACCTGGATTTGAATGAACAAAGGTTAGTGTTTACTTTTGAATTGGTGTGGATTCTAATTCTCATTCTTATGGATTCCTAGGTGTTCTACTCTCTGTTCTACATCATTTTTGCTACATATAATCTTCTTGATATTCATGATTGAGAATCGTAGTCTGGACTCCGGCATGATGATTTGTATAGATGCATTATTGTTGTAGTTCAGTTGAGTAGTTTTTGTTATTGTCCCCATTATCTTTGATGTCAGGTGGTTGGGACAGTTGGATACATTGCCCCAGAATACGCCTCCTATGGTCACCTCACAGTCAAGTGCGATGTATATAGTTTTGGTGTCGTACTTTATGAGATTCTAACAGGGAGGCGGGCATGGGATATTAACCTGCTGGAGCACCCGTGGCTTCTAGAATGGGTGAAACTGCACCCAGCTGACAGTGAGGGGTTTAGCACGATCATTGATCCGCGTTTGGAAAATCAATACTCTCTCACTGCAGCTCGCAAGATTGCCAAGTTGGCAGACACCTGCTTGAACCAGCATCCACAGGATCGCCCTAGAATGAGTCAGGTGGTGGAGATCTTGAAGCAGGTGATGGTGGAGTCAGTAGAGGAAAGTTCTTCTGAGAAAAGGAGGTCCGAGTCATCTGCTTCTTCTAACTTGGTTGCCTTAAATAAGCACTCAGATCAAATGGGAGACATTGACACTTCAAGAAGGATGGAAGGTACAATTACCTCAACCTAGAGATACACACAGTTAGGGTTATAAATGAAGAGTTTTATGAACCTGTTTGCATCTTAAATTTAGAAGAAAAGAGGCTTGTGAAGCTAATTCCCCCCCTTTCCTTGCTTTTCTTTTCCCTCTTTAGATCCTTCTCCACAT
Source organism: Rhododendron simsii (assembly GCA_014282245.1). Lineage (NCBI taxonomy): Eukaryota > Viridiplantae > Streptophyta > Magnoliopsida > Ericales > Ericaceae > Rhododendron > Rhododendron simsii. Next base: position 24,439,716 of record CM024963.1, read on the forward strand.
CCAAAATGTAAACACAGCCATCCAATGATTTTTTATAAAAGGAAGATATAAAAACAGCCTAAAGAAGAGAAAGAATAACCAGCTTTTTGTGGCTGGCACGTTTTTTGAATGTTTGACAGGTATAAGTGTTGAACATCAGATACTCATGTTGTGGGCCTTGTATTTGTTTGAGTATTGACTAGTGAGGTTGAGTCTCATAAGCCACGTGTCCTTTTCATTTTTTATTTATTTAGAGAGTTTATAGTGGCTACATGAAGAGTTTACAGACCGGATCTTCTTATGTAGCCCCCTGTCCAACAAAAACGCTCTCCATATCCTTCAGATTGGACAGGGGGCTTCTTATATAGTCTTGGCACATCACGAAACCGGATATTTTTACTCGGAGAACTTGCTTTTTGTTCATGGCCCGCTTCAAATCCCGTTACTTTGTCCCTTCTGGACCTCAATGGATTGATCCATATACCCAGCCATGTACTTCTTCGTTCCATTTTTTCGTCCATTTAACAGTTTGACCAATCGTGCTTGTAAGTGGAGCAACAAATTATTTATTTTCGTGAAACTTAAAATCTTGACCGTATGGTATGTTCAACTGCTTGTAGTGAAACATGTGATCTCTATACGCACTGCCATGTGCATAGACTGGATGAAGTCATTAAAGATAAAATCATATGCTTATCTGCAGATTGGCTCTCACACACTGATTATATTTTTTGTGTTTTCAGGCATCCGAGAACATGATGAACAGAATTTATATAAAAAATTAAAATTGCAACTGCACCAACAATATTCAGGTCCCCTACCAGGTATATTTGGCCGCGAGAGTACCAGTGGCAATGCCCCGGAAATAGGTGTATTGTCCATGGGGGAATTGATCAACGAAATGGGAGAGGCAGAAGACGAGGGATCGTTGAATGAACTCACAGATTCATTTTATGAGGAACTCTTGGAGGAGATCTTGTTGGGAGAATTGGAGGAAACTCCTGCACACCAAAGAGAAGTAGAAGAATCGAACTGTCATCCGTTGAAAGTTCCTCCAACAATCTCTCACCATTTTTCTATTCTCCACGTGCTAGATTTGTCGTCTACTGAGATAAACTCTTTGCCGCAATCTATTTCCAGATTAGTAGCACTCCAAAAATTGTTTTTGAGAAGTTGTGAGCTTCTCATGGAACTGCCACCTGAAATTGGAGAACTCACGAATCTTGAGGTGCTTGATCTCGAAGGGACTGAAATTCTGTGTCTACCAAAAGAGATTGCCAAACTAGTTAATTTGACGTGCTTGAAAGTGTCATTCTATGAATATGCAAATCAGACTGTAATTCCAAGGAGGGTCTTGTCAAATCTCTCAAGCTTGATCGAGTTAATCATTGATGCGACTCCATTTGGAGAGTGGTGGGATTTTGAAGTAGAAGCTATTGTAGGTGATCTATGTAGCTTAAAGGAGTTGAGAACTGTGCAATTGTATTTGCCCACTGTTGAACCATTGGAAGAACTCACATTGATATTTCCAGGTTTGACAAACTTCAGATTTACAGTTGGCCGTCAAGAAGAGCACTTCATTTCCCGTTTACCCCATGATGTTGAAAAGGAATTCAATAACTGGGAGAAACTGGGGAAATGCTTGAAGTATTTAAATGGAAATAGCATACCAAATGGAGTTACTGAGGTACTCAAACATGCCAATGCTTTTTTTCTACAGCGCCATTGGACCGCTAAGAGCCTATCAGAGTTTGGGCATAAAAATATGACTCAAGTGAAGTTTTGCTTGGTGATGGAATGTAATGAGTTTCGGTCCATCATCGACTTTGAACAGTTTAATCAAGGAAAAAATGGTAGGAGTGAGTCTGAAGATTTTGAGTATTTTGATGAAGCAAATGTACTTGGATCACTTGAGAGATTGATTATTCGCTACATGAAGAATATGGAGAGCATTTGGAAAGGGCCAGTTGGGAAAGGGTATCTGTCCAATCTGAAGTCCTTAGCTTTGCATACATGCCCCAAGTTGACTACCCTTTTCACAGTCGACATGCTTATTAATCTCACAAACTTGGAAGAGCTTATAGTTGAAGATTGTCCAAAACTCGACAGCATCGTGAGTCTCAAAAGTACCAGCTCAAAGCCAGGCCTTTTTCTTCGGAGCTTGAAGAAGATTTCTCTTCTCGAGCTGCCAGAACTAGTGAGCATCTCCGGTGGCCTACGCATAGCTCCAAATTTAGAGAGAATGGTCATCTTTTACTGTCCAAAGCTCGGAAAGCTTTCTACCATGGAAGTTTCAAGTACAGACTTGAAGGTAATTAAAGGAGAGAAGGAATGGTGGGATGCGTTAAAGTGGTACGAATCGGACCTGAGTAGTGAACATGAAGATTATTTGGCTCATCTTTTTATCCCGTTGAGAAGGGACGGGGATCTGATGGCTCAATTAACAAAAGACTAGATTGCTGCGTATCGTCAGGGCACAGTTGGAAGCAACTTGACAGGGTTGTTTTCGCTTAGCATTCATGGATTTTTTTCAATAACAATGTCTGTTGGATCTTTAGTGTCAAACCTTTGGATGGTTGGCTTTGTCCGCCTAACCCAACCCGTACTTGGTGGGTTGAATATTCTTTCAACTGAAATCGATTCACAGTCTCAAAACTTGACAGGTCTTGTTGAATAACTTGGCAGTTTTGAACCGGGAAAAAAGTTTTAACACAACGGTTATTCGTAATACCCTCTCAAATGATGTGGATTTCATGTATGTGTGGGTCTCACCTCATGTAAGAGAGGTGTTACAAATATCAGTGGCATTGAAAATTGTTTGCAAATTTTAAGAGCAAAAATGGAATTCTGAATAAGATAGCAAAAAACGAGAGAAGATGATTAACAAGGTCATTTAAACCACATCAGTGAATAATTCTTTAGATGATTGAATGTCAGAGAATGTTCAACAAAATAAATATTAGAGAGCAATTTTAGCAGTAAAACTGAACTAGATTTTAAAAGTTCACAGTAACGTGTCCGGTATTTTTATAAACAATATGTAGTGTAGCGGGTTGAGCTAGGTTCATGGCAAGTTGTGAAAATTTGACCTGCAGCCAACCCAATCCGTCACCTAACAGCTTATCACCTGCCCAACCCAACCGATTCGAACTCCCCAACGGCAAAAGTGCCAGTGTAGGTCGGTTTAGTGGGTTGGCGGATTTTTTTGCATACCCCTTTGATTTGGTGCCGATAGCATTTTAAATTCATTGACACCAAATTAAAGAATTCATTGTGATATTTAATTAATTTGGTGTCGAGAAATCTACAAAATTATGCACGAAAGTACTTTATTTTTTGTATGAAGATTGCATGACTTCAGGAACGGAGAGAGTATGAGATAATTGACATTCAATGGAATGATATATACTGATTTATTTTATTTGGGTTGCCAAGCCTACTTTTGAATAGAAAAAATAACGCATTCTCGTGAATAATTAAGTAGGAATCCCCATGCCACCAGGATCTCTCTCAACTAAAAGACTTGCCAGAGGATGGACAGGGTAAATAGTGCCTGCAAAACCAAACTCAAAGGCTTCTCAACTTGTTTTATTTAGTGTTTTGTACAAATATATCTCATACTTGTTGAAAACATCATTGACTTTATTTTTGAATTGGTTCAATCATGATTTAGGAGCTCTAGCACAAACTTCAAAAGTTAGCCTACCCTCCAAATTTCTATCCGATATCTTATCTACCAATTTGAAGGTTGAGTCCCAATTTAGACCCTTAGGCAAGTACTAGTGATTTGACCGTTTCGAACTTCTGTCCTGAGCATCAGGAGGGCAATTTCTTACATTTCGGCTATGTGGCTGTTTTGCTCGGCGGATTTCGACAATGAACCTTCCGCAGGTTCACCAACGGAAACCATATTACAACTTCTACTTCCTCTAAATAATAAGGGTAAGTGGAAGTATTGTGTTTTGCAATTTGTAATAGAACAAGTTTATTTATTATTGTTGATAATTAAAAAGAGAAAATATGCTCGGTGAATATGTGTTCAGAAGCTTGTTTGGTTGCCGGAAGAAAGGGTGTTTCTGGAGGAGGTGGGAGGAAAGCCCCAAAAGTCAGCTTTTGGGGCTTTATCTTACATATTTTAAAAAATATTTGGATAAAACTAAAAGAAATTTGGATATTCCGATTCCTCTTGTCGTGGTGAATTGACAATCTACAAAAGTTTGACGCAAAACTAACATACGCAAAAAAATACAAATAAGGACAAAACAAGAAGCCCCAAAATGTTAACTTGAACAATTCAGCTTTGCTCTAAAACGCTGTTAACTTGAACAATTTTATTTATTTTTTAGTCTAGGACCATGATAGAAAGTCTCGTCATATCATCTTAATATTTGTAATTTTTTTCACCATATATTAGTAGATTAATACGTTGGTTCAACACTAACTGAAATTATGAAAACCTTTCCAACATAAACGTTGACGCAGCGGAATTCACAAGAGATTAGTTAGCATACTAATTCAAACGAGTTAAGCAACCCGTCGCAACGAGCAATTCTTGCGCACAAGAATGAAAGAGAAATTCTCTGCAATATTATTAATCAAACAGCTGCATAAACCCTAAGTTACAAACCTTTTTATAGGCCGAAACCCTAAAAATAAACATGGAAATTTAAAAGTCCCAGAATTTGGGGCTTTTCCTAAAATTGAAAACGGGAAAGAAAAACAAGACTTTCCCAAAAAGAATCAACTGAAAAGGAATTACGATCTAGGAGTTATTAACGAAACAAATGTTTCCTAAAACGGCAAAATAACGCAATTGAAAGCCTAAACGAAGGAATTAGGCCCAAAAACACCGTTCATCATCAACCTTAGGGTTGATGTGTATGGACCGGAGCGCGAAAATAAGTCAGCCCACCAAGTTTGGGCCTATTCCGAGCTCGTTTGAATTTAGCCAAATTGGGTAGTCCGAAATTAAACACCGTTTGGGGCTTTCGGGGCTTGGCTCGGTCCAACTGATTATGGAATTGGGCCTCCACATGTTCTACATCAAATGTATAGTCCGCTGCACAATACAACTATAGGAACTTAGAAAAAGTAGCAAGAACTTCTTGCCCTGCAACTCCATTGATATTCTTTCGGTAACTTCATGTGCATTGCTAGAGGTAACTTCATCCACATTGCTAGAACCTCCTATGTTTAGTGGTCATATCTTCCTTGCTCCTCTCTGTTGATACTTCGAGCCAAATGACTATTTCAAAAGTTTTGGCAACTTGTTCATGTTTATTCATTCAAGTTGCACATCATAGTTGTTTTCCCAATCCCCACCTTCCCTAGGATACCTATTTTTTTGACCTTGGAACTTCCTAGCAAGTTTTTATGTGCCGAAAATCGTTATCTTCCTAGCAAGTTTTTATGTGCCGAAAATCGTTATCTGATCCCTCTTTTGTTCAGGTTTGGGTGGCGGATCAACAAACATTTTATCTTGGAGTTGATTGCTTTCTTCCCCAAGACTCTTTACTTTCTTTCTTGTAAATCTTTTTGAAAGCTTCTTTGAAATCCACATATACGAGGAAGACCGAAAAAATACCTTTTCTTTGCTTTGTTTGTCATATTCAGCTCTTTTTTCCTCCACTTTCTTGTCAATCTCCACTACTGCGTTGACCCATTCCAAGTACATGACACCACTCTCTTATTTCTCGATTGTTCATGCTCAAATCCTTCTCTATAGAACCAAGTGTCTGAATTGCCTTGTTTAAAGCAACAATTATTGCATCCACAATTTTGCCGAAGAGCATATCTTTCGCCCTTAGTGGATTCCAGAATGCTTGCTTACGTTAGGCCACAGCCTGCCCTTCATGTCGCTATTGCTGAAATTGTAGCGGTAGCAAATTAATCTTCCTATAAAGCTCTTTGATCAATCCACTTTGTTGGAGGAGGATGATTTTTAGTATTTGGGAGAACTTTGTTGGAAGAGGATGATATTTAGTATTTGGGAGAACTTTGTTGGAAGATGATGATTTTTTAGAGATGAAGAAATGTTTAAGACGGAGGAGGGGTGTTTGTATCACAATGGCATTCAACCCTATTTATACTACTCTATGAATGATTCTAGTCTACAAATATTTCTTACAAGATGTTTCTTCGAGAGAATTCTAGATTCATACATGTGCTTTAACTAAAAAATTTAGATATTTTGACAAGGAGCTTGTAGATCTTCTAGAAGCTAGATATTAAGACTCCAAAAATATCTTGGAAAAATGGCGGCCAATGACATGTTTTGATAATTAATATCCGCTAAGGACATTTCCAATGTTCTTAGATTGTCCTTGGCTTAATTATCAAAACACGTCCTAGGTCGTCATTTTCCCAAATATCTTCTATATTTGGGCTAATCTGTTGGGCTTGACTAGGGCTTCTGGAATATATTGGATTAAGAACTAAATCATATTTATGATCCAACACCCTACTTTAAACTTGATTTAGTACCTCAAGGAGGGTTCTTAGTTTGAAGAAAACTTCATGCTTGAGTGGCTTGGTGAGAATGTCGACAATTTGATCTTATATGACTTTGCGAATGTCAATTGAACCTTGCTATGATCAAGGAAGACCACATTCTTGGCTAATATTATCGCTAATTGATAGTCTACAAATATCTCTATTGCTTCTTCTTGTGCAAATTAAAGCTCATTCAGTAAGTTCCTTAGCCACATTGCATGACATATACACGATATGATAGCCACATATTCAGCTTCACAAGTGAAAATGGTTACAATCAGTTCCTTTTTTGAAATCTAAGTGAATGTTGTGTCACCTATATAGAATAAGAAGCCAGTTGTAATCTTTCTATCATCTAAGTCTGCGGCCCAATCGCTGTCACTAAATCCATCAAGTTGAAAGTTGTTAGATGATGAATAAAATAGGCCGAAATCAAGTGTACGTTTGATGTAGCGGAGAATCCTCTTAGCCATTTTTAAGTGCATCGTGGTTGGTTCCTCCATGAATCGGCTCACAAATCCAACTCCGAATAGTATATCTGGTCTTGTGCATGTCAAGTAATGTAAGCTTCCCACCAAGCTCTTGAAAATGGCGATTTTTGGATATTTATCTTGGATATTTTCAAAAATACTTGGATAAAAGTAAAAAAAAATTGCGTTTTTCGATTCCTTTCGTTGAGACGAATCAATAATCTACGAAAGTTTGACACAATACTAACAGACGTGGAAAAAATTCGAATAAGAACAAAACAAGAAAAAACCCCAAAAGCTTAACAAGAAGGAGAACAAGGCCTTAGAATTCATGACATAGACTACATTAACTTCTTTGTTAGTTTAGCTTATATAATTATGGAAAAGTTTGTAAGAAATTCAGCTTTGCTCCAAAACCCTATTAACTCGAAAAATTTCTTTGAATCTAGAACTACAATAGAAAATTTCGGTCATATCATATTAAAAATAGGAACAAAATGAGGAGAGGATATCTTCAACAAGCCAGTCCTAACCTATTTGCCATAATTTCTTTATATTAGTAGATTGATACACCGGTTCAACACTTGCTCTTGTTGTGAAAACCTTTCCAAGATAAATGTAAGATTTACTCTCTCTCCATTTCAAAAGACGGTCCACTGCACAATACAAGGACTTAGAATAAGTTTGAATTTTTTGACAAGTGTAAATTATTTTTATGTTCTCATTTTGCATAGTGGACAATATTTTTGAAATGGCGTTAATTTTTTTACCACATACACCATTTATACAAACTGATCTATGAGAATTTGTGTATGTATTGCTGGTTAATAGAGTTAGTAAAATTATGATAAGTTTTGAACACCCTGCTACAAATTTCTAGAGCTGCTACTGGTATTTCCAGTGGCGAATGGGTGAGTCACACGAGAATAATTTTGTTCACCCCCCTTTAAAGAGGGTGAACATTACCCTCCCTGTAATTTGTGGAAATTGTGTGCGTTCTACTACAAACTAACTCATTATTACCAACAATAGTAATTCCGTGGACCCTACACATGGAGGTAAACAAAATTATTCTCATGTAAAACACACTAACATATAAGAACATGGTATTAGGAGGGGAAGTGGCTCGGCTGGTGATACCCGTAGGCTGTTGGAGCAGCAAGAAGAGGAGTATGCCTGAGGAGGGCCCATATTACACCGTACAAATTAATAGAAGACAATAAATAGTTCAGCTACTTCCATGGTAAAAGCTTATACATGTAAAATTGCACGCAGCAGAGAAGGAAATACAAGAGCTCAAATAGGAATAACTCAACACTGACTACGACCACATCCAAACAAGTTGGAAACTCCATGCCACCTGAATCTTTCAACTATTTTGGGCAGAAGCGCGAGGGCAGAAAGGATCCATTGAAGCCAAAATTCTCACAAAGCTCACAAAGCTCCCAGGACCTTCTTTTCGTCAAAGAGCAGCATCGTTGCGGGATCTATAAACATATGACGGTCTGAGTTAGTTGCAAGAATGAGATAAAACAGGAAGACGCCTCTATTTGTCCGCTGTTTAAGTTCCAGATTTTATGAAGAATTTTCAGAAAACCGCGCGTATTTGGTAAAGCTTCCAGTTTTCTGTTTTCAGTAAACACGTTTTTATTTATTTTTTTCCGTTGGACCGTTGACAATTAAAGAAAAAAAATGCTCTGTGCACACGTTTAAAAACTTGTTTCGGAATCAAGCGAGGGGGTTGTTGCTTAAGGCAAAGAAATGTAGGTGGTCAGAGAAGTTATCCGAGGGTCATTAAAGGTGGTGGCTGGAGGTGGAGCTGTCACATACCAAAAATGTTAGTGATCGGCCATGAACAACAAGATTTGAACTCGTACGTCATGCGCCCTTAAAAAAAATTAAATCAAACACCAAAGCTATATGTCGATTTAAGGACGGAACCAGGATTTTACCCTAGCAGTGGCGAAATATATACTAAAAAAATCTAGTAGTGGCGAGACTATATTATTTGGGCATAATTTTTTTTTTTACATATAATAATTGCATTTTCTAAAATTCTTGTCGTGGCGGTCGCCGCCTCTAGACCCCCTTGATCCCATCCTTGTATAGATTACTAAGCAACCAATAATCTTTTTTATCACGAACAACGTACTCCAGCCAAAAAGGTTCAGTAAAAAAACATGAGACACAACCATCCTATGAACTAAACAATACTGATCGATGAACCATCAATATTGTAAACAGTCCAAATACTAACCAAATGTTTCAATACGGAAGCAATAAATAATAAAAACTAAATTAGAATGAGACACCCTAAGGAGGTCAAACACAAGAAATCTCCGAGATGCCGCTAAAAGTTCTCATGTAACTCTCAGACTTGCCTGAAAAAGATGTTAGATAAAAATTCGTGAAAGTTCTACCTTCGATTTCACAATACTTGACATACTTCACATACTCGTGAAAGTTGGGGAGTCGAGGATGTTCCGACTTTTTGCAACCAATATAGAACTCAAAGTTTTCGATGTCGTGGACATTTATCCATAAACTCCCTTTAATGAAACTGAGAAGGATTGTGGCGTCAGGAACACGGATACGGAGATTTTGAGACCCAAAAACCTCGATGACATCGACGACCTTATCAGAAAAGTAAAACTTCAAAGACTTAAACTCTTGCAATGTAGCCACTTCATTTATGATATTCTCTACGACATCATTGGACCAATTTTCAGATGATTTCACATCAATGACCAATTCTTCCAATCTAGAAAGCTTTGAAATGATCTTGTGGTTGAAATTTACCTCCTGAGTGGCATTTTCATTTCCAGACTTCGAGAAGGATACCCGCAATCGCCTTAACTCGGTCAACTCCTCAATCTGACACGGTATAGCATTGACTCCACTCCCCACAATATCAAGTGCTTCAAGACGCGTAAGTGCAGCCACAATGTGAGAAGGAAGCTCCACCAAGTTTGTGCAGTTATTTAGATATAAGACTTTGAGACCTTTCGAAAATGAAAGTGATGGAGGTAACCCCTTGATTCCTGTGTGAGATACATCTAAAACTCGAAGTTCTGTCATGTTCTTGAAGAAAGTCGGCGGGATTTTCTCCAGGCTCGAATTTTTCTGTAGGAAGAGTGTGGAAAGTTTACTGCAATCAGGGGAAGCTGGTAATTGCTTCAATTTATTGTCACCAAAGGAGATTCTATTCTTCTCGGTCCAGGATTCCACTTTTGGGGGCTCTCTTAATCCTTTGCTCGTTTCCACCATGTATTTACAATCAGAAACATCTTCTGCTATATATAATGCCAAGTGTCGGATGAATTTGTGCATTGTAACTTGATTCTCACTCTCACCATTTTCAAGTAATGACACATACTTAAGGTGACTCAATACATGATGCCCACATTTGAGCGACTCCGTTGTTATGCTGTCATCCTCGCCAAGGAGATTTTCAGCTGCCCAACACTCCAACAAATAATCTGCGTTTATCCCATGGCCTTCCGGATACAATGCACCATAAAGAAAGCATTTCTGACGTTGCTCATCATCCAAGTCATCGTAACAAAATTTCAACAAATTATACACTTCCTTAATGCCTTCGCGGTCTTTTTCAGGCCACTTCCTCCAATTATTCAATCCATCCCTCCAAGCAGTACGATTATCTTTGAATTTGAATGTACTTGCTACTTTTTGTATCAACAGTGGAAGCCCGCTGCATTCGTTGCACACTCGCCATGCAATTTTCCGAATTTCTGGATCTTCAAGAACTCCAGAACATTTTAGAACATCTTGAAACATCTTCCATGCCTCGTCTAGTGATAAATAAGTCACCTTAATTATCCGTTCAACCATTGGGTGACAAACATGATACAACCTAGTTGTCAATACTATCTTGCTACCATTGTTGCTCTCAGGAATCCCAATTTTGGATAAATTGAGACATTCTTTGACATCATCCAAAAGTAGCAAAAACTTCTTGCCCTGCAATTCCATTAATATTCTTTCGGCAACTTCATGCGCATTGCTAGAGGTAATTTCATCTGCTTTGCTAAAAGCTCTTATATTTAATTCCAATCTTTCCACAATGGCTTGTAGGAGATGCTCCTTGGTCATATTTTTCCTGCTTCCCTCTGTCGATATTTCGAGCCAAATGACTATTTCAAAAGTTTTGGCAACCTCTTCATGTTTATTCAAGTTGCGCATTATGGTTGTTTTTCCAATTCCCGCCATGCCGAGGATACCTATTTTCTTGACCTTGGAACTTCCCAACAAGTCCAGAATCTCCTTGATCTGCGTTTCGTTTGCCACAAAATCGTTATCTAGTCCCTCTTTGTTCACAACAGGTTTGGGTGACATATGAACAAACATTTTATCTACGAGTTGATTGCTTTCTTCTCCAAGACTCTTTACTTTATCGTACATCTTTTTAAAAGCTTTTCTGAAATCCTCATAAGAAGAAGACCGGAAAAATGCCTCTTCTTTCCTTCGTTCGTCATATATAACTCTTTTTTCTGCCACTTGCTTGTCAATCTCCACCACCGAGCGGACCCATTCCGAGTACGTTTCTGATGGTGCCTTCATCTTATTTCTGTGTACTTCATTCTCAAAGTCCTTCCTTATGCAACCTAGCTTTCGAATTGCCTCATTTAAATCAACAATAATCTCCTCCACATTGCCGGAAAGAGAGCCTTTCTCCTTTCGTCGATCCCATAACACTTGCCTCCTTTGATACCAAGCCTGCACTCCTGTTCCCGCTGCTGATGCCAAAGCGACACCTGCTGAAACTATAGCTACGGGGTCTGGCATCATGCAACTCAGAACCTGATCCCAGGTAATTCTCTTTAGAATACAGTTATTTGATCAATCCACTTATCTCTACCATGTCAAGATCATTCACTAGAGTTGGAATCACGGTTCTCGTATGCCTCGTGATCAAGGATAATTTCCAGTTTTTGCTTGATAAGTTTATTCAGTACCTCCACGTTGGGATCAATTACTCGATCCTTCCCATGTAATACAAACTAGAGGCCGGGAACTTGCAAACGTGTACAAGTCGAATTTTACATATTTTGTTAAAATACGATCAAACAATAAGGGGCCAAAAATTTACTTGCACATTCATTACGTGTGCCCGGCCTCTAGTCATCATTTGAGCAACCGATGGTTTTTTCCGTATATTTGAGGAATTGGTTCTAAATGCCAAAATGCTAGGTTCACTGATAGGAGGAGTATCAATACTGCACATACATTGTGTAGGGCCCAGTTTTGGGTCCTACAAGAATAATCTGAATCATTCATTAATTTTAAAATAAATTTTTTGGATACCCATTTGCAAACAAATCAGCAATTGATTTTTTCTGAGTGGTTGATCCAATATTCCAAATTTTCATCCAGAATTTTAGTATAATGAATTCTGAATGGCAAATTAGAAATTAGATCAACCACATACGCATATCCAATTGAGTTGATTTTTACAGGACCACATAAAAAATTCTCCATATCACTATATCAGTATCCATAGTCGATTTTCAGAATAACATTTACCTATAATGCTTCCATCCACGAACTTCTTATTCATCTTTACGATACTTTTGATTCCATTATACACACCAACGCCCAGTTTCCCAAAAACAAAAAAGTCACCTTTTGAGCCTTTTTTTTTTGTCCTTATTTAAATTTTTTTTGTATTTTTTAGTTTGGCGTCAAATTTTTGTGAATTATTGATTCGTCTCAACGAGAAGAATCGAAAAGGTAATAAATTATAACTTTTACCTTTTTTTTTTTTGAGATATCCAAATTTTAAGAAAAAAAAGCCCAGCATTTTGAAATTTTTGGCTAAGTTTGGGATATTTTCAAAAAAATAAATAAAAATCATAATTTTTTTATTTTTCTGATACCTTCGGTCAAAGATATCTTCCTTCTCCATTAGTTGATCCCAGAACACTGGCTTAACTTGGGCCACAACCTGCACTACTCCTGCTGCTGATGATGACAGTGCAGAGGTAACTATAATCCTCCAATAGGCTATAGCTATTGCTTCTGCCATCAAGAAAAGCAGAACGCCTATTTAATCAATCCACTTATCTCTACCAAGAGTTGTTATTATGGTTCTTGTTACAGTGATATTTATATGTCTCGTGATCAAGGATATTTGTCATTTTCCCTTTGTGATTTTATTCAGTACTTCTACGTACCGGTTAGTTACTAGTACTTCCCTTATAATACAAATTTCTGCTATTTGCGAACTAGTTGGAATGTGTTCCTAGAAATTGGTATGGTTTTCGGTTTACATGGCCTGTTGCAGAAAATACAAATAAATAATGTGTTTATTACTAATCAAATAGGAGCTTTCAGTCTATAATCAGGAACTTAGTCGTAAGATCAAGAAAGAAAGAAATACATTCTAAAACTAAAATCGTAGATGATGTAAAAATTTGACACAAATAATAAGAATTTAGATAAAAACAGCCAAAAACACGCAGCAAAGAAATTGTCGGGACTCAGAAGGCACCATGTAGAAGGATGGGGAAAGGGTGGGAGATGATATAACAAATTATTCAACTTAAAGCATCAGATCAGAAGCCGTAGCAAGATAACATCTAGGTAGACTGCTACAAACAAGAACAGTAACCGACAATCGATCGATGCAGCAATTGGTGAGGGAACTGAAGATTAGTGCATACCTTATCAAAGCTCACTGAATATATACCCAGAGACCAGAGCTAAGCCCAGATTGAAATTTCCTGACAACTTTCAATTCGATCATCCTCATTCCACAAGTTTTTGGAGTTGTTGTATATTCTTCTTAGGACAAATTTCACTTGATTGGTCATTTATCACCACATGAGAATGTCCTAAACACCCTCATCTTTCTCATCCCTTCTGAACTCAACCTCTTGTCCATATTGAGAATGTAAAGGATAACTTGGCCATTTTTGAAAAAAATAAAAATTGAGTTTGGTGTGAGTACTGAGAAATTGGGGTGGTCTGAATACAATTTGCACACCGTGAAAGTGACTTCCTACCCGCCAATTTTATTCAAAAGACTTGCAACCAATCTCCTCTCCATTTTCAAAATAAAAAAAAACCTATTAGTCTATTTCAATACTCTTTGCCTCTCCCTTTCTCCAGTCATGGAAGAAAGCTCGCGCTTCATCCCCCTCTCTCCAAGAAACCATCTCCTCTACATTTTTCAAAATAAAAAACCTCCTCCACTCTGGTTCTCCTCTTTGGCCATTCGGCAGTCCAATCCTTTGGCCCATCATTTGCAAACCGTAATTGGTCACTGCTTCAGTCTAGTTGATCGTCTATTTTATATATTAGGTACACATTTCTTGTACACTAGTACGATATGTTATCAAAAATATTAACGTGATATGTTATGATTTGGTTTTGTTTCCAGGTTTGGCATCATTCAATTAACTTATAGGATTTGGTTTACGGATTTTTTCCCTCAGGTAACTGTGAGAAAGGGGTGTAAAGCTCTGCAACTGTGCAAGGAGACGATAAGCAGATCAGGGCGGCTTTTCTCTTCTAATCAGACAAGAGAGGATATTATTGGAGCCAACCTCAAATACCTTTTGGTAAAAAAACTATTACTACTAGTTTTTATGCCTTCTCATTCATGAGATTCTTTCCTAGTACTATATTAGGAGACAAGTGAGAGTTCTGGTTAGAAATTGTCAGTTTATGTATTTTAGTTGTTAGGTGAAATTATGGTAGTTTTTTTGGTTACCTTCTCTGTGTTTATTTGCTCATCTACCACCGTGACACCTTCTCTCAACTTCGCGAGAGATGAACTTGGTAATCTCCCTTACTCTCTGCTCTATGTACTCTTTTATCGTTTGTTCTTTGTCTACAAAACTACTACTAGAAATTGGGCTGCTGAGAATTTGTGGTGTTTGTTGTTCTGATGTTTTACAATCAATGAATTACCTAATATATACCGGATATAAACGATATGCACAGATAGAGAATATTCCAAAAAATAGTGAAGTAGAGAGAGGAATTTTCATTTTTGAAACCCATTACGCTTTTGTGGGGGTTTTTTTTTTCAATTATGGATATTAATCTAACTTTTCACTTGAAACCCATTACTCTTTTGTGGGGGTTTTTTTTTTTCAATTATATTAATCTAACTTTTCACAATATTGTTGGGTTCATTTCAACAACAAAAACTTTTTGATTAAAGGACTGACAAAGTGGCAAGCATGCACCTAGCCAAGCAATTCTACTTGAGTATATTATACCTTGCTCTCTCACCAGATCAATGTTGTTTCTTTCACATATCAGAAGGAAAAGATGACTTGGTCTAGAAGTGACTTTTTGATTGCAGACACAAATGAGGAAAAAGAAAATTCTTATGAGATTTCCTTTGAGGAAATTTCTATCTCTAACAGCAAAGTTGAAGTATAAATAGAATAGTAAGACAAATAGACCCTGTTCGTTTTGAGATTTTGAACATCCATGATGATACAATAAAATTAGTAATCGAGAAGGAAGATTAGAAAGAATAAATCTCTTTCCGAGTTTGGCTTAAAGGAGGCCAAGATTCTAAAGAAATATAAGAAGGTTCCCTCTTCTTCTCTTTTTTCTCATGACATCTGCAATAGAAACTCCCTTTTAACTAAGCAAGTTTGTAAGTTTATGGATATAGGCGCTACTCTTGGCGTTAAATATTATGGCGGGAGAGAGAGAATATTAAAAAAATATATTGAGATGGATGTAGTTGAGATTTCAGATAAGGAGCTTTGATGATAATGTTGATGGCTTTGATGATTTGGAGGAAGGTGCCTCCATTTCATCAAAGGCAGCGTTAACATCATTTGCATTAGTAATTCTTGACAGTCAAAATTAAATTAGACTCAAAATGTTTGCACAAGGAAAACAACAAAGTTGACTCAAATGCATTATAACTTGTACTTTTATTTACTCAACCAATTAGTGTGATGATAATAATTTCAATTTCCATTCACATGAAGTTCATGCACATCGCAGTTTAAACCTTAGCTGTGATGGAGGCTGATGAGGAAGGGAGTTTATCTACGGATAATGAGTCATGGACTGGAGCTCATCAAGCAACACTAGAGCCTCTGAAGTCAAATCCAGAGCTGTCCAAAGGAAATGCCCCCGTATCTTCCCATCCTATTGAAAAGGGTATCTCATCTGCCCTGGCATCACGAACACGCAGTGTATTACGCCGTGCAAGAGAAGCGGTACAGCTGTCCAGAGGCTTAGATAAGTCATGGACTGGAGATCATCAATCAAAGCCTCTGATGTTCGGAAAGCCTCTACGGCGGTCACTTAGCAGAAAAATACCAGAGATGATACGAAAAGCTAAGGCTTTGGTAAGGATGAAGGACTTGTTCCATCTTGTCTCATCATACCTTATCACAGATTCTACCAAGTATTATGGGGACCTTAGTCTTCAAAGCAACTGTTTCTCCAAAATGAACCAACTCGCCAGAGAGTTGCAGGCTTTGGTATCAGATGTCGATATTGTAAAATTCATAGAGGAAATTGGTGGGTTGGTCAGTAAGGGAAAACACTTGGAGGAATTAGATAGGTTGATGAAAGAGATTGAGCATAATCTTCAGGCAGCTGAAAAAATAGTGGCCAAGTATTATGTTCGTGTAGTAGCTTATATACCTCAAGGATATTTTTTAAGTTCACATACGGGGCAGAGGGGCGAGTTTGGGCTAACGCGTAAAACCAGTGCTGCATGTGAAGCCCCAGACAAATTGTTGACTTTGGCCATCAATTCTGCTATTCGGCAGGTTTCGGTGTATGTTAAAGCGGAAAGCTTTCTAAGAATTGGGATTTCTGGGAGCGGAGGGGAGGAAGTAGCCAGAGCAGTCATGGATATAGCAAAGATGAGACGGAATTTCAGTGTTGTCATCCGCATCTCTGTCTGTGGACATGACCGCGACAAAGAGGTAAGGCAGAAAATCGCGGAGCAGATTCACGTACTTCAACAAATTGATCACATCTTCAGTTTATCGCTAGATCAGTTACTACCTCACAACTTCTTCCTGCTTGTGGAATGCCTCGATGGCCAGATGGATCTACATGACTTAGGATTCCCTCATCATGGAATCTTAGTACTTATGACTCTATCACAAGAAGTTTATAAGATCATGGATGTGGATCTGGAGGTCAGAATGGAGGACCATCTGCTGCCGTGGGACCTATTCTGTGAGAATGTGGGGCGATCACTTGTTGATTCTTCTTCAGCTCTCCAACAAATGGCCATCCAGTTAGTGAAAGAGTGCCATTGCCACCTACTTGCCATCATTCTTCTTGCTAGAGCCTTGAAAGATGTGACTGATATCAGTGTTTGGGAACTTGCACTCCAGAAACTATCATCACACTCATCTGCGATGGAAGAAGGATCGAGCCAAGTCATGAAACATGTGTTGGAACTTGTCTGGGATCAGAAGGATCTAACAACAAAATATTGCATTCAGTATTGCATAAATAGATGGAAACAGGGATGGGACGGATATTCACCAGTATCAGAATGGATCTCAAGTTACTTAGTCGAAACAAAGGCAGAAGGGAAAGGCATTTTGAAGGATCTTATCAGTTCCTTCTTGCTAGAGAATGCTCGCTACCATGTTTTTATGCGGAAAGAAACTAAAGTTGTGCTGAATGAGTATTTCACATCCTATCTACCTAGTCTTTCTATAAGGCGAGGGGGGTTTGGATTGACCAAGACACCAACCGTTGAAAAGTATACCAAGGTGATTGAGTTGCACGACAATGAATTATCTGAGCTACCAGAGAACCCTAAATGGCCGGCTCTTAGAAAACTATGGTTACAGAACAACTACAATCTGATAGAAGTACCTGAATTGTTCTTTGAAGACATGCCTCTCCTAGTCTGTTTAGATTTATCCCATACTGGAATAAAGTCCTTGCCTCCATCTATTTCCAAATTGGTTTCACTGCAGAGGTTCTATTTGAGAGGTTGTGAACTTCTCAATGAGCTGCCACCCCATATTGGAGCACTCCGGAAACTTGAGGTTTTTGATCTTGAAGGAACTGAAATTATGTATTTGCCCAGGGAAATCGGTGAATTAATCAGTTTGAGACGGCTCAAGGTATCTCTTTGTAGACATGCAAACTACCACGGAGAAACAAAGCAGACAGGCATTGCAATCCCAACAGAGGTGTTATCATTATTCCCTCAATTAAAAGAACTAAGCATTGATGTGACCCCAGATGGTGAGTGGTGGGATGATGATGTAAATACAGATAGTGAATGGTGGGATACTGAATTGAAGGCAATACTAAATGCACTGAGTAGCTCAAACAAGTTGAAAATCCTCAGTTTATATCTCCCATCATTTGAATTATTGCCGCAAATCAAGTTTCAAGACCTTATTGATTTTAGATTCATAGTTGGTCATCGTCCACAGCGCATCATATATCGTCTACCAAATGCACTTGAGGAGAGATTCAATAGATGGGAGAAGAAATTTAAGAAATGCTTTAAATATATAAATGGTGAAGGCATGCCTAGTGCTATTATTGGGGCACTCAAGCATGCTTCTGTGCTCTTCCTGGACCGGCATTGGACTGTCAAGATCTTGTCTGAATTTGGGCATGAAAATTTGGCTAACCTTGAATGTTGCTTGCTTGTGGAATGTAATGAACTTCAAACCATAGTAGATGGAGACTATGAATGTCCTTCTGGTGGTGACAAGAAACCAATATTCGAAGGGCTACGCCACTTGAGTATTCACTACATGAAGAACTTCGAGAGCATTTGGCAAGGAACAATCCCCGAGGATTCACTATTCAATCTAAGGTCCTTGACATTGCACACTTGCCCAAATTTGACCACCATTTTCATGCCACACATGCTTGGTAACCTCTTTTGGTTGGAAGAGCTTATAGTGAAAGAGTGCCCCAAAATTCGCAATATAGTGACTCAAGAAGATGCCAACGTACAATCGGGTCATTTTTTGCGATACTTGAGGAAGGTAGCACTCCTTGACCTCCCTCAATTGGTTACCATTTCAGGCCCTCTATGCCTTGGTGAAGAAGTAGACAGTCTTTTCGTTTATAGTTGTCCGATGCTCAAAAGTTTGGATACTGCGGAAACATATCCAAAATACTGCAAGATTGTAGGAGAGAAGGAATGGTGGGACTCATTAAAGTGGCATGATTCCAAACGGAGCAGAATGACTCAGCCAGCTTTTGAGGAACTTCGAACAGATGAAGATTTCATTAATCAATTCATAAGAGATGTATACTCGCCGATGGACTATGACTCTGATTAGGCAGGTAATCTTATCTTTTCAGCCACTTAAGAAGAGATATCGTGGATCTTTACTACTCCTAAAAAAGCATTGGTTTTACCATACATTCTCATACATCTTGCGTTCTGATCACTCTCCGAATTCTGAATACGTATATTACACGTTCTTCACACATAATCTATTACTACTCATTTGTGGTTTTCTCTAGTATTTTATTTGTACCTAAGCAGAGGGTGTCGAGTCCACCACCTTGTGGACGATCAGGCTAGGCAACTAGTCCAACCTGACTCTGATCCGATCGGGGCGGGTTACCCTTCCAAAATTTTTTGGGTGCCGCATTGGATTCAACGGAAAATTAAAAGAACTCAATCGGGGTCGGGTAGGGTTTGCAATGATAATATCCCGACCCAATAACCGCTCCGAAGTTTTTTTGAGTAAAATTAAATTTCTACCCTTGTAATTTTATTTTATTACCAATATACCACCTTATACTATATTAGTACTAACTATTTTCCCTATTTTGCTTTTAGGTTTAATAAATTTCCACCATTCAGGTTGAAGCGGGTAAACCCGTTCATCTCCTTGGACAGAAACGGAGGTACCCACAAATTGATCAGTCAGGATTTGGGGGGGATTGGGGCCGTGTGATAATCTTAGAATTATATACTAATTTTTCCTCAATAACTTCGTAATTTTATAGGGCAAATTATAGTTACCCCCTCTAACTATGCCTCGCGTACACTTACCCCCCTCTAACTTTTTTTTTGGCACTTAACCCCCTCAAACTACCAGAAATTCGCACGGTCATAACTTCGAACGGTCATAACTTCTTCGTCCAAGATTGAAAATATGTAAATTATATATCGATTTTGAGGTCTTGAAGTCCGCTTTCTAATGACACCAAAATCACATCACGATTCAAAGCACACAGAAAGTTATGATCAAAATGGTCTTTCTGTCTACCAGCCCTTACTCTTTTGATCATAACTTTCTGTGTGCTTTGAATCGTGATGTGATTTTAGTGTCATTAGAAAGCTGACTTCAAGACCTCAAAATCAATATATAATTTGCATATTTTCGATCTTGGACAAAGAAGTTATGGCCGTTTGAAGTTATGACCGTGTGAATTTTCGTTAGTTCGAGGGGGTAAAGTGCCAAAAAAAAAGTTAGACGGGGGTAAGTGTGAGCGAGGCATAGTTAGAGGGGTAACTATAATTTGCCCAATTTTATAAGCTTGTCCACTCGACATCCTTTGGAACTATGAAACACCCGCCCAACCAAGAGTTCTTGAAAAAATAACTTTGTAGGAGTAATTAATATTGCTTTTACGTTATAATTTTAACTTAATGTTCGCCCACTCTACTCCTTGAATTTCTTTGTCCTTCCCTGCAACGATGTACTTGATATCTGCAGCATACTTGCCCATATAATCAGTTTTTATTCTCACTAGGCTAATTAACTATTCCAAACTGCTTAATACATTTAGGTTCACCATGAATTAGAAAGATAGCACACGACTGATGTATCTTCTGAGAGTAATTTTTCTTTCTTTCTTTTCAAAATACTATTCCAATACGCCAAGAGGCTTGTGGCCCAATGGCTTCAGGTGTGCACTTTTTTTTTTTATCAGCAAATTTTTTTTTTTTAACTCAGAACACGAAGTACAGAGCTAATAAGAAAATGGGTATACCGGTCTATCACCCAAAACCATCTTCTCCAAACCACACGGAAAAACTGATTAAGGCCCAACAGGTTGAGCCCAAATCATACTAACTTTCGCAGATTAAAAAAATAGGAAAAATAGTCCATCGTGCATTCCCAATACCCGTTCAGATGTGAGTTCAACTTCTTTTTCAATGTGTTAATCTAATTATTCTAACAATACTGACTTTAGCCGATCAAAAAAATATCTTCTTAATTCCAAAGCATATATAATCTGCTTTTTTTTTTTTTTTTCCATTTGTGTGACAGAGTCTGGTAAAAGGCCATGGAGATCTTAAGCTGAGGAACTGTTGCTGCTGGCCCATTGCTGAATATATCAGTAAATCTTCAAGCAGAAATCGTCAATTAAGTCTTGAACTAGTTGCTGTTTTCCAAAGTGTCTTTGCATTCATTGGGATGTAATGCTTTTAAGTTTTATCATTGGGTCCTTGTGGATGCGTCTGTGATAACAATTATGTTGAGTGCTGTTTGTGTTCTTGTTGTTGACTTCTTGTTCTTTTACCATTTTCAAATCTATGTTCTGTTTAATTTAATTTACTTCCGGGAGTAATAGTACTTTTCTAATGCTTCTCACACAAGTTGATAAGTGGCGCTTCATGATATACAAGAAAGAGATGCGGAGATTAGTCGAGGCCATAGTGAACGACGACGAAGATCGCAGTCGTTTCTGTTGTCTTTTGATGCGGGAGATTTGATGACGACGTCAGATTTGTTTTACGGTTCCACAGTTGTCTTCCAGTAATGTGGTTATTTCCCCAATTATCAGTATTTATCAGGTGATTGGGGAGCATTTTATCACCGGAGGAAGTAGTTGGGTGGAAGGATTTCCATTGATGGATACGAGAAACAGATAGCTAGGAAGATCGATATTTACAAGCTAGCAGTTGGGCTGCAGAAGATTTCCCTCTAGTTTGGTGTGATTCGTGTGAATACTTCCACTCTACGTTTGCGAGAGTATTTTGCCGATCTGTCCAAAATTTGGGAACGAAGTGGAGAAATGTCCATGTTTTGAAACGTTTTGTAAAACTAGTCCATTGCACATTCCTAATACGCGTTAAAGTAATCATGCATGATTTCGGTCTTAATCGCTATTCTATAGAGTAAGAGTTGACTCTCAGTTTTATAAATTATATTTTTGGTACGTAAACGATAGACCACTTGCTCTATTCCCCTTTTGCTCCTTGGAGACAGAAACTCCAAATCATTTACTTCTGCATTTCCATTTCTCGGGGAAGATTTGGTCCAAGATTATGCTGTGGTGGATTATATATAGGATCTGCCCGTCATCCCTTGGTCAACTATTGGAAATTTGGTTTTCAACTGGCTTCTTCAATTTGGGAAGACATTGCTGGGAGTCATGTTTATATGCTGTACTATGGTCTTTGTGGTTGGCTAGAAATGAAGTGGTGCTTAACTATAAAAATTCTGGATGAAGACAAAGTGGTAGATTTGGTCACGACAAGAATGGCTATGTGGATCAAAATGAAGTTCAACACCAATGATAACTCTCTATAGAGGATTTCAAAAGATGTTTGGAGAGTGTAAGAAGAATCCGAATATGAGAGGCAGTGGTTTAAAATAACTGAATGATATGAACGAGTTTGGGAGTGTTTTTTGACATGAGTTCCTTGATATAGGGGAATGCAGCTAGTTCTAATTCATGGAATGGAAGGGGTACTTGGACACTTGTTTTGCAGCAGTTTTCGGGTTTCTGGGCAGGTGCTGGCATTATATTTCCTGCTGTAACGGGCAGCAGTAATTTTTGGTTTGAAGGGAAGTTCCATAGTGTGTGATGGTTTTTGACATCAGTTACTTGGCTATAGGGGATTACGGCTGCTTCTAAATTATGGAATGAAATAGGGTACTTGGTCACTTGTTTTGCAGCAGTTCTCTAGTTTCTCCATAGGTGCTACCATGATATTTTCTGCTAACGGGGTAGCAGTTTTTTTTTCTGGTTTCAGGAAAATGTGAAGCGAAGTCTCACATCGCCTGGGTACCAAAGTAATATGAAGCATATAAGCATGAGGGTACTCTCACTTCATAACCTAGCTTTAGGAGTTGAGTTCTACCCAAGACAATGTAACATGGTATCAGATCTAAGTACCAGAGATCGGTAGGTTCTTGCCTGCAGGAGCTAAGTGTGAGTGCACCCTCACCCTAGATTTAGGGGTTAAGTTCCACCCATGACCGTGTAACAATTTTCATAGTGCTATTGTGCTGGTTCTCCGGACAGGGTGCGTGTCTTTGGCCTGCACGCCGCAGGTGCTAAGCGTAAGTGCACCCTCACTTCATAAGCTAGATTTTGGGGTTAAGTTCTACCCAAGACCGTGTAACAATTTTCATAGTGCTATTGTGTTGGTTCTCCAGACATATTGTTGGTTAATAGAGCTAATATAGTTAATGATACATTTTGACACCTTGCTACAAATTCCTGGAGCCGCGCGTAAGAACCTGCTTAGGAGGGGAAGTGGCTCGGCTGTAAAATCGCTAAGCATAAAAAGAAGGAATATACTTGAGGAGGGTACACCATACAAATTGTTTAGAAGCAGTGATTGAACTACTATGTTAAAAGCACATACAAATTGTTTAGAAGACAGTAGTTGAGCTTCTATGTTAAAGCACATGCATGTACAATTGCTGCAGCAGAGAAGGAGAAGTGGGTCGGCTGTGAAATCGCTAAGCAGCAAAACAAGGAATATGCTTGAGGAGGGTACACCATACAAATTGTTTATAAGCAGTAATTGAGCTACCATGTTAAAAGCACATACAAATTGTTTAGAAGACAGTAGTTGAGCTTTTATGTTAAAAGCACATACATGTAAAATTGCTGCAGCAGAGAAGGAGAAGTGGCTCGGCTGTGAAATTGCTAAGCAGCAAAACAAGGAATATGCTTGAGGAGGGTACACCATACAAATTGTTTATAAGCAGTAATTGAGCTACCATGTTAAAAGCACATACAAATTGTTTAGAAGACAGTAGTTGAGCTTCTACGTTCAACGCACATACATGTAAAAGTGCTGCAGCAGAGAAGGAAATCCCATGGTACACCATACAAATTGATTAGAATTTAGAAGCACATAAATGTAAAATTGTTGCAGTGGAGAAGGAAATACAACAGCACAAAGGAATAACTCAACACTGACCACGACCACATCCAGACAAGTAGAAAACTCCATGCCACCAAGATCTTTCAACTTATTTTGGGCAAAAGCTTGAGGGTAGAAAGGATCCAGTGATGCCAATTGTCAAAAGCTCCTAGAAGTACCGTCTTTTCTTGGAAGGGCAGAGTCGATCATCGCATGATCTATGAACATAAGAGGGTTTGAGTTAGGCAGAAGAATGAGATAACACACAAAGTCGTCTGTTCTAGTTCAAAACTTTAAGAAGATTTTTCGGAAAACCGGGTTTGGTAAAGCTTCCAGTTTTTTGTTATCAGTAAACACATTTTTACCTTGTTCCGTTGATAATCAAAGCAATAAATATGCTTGGTGCACACGTTTAAAAACTTATTTTGGAATCAAGCTAGGGGGTTGTTGCTTATGGAAAGGAAATTTAGGAGGTCGGAGGAGTCATCAGAGGGTCTTTAAAGGTGGTGGTTGGAGGTGGGGCAGTCGTTGAATGGATCATTGGGGGTAGTGGTTGGAAGATAGACAGTCGTCAGAGGCGTTTCCGGAGGAGGTGGCTGAAAGTGGAGGAGTCATCAAAGGTTCGCCGACGAGGTGGCTAGTCGCAGAAGTTCAACTAGGAAATTTTTTTGGATACCAGAAAAGTTGCACCCAAAAGAATAAAGAATATACCATAAAACTATGTATAAAACTCCCGTACCATGCGGAAAAAAAATTATGGCTCCTTCTAGAAATCATCATTTACCCTAGAAAGTAAAGGAAATCAACAAAGGAAGAGAAATATTTTGCAGTGTCCTTGATACGAGAATTACATAAACTGAAACTTAGATATATACCCGCTCAAGACAACCATACCGAAGTCCAAGAAATATAGGTGGTGGTGGGAGGAGGGACTGATTGGTTGTAGGTTTGAGTCCTCTTTAATTCAGAATGAAAGAGCTTCGTTTGACCTTGAAGAGGGGAAAACTTGGTATGAAAACAAGTTGAATTTAGCCACCCTTTTTTGAGTTTTCACAAATAGACTCCTCAAAAAAATAAAAGTTATGAAATCCAACAAGTTCCTGAATGATCTTCCCAAAAAACTGCTTTTGGAACAGCAACAATTCAGTGACATTTTAAAGATGAAATATTACCTCAGCTTGCATAATTTCTGAAGCCGTGCTTTGTCCTCGTTATTCTGCAACTGCAATTTTCCCCACCAATCCTGCTCTGCATCGATACGTTCCAGATTTTTTGCATTATTTATGTTGAAAGGCAATTTCAGCATAACTGGACACTTGAATATCTCTAGCTTCTCCAAGGATGGCCACTTCAACGTCTCATTAATGGCACAAATGATTCTTAGTTTTTCCATGTCAAGGAGAATCATTTCCTTCAATTTTGGCAACAGAGTTCCACGAGCTTCAGATTCTGGAATTATTTCTTCAATTTCACTGCACTTCTCAATTTTCAAGCACTGGATTTCACGAAGTTCTTGAATGGTGCCGGGAGGAAAAACCTTGACCAAAGTTTGGCAGCTGGTCAGTTCTAGAGTCGTTAATTTGGTTAGGCTTCCAGGTTGGAGTGAGCCCCTCAAAATGCTTTCCAACATTGGTAGATTCTTTATGAACAAGTGCTCTAAGCTTGGTAGCACTACCCTGCCCGAGGTACCCACGATGGTTTCAATTGCATCACAACCTTCAATTAGACAACTTTGGATACCGTTCATCCTTTCGAGTTCTTCGTCTGATAGCTGCTTGATGTTTTTGTTGCCGACTAATTCAAAAGCAGTAGCTTCGGCAAGGACCTCGAGAATCAATAAGTTTCTACCTTCAACTTCACAATACTTCACATACTTCTCAAACTCGTCAAAGTTGGGGAGTTGAGGGTGTTCTGACCTTTTGGAACCAATGTAGAACTCAAAGTTTTCAATGTCTTGGACATTTCTCCATGAACTCCTTTCAATGAAACTAAGAAGGATTGTGGCATCAGGAACACGGATACGAAGATTTTGAGACCCAAAAACCTCAATAACATCTTCAACCTTATCGGAAAAGTAAAACTTCAGAGAGCTAAACTCTTTCAACGTAGCCACTTCTTTGATGATGTTCTCTACGACATCATTGGACCAAATTTCGGGTGATTTCACATCAATGACCAATTCTTCCAATAGACAAAGCTTTGAAATGATCTTGTAGTTGAAATTTACCTCTTGAGTGGAATTTTCATTTCCAGACTTGGAGAAGGACACCCGCAATCGCCTTAACCGGGTCAACTTCTCAATATGGGAAGGTATGTTATTGACTCCACTCCCCACAATATCAAGTGCTTCAAGAAGCTTAAGTGCTTCCACAATGGGAGTAGGGAGCTCGACCAAATTTTTGCAGTTATTTAGATACAAGACTTTGAGACCGATCGAGGTTGAAAGTGAGGAAGGCAACTCCTCGATTCCTGTATCAGATACATCCAAAACTCGAAGTTTCATCATGTGCTCAAAGAAATACGGTGGGATTATCTTCAGGCTTGAATTTTTCTGTAGGAAGAGTGTGGAAAGTATACTGCAATCGGGGGAAGCCGGTAATTGCTCCAATTTATTGTCACCAAATGAGATTCTATTCTTCCCGGTCCAAGATTCCACTTTTGGGGGCTCTCTTAATCGTTTGCTCGTTTCCACCATGTATTTACAATCAGGATCACCTTCTGCTATATATAATGCCAAGTTTCGAATGAATTTGTGCATTGTAACATGATTCTCACTCTCACCTTCTTCAAGTAATGACACATACTTGAGGTAACTCAATACAAGATGCCCACAGACAAGCGACTCCTTTGTTATGCTATCAAAATTGCCGAGGAGATGTTCAGCTGCCCAACACTCCAACAAATAATCTGCGTTGATCACACTGCCTTCCGGATACAATGCACCATAAAGAAAGCATTTCTGACGCCGCTCATCATCCAAGTCATCGTAACAAAATTTCAACATATTATACATTTCCCTAATGCCTTCGCATTCTTTTTCGGGCCACATCCTCCAACTATTCAATCCATCACTCCAATGGCGCAGAGAATCTTTTGATCTGAATGTACTTGCTACTTTTTTTATCAACAGTGGAACCCCGCTACATTCTTTGCACACTTTCCTTGCAAGTTTCCGAATATTTGGATCTTCAAGAAGTTCAGGACTTTTTAGAACATCTTGAAACATCTTCCATGCCTCGTCTTCTGATAAAAAAGTCACCTTAATTTTCTGGTCAACCATTGAGCGACAAACACGACGCAACCTAGTAGTCAATACTATCTTGCACCTATTGTTGCTCTCAGGAATCCCAATATCTTTTAAATTGAAACATTCCTTGACATCATCCAAAAGTAGCAAGAAATTCTTGTCCTGCAACTCCATTAATATTCTTTTGGCAATTTCATCTGCATTGCTAGAACCTCCTATACTTAGTTCCAGCCTTCTCACAATGGCCTGTAGGAGATCCTCCCTGCTCAAATTTTCCCTGCTCCCCTCTTGTGATACATCGAGCCAAATGACTATTTCAAAAGTTTTGGCAACTTTTTCATGGTTATTCAAGCTGCGCATCATGGTTGTTTTCCCAATCCCCACTGTCCCGAGGATACCTATTTTTTTAGCCTCGGAATTTTCCAGCAAGTCCAGAATCTTCTCAACCTGCTTTCCACGCATCCCAAAATTGTTATTTTTTCCCTCTTTATTCACAACAAGTTCGGGTAGCAGATCAACAAACATTTTATCTTTGATTTGATCGCTTTGTTCTCCAAGACTCTTTGCTTTCTTGTACATCTTTTTAAAATCTTCTCTGAAATCCCGAGATGAGGTAAACCACCAAGATTCATTTTCTTTGCTTTGTTTGTCATATTCGTCTAGTAAATCGTTCACTTGTTTGTCAATCTCCTCAACAGTGCGGACCCATTCCAAGTACGTTTCTGACGGCGCCTTCATCTTATTTTTTAGTATTCTATTCTTAAAGTCCTTACTTTTGGAACCGAGCTTCCGAACTTCATCGTTTAAATCATCAATAATCTCCTCCACATTGTTGGGGAGATCCATTGGTGGATCCCAGAACACTTGCTTAGCTTGGGCCACAGCCTGCACTGCTGACGTTGCTGATGACACTGCAGAGGCTACTAATCCTCCTATAGCTAAAATCCCGTCTGCCATCGCTAATCTCAGAACCTGATCCCATCATCCCAGGTAAATCTCTTTACAATACAGCTATTTGATCAATCCACTTATCTCTACCATGTTAAGATCATTCACTAGAGTTGGGGTCAAATACTACTTTCCATATAAAACAAACTAGAGGCTAGGGAACTCGCAAGCGTGTGCAAGTCGAATTTTGCATGTTAAAATGAGATTAAACAATAAGTGGCCAAAAATTGACTTGTACACGCATCGCGTGTACCCGGCCTCTAGTCATCATTTTAGCAACTGATGTGGTTTTTTCCTTATATTTGAGAAATTGGTTCTAAATGCCAAAATGCTTGGCGTACCGATAGGAGTACCGATACTGCACATACATCGTGTGGAGCCTACTTTTGTGTCCCAGACGAATAATCCAAATCATTCATTAATTACAAAATAGTTTGTCGGGTATTCCATTGCAACAAATCCACTCAGTTGTATTTGTGTAAGTGGTTGATTCAATCTTCCAAAGTTTTTATCCAGAATAATAAGTATCCTGAATTTTGAATGGAAAATTAGAAATTAGATCACTCACTTACACATATTCAACTTCAACTGAGCTGATTTTTTGCAAGACCACTTGAAAAATTATTTTAAATCAATAAACAGTTTGGACTATTGTATCACCATCTGTAGTATTGGTACTCCCCATATCGGTACAACTGTACCCATAGTCGATTTTGAGAATAACATATATAGCAAATTAGCAATGCACCTATAATGCTTCCATCCACACGAACTTCTTATTCATCTTTACGATAGTTTTGATTCCATTATACACGCTAACGCCTAGTTCTTATATATAGTCACTTGGCCTTTTCGGCATTTTTTTTGTTGTCTTTATTTAAAAAAAATGCATTTGTTAGTTTTGCTTCAAATTTTTGTAACTTATTGATTCGTCTCAATAAAAGGAATTGCAAAAGCAAAACAAATTATGACTTTTACCTCTCTTTTTTGGAGATATCCAAAATTTAGCCAAAAAAACCCAACGTTTTGGACTTTTTGGCTAAATTTTGGATATTTCCACAAAAAGAAAAGGTAAAAGTAATAATTTTTTATTTTTTCCGATTCCTTCTGTCGAGACAAACTAAAAATCTACAAAAGTTTGAAACAAAACTAACAAATATGGAAAAAATTTGACTTTTGTAGTATCGGTACTCCCCACATCGGAACGAAGGTACCCATAGTCAATTTTGAGAATAACATATAGGATTGTATGCAAGCGCTCCACTTTTAACGTAAAGTTACTAGTAACTTCATATACAAGAGTGGAGTGCAAAAATTAATTTCCAAACATTTATAGCAAATTAGCAATGCACCCATAATGCTTCCATCCACGAACTTCTTATTCATCTTTACAATAATTTTGATTCCATTAACGCTAACGCCTAGTTAGACCTGGGTAACAGGTCGTGTCGGGTCGTGTTCGTGTCACAAACAACCCAACCCGAACCCGATCCCGATCCATTTAGAATTCGTGTTTCTCGAGTCATGTCATTTTCGTGTTTCGTGTCAGAAATGCTCAACCCTAACCCGTTAACTTTGTGTCTTGTTTGTGTCATGCTATTGTGTATGTTGCCCAACTCTATATAGAATTACAGATATACCATATATATATATATATATCGTGTTAATGGGTGACACGGATTAGTAACCGTGTCAATTTCGTGTCTCACGTGTTCAACCTGAACTGACCCATTTAAAATTCGTATTCTCGAGTTGTGTCATTTCCGTGTTTTGTGTCAGAAAGCTCAACCTTAACCCGCTAACTTTGTGTCCGATTCGTGTTGTGTTATCATGTTTCGTGTCCATTGCCCAACTCTACACCTAGTTAACACACCCAACCCCCACCCCACACCCCAACCCCCCCCCCCCCCCCCCCCCCCCCCCCCCCCCCCCCCCCCAAAAAAAAAAAAAAAGTCACTTGGCCTTTTGGGTTTTTTTTTTTTTTTTGGTTTTGTCCATATTCAAAAAAAAATAGCATTTGTTAGTTTTGCATCAAATTTTTATGAATTAATTGATTCGTCTCGATGAGAGGAATGATATCCAAAATTTAGCCAAAAAATAGCCCAGTATTTTGGACTTTTTGGCTAAATTTTGGAAATTTACGAAAAAGCCATAATTTTTTTTTCCGATTCCTTCTGTTTTGACAAATCAATAATTCACAAAAGTTGAAAGCAAAACTAACAAATACGGAAAAAATTTGAATAAGGACAAAGAAAAAAACTAAGTTGCCTTTTTTTTAGGAAACTAGGTCTAAAATCTGTTACTCAGAGAATGGTCCACTAAAAAGGCCAATGATATTGGCATTCCCCAATTTGTTAATGGGAGTGCCAAAATCAATTCTATATAGATTGATTTTAGCACTCTCCATTTTGCCAATGTCACTCCCTTTGGGGAGTGCCAAAATCAGCACCCCACTAAAAAACATGACTCAAATTAGAAAAAAAATATCCAAAAAGGAAACTGATTTCCGTGCTCAACTTTTTACTGTTGGCGTTCCACTTTTAACGTCATTAACAAAGTAGAGTGCCATCAGTAAAAAAATGAAGCGCGAAAGTCAAAATCAATCCAAAAAATTCAGCATGTTACACTTTTCTAATATGAGAAATGGGCAACCGAAGCATTACCTTTGTATGTAGCAGAAAATGTAGATGATGTCTCTGAAGTACTCCTCTCTCCCTCCTGCTCAAAGTTTAAGCTCACTTAATTTCAGGAAAAGGAAAACATATATGGGCACTATCACTGATTGTAAATGGTAACTCAAAATTAAAAAGAATCACACATAAAGTAATGGGTACAACCGTACAAGTAACTAATTTTAACCCACTTAGAGCATCCATAGTGGTATAATCAAAACTAAAATGTTGCTAAGATTAGCAACATTTGTTCAAAAAAGAGCTCACAGTGGAATAATCAGATTTAGCAACCTCTTAGCAACTCATCAAATTTTGGCCCTTGGATAATCAAAACTAACAACTTTTTGCCAATAATCAAAATTAGTTGTTTCCATATTTTCTCAATCAAGTACATCATCATTACACAAAAACATTCTCTCTTCCATTTTCAACATATTTCTAAGAAAAAATACTTTTTAAAACAAGTTTTTATTTTTTTGCAAAAACTGTTTTTTTTTTTCAAAACTATTTTTTTTTGCGAAAATTTTATATAATTATTATTATTTTTGCAAAAACAATTTTTTTATTAAAACTTTTTTTAAAAACTATTTTTTATTCAAAAGCTGTTTTTGTTTTTAACTTTTTCCCGAAAACTGTTTTTTTTTTTAAATCAAAGTTTTCAAAAAACTATTTTCTCTTTTTCTAATAACTTATTTTTGTTAGTTTGAAACCTATTTTAAAAAAATTATTTTCTATGTTCACAATTTTTAGATTTTTATAAATTGAAAATGTGATGTGACAAGTTTTGGTTATTCAAATTTGATTGTACCATTGTAGACCTCTACATTGCTAATTTTAACAACCCCTTAAATGCATAACCAAAAGATGATGTGGCAACTTTTGATTATTGACTTTTGGTTATTCCACTGTGGATGCTCTTAGAGAGAGAGAGAGTTAGTAATTCTGTTTCTGAGCAATTAAGTGAGGTTTTGGTTAAGTAATTTTGGAGCTTCATCCCTCTCATTGAGGCAAACAATGAGATCTAAAAACTTGACACAAATCGAATAAGACTTCAGATAACACAACATAAATGACAGAGTCCATAAAGTCGCCAAAAATGAAAGGCACCCTGTTAAAACTATGGGGAAAGGGTGGAGACGCAACGACGAGCGATTCAACTTAAATCATCAGATCAGGAGACGTACTAAAATCTAGGTAGACTGAACAATTACTACTACCAATTATTACAATCGACGATTGATCAGTGAAAAAGAAGCAGAAGAAATGGTGAGGGATACAGAAGATGAGTGCATACCTTATCAAAGCAGAAAGCACTGAATACCAGGCCAGCTAGCCCAGATTGAAATTTCCTGACAACTTTCTAGTATTTGATCCTCATTAATCCACTCTAGCCTTTTGCAATCCTGTAGCCGACTTGGAGTTGTTATTCTCAGCCCATGGCGCTCTAATCTGAAGGCATTATTTCACTGTTAAACTTCAGTGCACTTTAACCATTCTTGCGTTGTTGGTGAAAAAGCTCGGTTCCTGAACTATGCATATTTATAATTTTGCACTTACACTCCCAGTACTATCATCGATTTGAAGATACATTCTTTGTACTTTAAATTTAAGCACTTACACCTCCTATACTTTGAAGTAAAACAAGGAGAATTTGCACTTACCCGAGTGCAATTTTGTTCACATTCCTTAAAAAAAGGTGAACATTACTCTTTCTCTTATTGGTTGAAATGGTGTGGACCCCACTACAAAATAATGTCATGCTTACCATGCAATACACTTTTTGGTAAGTATGAAATCACTTTATGGTGGGATCCACACCATTTCAACCAATAGGAAGAAGGGTAATGTTCATCCTTTTAAGTAAATGGTGAACAAAACTCAACTCTCACACTTACCCCTGTACTTTGAAGTGAAAGAAGGAGAATTTGCATTTACACCCCTTGTATTTTTAAGAATAAAGGATGTAAGTGCTTAAATTTGAAATACAAGAGGTATATTTTCAGGCTTTTTGTTTAACTGTAATATTTAGGCTTTTAAGCCATAAAGTGTTTTTTAGGCTTTATTTGTTTTATCTGGACTTTTGTAGCCATCAAATGTATTGGGCTTTGCCCTAGTAATGTGATTGGGCTTTGTTCCATCCCCTTTCTCTTTAATAAAATGTTACTTTCGCCAATATAAAAGGAAAAAAAAAAAGGGGGGGGTCAGGCTCCTCGCAATCTAAGTGTTTTCAGTCAGCAGCGAAGCCGGGATCGATTAAGATTCCCGGGTGCCGAGTTATAATGGAAAAAATTTCAACATCCAACATCTTTCTATTTCTTACTCAACAAATAAAACAAAAACTACCAACATCTTTACGAGCCCTTTTTGGGTCTGTTTTAATGATCGAGGCTAATAGTTTAGACCTCGCCAACAACATAGGTATGCAGAAAATCATGCTAATCGGATATCCTTTAAAGTGTTATTGAAACACATTTATCGTTCGATGTGTTATCAAAACGAACCCAAAAACTAGTTTTAAAGGACTGGGGAGGATCTCAGTCCTTTCAATTTTTTGAAAACTAAAACAAAACTAGTTCTCTTGGCAAAATTACATGCTTTTTTTTGTTTGCCTGTGCATGTTTCTAAGAACAATTCAGAACCATAAAAAGAAAAAAAAAATGCATTTGAGAAAAATCGCCGTGGGAGCACGTTTTTGGTTGAGTCTTCAATGATCAAGACTAGCCTGCAGTTTCATTTTTCAGTCAGTAGCACAATATGCTCCGCTTTCAATCCTCGATTTTGTTGCTTCGAAAGACACTATTACACTAGCCCTCGTGCTCCTTTACAAGCACATTATATGCAGGGGCGGTTTTAGGATTTTTTGTTCAGGGTTTACATGAACATAAAGAAACTTTTATATATAAACAATAAACCCTCAAAAGGAGAGAGAGAGAGAGAGAGAGAGAGAGAGAGAGAGAGAGAGAGAGAGAGAGAGAGAGAGAGAGAGAGAGAGAGAGAGAGAGAGGTGATCGGTGACCACCGCCACCGGCAACACCACCAACAGAAGGGAAGCTTTGACTCCGGCCATCTCCTCCAACATCGATGAGCTCTACTCTAACTGGGTTTGACAGATCCCTTCGCGCGCGCCCGACTTCTCCTCTCCACCAAAGGTCGATTTGCCCTTCCCCCTCTAGAGTTCAAGCATCATTCTACTACTTCGTCCACCCGTTCACAATAGCCCTTCTCCATCTCTAATTGATGCCACCCAACTCCATCTTCTCCCTCAAATTTTTGGCCTATCAATTTGTCAAACCCTTGAAATTTGGGTATCTTTAATTTGGGTACTAATAATTTGAGCAATACTTACCTTTGGTGGTGGTGATTGGTGCCTGGTGGTTCTGTGGTAGTTTGGGATTGTGGTGGTGAGTTTGATAGTGGTGGAGGTGGTGAAGTCGGTGGTGTAGGTGTAGGTGTAGGTGTAGGTGTAGGTGGTGGCATTTTTGTCCAAAATTTGCCCAAATAACCGACATGTGACCTTCCAACAAACGGTTCCGAAATGGAAGCGGGACACATGGGTAACGGGAGTAGTTGAAGGGGTCTTCATGAACGATTTTAAATGCGAGAGGGTGTTCTGGGAAAAAAATGATAATTGCGGGGGTGTCTATATACTTTCACCAAATAAAAAATAAACTTACCATTTTTGTTGAAAACTTATTGAGCCTAGTTTTTTGTTTTATTTTGTTTAGCTAGGTTATCTACTTATTCACAAATTTAGGTGATTTCTCATTTACTTTGGGCCTGTTTGATAAAACTGAAAATTGAAACTGAATGCTGAAAAATTAAGTACTAAAAGCTGAATACTGAATTTTTAAGCTGAAAAGTTGTTTGGTAAACATATTAAGTACTGAATTGAAAAAATGATAAATTAATTTTAGTTCCGATTCTCTCTTAATTTACTAATGGTCACAATATACTTATAATAATGGTGAAATGGTGATTGTGGTGGTGGTTTGTTAGTGGTGATGGAGTGGTGGCAGCGGCGGCGACGGTGTTAGAGTGCTGGCAATAGTGGTGGCAGAGTGATGGTGATGTAACGGTGACAATGAGTGATGGTGTAATGGTGGTGGTGGCGGTGGAGTAATGGTGATAGTGAGTGGTGTTGGTGGAGTGATAGTTGTGCAATGGTGGTATTGTGGTGGTGACAGTGGTGACGATATGATAGTGGTGGTGTCAGTGTGGTAATGGTGGTGCCATGGTGGTGGTGATGGAGTGATAAGGGAGTGGTGGTGGTGATGGTGGCGGAGTGGTGGTGGTGGTGGTGGTAGTGGTATGGTGATTAAATGCAAGTACACAATAATTCAGCAAGAATTAAGTAGCTCAAAGCTACTTAATTTTTTTCAACTTTCTAGCCTACATTTTAAGTAGCACTTAATTTGTTAAATAATGTATAATGTTGAATTTAGGTTATCAAATAAGCCCTTTGTCTAGGTATGAGAGTGGAAATTTTATATCCAACTCAAAGTCAATTGACCATGAGTAGAGAGATCTAATATTATATTAAATGATCACCATTCCAAGCAATGTGAGACTATATTTCTTTAACATCCTCCTCAATTGCTGAGCATTTTGAGGTCTATCATATGTAGTCTGTTTTTTGGTCTATCATCGCACAACTTTTTTACTAGGCTTTCAATGTGGGATGTGGATTGTGAATTTTCTTAAATGTGGGGTGGAATGGACCCACTCTGATACCATGTGGACATTTTATATCCAACTCGAAACCAATTGACAATTAGTAGAGAGGTTCCAAACATTATTAGATGATCTACCATTTCTTACGCAAGAAATGTAGAACTATATTTCCTTACCCTCTTTGTATCAAACTCAAAGTCAATTTGCTTTAAGATAGATATAAAACTTTCACATG
The DNA here is from genome assembly GCA_014282245.1 of Rhododendron simsii. Classification (NCBI taxonomy): domain Eukaryota; kingdom Viridiplantae; phylum Streptophyta; class Magnoliopsida; order Ericales; family Ericaceae; genus Rhododendron; species Rhododendron simsii. The sequence continues at coordinate 24,475,504 of CM024963.1, forward strand.
ATATCAAAGTGGGGCTCAATCCACCCCATATTAATAAAAATTCACAATCTACACCCACGATGATGGATAGGTAAGAAAGCTGCACGATGATAAATCCAAAAAGAACTACACGTAACAGATCTCAAACGTGACTCAACGTGAGGGGGATGTTAAGGAATATAGTCTACATTGCTTGGTTGTAGAATAGTTGATCTATATAATGTTGAGACCTCCCTACTTATTGCCAATTGGTATAGAGTTGGATGTGCTTTAACAATGAGTAATTGACAATGAGTAATTCAGTGCCCACAATACTTTTTTTGTAAAAAGAGCCAAATTTACATATCAAAAAATACACAATTTTAGAGCATTTTTTGAGCCTAAGGATTTGCTGTTAATGCATTTATCCTCCATACTCTAGCAGACTTCAATATTTAGGCCTATCATCTAGAAGGTCCAAAATTCAAAACATGTGAGCAAAAAAAGTCATTTTGGTGGGACATAGATATATGAGAGATGCCATTATTGACTTCTTCTCTACCGTGCGTGAGGAATTTCAAGCATAGGGCCCAATGCTACCTTGATAGTCAATTAATGCTTTATCAACCAAAGCTGTACGTGACTCATGAGAGCCCACCACCACCACCACTTGATCATTGCTAGCTTCTACTTTTATTTCTTGTTTGGACTTACTATGGGATGTGGATTGTGGATTTTCTTAAATGTGGAGTGGAATGAACCCACTCTAATACCATGTGGACATTTTATATCCAATTCGAAACCAATTGGCAATTAGTAGAGAGGTTCCAAATGTTATTAGATGATCTACCATTCCATGCGCAAGAAATGTAGAACTATATTTCCTTACCCACTTTGTATCCAATTCAAAGTCAATTCGCTTTAAGATAGATATAAAATTTTCACATGATATCAAAGTGGGGCTCAATCCACCCCACATTTTTAAAAATTCACAATCCACACCCATGATGACGGATAGGTAAGAAAGCTACATGATGATAAATCCAAAAAGAACTACATGTAACAGATCTCAAACGCGACTCAAAGTGAGGGGGATGTTAAGGAATATATATAGTCTACATTGCTTGGTTGTAAAATAGTTGATCTATATAATGTTGAGACCTCCCTACTTATTAATTGCTAATTGGTATAGAGTTGGATGTGCTTTAACAATGAGTAATTAACAATGAGTAATTCAGTGCCCACAATACTTTTTTTGTAAAAAAGAGCCAAATTTAAATATCAAAAAATACACTACTGAAGTTTACTTTATGTGATTCGAATTGCATCCCTTTCGTTTCTTTTTTGTGATTTGAAATGTCTAAAAATTGACAAATTGGAATGTACACGGCTTATACTTATGTTTAAGATAATATTTATCTTTTATCATAACTTATTTAAACTTACTAATATTTTTTGCAACTAGGAGTCTTCTTTTGTTGTTGATTTTTTGATTTAAAAAATGGTAAGAGAGACTCTTAATGTGAAACGGAGAAAGTATTATTTTACTGGGTCTAGACTCTAGAGAGAGAGAGAGAGAGAGAGAGAGAGAGAGAGAGAGATGCATTATTGATCCAAACAAGGCACAAATCATCCACCGAAAGCTACAGGTTCTGTCCCATATTACATTTTTCTCTCTCTTTCTGGCTGCTTTTTCGAAACGGATTCCAGTTGACACCAGCATTGAAGTTTACTTTGTGATGCAAAGCGTTCTTTTTTTTAAAAAAAAACTTTACATTATTTTTATATTATATAAACTGTTTGATTATTTGACTAACCGAATTATCTTATCTTAGTGCAAAACAAAATGGCTTGAAATTGGTGGTGGGGGTGTCATCTATCGCACCTCCGCCCATACCAGCTTTACAGCTGCCCGAATATACTCTTAAGAACACTAAAAAAATAAGATTCATATTGCAAAAAAATAGAGTAAGTACATTATTATTAAATTTAAAAATTATAAGTTATTTCGTAAAAAAATTAATTTTGTGGGATGGAGGGAGTACATAACTCACTACTCAAATTAACTTGCTGAACAAGTCACTTCATCACGTATAAAATAATACTAGGAGTAATACCAAAATCTTTCTCCCGAAGGGTTGCTCTTTTGGTTTTCTTTCAGTCAAGATAATCAGCTCAAAGACAGTTTCTGTTATCCAAACTCTTGAGTATCAATGGAGGAAAGGAAAAAATGAGAGCCATCTTGCCAATCGTGTGAGTGTTTGCTGGTAGTATATGCTCTGAAAGGTAATTTTTTCTGCGTTATACAGATTTTTCTTTTGTTCAGAGATGTGAATTTATTCCCTTCTTTGTAATGTTAGTTCTTTTTGGGAGATATATATATATTAACTTCATTTGAGTGTTTGCTGGTAGTATACGTGTAACTGAAATTGAAAAAATTGGAAAGATAAAAAAAAAGGATTTTCGAAATGGAATAGGAAGAGGGCAAATGACAATAATGTTACCTGGGACCTTTGAGGGCTTGCTTGTCTTCAGTAGTTATGCAGGTATATCACACATAAATACTATAGGGCCCGATTGGATGCTGTTTTGGATGGGTGTATTCCACAATACACCCGGTTTAGGAGTGATGGGACTTGTTTAGCTGGCTTTGGCAACCATTTTTTCACCTGTATTCAACACTCCCCCTTCTTCGCGTATACACCCCAATCCGGTGGGAGAGGTACTAAATTATTGCTACCCCTGAGCCCTGCAATAGCTTCTCCGGCCTGATACACCCAAATCTTGACCATTTTACCCCTCATTATCCCCCTTCCCTAACGGCTTTCTCTCCCAGCGACAGTGAATCAAGAAGAAGAAGAAGAACAACAACACACAGCGAATCAAGAAGAAGAAGAACAACAGATCACCACCACCACCACAAAACACACGAAATATGTATGTATACTTAGAGAGAGAGAGAGAGAGAGAGAGAGAGAGAGAGATACCTGTTTTTATCGGAATTTTTGGGAGGAATTTTGTAGGAGAGAGGGAGGCACAATCGGATTTGTGGGAGAGAGAGAGAGAGAGGGAAGATCGTGGTCGTGTGAATAATTGAACGCCGCCGCCGTCGTCCATGGGAGAAGGCAAGAAGGTCAGAAGGTGGGTGGGCCGGTGGGGTGCAGTAAATGGTGGGTGTTCCTTGTTTTTTTTTTTTTTGGAGAACGTAAATGGTGGGTGTTCGGTGGTATAAACAAACAAAAAAGCTATAAAAAAAAAATCAAACTTAATATTTTTATATATAAAAAACAGAAATGTATAAAAAAACAGAAATGTCTAACGTTTTTTAATATTTTAAATTAAGTAATTAATTATTATATTAGTTAACTAATTTACTTTTGATCCTTTGTGAAAAAAATTATTAAAAGTTCGATTTCGTAATTAAATATTTAATCTAATCAATAATCTAATTTAACAATGCACAAGGACAAAAGAGTCATTTGACAGCTTTTAAATCATACACCCTCCCTTATACACCCATTTTATCCTTTATCCCAAACCAAGTATTATTTTATCCTCACTCTCTAATACATCATCCAAACCATCTACTTTTTAATATACCCTCTATAAATGTCATATCAATGTGGGCCCTCCCTTCTTAACTAATACCCCCTATTATCTTATCACCCCTTCATAAATAATACACCCAAAACTAATACCGCATCCAATCGGGCCCTAAATGTTAGTTATTTTTCTCTAGTCCGTAGAAGTAGCCTGGTTTTGTGCCGATCTTCTGATTTGCTTTTTGGTGTGCTTCTGGCCCTCTGGGGGTGCTTCCGTTAGCGTTCGCAGGCGGGCTGTGAAAAAATTCCCGAAAAGTTTAAGAACGTATCATAAAAAAAATTAAAAATTTGGGCCGATCGAGCTTGGAAATTGGAATAGCAAGGAGCTAGGTCAGATAGTACAAGGGGTGATGCGGAGGTAGAAGGACTGAGAGTGGTGAATTAGTGACCATATTGATTTCAATTGTAACATTGAACTCAGAATTTATCATACTTAATTTCTTTCAGAAAATCTACCTGGAATTATTTCCTCTTCTTCGCCCTCTTGGATGGTATGTCTTTTAACCTCATGGACGAATTTCTGAAATTGCTTTCTCAAATACCATGGCCTCGTCCACTGCGTCATCCACCTCAACCTATTTGGCTTCGCTCTTGCCTTCTTTTTCCTTCGAGGAAAGTTTTGTTTGTTTGTAGCACTTGCTCCAACGACTCGTTCTTCATGGGCTATCAACAACCCCATGTGTGTCAACTACCAATGTGTCTAAATCTTTAAACTCTTCAATGGCTACAACAACGTAGTCAAACTTTTTTTTCCAAGGAACGGAGGATTTTTTCTATCTCACGGTAATCCTTCAAATTGTTGCCATATCTTTGCAAATTATTCACAATAGTCAAGACTCTTGTGCAATAATCCGAAACTAATTCTCATTCCTTCATTTTTAAATCGAGCTTGAAATTCACCTCTAAAAGTTTGGAGGCGGACTTTCTTTTCCTTCTCAACTTCACCATGAGAAGTTTGGAGGGGGACATTCTTCACCTTCTCAACTTCACCATGAGAAGTTTGGAGGATCACCCATGCTTCCCTAGAGGTGGTTGCTTTAGCAATCTTTTGCAACAAATCGTCATCCAGAATTGGTGGATAAATGAAAGAGCTCTCTGATTCTTCTTCTTCATCGCCGCCAAGGCATCATTTTGGGCTTGAGTCAAAACAGCTACATCTTCTGGTTGTGTGAATCTGTATTAACAAGCTTACATATGTCTTGCGATCCAAGAATCACCTTCATGCAGATACACCAATTTTCATAATTGTCATTGGTGAACCGGGGTATTTGAAAAGGAATCGTTCATTAGCATCTCTCTCTCTCTCTCTCTCTCTCTCTCCTGACACCACTTTATTGGCGGCAAGAGCACACACAAAATCTCACAATTTGAAAAAAAAGAAAAAAAGAAAGAAGAAAATATGAGAGAAAAATTTATGCTTTGTTTGGATTACTTTTTGAAAAAAAAAATTTCAACTCAAAAAACACTCATAAGACAAAGTAACATATTACAGACTGAAACCACAAACGAACAAACCCTTTCCCAATGCAAAAGCTGCTGTGGGCGACTCTCGAGAGAGGCGATTCTCGAGAGAAGGCGACTTGGACAAGAGGGGGCGATTCTCGTTCATCCTGATTCTGGTCCCTATCTCTGGGGTTTCTCTTGGGGAATCCGGGTGGGGAGGGTTTCGAATCTCACTTCCCTGTTCTGGCTGGCTTGCGTATGGCTTCTGGTTTGTCTCCAGAGGTTAGGGTTTCACCTATTTTGGTGAAGCAACGTGTGGATCTGATTGAGATTCTCGAGAAGGCAACTGTTCCACCAATTGATCATCTCTTGCTCTCGGAGTCAGATAGTTCGGCAGAGCGACAGCTTCAGCAGTTGCGTACGGAGATCGTTATGCTTCGTGAAGAACTGAGGATGAAGGGGCTCTCAAACCCTAATTTGGCTTTTCCTGGTTTTCCTGCGCCTTCTCCTTCTAATGGTAAGCTTTCTCCTCCTCTGCCTTGGAAGGATGTTGTTGCATCTGATAGTCCTTTGTTTCCACGTATGAATTTGCGTTATTGCCCTCCTTCTATTGTTAATGATAAACTGTGTGTGACTATTCCTGAGGGGGTGGATGTTTCTGGGGTTGATAAGTGGAAGGACTGGGTAGTTGGATACTTTGTGGATAGGAAATTGCCTTTCACTGTTGTTCAGAGCATTGCCAAGAATATTTGGCGCAAGTTTGGCATTGCTGAGGTTCTTGCTAATGAAGACGGGTTTTTCTTCTTTAGATTGGACAAGGAAGGGGCCTTTAAGCAGGTAGTTGAGTCTGGACCATGGCATTTTGGGAGCAGATTAATGGTTCTTCAACAATGGCAGCCCCAAATGAACCTTGTAAAGAAGCAACTAACTCAGATTCCTTTGTGGGCTCATTTCTATAATGTCCCTCTAGAGCTTTGGTCTGAAGCAGGGTTGAGCTTTGTTGCTAGTGCTGTGGGAAAACCATTATATGCTGACCAACTCACTGAATCTTGTAAACGAATTAGTTTTGCTAAAATTTGTGTGGAAGTTGATTTTTCTTCTCCATTGCTTGAAAGTTTTGATATCACTCTCCCTTCTGGGGCTGTTTTCACCATTAGGGTTTGGTATCCTTGGCAGCCTTTCATGTGTGAGACTTGTAAAGTGTTTGGGCATAAAAATTATGCTGCTAAGGCTGTTCCAGTGGGTTTTACACAGCAGGTGTGGGTTGCTAAACCAGCCCCACAGGTTGATAAAACATCCTCTATGATTGCCCATGTGGTTCCTTCAAATAAGCCACCTGGTCCAGCTGAGATTGCTTTTCCACCGCGTGATCCTATGATTGTTGGAGTGTCTCCCGAGAAAGGTAGGGATCAATTGGTTGGGCATTCTGAAGCTGTGACTCTTAAAGATAAGGCTGTGAGTGGGGGGCCAGTTGTCGTGCAGGCTGTGGGGTTATCTCTGAGGTCTGGGGGGACAAATAATGGCTCTTCTTCTAGAACAAAGATTGGGGAGAACATGTTCTCAGTCCTACAACAGTCTTTGTTGGGTGATGTTACAGCTGATACAGATGTTGTAGATGACTTTGGGTTAGAACTTGATGCTTTGCCTTCTGAGGAGGAGTTTGTGGCTGGATTACATCAGGAAGTCCTTGCTATGGCTTCTCCTCCTAAAAAGAAGGGGAGGGGTCGTAGTAAAGGTGTTGCGAAACCTGCAAATAAGGGCAAGGGCAGGGGTGGTAAGATTTTTTCCTCTTAACGTTCAAAGTCGGTGCCTGGAATATAAGGGGACTTAATAATCCCCTTAAACAAAAAGAAGTTAGATCCCTGATTTCTTCTCATAAACTGTCTATTATGATTTATGGGGGTAGTTGAGGCTAAGTTCAGACTCTATAATATTGCTCATACTACTGGATTTTGCTTTCCTCCTCAGTGGCAAAGTGTTCACAATTTCTTTGTGGACCCTGTTGCTAGAATTTTTCTGGGGTGGGACCCTTCTGTTTTTTCATGCTCTGTTTTGTTTTCCTCTGATCAGTTGATAGTTGTTGTGTGCACGCCTGTCGATGGTAGTATAGAGTTTGTTCTGTCCATTGTTTATGGACACAATAATCCTGTTGATAGAAGGCTGTTGTTGAATGACATGAGGAGTATTGCTGTTAGTATTGGTAATAAGGCTTGGATTCAGATGGGTGATTTTAATTCTGTTCGATCTCCCTCAGAACGGTTGGTTGGTTTTGATGTTACTGCAGCTTCTGATTTCAACTAATGTTTGACTGATATTTCCCATGATGATTTACCAGCTAAAGGTTTTTGGTTTACTTGGACTAATAAGAGGGGTGGTTCTGGAGATAACAAGAGTAGGATTGATAGGATTATTTCTAACCATCAATGGTTGGTGTCTTTCCCCAATTGTGAGGCTACCTTTGTGGCCCTTGGAATATCTGATCATTGCTCTATGCTTGTTACTGTCCTGCCTAACACTCATAAGAGAAGGCCTTTTAAGTTTTTCAACTTCTGGTTGAATAATCCTGGGTTTAGGGATGTTTTGATTCAGTCTTGGGGAGAGCCAATTTCTGGGAGACCCATGTATATTCTTTCTTCTAAGCTCAAAAGATTAAAAGTTGTGCTTAGGAATTTTAATCTGCAATGTTATTCTAACATTTCTAAGAGTGTTTGTGCTGCTAAAGAGGAGTTGGATTCAATTCAAGAGCAATTTTTTAAAACTCCTTTTGACCCTGTGCTTTGTCAAGTTGAGAAAGAAGCTTTGGGTAAATATGTTGAGCTTCGAATGGCTGAAGAATCCTTTCTTAAGCAAAAATCTAGGGTTAAATGGTTGGCTTTGGGGGATCAGAACACCAAATTCTTTCATCAAAAAATGTGTACTCATACGGCTCGGAACACTATCTTAAGCCTCACTGATTCTAGTGGTAACTTGCTTGATGATCCAGAGGCAGTTAAACAAGAAATTCTGTGTTACTACACTGGTTTGTTGGGGATAGCTTTTGAAGGAAAGACTGATGCTATTCCTACTCTCAATCAAGCCATTCAAGCCAAAGTTCCTCCCCACTTTCGAGATCAGTTGGTTGCTCCTGTCACTGTAGATGGGGTTAAGGCTGCTTTTATGTCTATCAATGGGGATAAGCCCTAGGTTCAGATGGTTTTAACTCCTTGTTCTTTCAGAAAAGTTGGGAGGTGGTGGGTAGTGATTTTACCAAAGCTGTCATCTCTTTTTTTGAGACAGGGATGTTGCTTAAAGAATGGAATGCCACCGCCATTTCTCTCATTCGAAAGGTCAGTGCTCCCTCTTCTATTAGAGACTACCGTCCCATTTCTTGTTGTAATGTCACATACAAGTGCATTACTAAAGTCTTGGCTAATAGAATGCAAATGGTCCTGCCTCTCATAATTGATCAAGCTCAGTCTGCATTTGTTAAAGGAAGGTCTATTGTAGATAATGTGCTTTTGATGCAAGAGTTAGTTAGGGGTTATCATAGACCAATTGGGGAACCAAGATGTGCTATTAAAATTGACCTTATGAAGGCTTATGACTCAGTGGATTGGGGTTTTCTATTTGATACAATGCTTTGTATGGAGTTTCCAACCTTGTTTGTTAATTGGATTAAGGAATGTGTAACTTCAGCGAAGTACTCTATGGTTATTAATGGTAGTATGAAGGGATATTTTCCTGGTCAAAGGGGGTTAAGGTAGGGAGACCCAATTTCTCCCTATTTGTTTCTAATTGTGATGGAGGCATTTGCAGCCATTCTCAAGTTTTGAGTTCAGCATGGCAGGTTTAAGTTTCATCCAAAATGTAGTGCTCTAAACCTTTTTCATCTTGCTTTTGCTGATGACCTATTCATTCTTAGCAGTGTGGATCTTGATTCCTTACAGCTTATTAGTGCTCTTTTGACTGATTTTCTTTCATTCTCTGGGCTGAAACCTAATGCCAATAAAAGTGTTGTTTTCTATGGTGGAGTAGATGAGCCTTTAAAGCGGCAAATGCAAAGTGTTCTTCTCTTTCCAGAAGGTAGCTTCCCCATCAAATATTTGGGGGTGCCTCTTATTTCTACTCAATTGCGATCAGCTGATTGTGTTGTTTTGAAAGAGAAGATCTTACAATGGATTACTTCTGGTTCTAACAAAACAATGTCTTATGGTGGAAGGGTTCTACTCATCCAGTCCGTATTGTTTAGTATTCAAGTTTATTGGAGTTCCATATTCATCCTTCCCAACAAGTTAATTCAAGAGATTGAGGGCACCCTTATGGCCTTTTTGTGGTTTGGATCTGATCTCAAACACTCAGGGGCAAAGGTGAAATGCGCTCATATCTGCTATCCTAAAGATGAAGGGGGTTTAGGGCTCAGAAGGATTAAAGACTGGAATAAGGCAGCTATGCTTAAGCATTTGTGGGCTGTATGTAAGAAGGCCGACACCTTTTGGGTCAAGTGGATTCATACATACATCATAAAAGGGCAGTGTATTTGGTCCATGGAGGTACCTTGTGATGCCTCATGGACTATGAGGAAGCTGTTTGGCCTCAGACACCTTGGGCAACCTCTTATCAAGTATCAAGTTGGAAATGGGAACAATACATTTTTGTGGTTAGATAACTGGCACCCTATTGGGCCGTTGTACTCTACTTTTGGTGAAAGGGTAGTGACTAATGTGGGTAGGTCTTTGAGGGCTAAGGTGGCCTCCATTATTGCTCATGGGTATTGGAGATGGCCTCGTTTACGGAACCCCATTATCCAATCTATCATTGCCCAAACTCCTCACTCCCTTAGACCAAATTCTGAGGAGGAAGACACTGTCATTTGGGTGCCTCATCCAAGTGGTTCTTTCAATGTTAAATCAGCTTGGAATGCCATAAGGGTGAAGTACCCACAAAACCCTTGGTCTAAGATAATCTGGGGTCGACATACTGTGCCTAGGTGGTCTTTTATTCTTTGGTTGGCTGCTCTCCAACGTTTGAGTACTAAAGATATGTTACGAAACTGGGGCTTGCAAGTGGATGAATTGTGTTGTCTATGTAATTCAGTGAAAGAAACCCATCAGCACATATTTTTTGAGTGCTCCTTTTCTTCGGCAGTGTGGCAACAGATGATGTCTAAGACCAGAGTTCAAGGGATGCCTATGAGCTTAGAGCAAATTCTTAACTGGTTTCTCTCCACTGGAAGGGGTACTAGTACTGAGCTGGGTTTCATTAGCCTTAAAAACACTTTGGCTGCTTCTGTTTATGGGTTGTGGCAGGAACGGAATTCCAGAATCTTTCGAGCAATGGCAAAAGGGCATACCCAAGTAGCTGATGGAATTGAAGCTACAATTCGGGATTTTCTTAGCTCAAGGAGACATATGAAACTATCCAGTCAAAATAAGAATATTTGTGTGATTTGGGGACTGTCTAACAAAGTCATGGAGGTTGTATAGTTAGGAGTTCTAGTTTGATAAGTGGTTGTTTCTGCTTTGTTTCTGTTGTAAGTTGTTTCTGTAAAGGGATTGACTCCCTGGAAATTCTTGTTTTCCTTGTGTTGAGCTTAATAAAAGTGTGCACTTATCAAAAAAAAAAAAAACATATTACAGACCATATTAGAAGGAGTGTCACACCCTCGATTTTCAACATGAATTAATAATCCTTTTCAGAAATAAGATCATCACATTACATAGATAATACCCAAAGAAAGTTTCCCAACAGTTTATCTTACAATCCAACTCTAAAGTTTATAGAAATTACATCATTGGCACTCCAGCTCCAAATTACTTAAGTACAATACGAATAGGTTTAGTAATTACAAACATTTTAGTCAAAAGAGGATAAGAAAGTTAAGTTACAATTAAATACATCTTTGTCAAAAGAAAATTATTACAAAGATGACTAAGTAACTCTCGGAGTTAGCTTCCAAACATGATTCTTCAATCCAAGCATACAATGCATGCGAGCTATTGCCCAACGTTCGAACCTGAAAATGATGATAGGTTGAGCTACACTGGCCCAGTAAAAAAACCTTTACGAAATCTATATGTGGATGAGATGATAAGCGTCAACACAGTCAATCATGCCAAATGGAAAATCATATAGTAAGAAGTGAGTTAACAACAATTTTCTATCATTAGGGTATGAGGAAATTAGCACACAGGTATAAATCCAGGCACAATACGTACCAACAACATTTACTTAAAGTATAGGACTCTCACACACACCTACCACTATATTTCCACCCCTTGTGTTATAGTAAACTCCATCCCTTGCAATTTTGTATTTCCACCCTTTGCGTTACAGTAAACTTATCCCCATTTATGCTTCTGTATTTCCACTCCTTGCATCACAACAAACCCCACACTTACACTTCTCAACAACTACCACAATATGCATTACTACAAATCCCACTCATACACTTCTCAACCACTACCAAAATATCATCATAATCGACATTGAGACTGTATCCCAACATTTACTAACACATCGACAAACGACTCATGGATCACCACAATCAATGAGAAACATGGAACTTTCAAAATAAATATGAACCTCAAGTCCAGAGGTCTTCCACCCAATCCACGTATAGCAATCACACACTAATATCATACAAAATCACCACATAACATGTAGAGGAAGAGATAAATTCCTATCCAAATGGGTTTTGATCAAAACCCTATGTATACCGAGTGCTACAAGCTTGAATCTACCAAGAACAACCTCCTCCCAAGCTTTGCACCAAAAATAAGATAAAAAAGCATGGATCAATAAGTGATTGAGAGGAGAGAGGGAAAAAATGTGATTGAGAGTCAAGGAGTGAGAGTAAGAATACAAAACTTAACCATTATTCACCAAACGTGAGAATCAAGTGTGTTTGAGGTAGAATGCACTTGGATCTTGAAGATTTGATGTAGAAATCAAGGGATTTGAGTGAGATTGGAGTGGGGTAGGTGAGATGTAATGCCCCAAATTTTGGGTACGTTAAATAAGACATTTATTACATAATAAAGAGAGTATGGCTCATTATTACATCATAAATTCATCAAAGGGTACATTTATTCAACAAAGGGGGAACTAGGGCTCCTAACTACTGCTCTACTTGCTCTTCCATTCTGGCAAGCTCCTCGGCTCTGAAGGCCTCTAAGGTGTACATCTCACCCTGTTCATCTATGAGGTCTGACATTTTCCACTTTCAAAATCATTTGTTTAACTCACCCAACCTCGGTTCCGCCGCGCCGGTCTCTTGAGTATCCTCACAATGGTTCCGCCGCGCCAGGTTCCCATTGGCACACATTTGCATTGGCTTCCTATCGTGGATAACCAAGCCATACTTCACCATGGTTCCGCCGCTCCGGGTTCCCATGGGAACGCACACACCCTCACAATGGTTCCGCTATTCCGGATCCCCATTGGAACACACACACACAACTCACATAATGCCACCAAAATTTGTCATTATGTAGTTTCAAAGATATTTCCTTTCCCGGAAAACACATTCTCTTGTCAACCACACCCTAGGTGCCATGTTTCTAACTTTCTCGGTTCTCGCGTCTCGTTTACATGCAAAGACTTCGCGGTACGACTTTCCACATAAACAATCATATGACATTCATTGAAATCTTGAAACTAAACTAACAAGATCATCCAACTCTATATTGCTTATCCTGCACAAATCAACACTTAAAGCATAACGCCACATGTACGGACGCCCTTGGAGTGAAAAATCACTTATGCTTTATCACGCCACAAGTAATACAAGCAATTCATATATGTACGCTCATAATAATCTTTAAGATCACAATACAAATACTTCTAAACAAACGATAAGTTCTATCTTTCGAAATCCGTTAAGGATAATCTACTTATACTTAGGATAAGTGAGTAGAGGTATTCTACATATACTTAGGGATAGGAGTAAGAGTATCCTACCTTACCTCTTGGCGGTAGTGACGACTACGGAAGGTACGTCGGGGATTGGGCGGAGTAACTTCTTACGGTAGGCTTCCGGTAGTTTCAAAAGAGAAAGGTTTCTTTTGAAACTTTTTCTTGGCTATTACTACTACTATTTTTGGATCGAAAAGGTAGTTGAGTGGCGGCTTAGTGGCGGCCTTGGATAAGTTTCAAGAAGAACTCAAGAACAAAGAGAACAAAGCAAGAACAAAAGAATTCTAGAGAGAGAAGTTGAAGAATGGAAGGTGTGAGTTGAATGGCATGGGGGTGGCTCTATTTATAGCCAAAATTTGAGCTCCCTCTCCCTCTCTAAAGGCCGGCCCTCTCTCTCTCTATATCTCCCATGGATTTGCTCCATAACTCAATCTTTCATTTGTCAAGCTTGATTGAAAGCTTGATGGGTTAGGGTAATAGGCTTGCATGGCTAGATTGTGTACCTTGGATGGGATTATGGAAGATTTGGTGAAAAAGAAAAATAGTTTGAACAAGATTTGGTGTTTAAACAAACATAAAAGGACAAAGCAAGGTAAATCTTTGCTTGGAAGAATACATGGCCAAGGATTTGAAAGGATCATGGAAGATCATGGAAGGTACAACCAAATCCCCTTCTCTCTTCTTCCTCTCTCTTTCTCTCTCTCTTCCTTTCTCCCTCTCGGCCCACTCTCTCTCCCTCTCTCGGCAAATCTCTCTCTCTCTCTCTCTCTCTCTCTCTCTTAGTACACTATATAATAAGATAATGGCTAGGTACAAAAGAACAAGATTTTCAAATCCAAATACTCCAATAAAGAATTCTAATTAGGCACATGCCCCATTAAACAAATAAATGTAGTACTAAACAAATCTAGGGTTTTGATACACATATACAATTGCCCAATATTTAAATATAGATGTGGTACCAAGTACCCCAATTAAATAAAAGGCTAGGATTCTCCCCATTAAAATAAAATAAAGTACAAGTACTATTTTATTCAATAAAGTACTTTGGAAATCTAGGGTTTAGATATACCCCAATATTTTAATGTATAAAATCACATGGGAAATCCATACTTGATTATTTAAATAAAACCTTGTACCTTGTTGGAAGATTAGTGCTATTACCCAATGGGTAATAGTTTCCCTAGTGGTTAATAACCAAAGGATAATAGAGGAGTGGGAGAATACCTAATAAACAAAGAATAAATGTACTTGCACATGTGTTTAAAACATATATAATACTATATCCATGTACTAACCAACATTTTTTAATAGGAGGCCTATTGTCCAATGGACAAAGATTACCCTAACTTCTATTGACCAATGGGTAAAGGCAAAATGGTTCAAGAGGTTCATCTAGTAACTAGGTGAGTTTCTAGTTTGGTTCCTCCAACGAGTTGGTTGGAATCTAATTCGATTGGCCCCGAAGGTCTAGAATCTAATTACGACGGATTACTGAAAGTAAAAATAAGTAATTCAAATAAAATTCAAATATTTAACGAAATTTTTACCTTCCAAAAATCAGGGCTGTTGTATGAGAGGGGGTGTTTCTAGGTCAATCTTGTGGGCTTGGGTGTGAAAAAAGGTAAAGGGTTGTATTTATAGAGGTCTAAATCGCGTGCTGAAAATTTAGAATTTTTGCAAGATGTACCGGTACAGGTCACAAATGTGCTGAACGGAAAGTCACTGGTCAACATGTACCGGTATTGGGAAATGAATGTACCGGTATAACTCCGAAATTTTTAGAATTTTGCCAACATTCATCAAATCAAATCCATTCGCTACCAACACCTCCAAACATCATTACAACATCAAAACTCATAGTTCAACTATTCTTCGAATGTCCGGTACACAACGGTAGGCATACCCGTACAGCCACATTAATAAACACATAACTTAATCAAAATACGATCTTCCACATATTAAACGATTAAAGACAATAGAAAAATTTTACGGGTCTTTACAAGGAGGAAATACAACGTTGGTATTTCCTATGCAAGGACCCATAATGTAATCAATCCACTTTCATCTTCTACTATCGTCTTAAGATTGTTGGTGCAAAATTCGTCAAAGTTGATGAAAGAGGATAAACAGAGATGCTTCAAGTCACATTTGTCACACCCCAAATCCGGGAGCATGACCGACTGTGTGCCATGAAGCAATCATGGGAAATCATGGACACAAAGCCTAATTAAAAATATTTTTAACAACTTGAAACAAATAAAAGAAAAACTGGATATTTTATTACAAAAAAATGTGCAACACGAAACCAATATTTTTCTTAAGCAAATGACACGATATCCAAATTCCACAATGAACTATTAACAAATAAAAGTGCGGAAGCTAATAAACAAAAGTGTGGAAGCGGTTTGACACAATAAAAGAAATAAAAATGCAAACACCCTAGAGGTCCCAACAATGCCAGAGAGTCCACTATAATGCTCCATGAACTAACCTGAAAAATAATTTGGAATAAATCCGTCAGCTGACGAACTCGGTGAGTAGTTAAGCATGCTAAGGGTGATAATACAAAGTGGCATACTTTTGAACGGACGATAATGAGGGTTTTAAAGAAGTGGTTTCAAATTAATAATAGAGATTGATGGTTCAACAAATACCATCAACAAACTGAATATTGAATAAAGAGATCAACAAATCAACAAATAGTATCCACAATATGAATAATGGATTAACGAATAACAACAACAATAATCGGATCACCACAATAATTATACCAAACATTGAGTCCAATAATATCTGAACAATGAACATGAAAAACGGGAGTCTTAGCCAAAGTGGGAACCATAATTACCAATTTCCAATTACCAAATGCCAAATATTTTCTTAGGGCTTCACTTGTTGGATCCAACACCATACTTAGAGTCACCACAGGATGGCGTCTGGGACCTTTTCCCTAAGTCGATCTGGAATAGGGTCACAGGGTATTTCACAAGTCTTTTCCCTATCCGTTGAGCACTAGAGTCACAGGGTATTTCACAAGTCTTTTCTCTAGCGGCCAAAGTCACCATGATATCTCACGGGTCTTTTCCTTGGACTTTAATAAATATAAATATAATTCATGTTCCCAAACACAAATAAAACAACGGCGAGCAGGAGGCACCTGCACTAGGATTATTCCCCGTGCCACTGCAGAGTCACAATAATATTATGAAGTCAGCAAATCGACGACAATAAAAGTACAGACAATCGATCGACTAAAAATATTATCAAATAAACTTGTATGCCAAAGGGTACATCAATCGTCAATGAATATGAGAACACGAATAAGAATATCACTTATCGAATCAACAATGAATAAACCAATTGTCAAGAATAGATAGACTCAAGAGGATTCCAAAAGAAGGGATCACATGCTACTCACCTTGATTTGTTCGATAAATCGCAAAATGTAATATCTGAGTACTCGGCTAGTCTGGATAAAAAGAATGAAAGTACTAAAATCAGTTTAATGAAAAATTACTAATATGCATATAAGCTCTCCTAATCTAAACTCTATGCTTTCACAGCCACGATCTTAATTTCCCAATTACTATTCACACACAGTACATACACAGCCACCACACATGCATGCACCTCTCTCTGATCTCCACCAACAAAACCCCAATATGAATGATGAGGAAAGTCATAAGGGTAATAGAATAAAATATTATATAAGCGGAGTGATCAAATTCTTATCCAAGGACGAAACATCTTGGTGAAATTTCCTAATGCCGCCGACAACTCAACACTACTGATCTCTCCTGAACCCGCAGCCTCTCTCTGTGGAAGTATTAACGCTAGGTCTCTCTTAATGTTGAAATAATATACCCTAGTTCTCAAACGTTTTCTCACCCTAATAAACTGCCTATGTTCAGACTAAAAACTTATCTTGTCTAATTACACAATCAACCCAACATTATTCTTTACGTTAAACTTGTGGAGACCCATTTCCAATTTAACCAAACTTAGGATTTTAAGCGATATGTGTAACTGATGCCAAAAATAAGCAACCCAACATTTTTTTTTTTAGCAAGTTTGAAAAGAAAAATGAAATATTTAATTATTTGCGTCAAAAATATTATTATTATTTTTTAACTAAAAAAGTGGTACGCCACAACGTTACTATGTTGCTGTCCTTAAGACGAAATTGTCCCCCACCAAAATTTGAGAGAAGCTGGTGTGCACCGGGTTACGGTGAAGTCGCCTCCAAGATAAAATGAAGCCGCCTCCAAGATAAAATGAAGCCCGGTTTCAAACTATTGTCTAACTGCGTTATGCACTAATGAAGAGAGACCCGAATACCTTCGGATTTTGCAAGCCCGTCAAGTATAACGTAGGAGATAATTCTAGAGAGAAACAACAATCAGAATGGTTCTGATTATCTCTATCTCAAATTCGTAGAACCCGTTGCCTTTTATAGACAGATCATGACCGTTGGCCAAAGATTACACCTCTTTGATTACATCAATAGTCATGTCTATTTATAATAGCCATGTCTATTCATTTCACCCCAATAAAAACACCTTTTGGTCTAGTCATGTTAATTCATTTAACTTGAATAGACATACCTCTTGTACTTAATTCCAATTAATGTTCACATCTATTCATTTAACCTAAATAGACACGCCTCTTGGATTAAAACCATTCACCAATAATTACATTTAATATCCATTAAATATTTTGGAAATGTTCCAACACCCACTAGTAAATCTTCTGCTGTTTTGGCTTGGCCAATTTCATAATGATCACTATAGGATTTGGTTGAATTTCCTTGAATGCACTTGACTCCTTAATTTAGCTCCCTGTCATATAATTGCTCCGCAAGTCTTGAAACGAGTAAAACGAGTATCATACTCGACATAATGTATTCTTTGTTAAGTTTTCTTAATAAAATTTTGTTGCCTAGCAAAAATAAAAAAAATACTCGACGTAATACTCTAAATGGGCGTAACAAACGAGTATTATAAGCTGTGACGTATTATAATAGGGTAGTGGTTTTATCAAGAGCAAAGGTTAAGGCATAGCCAGATATAGAACCCACAAAGGTTGGGACAGAGCCAGCCTAACACTCTCTTTTTTGATAAATGCAATCCGTTGTTTATCCTTTAGTAAAATTTTTATGTAACTTTTTCACTAAAAGATAAGAAGTGGGGTGCATTCATAAAAAATGAAGTGTGAAAGTCATTTCCCTTATACTTTGACAAATGACAGTCACAATCATCGTTTAGTCTCGAGTATTCATGAGCTAGGCTTAATCGGTGTTTTATTTTTTATCAATGTGAATTCATTTTTGTGGAATCTACACTTAAGGAAATAAGGTAAAATCTGCATATGGAATCAATTATGAAATCCTTGATTTATGTCCATATTAGCTCCTTGATATTAGCTAAGATACACTCCAATACTCCCCCTCAAGTTGGAGCATGAATATCAATTAAGCCCAACTTGCATAATACGTTGTGAAACGATTCGCAACCCAAAGGCTTGGTGAAGATATCTACTAGCTGATTTGATGAGGGAAGATAGATAGTGCTAATCAGGCCTCGTTGAATTTTCTCTCAAACAAAGTGACAATTGATTCGATGTGCTTCGTTCACTCATGAAAAACAAGATTGGCGGAGATGTGGAGGGCTGCTTGATTATCCCAATATAAAATTGTTGGCTAGGAATGGGGAATACCAAGATTGTGCAACAGAGTGAGAAGCCATTGAATTTCACAAGCTGCTTGAGCCATGGCACGGTACTCGGCCTCGGCAGAGGATCGAGAAACTGTACTTTGTTTCTTTGTTTTCCAAGAGAGAGGGCTAGAGCCAAGGAGAGCACAATAACCACTTGTGGAACCCCATGTCATTGGACAACTCACCCAATCAGAATCGGCGAAGACGGGAAGTTGAAGATAGCTTGTGAAAGATAGCAAAATGCCTTTGCCGGGACTACCTTTGAGGTAACGAAGAAGCCGAATGGCAGGCTCAAGATGTGGAGAACGAGGCGATTGCATGAACTGGCTTAGGATGTGCACGACAAAGACGATATCAGGCCTTGTGATCGTCAAGTAGATGAGACAACCAATAAGATGACGATATTGAGAAGGATCAGAAAGAGGATCACCATCAGTATCATTAAGCTTTAAATGTTGTTCCATCAGAAAATTGGCTACTCGATAGCCCATCATACCCATGTCATTTAAAATATCAAGCACGTACTTGCGTTGGCAGAGAAAAATTCCTTACGAGCAATTTCAATACCAAGGAAATATCGAAGAGGACCAAGATCCTTTATGTGAAACCGTTGATTAAGGAAGCTTTTCAATTGTTCAATACCAGGAGAATCATCACCAGTAATTAAGATGTCATCAATGTAGACAAGAACAAAAATGGAGCCGCGCTAGATTTCTTGAAAAATAATGAATAGTCAACCTTGTATTGAGAGAAGCCATATTCGGATAAAGCACTGGAGAATTTATCAAACCAGTTTCGACTTGTTTGCTTGAGACCATAAAGAGATTTGTTCAAACACGATTCTCCCCCTTGCGACAATAATCAGGTGGGATAGTCATATAAACTTCTTCGTTAAGATCACCATGGAGAAAAGCATTATGGATGTCAAGCTGATGAATATACCAATGTTTGATGGAAGCAACAGCAAGGAGACACCGAACAGTGACAAGTTTTGCCACGAGTGCAAAAGTTTCATGGTAGTCAAGACCTTCAATTTGGGTAAAACCTTTCGCTACAAGTTGTCGACATTGCCTTTAGCTCGATACTTAATTTTGTAAACCCATTTACATCCAATAGGTTTCTTGTGAGGCGGCAAAGAAGTAACAGTCCAAGTATTATTTTGTTCAAAGGCTGTGATTTCTGAGGCCATAGCATCTCTCCATTCTAGAAATTTGGTAGCTTGAGAAAAAGAAGTTGGCTCGATGGAGGAATCAAGGGTAGCTAGGAAAACACGGTGAGCCGAAGAAAACTTATGTTAGGAAAGAAAATGAGATAAAGGGTGAGATGTAACTAATGATCGAGGTAATGATGGAGCCGAATAACTAGTAATGATGGCACTACTACAGTGATAGTCTTGGAGATATGCAAGAGCTCGACGAGTCCGTGTAGGACGAGTGGTGCTTGTCTCCGGTGGGGGATTTCCAGGAGATGGGGCTAACTCTTGATGGCTTGGAGACGGTGAGGAGGAAGGAGAATGTGGAACTTGGAAAATGTCAAGTGAAGAAGGGGAATTGGTTAATGGAGATGGAAGTGTAGTGTCTGAAATAGGAAGTGGTAAAACGGGTTGGTTGGAAGGATGGAGAGAAGCATCACGAAATGGAAAAATGGTTTCATAGAAAAGGACATCTCGTGAAGTAAAAATAATTTTGGTTTGAATATCGTAAACACGATAGCCTTTTTGCCCATATGGATATCCAACACAAATGCCCGGCGTAGATCGCCGGTCAAACTTGTGTCGAGACGGAGAGTGATTGTGAGCAAAACAAAGACAACCGAAGACACGTAGATGAGAATAAGAAGGTGGGGTTGAGAGGAGAACTTCATGGGGGGATTTCCCAGAAAGTATAAGAGATGGCATTTTGTTAATAAGGTATGTTGCCGTAAGAACACATTCTCCCCAAAAAGATAATGGAAGATTACTTTGAAAGCGCAAAGCCCGTGCAACTTTAAGAAGATGTTGATGCTTGCGTTCTATAACACCATTTTGTTGGGGGGTTGAGACACAACTTCATTGATGTATAATACCATGAATTTGAAAAATTAATTGTAACTCATTTGACAAAAACTCAAACCATTGTCATTTCGAATATTTTTTACTGGAAAAATGGAGTGCAAATATTCCTCAGGAATTACAGAATTATTGCTATGAGTTTGGACAGTTGTAATACACCTTTGATACTGAGTTGCAATCAAGGCAAAGAAAGAAGTGAGGTGGGACTTTGTCTCATACTTATGTTTCGTCAAATATAGCCAAGTGCAATGAGTGAAATCATCAACTATGGTCAAAAAATAGCGAGCACCTGAATTACTTGGAACATAAAAATATCTCCAAATATCACAGTGTATTAATTCAAAGGGAGATCAACTAACACTTGAATGAAGTGGGAAACTAGGCCGAGTATGTTTAGCCAATGGGCAAACATCACACACATGTTCTTTGGAAATAAAAACAGAGTAATCTAAACTAGCAATAGAAGATAAGCGCGCCATAGATGGGTGGCCAAGTCGCCAGTGCCACAAGTTAAAAGAAGGTCGAGAAGCGGCAAGAGCGGCAGTTGGTACTTGAAGATAGTAGAGACCATCATAACAATTAACCACTCCAATCATTTTCCTCGAGGACAGGTCCTGGAAAACACAACGATCAGAGAAAAAGTGACAATGCAGTTGAAGGATCTTGTTAGTTGAGACACTGACAACAAATTGAACTTGAAACTAGGAACATATAAAACATTGTCCAAATAAAAGGAGGGGCTAAATGAGATACTACCCGTGTGGGTGACTTGTGCATAAGCACCATTTGGAAGCTGAACATGAGAGGATGATGTATGATCAGACAAAGATGTAAAAAGATCAAGAAAGGAGCACATATGATTGGTTGCACCGGTATCGATAATCCAAGAGTTTGATGCAATAGATGTGAAGGCCATACCTGCCAAATGAACTTGATTTTGGTTGCTACCTTGAATGAGAGACAAAAGATGGTTGTACTGATCTTGTGAAATGGGTGGTGGTGCATTTGTAGGAGTGATTCCAGATGTGAATCCTTGGTTCGTAGTAGCGGTCATGCCCCGGGGTGCCGACAAACCATTGAAATTTTTGTTGGCCCCTTGCCTTTTAGGAGGATAGCCATGAATCTTATAACATGCATGTGGCAATAGTGTGTTTGTCATTGTTGATGGTCACAATGACGTCTTGGTCGTCCCTTAGGAGCAGAATGAGATGGCTACTGTGAATACGCTCGAGAACTAGTGAAGTTGAGAGACGCATTATTGGAATTGGCAGCTAAAGCGGAAGCTTTTGGTTTGATGAATGTTCTGTGAGATAACTCACGTTGTTTTTCTTCTTGCAATACAAATGAGTACATTTTGGTAACGGATGGCAGTGGTTCATATAGAAGCAACTGACCGTGTAGAGGAGCATAAGACTCATCTAAACCATATAGAAACTGCATCACTTGCTCACGTTGGCAATAAGAAGAAATAGCTTTAGATGCACCACAAGTACATGGTGGTGGTGAGTCATAAGATGCTAACTGACCGCGTCGTACCGTGTCAAAAATATATTTATAAAACCTTGGAGTTAACTACCACTCCGTAGAACAGTGGTCAAGACCGAGTGTCGATCCGCAGGGACAGTGAGGCTGAATTACTATAATTCCGATTAATTTGAAGAGAAAAAGATTTGAGTAGTTTGGCTTCGGAAAACTAATTAATTAAGAAAGCTACTAATTATTTAATTTGAAAACTGATGAGAAAAAGACCTAGGGTTTCAAATCCACCCCGACCACGTAACAACGATATGCATAGGCTAGGTTTAACATTCGAATCATTAAAGACTATCGTTAGAGCTTGCAATCCCTTCTGATAATCGTCAAGAAGATAATTGAGTTGTTAAAAGGCATAGACTATCCCATAGCACGGACCGTCTCACTAGCCCGGTCTGGCCGCCTAACGGCACGATCCGTCTTACGAGTATAATCTATCTCAGAACTCCAACCACAATCAAAGAATACCGTTGTTTAACTTTGTATTTGAAAACCGCGAATATAAATACGAATAGATTGAAAGTATTAAAATCATTCCATAAAACTGAAACAAGTTCTAGTTAAACAATCGATCCGAATATTAAAATCTAAACCTATACATATACAAAGTTACTTGACACGGTGCTTCATCTTCTCCCTAGGGAATGGAGTAAGCCGCTCATGGTACCGAAGTCCCGTTTATGTGCAACTTCTGTTCTCTGTTATTCGAGCCGTCGTCCTGTTTGCAGCCAAAACCCGGCTGAAAGCTGCCGTCCAGCCACTGACTCCGTAGTCAGTAGGTTTCCATCCCATTATATGGGCGGCGCTATTCGCAGCCACGTATTTTCTCCCACAGCCCGTTAAAAATTTTCAATTAGACTTGACAGTTAGTTACCTAAATTGAGATACATTTTCAGCATCCAATTACCAAAATATGATATTTTTTTCAATAGCTATTTACCGAAAATGCATGTTTGGCAGTTGTCTACCGAAAATTAAATATATTTTCGACATGTAGTTACTAAAATATAATATTATTTTCAACAACTATTTACCGAAATGTTATTTATGATTTTCAACAACCACTTGCCGAAATATAGTGGCTGCGAATAGCCTACCGCCATTGTATAGATTTTGAACCATTAATTACATAAGAGGCCCATGGACTTTAGGTAACTACGAATAAATCATTCAATTTTGAATCACTTTGCTCTTTAACCCCAAACTTCATTACACTCTCGTTTTTATCCAAAATCTTGGATAACGATCTCAAACAATCTGTAAACAAAAAAAGGACGAAATAAATATAAAGTAAGATAAATTAATGACTAACGAATGTAGTTTAGAGGGCCAAAATATCAATATTTCGACACTTATCACTAACTCACCCCAAATAGATTTCAAAAGTGTGAAGTAGGCTGTGACAGAAAGATGGGCTTGCTTAAATTCATATAGCGCGATCTTTTGAGTTGGTAGATCTTGGTACCATTTGGCTGGGAGAAACGTTCTGTTAGATCATTCCAAATATCGAGTGCCGACTCGGAGTAGATAATGCTTGAAGAGAGCTCGGGCATAATAGAATGCAAAATCCATGAGCAAATCATGTCATTCACCCGTTCCCATTGGGAATAAATGTCAGAAGAAGGATCTGGCTTTGGGATTGTTCCATCAACAAAACCCATTTTATTCTTGGCACGAAGTGCCATTCTCATGGCACGAAACCATAAATTGTACTTGTCTCCATTCAGGGGTGGAGAAACAAGAACAACTGTAGGACTGTCAGAATGATGGAGAAAATAAGAATTTTCATATGGATCTGTCAATTGTTGAGCTTGAGCAGAATCCGTAGATTTACAGGATGATTTAGGGGATGGACTCTCCATGACAACAGGAAAAAAAAAGAGAAAAGAATCAAGCCCTGGGGCTCTAATACCATGTTAGGAATTGGTATTGATGAGAAAATATGAATGAATTCACATTGATAAAAAATAAAACACCGATACAACAATTATATACATGTCGGAATCTACACTTCAGGAAATAAGGTAAAATCTGGATATGGAATCAATTATGAAATCCTTGATTTATGTCCATATTAGCTCCTTGATTTATGTCCGTATTAGCTCCTTGATATTAGCTAAGATACATTCCAATATTTTTTGATCGGCAAAGATTTTCTTTTTAAGTGCAATGATGCTACGGTAACATTTTTCCCTAGGGCTCCGTTCAGTTGCCAGGAATGTTATACCGGAAAGTTATTCTCAGGAAAAATTAAGTAAAGTGAAATAAAGGAAAAAGAAATCTATTTTTTTGTGAGTGTTCATTTGACATTTTTTTTTTTGCAGGAAAACTAAAGTTTAGTGGTTCATTTGCCGGGAAAAGACACTTATGAGAAATTTCTTTATTTTTATTCCCATGGCTAATTTTAAATAAAAGTAACTTTGAAAGCTAAATAATAGGCTTTTATATTTCAAAAATTAACACATACAGAAAATGTAGTTTATCTAATGCAAAACATTAACATGAAATGAAAAAATCAACTTGCAATTCTCTATTTAATTTGCTATATTCTGAATTGACATGCAAATCCCCCATTTAAATTAACATTCTCTGATAATCAACTGTACAAATAAAGTCTAAAAAATAAGTAGATGATAACTAAATAAATAAATATTAAACAATCGTGCTTGATTAGTTGCTGATGCAAAAACTCACTGAAAATTAGTTAGTACAAAACAAAATTGAAAACTAATGACAAGATAAATAAATAATTTCAAAAAAAATAAACTTCCAAATCTTTTTTCCAATAATTATCTCAGAAAGCACCATATGGCAGTCGAAATTGTTGTTACTCACGTAAATCTCAAAGTGTCTTTATAAGAACTTAATTCGTATTTTTTTGGTATTGGTGTCATCCGCTTTTTTCCTTACCCGGCAATTATTTTGGCCCTACAATGGAGAAAACTTTTTCCCGTAATGCAAAATCATATGCTTTTAGCCGGATCACTTTTGCAAGAAAGTAAATCTTGCAGGAAAACTTAAAAACATGTTTTCCACTACTTTCCTGCCAAATGAACACTACAAAAGTTATGAAATAGTTAATTTTTCCATCATTTTCTGTACTTTCCTGACAACTGAACAGAGACCTAGTACTCAAATTGGGATCATTTTCACAGGTGAACTGGGAAATGGAGATGAGAAAATGGATGCGGGAAAATTTCCCCGATCAGCAAGCGCCATTTCAAGATCTTCCCCCTCCACCTGATCACCAAACGCGTGCATCATCGTCTTCCTCATCGCAGCAATCACTATCCACGGATAACAGCCTCGAGCCCTCGCCTTTCCTATTCAACATCCCAAACACATCTTATCACCAAGAGCCACCCAAACAGCCTCCAATTCATGAACAAGCCATTCAATCCTTCAATCAAACCAGAAACTTCCCATTCCCAACCCCGGAAACCGAAGACGATGCAATCACAAAAGCCATACACGCCGCCCTTTCCTCTCCTTCTCCTTCTCATTCTGCTTCTTCTCCGCAACCAAGTGTAGCTCAAAATTTCCCATCTTTTAGCCGAAACGCTACTGGTGCTTTTAACCGATACAGACCGGGTTTCACCCATTCTAGTTCAACCCCAATGATAGCAAGAGTTAGGAGGTCAAGCATCTTGAAAAGAGCAATATCATTTTTTAGGTCATTGAATTCGATGAGAAACCAAGGAAGGGTACAAGTGCATGGGGGGAGCAGGCCAACAGAGAACCAGTTGTACCATATGGTGCGAAAAGCTGAGTTTTTGATACGGAAGAAGGACTTGTTCCACCTTGTCTTATCATACCCTATAACAGATTCTACCAAGTATTATGGGGACCTTAGTCTTCAAAACAACTATTTCTCCAAAATGAACCAACTCCTCAGAGAATTGAAGGCTTTGGAATCAGAGATCAATAATGGAAAATACTTAGATGACTTTGGTGGGTTGGCCAATAAGGGAGTACACATGAAGCAATTAGATAGGGTGATGAACGAGATTGCGCACAATCTTCAGGCAGCTGAAAAAATAGTGGCCAAGTATGATTTTGATCTAATAGCTTATATACCTCAAGCATATTTTGTACGTTCACATAAGGGGGGCGAGTTTGGGCTAACTCATAAAACCAGTGCTGCATGTGAAGCCCCAGACGAAATGGTGACTATGGCCATCAATTCTGCTATTAGGCAGGTTTCGGCGTATGTCAAGGCAGAAACTTTTCAAAAAATCGGGATTTCAGGGAGCGGAGGGGAGGAAGTAGCCAGAGCAGTCATGGATATAGCAAGGATGAGACAGAATGGCAGTGTTGTCCTCCGCATCTCTGTCTGTGGACATGACTGTGACAAAGAGGTAAGGCAGAAAATCGCGGAGCAGATTCACGTACTTCAACAAATTGATCACATCTTCAGTTTATCGCTAGATCAGTTACTACCTCACAACTTCTTCCTGCTTATGGAATGCGCCGATGGACAGATGGGTCTACATGACTTAAGACTCCCTGATCATGGAGTCGTAGTACTTACGACTCAATCACAAGAGGCTTATAAGATCATGGATGTGGATGTGGAGGTCAGAATGGAGGACCATCTGTTACCATGGGACCTATTCTGTGAGAATGTGGAGCGATCACTTGTTGATTCTTCTTCAGCTCTCCAACAAATGGCCATCCAGTTGGTAAAAGAGTGCCATTGCCACTTACTTGCCGTCATTTTTCTTGCTAGAGCCTTGAAAGATGAGACTGATATCAGTGTTTGGGAACCTGTGCTCCAGAAATTATCGTCACACTTGTTTCCGATGGAAGAAGGATCGAGCCAAGTCATGAAACATGTGTTGAAACTCATATGGGATCAGAAGGATCTAACGACAAAATATTGCATTCAGTACTGCACAAGTCGTCGTTGGAAACAGGGACGGGGTTCACCAGTATCAGAATGGGTCTCAAGTTACTTAGTTGAAACAACAGAAGAAGGGGAAGACATTTTGAAGGATCTTATCGGTTCCTTCTTGCTAGAGAAATTCGGCCCCCATTTTTTTATGCGGAAAGAAACTAAAGTTGTGCTGAATGAGTATTTTACATCCTATCTGCCTAGTCCTTCTATAAGGCGAGGGGGGTTAGGATTGATCAAGACACCAACCGTTGGAAATTATACCAAGGAGATTGAGTTGCACGACAATAAATTATCTGAGCTACCAGAGAACCCTAAATGCCATACTCTCAGAAAACTATGGTTACAAAACAACTGCGATCTGATGGAAATACCTCTATTGTTCTTTGAAGACATGCCTCTTCTAGTCCGTTTAGATTTATCCCACACCAACATAAAGTCCTTGCCACCTTCTATTTCCAGATTGGTGTCACTTCAGGAGTTCTATTTGAGAGGCTGCGAACTTCTCAATGAGCTGCCACCCCATATTGGAGCACTCAAGAAACTTGAGGTTTTTGATCTCGAAGGAACTGAAATTATGTATTTGCCCAACGAAATCGGTGAATTAATCAGTTTGAGACGCTTCAAGGTATCTCTTTGTAGACATGCAAACTACTATGGAGAAACAAAGCAGACAGGCATTGCAATCCCAACAGAGGTGATATCATTATTCCCTCAATTGGAAGAACTAAGCGTTGATGTGAGCCCAGATGGTGAGTGGTGGGATGATGAAGTAAACCCAGATAGTGAATGGTGGGATGCTAATGTGAAGGCTATAATAAATGCACTGAGTAGCTCAAACGAGCTGAGAATCCTCAAGTTATATCTCCCATCAGTTGAATTATTGCAGCAACTTAGATATGAGTGCAAAAAATTCTTGTTTCTGAATTTATCTGATTTTAGATTCATTGTTGGTCGTTGTCAACAGCGCAACATATATCGTCTGCCAAATGGAGTTGAGGAGAGATACTATATATGGGAGGAGAAATTTAAGAAAAGCCTTAAGTACATAAATGGTGAAGGCATGCCAAGTGGTGTTATTGAGGCACTCATGCATGCTTCTGTGCTTTTCCTGGACAGGCATTGGACTGTCAAGGTCTTGTCTGAATTTGGGCATGAAAATTTGGCTAAACTTAGAAGTTGCTTGCTTGTGGAATGTAATGAGCTTCAAACCATAGTTGATGGAGACTATGAATGTCCAAATGAATCTATATTTGACTGCTTACACTACTTGAGTATTCACTACATGAAGAACTTAGAGAGCATTTGGCAAGGCTCAATTCCTAAGGATTCACTATCCAGTCTAAGGTCCTTGACATTGCACACTTGCCCAAAGTTGACTGCCATTTTCACGCCAGTTATGCTTGGTAACCTCTTTTGCTTGGAAGAGCTTATAGTGGAAGACTGCCCCAAAATTCACAGTATAGTGACTCAAGAAGATGCCAACGTGCAATCGGGCTGTTTTTTGAAATGCTTGAGGAAGATAGCACTCCTTGACCTACCTCAATTGGTTACCATTTCAAGCCCTCTATGCCTTGCTGAAGAAGTGGACAGTCTTTTCGTTTATAATTGTCCGATGCTCGAAAGTTTGGATACCGCAGAAACAGCTCCAAAATACTGCAAGATCGTAGGAGAGAAGGAATGGTGGGACTCATTAAAGTGGCATGATTCCAAATGGAGCAGAATGACTCAACCAGCTTTTGAGGAACTTAGAACAGATGAAGATTTCATGGATCAATTCGTAAGAGATATATACTCACCGATGGACTTTTATTCCGAATGGAGCAGTATGACTCAGCCAGCTTTTGATGAACTTAGAACAGATGAAGATTTCATGGATCAATTGGTAAGAGATATATACTCGCCGATGGAATTTGACTTTGATAAACCAGGTAATCTTATCTTTTCACCCACTAAAGAGATATGGTGGATCTTTACATCTCCTAAAAGCATTAGTTTTACCACACATTCTCATAAATCTTATGTTCTGATCTCTCTTTGAATTCTGAATACGCATATTACACGTTCACACATAATAGGTAGAGCAAAGTCTACTTCCACCCCATGTGGTTATCACTATGTGCGGATGCCCCCTCATGGTTCAAAACTTATCACATAACTTACCTGTAGTTTTGGAAATGTGCGGATAGACCCACTGTCGTCATGTTTTCCATTCATATTAACGGAGGTATATCTCACATGCCCTTTAGAATGTAATCTGAGTCATTTATAATGTATTAAATAAAGAATCAAGTATCTCTGTAAAAAATCATCTCGATCAGGTATTAATAACCCAGTGATCTAATTTTTAGTAAATTCAAATTTGAAATTTTAATTTCATAACAAAATCGATTCAACCATAAGCTTTTCATTTTTTGATTGACTTGAATTTTGACATAAATATAGTAATCGTCAAAATTCACAATATCAACGATTTGGATTCAATTTTTGGTATAGGGGATGGTGTGGTTAGATTTTAAAAAAGAAGAATCAAGGGACATGACGAGGGTATATTGGTCTTTTAATGTTTTGTCTGTTAATGTGGATAGAAAATATGACGGCATAGGGTCTATCCGCACATTTTCAAAACTACAGGTAGGTTATGTAGTCAGTTTTGAACCATGGGGAGTATCTACACATGACGATAACCACATGGGGTCAAAGTGGACTATGCCCTAATAGGTATTACTCATTTGTGATTTTTTCTCTATTTTATTTGTACCTAAGCAGAGGGTGTTGAGTCCAGCACACTTTTCTTTACTGAAGAAGGAAGCATCGGTACCACTGGTGAGTATTTTGATATTTTCTTCTTCTTCTTTTTTGAGTTTTGGTTTTGCTTCAAAGTTCAATCATTCACTGCACGGAATGTTGTAACAATAATAGATGATGATCAATTCAAAGTCACGTAAGGGTCAAGCAATTAGTATCCTGACTCGGCAATCGGAGAAATACCCGCTGCACCATATATTTAAGAGTTGTGCTTACTTTAATGTAGCCCTACTTTAGGAGGAATCAATGGGTTATTAATTGATGCATATAGGAGTATCTTGTATCGATATGTTTGCATACATATGCAACATTAATTTGATAATTGGAATTAAACTGAAGAGGTTAAGCTTTGATGATCCTGTACAGAATCCTACCAAGACATGCCTCATTTACAGGGGCCGAGGCACATGAAGACAAGGGAGAGCGGTCCACCTTACCGGCTACCAAATTTTTATAGCGATAGGTATAATTTTTATCTCATTTTTACTAATTTGATTCCACTTTAAAATTTATTTTTGCCCCAATCCATATAAGGATTTTGTACTTAGAAAAAAGGGAGTCACAATAAAATCTCCACCCACAAAATTCACAAAGATAGTGCTAACAAAAGGGTTTCGTTCAATGATTAGTCTTCAGACTCTTCTCCAATTCTCCTAATCTCTGCTGACCGCTCTGCATTATAATCGTATATATGCGTGACCAATGGATGCATGATAGTTTGGTTTTGAAACCATTACAAATGAGGCTATCATCCATCATTTCCAAAGTATGAAAAGTTGTCGGGGTCAATTATAAATCAAAACTACATTTTGTTATTAATATATATCTACTTTTTGATTAACTTGTTAATCTTAATAGTTTCTTTCAATTAGCAATTACAAAATTGACTTACAGATAGTTCAAATTTCTGACTCCACTTATCAAAAATTCCAGTTCTGCTGTTGCTCATTTACTCTCCTCTTTTGATGATCAAGGGTGTCAGCTTATCTCCAGGTAAAAGCTCGTGTAATATTCGTGTTTGAATTAATTTATATTCTTCAGTACTGCTGGGAATTAAGGTACAGAATGTGTCGACGTTTGACCTCCATCCCTGCATGCGAATTTTACACTAGCTTTTACACTGATGGTTTCTCTTCGATTACTACTTGACGATGGAGATCTTCTTATCCCTGTACGAGCTTGAAACTGAGGTGGGGTGGCACGTACCCCACCCGTCCCACCTCGTGGCTCCGCCAATGATATTGTGTCCTGACCGCTAATTAATTTCATCGTTGTCGTTGGAAATTAATGCAGGAGGAATGACGTGGACAAACGAACGGTCATGATACCGGCACCTCAGATGGGGGACACGGAGATTCCCCCAGAGGATGGTTTTACGTGGAGAAAATACGGTCAAAAGCAGATTCTCGGGTCAAAATTCCCACGGTAACATAATTTTGCTGAAATACCCCCCTGCATGACTTTTTCCTTCTTCCTGTCGTTTTCTCAAGTCTTCGACCAAGGACTTGAAGTCGTCAACCTTGCATATTGACCCCCATTACTAACTAAGCACGTTATATGTGATTTCAAGATTTGTTATTTTAACATGGTCAAACCAAGACGTGGACCACTCGAATAGATTATTCGTGGTGTTTGGTAATATCACGACGCCTTTTAACATCACGAATTTGCATTAGGCATGGTCGGCTTGACCTAAAACCGAAAGTTCGGCGACTTTAGACCCTTAAATTTAAATCTAAAAATATATCTCAGTTAAGTAGTATAACTTTGTATGAGTTATATAAATATATAGTCCTATTAAAAATTACTATTATTAAGAAAGTAAATTATATTATTGATCTAGCACTAGAAGATTCATGTTTGAAATGCCTACCACTCATAAATAGAACTACTTTTATTGAGGGAGAGTCCAAACATATAAACATAACTATTTCTTTGAAAATCGAATTGCATGTGCTAAAATATAAAATACACACATATTAAATTCTTGTATTGTTATCTTTTTAAATTTATGTATGAAATATGGATATCACTTGTTTTGTTGAATGTGAAACCAAAAGATCCTATCTCAATACATATTACTCTTGAAAACCCATTATAATACTTTTTGCACACAAAGGGAGGCTAACAACTTTTAATTTGACTGTTAGCATTTTCCATTTTACATATGTAGGGGCCTCACATTTGAGCTAGCTTAGGACCCCAAAAAATGACCTTGCATGGGCCTACATAATGTGTCTTGACTCCTCTTAATTAGTAACATTTCCGCCGCCTCAAATTGATGTTTTCTCTTTCGAAAATCAAAAATTAATTTTACAGAAATAGAATGATCATTAATTTTTGAAAGATATGAATTTTCAAAATTACCTTCCTTTTTAAAAATACGATGACGTGCTACCTTTAAATCTCTAATGCATTTTTTTTGGAGTACTTTTGTGACTGAATTTGAATGTGAACGAAGGTTATAAAACATCCAACAAAGAAATAACTGGCCAATATTTTAGAACGTAGGGTACGTACAGTGTATACAAATCGGTGAGGAGCAATGTGCCCCAACTCCATCCATTCAAAACCATCTATTTACATGGATCTCTCAGCATCACCTATTGGTGTGAGATCAACACAAATGGGAGGCAGATATGGCATTCTACTCTCATACGTTCATTTGATGATATTTGTCTTGAAAATACCATCCTTTATGACAGAGTAGTCTTAATTGTAAAGTTTGAATAAATGGGGCTATTATCCAAATACATGTCGTCTTATGTATTTGAATTCAAGTGCCCTCATTCTCTCTAAATTTTTGGTATTTTTGTTTGACTTTTTTGAATTTTTATTATACTTTTTTTTTTGAATATTAATCATTCTTCTCGACGAGCGAAATCTCAAAAGTAAAAACTAATGCCCAAAATCCAGAAAAAAAGTTCATGAAAAAAGCAAAAATAAAAAACAACTGGTATATTTGTCGTTTTATATTAGTAATTTTTTTCTACTTCGATCTACAGTTATATAATTTTTTAACTTCTCCTATCTAGGCAAATGATTAATTCCAAAACTGTTGGTGGTATTAATTAGGAGCTACTACAGATGCACCAATTCCAAACTCAACGACTGCCCGGCCAAGAAGCAAGTCCAGCCCCTCGACAACAATCCCTTCACCTTCCAGGTATTCTACCGCGGGGACCACACCTGCCACATGTCATCCACCGTGCCGTCCGCCTCTCCCGCCTCTGCGGAACTCATGCTGCCGCCGCCAGCGATGACTCAACAACTCGCAACCACCACCGCGTCTCCACCGCTGTCTCCACCGCTATCTCCACCGCCGCCCACCACAATGCGTCTCCACCACCGTCCACCACAATCCCTCTCGGCCGGACGTGGTTGTCGAGGCCGAGTTTGATTCCGTTAGGGCTATATGATGGAGTTTCAACTTCCGGTGGCGGATTTGGCCGATGTGACGTTTAATTCAGAGAGTAGTACTAGCAGTAATAGCATGGACCTCATTTTCTCCAGTGGCATGGGAGATAAATGGGATCCGGGAGACAAGAGAAGCAGCTGATGATGATTGCTAGCTAGCTCGACAGCAGGTCTGATTATCTCCTGATGAAATCAGCGAAGATTGAGAAAAGTTACAGAAACCCCTAATTACATATGACAATTAAGAAAGTCCCAATTAAAACCATTTTCGATCTCTTTGACATTTTCAAAACCATTTCTCTTTTGACATACTTTTTGGGAAAAGACTTAATTAGGGTTGAAATGTTCAAACGATGAGATGGTAAGTATAGAGTAAAAATCAAGGAGCACTCTTTGACATTTGAAAATTCGTTATCTTTAGAAGAGGGCAACTTTTTTTTTAGAATCAGGGCCAAAAGTTGTTGTATCGAGACGTATGAGCTTGCGGCTTGAGTGCCTTTGATGACTTTAATTTTTCGCAAGTGTCCACGAAAAGTCGAAAACTAACTATCAGGACCCAGAAACTACTCAGTATAATAGTTTTATCTATTAGTAACTCCGTGTATTTGTTTAGCCGATCCAAAACATACACCGATGAAACGATTTCTTGATTGATTCGAAAATCGTACTGTGACGAGTACTTTTTCAAAATTTGAATTCGTTCTTTGTACTGTAATTGTTACTACTAATGTTCTAGGCATTTTGTGTAACATAAACTAGGTGCATCGCGACGTGCAAGCACATCTGTCATGCCCGTTGAAGAAAACGAAAATAAATATTTGTGTAATCATAATATAAGTCATGATCACCATGGTAAAAGCATTTGGAATGAGTTGTCCTTGTGTCATCTAACTCATCTCGCACACATACTTTTATCACAAGTTAAAGGTGCACGAGAATACAAGGAATATTCATGTTGGAAAACATGAATACCTAGATAGATTACTTTGACGACTTCTACATTTATATCATCCAAATATATATATATATATATATATATTGAGTAATAGAGGTCTATATTTATTATTTACAAAGTTCCATGAAAACATGTTGAAAAGCAAAAAATTACAGTCTCGTTGATGCTACCACTTTAGAATTGGTAGCCAAATCGATACCGTAGGCAGCTAGAGAGGAGCATATCACAGGTGCATAATATCTTCCTCCAAACCATCTGGCGTGAGAGAGAACAAGAGCTAAACCAACTTGTGCATGTTTGAATGCAATCATCATATTAAAATCAACAAGAACCAACAAAGCCAAAAAAAAAAAAAATGAAAAGAAAAAACAAAAGTAAGAACGAATATATACCTTCAATTGCAACTTCACGGAAGTTGGTCTTGGTATTCGAGTAGAGCATCAACCTTCACACAAAAGCATGGGCAGGTAAGTACAGGACATCCGAGGAGTAATAATAAACACTTTGGCAATAGAAAAAGTGTTTGAATTGAAGCTTTAACAGCCCCCAGGACTAATGTAAATTATTCATTGGCAAGGGGACAAAAAAAAAAAAATCTAATCAATGACCAAAATTCGTCATTGTTTCTTGGGAAAATTTCAGAATAGCCCCCAACCTTTACACCAAAATTCCATTAGACTCCTAACCTTTTAAAAACTTTAATTTTACTCTCAACGTTATCATCTGTTAATCAAAACACCTTTTTCGGTCCGAATGACTAACATATTTCATTAAAGGCATTAAAGGCTCCGTTAAATATCGTCCCGATTGAATTTTGATTATCTGAGCCACTCAATGTGTTCAAATCGTGATTTAAAGGGTATCATCTAAAAATTAGCAAAAAAAATGACCACGAAGGGCTTTATCTGAATAGTTTTTTTATTGAATAGTTCAATAAAAAACTGTTCAAATTAAGCATTTTCCGGTCATTTTTTTTTGCTGATTTCTTGCGGGTACCCTTAAAATCACGTTCTGAACATATTGAGCATCTCGGATCATCAAAATTCGATAGGAAAAGGGAAAGTGCAGACCGAAGCAAAATCCAGACGTCCGGATTTGAACAAAATCCTGATCGATCCACACCTCTCATTTTCCAATTGAATATCGATGACCCGAGCCGCTTAATATGATTAAAACGTGATTTTAAGGATACTCACGAGAAATTAACAAAAAAGATGATCAGGAAGAGCTTGATTTGAATAATTTTTTATTGACCTATTCGATAAAAAAACTGTTCAGATGAAGCCCTTTCCGGTCTCTCTCTCTTTTTTTTTTTTTTTGCTAATTTCTCATGGGTATCCTAAAAATCACATTTTGAACATATTGAGTGGCTCGGATCATCGAAATTCGATCGGGACACTATTTAACGGAGCTTTTAATGAAATCCGTTAGTCATTCGAACGGAAGGGGGCGTTTTGATTAACGGAAGATAACGTTGAGAGTAAAATTGAAGTTGTTAAAAGGTTGGAAGTCTAATTGAATTTTGATGTAAATGTTGAAGGCTATTTTGAAGTTTTTCCTTGTTTCTTATAAAGTAGGAACCATCTGGATGACCCAAGAAATAGAAAACACCATTCTCATTGACTCAAAACAGATCTGAAGAATTTGTGAAATCGTTAGGGTTTCACCTTAAGAAATCATATTTCTTAATTTGAGCTAATTCTATTTTAGAAATATGAATTATCATATTTCTTTATTTGAGCTAATTCTATTTTTTCTATTTCCGTAGGATTCTTTCACAAGAATTAGAATTTTATTTAGAAATTTTTTTTAATGTCGCTTGTTTTGACATGATTCTATTACCATTTTAGGCAGAGCTTTTAATTTTGTTATTTCTTTTTTATTTTCCTTCGTTTATAACTTCTTGACTAGCAAAAAATTACCTTACTAGAATCTTACTGGGAATAGGATTTCTCACCCTCTAAATAGGGTGGTAACCCTAAGAGCAAATCATGCTTTATTCAATCAATCAATAAAATTCAGAGTTTTCCTTCCTTGTGCGCAAGGTCTCTCGTGGATGCCGGTGTTCTATCTCGTCCCTTAGAACAGTCTCTCTTCCTCTTCAACGCATGCGTCACATTAGAGTCAAATCAAGAGCTGTCCAAAGGAAAGGCCCCCGTATCTTCTCATCCAATTGAAAAGGGTATCTCATCTGACGAGGCATCACGCACACTCAATGTAGTACGCCTTGCAAGAGAAGCACCAATGATGATGCGAATATCCGAGGCTTTGATAAGGAAGAAGGAGGACCATCTGTTACCATGGGACATATTCTGTGAGAATGTGGGGCGATCACTTGTTGATGATTCTTCTTCAGCTCTCAAACAAATGGCCATCCAGTTAGTAAAAGAGTGCCATTGCCACCTACTTGCCGTTGTTCTTCTCGCTAGAGCCTTGAAAGATGTGACTGATATCAGTGTTTGGGAACTTGCACTCCAGAAATTATCATCACACTCGTCTGCAATGGAAGAAGGATCGAGCCAAGTCATGAAACACGTGTTGGAACTCATATGGGATCAGAAGGATCTAACAACAAAATATTGCATTCAGTACTGCACAAGTCATCGTTGGAAACAGGGACGGGGTTCACCAGTATCAGAATGGGTCTCAAGTTACTTAGTCGAAACAGAAGAAGAAGGGGAAGGCATTTTGAAGGATTTTATCGGTTCCTTCTTGCTAGAGAATGTTGGCCCCCGTGTTTTTATGCGGAACGAAACTAAAGTTGTGCTAAGTGAGTATTTTACGTCCTATCTGCCTAGTCTTTCTATAAGGCGAGGGGGGTTTGGATTGACCAAGACACCAACCGTTGAAAAGTATACCAAGGATGATGACGTAAACCCAGATAGTGATTGGTGGGATGCTAATGTGAAGGCTATACTAAATGCACTGAGTAGCTCAAAAAAGAAGAGAATCCTCAGTTTATATCTCCCATCAGTTGAATTATTGCAGCAAATCAAGTTTCGAAACTTAATTGGTTTTAGATTCATTGTTGGTCGTCGTCCACAGCGTATCATATATCGTCTACCACATGCAGTTGAGGAGAGATTCAATAGATGGGAGAAGAAGAAATTTAAGAAATGCCTTAAATATATAAAGGGTGAAGGCATGCCAAGTGGTATTACTGAAGCACTTAAGCATGCTTCTTTGCTCTTCCTGGACCGGCATTGAACTGTCAAGGTCTTGTCTGAATTTGGGCATGAAAATTTGGCAAACGTTGAATGTTGCTTGCTTGTGGAATGTAATGAACTTCAAACCATAGTTGATGGAGACTATGAATGGCCGTCCGATGGTGACAATAAACCTATACTTCAGTGCCTACGCCACTTGAGTATTCACTACGTGAAGAATTTATAGAGCATTTGGCAAGGCTCAATTCCTAATAATTCACTATTCAGTCTAACGTCCTTGACATTACACACTTGCCCCAATTTGACCACCATTTTCATGCTAGATATGCTTGGTAACCTTGGTTTGTTGAAAGAGCTTATAGTGGAAGACTGCCCCAAAATTCGAAGCCTAGTTACTCGAGCAGATGCCAACGTGTCTGGTGGTCATTTTTGTCGATCATTGAGGAAGATAGCACTCCTTGACCTACCTCAACTGGTTACCATTTCAGGCCCTCTCTGCCTTGGTGAAGAAGTGGACAGTCTTTTCGTTTATAATTGTCCGATGCTCAAAAGTTTGGATACCGCGGAAAC
Source organism: Rhododendron simsii (assembly GCA_014282245.1). Taxonomy (NCBI): domain Eukaryota; kingdom Viridiplantae; phylum Streptophyta; class Magnoliopsida; order Ericales; family Ericaceae; genus Rhododendron; species Rhododendron simsii. The sequence goes on from CM024963.1 coordinate 24,513,511, forward strand.
ATCTCCAAAATACTGCAAGATAGTTGGAGAGAAGGAATGGGGGGACTCATTAAGGTGGCATGATTCCGAATGGAGTAGACTGACTCAGCCAGCTTTTGAGGAACTGAGAACAGATGAACATTTCATGGATCAATTGGTAAGAGATATATACTCGCCAATGGACTATAACTTAGATTTGCCAGGTAATCTTATCTTTTCACCCCATTAAAGAGATATCGTTGATCTTTACTTCTCCTATAAGCATTGGTTTTACCACACATTCTCATACATTTTGTATTCTGAATTCTGAATACGCATATTACACGTTCACACATAATGTATTACTCATTTGTGAGTTTCTCTATTTTATTTGTACCTAAGCAGAGAGGATGTCGAGTTAGGCAACTAGTCCGACTCGACCCTGACCCGATCCGATCGGGGCGAGGCGGGTTACCCTTCCAATTTTTCGGGTGTCAGGTTGGATTCAACAGAAATTTAAAAGAACTCAATCGGGGTTGAGTGGGGTTCACCATGATCAATGTGTTAATCTAACAATTCTAACAACACTGACTTTCGCCGATCAGCAAAAAATCTTCTGATATATCTGCTATTTTTTTCCCATTTTTGTGACAGATTATGGTAGCTTCATGGAAGGCCCTTGTGACGAGGGACTGGGAAAAAGCCAATGGAGATCTTAAGCCGAGGAACTATTGCCGCTGGCCTACTGCTGAATATATCAGTAAATCTTCAAGCAGAAATCGTCAATTTAAGTTATGAACTAGTTGCTGTTTTCCAAAGTGTCTTTGCACTCATTGGGATGTAATAATGCTTTTAAGTTTTATCTGCAGTACTTAAAAACTGATATCAGACATAGCACCCTTATCATTGGGTCCTTGTGGATGTGTCTTATGTTGAGTGCTCTTTGTGCTCTTCTTGTTGACTTCTTGTTCTTTTACCATTTTCAAATCAATGTTCCGTTTAATTTAATTTACTTCCGGGAGCAATAGTACTATTCTAATGCTTCTCACACAAGGTCATAAGTGGCGCTTCATGATACAAGAAATAAATGCGGAGATTAGTCGAGGCATAGTGAACGACGACGAAGATTGCAGTAGTTTCTGTCGTCTTTTGATGCGGGAGATTCGATGATGACGTCAGATTTGTTTTATGGTTCCACAGTTGTCTTCTAGTAATGTGGTTATTTCCCCAATCATCACTAGTTATCAGGTGATTGGGGAGCATTTTATCAGTGGAGGAAGTAGTTGGGCTAAAAGGAAGGATTTCAATTGATGGATCCGAGAAACAGATAGGAAGATTAATATTTACGAGCCAGAGGTGGGCTGATTTCCCTCTAGTTTGGTGTGAATACTTCCACTCTACGTTTCCGAAGGCTTGGTTGTGTGGCTTTGATTAAACACCAGTAGTTAAGTGGAGATTCTTTGTCAGTGTCCCTATTGAAGAAAACAAGAGGTATCCATTAATTTTAGGACCCCAGAATTAGTCGAGGTGCGGGCAAGTTGGCCCACATTCGCGTGTGTTTTGAGTTTGTACTGGTTTCTAAATTTCCTAGAGCTGTGGTTAGGGCTGTCCATACATTAGCTAAGGCAACTTCATATATGTGATATTTGATCCAACACACCTTCCATTTCCTAAAAAACTGAGGGAATCCATGGACCATGGAAGAACACGAATCATTAGTATTTTGCAATTTATGAATTTATCGTAAAGGTCTTTTTAATGGGCCTAAATTGCACGCCTCGAGTGCGGGAGCCTGTCTAGTTCTTCTATCAAGGACCTTGCAAGGTTTGACACATAATTTGCATCTGGGAAATGGCAGTTCACGAGTTAATTAACTTTACCCTCCTCCTCCGCCATTGTTCACGTTTTAAATTTTGTTTGGAATCAGATGGACATGAGAAGTAAATAATGCACCAACCGGTGAATTCTTGCACCGGAAAAGCAATTTGTCACTTTCGTAAATGATGGATACTAGGTGTTGTGCATATTCACCCGTGCAGTGTTGCAGCTAAAGTGTTAAGTATCCCGCCTCTTTTGTTGGATTGGCTATCGAGCGGCTTAGTTGAAACATTCGAAGAAGGTAACAGCATTCTTGATGATCTTCTCAAGTCGTCCTTAATCAGTAGAGCATGATGGCTTTTGAATCGCGGCTCTTCGCAATCTCTAGGTGTTTGATCTTGAAGGTACTGAAATTATGCATCTCCCCATTGAAATCGGAGAACCAACCAGGTTGAGGTCCTTTTGGGCTTCCTTATGTGCGGGTTCAAATCACTACAGTAACGTTACTAAGTAGAAAGTTCTAAGAAAATGAAAACTGTAACCAAATTGAGCCGGCTAATCTCTCTTGGAGACCAAATTGATGACCATTCATTCATCTATTTAATTTGCTTTCTTAGTTTGCTCATTTGTTCAATCAAATCAAATCAAATCAAAATCCAAGTACTTCTATTTGCTTTTCGAATTAAGTTAGAAATTAGTTGGAAGTATCGTAACTTAGCTTTTTGCTCCCCGCGAACAATCTGGGTCTTCATCGCTATTTTACGGAGTAAGAGTTGACTCTCAGTTTTATAAATTACATTTTTGGTACATAAACGATAGACCACTAGCTCTATTCCCCTTTTGCTCCTTGGAGATAGAAACTCCAAATCATTTACTTCTGCAATTCCATTTCTCATGGAAGATTTGGTCCAAGATTATGTCGTGGTGGAATATATATTGGATCTGCCCTTCATCCCTCGGTCAACTATTAGAAATTTGGTTTGCAAGCCAATATTGCTGGGAGTCATGTTTATATGCTGTATTATGGTCTTTGTGGTTGGCTAGAAATGAAGTGGTGTTTAACTATAAAAGATAAAGTGGTAGATTTGGTCATGACAAGGATGACAATGTGGATCAAAATTAAGTTCAACACCAATGATAACTCTATAGAGGATTTCAAAAGATGTTTGGAGGGTGTTGGAAGAATCAGAATATGAGAGGCAGTGGTTTAAAATAACTGAATGGTATGAACGTGTTTGGGAGTGTTTTTGACATCAGTTCCTTGCTATAGGGGAATGCAGCTAGTTCTAATTCATGGAATGGAAGGGGTACTTGGTCACTTGTTTTGCAGCAGTTTTCGGGTTTCTGGGTAGGTGCTGACATTATACTTCCTGCTGTAACGGGCAGCAGCATTCTCTGGTTTCAAGGGAAGTTCCGTAGTGTTGGACTTGGATGGTTTTTGACATCAGTTACTTGGCTATATGGGATTACGGCTGCTTCTAACTCATGGAATGGAGGTACTTGGTCACTTGCTTTGCAGCAGTTCTCTAGTTTCTCCATAGGTGCTGCCATGATATTCTCTCAAGTTTTGAAAACCCTGACACAAATTCCTGGAGCCGCCATTAGTGTTTCCCGTGGCAGATGGGTGAGTAATGCATAAGAACCTGCTTAGGAGGTGAAGTAGCTCAGCTTTTAATATCCATAGGATGAGCAGCAAAAGGAGGAATATGCTTGAGGAGGGCCCATAGTACACCATACAAATTGTTTAGAAGACAGTAGTTGAGCTGCTATGTTAAAAGCACATATAATCGTTTAGAAGACAGTAGTTGAGCTTCTATGTTAAAAGCTTATACATGTAAACTTGCTACAGCAGAGAAGGAAATCCCATAGTACACCATACAAATTGATTAGAAGACAGTAATTGAGCTACTTCCATGTTAAGATTAAGCACATAAATGTAAAATTGCTGCAGTAGAGAAGGAAATACAAGAGCATGAACAGGAATAACCCAACACTGACTATGACCAAATCCATACAAGTAGAAAACTCCATGCCACCAACATCTTTCAACTATTTTGGGCAGAAGCGCGAGGGTAGAAAGGATCCAGTTATGCCAATAGTCAAAAGCTCCTAGAAGTACCGTCTTTTCTTCAAAGAGCAGATTCCATCATCGCGAGATCTATGAACACAAGAAGGTTTGAGTTAGGCAGAAGAATGAGATAACACACAAAGACATTTGTATTTGTTTTCTGTTCCAGTTCAAAAATCAAAATTTTAAGAAAATTATTCAGAAAACCGTGTTTGGTAAAGCTTCCAGTTTTATGTTATCAATAAACACGTTTTTACCTTGTTCCGTTGATAATCAAAGCAATAAATATGCTCAATGCACAAGTTTAAAACTAATTTTGGAATCAAGTTAGGGGGTTGTTGCTTAAGGAAAGAAAATTTAGGAGGTCGGAGGAGTCATTGGAGGGACTTTAAAGGTGGTGGTTGGAGGTGGGGCAGTCGTCGAATGGATCATTGGGGGTAGTGGTTGGAAGTTAGACAGTCGACAGAGGCGTTTCCGGAGGAGGTGGCTGAAAGTGGAGGAGTCATCAAAGGTTCGCCAAGGTGGCTAGTCGCAGAAGTTCAACTAGCAAATTATTTTGGATACCAGAAAAGTTGCACCAAAAAAATAAAGAATATACCATAAAACTATGTATAAAACTCCCGTACTATGCGGAAAAAAATTTATGGCACGTAATGAGCATCCAATATTGTAGATATTTGGTGCGACTAGTCCCATTTATGTTGTTTTAACTTGCGTTTATTTAGCTTTTATAGCGATATTGCACGTAAGGTAAGTTTTTGTGTATTTCAGGTAAACTGTGTAAATAAGGCGCATTTGAACGCCAAGGAATGTTCCGGGTGCAACCAAGTGCTCAAGGTCATGTGTTACCTCGTTGTGGTGCCCAAAAGGTCATGAAGAGATGGCTTGGAGGTTGCTTGGGTCGCCCAAGGGTCAAAGGAATTGAAGTAGATGTGAGGATTTTCCCAAAACTATTCATTTTCCGACTAGCTGAGGGTAGAATTGTCATATCTTTTGATGTACAAAGTACTTTTGATCCAAACTACTTGGGTTAGAAAGTAGACTCGACAAGCTTTCCAACGGTCCAAAAAACACCTAAATCCGAGTTCGAGAGTGTCCGAAGCAAACCCGTGAAGTTCAGCCAAAATCTGTGGTAACAGCGTGATATTGATACAAGCAAAATTGCCATATTGATACCATAAGAAAGCAGAGAGATTTGAAGGAAATCTGTAGCAGCAAGGTATCGATACAAGCATTTTGGCCATATCGATACAGTGACCTTTTTCTGCAGATTTTTGCTACTTTTTAGACTTTTCATTTATGGAATACTTGCTACTTTTGACAAGTTCTGGGATATTTGTGGAGGGAGAGGCTGACTTGTATAAATACCCCTCTCTCTCCCACTTAATCATTATGTACATATTTATGATTTAAGTCTTTTAAGTTTTTAGAACTCCATTGTCATCTTCAAGCTTTTCTAGTCTTTTTCTTCAAGAACGATTTAAGGTATTTGTCTTATGTTAATTTCTCGTTTATTAATGTTGTAGTTACGCTCTAGATCTTTCTTAATATCAAGTTTATTTTCGTTTCCTATGGTTAAATCTCGTGGCTCATATTTCTAGTATGATTTGTGCTTTAAGTATGTGTGAGTTGTCTTTTGGCTAAGTCTCGGGTTAATCTTTCCAAATGACTTAAGTGATTATTTGGTTCTCAACCTTCGAACTTAAAATCATGGTTTTCGGAATCGAGCTAACCTAGCCATTTCGGTCTAAGCGAGGGGTGTTAACTCCTTGGTATGTCGCTTAGTCAAACGGCATATTGAGGGCTCGTGGCCTCTTACGTGTTAGATACATTAGCAAAAATAGGTTTGTTTTAGTTCCGGTAAATCACATTTCTTGATAAACGTAGTCTTTAAAGTTAATCTTCTGGGTGTGAGCACGCGGTCGTGACTCTCACTTGAGTTATATTGAGAAACGGTAACGGCCTTTGTCAAGGGATAGACGATCCCTAGACTTGCCTCTTTAAGTTTATTAAGCTCATCTCTAGTTTGTCATTTTAGTATTTTCACCATTTAAAGCAAAACCAAGTTGGCCGTTTTAAACGACAGAATCCACCGTATAAAACATACAATCCAAACTAGCTATATTTCGATTCTCTGTGGGTACGATCCCAGTTTTACCGGTTTATTATGCTACCAACAATCTAGCCCTACGCCTGGGGTTTTCTCAACCTTATATTTGAAGGCGAGGTTTCGGAGACTAAGCAGCACCTTTTAGAAATCATCTTTCACCCTAGAAAGTAAAGGAAATCAACAAAGGAAGATAAATATTTTGGAGTGTCCTTGATACGAGAATTACATAAACTGAAACTTAGAGATGTAACGGCTCTAGACAACCATTCCGAAGTCCAAGTAATATAGGTGGTGGTGGGAAGAGGGACTGATTGGTTGTAGGTTCAAGTCCTACTTGGAGAGATTTGATTCATTGTGAATTCTTTAATGCAAAATGAAAGAGCTTCATTTTACCGCGAGGAGGGAAAACTTCGTACGAAAACAAGTTGAATTTAACAACCTTTTTTTGAGTTTTCTCAAATAGACTCCTCAAAAACAAGTTTCGAAATCCGACAAGTTCCTGAAAGATCTTCCCAAAAACTGCTTTTGGAACAACAACAATTCAGTGACATTTTAAAGATGAAATATTACCTCAGCTTACATAATTTCTGAAGCCGTGCTTTGTCCTCGTTATTCTGCAACTGCAATTTTCCCCACCAATCCTGCTCTGCATCGATACGTTTCAGATTGTTTGCATTATTTATGTTGAAAGGCAATTTCAGCATACCTGGACACTTGAATATCTCTAGCTCCTCCAAGGATGGCCACTTCAACGTCTCATTAATGGCACAAATGATTCTTAGTTTTTCCATGTCAAGGAGAATCATTTCCTTCAATTTTGGCAACAGAGTTCCACGAGCTTCAGATTCTGGAATTATTTCTTCAATTTCACCGCACTTCTCAATTTTCAAGCACTGGATTTCACGAAGTTCTTGAATGGTGCCAGGAGGAAAAACCTTGACCAAAGTTTGACAGCCGGTCAGTTCTAGAGTCGTTAATTTGGTTAGGCTTCCAGGTTGGAGTGGGCCCCTCAAAATGCTTTCCAACATTGGTAGATTCTTTATGAACAAGTGCTCTAAGCTTGGTAATACTACCCTGCCTGAGGTACCCACGATGGTTTCAATTGCATCACAACCTTCAATTAGACAACTTTGGATACCGTTCATCCTTTCGAGTTCTTCGTCTGATAGCTGCTTGATGTTTTTGTTGCCGACTAATTCAAAAGCAGTAGCTTCGGCAAGGACCTCGAGAATCAATAAGTTTCTACCTTCAACTTCACAATACTTCACATACTTCTCAAACTCGTCAAAGTTGGGGAGTTGAGGGTGTTCTGACCTTTTGGAACCAATGTAGAACTCAAAGTTTTCGATGTCTTGGACATTTCTCCATGAACTCCTTTCAATGAAACTAAGAAGGATTGTGGCATCAGGAACACGGATACGAAGATTTTGAGACCCAAAAACCTCAATAACATCTTCAACCTTATCGGAAAAGTAAAACTTCAGAGAGCTAAACTCTTTCAACATAGCCACTTCTTTGATGATGTTCTCTACGACATCATTGGACCAAATTTCGGGTGATTTCACATCAATGACCAATTCTTCCAATAGACAAAGCTTTGAAATGATCTTGTAGTTGAAATTTACCTCTTGAGTGGAATTTTCATTTCCAGACTTGGAGAAGGATACCCGCAATCGCCTTAACCGGGTCAACTTCTCAATATGGGAAGGTATGTTATTGACTCCACTCCCCACAATATCAAGTGCTTCAAGAAGCTTAAGTGCTTCCACAATGGGAGTAGGGAGCTCGACCAAATTTTTGCAGTTATTTAGATACAAGACTTTGAGACCGATCGAGGTTGAAAGTGAGGAAGGCAACTCCTCGATTCCTGTATCAGATACATCCAAAACTCGAAGTTTCATCATGTGCTCAAAGAAATACGGTGGGATTATCTTCAGGCTTGAATTTTTCTGTAGGAAGAGTGTGGAAAGTATACTGCAATCGGGGGAAGCCGGTAATTGCTCCAATTGATTGTCACCAAATGAGATTCTATTCTTCCCGGTCCAAGATTCCACTTTTGGGGGCTCTCTTAATCGTTTGCTCGTTTCCACCATGTATTTACAATCAGGATCACCTTCTGCTATATATAATGCCAAGTTTCGAATGAATTTGTGCATTGTAACTTGATTCTCACTCTCACCTTCTTCAAGTAATGACACATACTTTAAGGTAACTCAATACAAGATGCCCACAGACGAGCGACTCCTTCGTTATGCTATCAAAATCGCCAAGGAGATGTTCAGCTGCCCAACACTCCAACAAATAATCTGCGTTGATCACACTGCCTTCCGGATACAATGCACCATAAAGAAAGCATTTCTGACGCCTCTCATCATCCAAGTCATCGTAACAAAATTTCAACATATTATACATTTCCCTAATGCCTTCGCATTCTTTTTCGGGCCACATCCTCCAACTATTCAATCCATCACTCCAATGGCGCAGGGAATCTTTTGATCTGAATGTACTTGCTACTTTTTTTATCAACAGTGGAACCCCGCTACATTCTTTGCACACTTTCCTTGCAAGTTTCCGAATATTTGGATCTTCAAGAAGTTCAGGACTTTTTAGAACATCTTGAAACATCTTCCATGCCTCGTCTTCTGATAAATAAGTCACCTTAATTTTCTGGTCAACCATTGAGCGACAAACACGACGCAACCTAGTAGTCAATACTATCTTGCATCCATTGTTGCTCTCAGGAATCCCAATATCTTTTAAATTGAAACATTCCTTGACATCATCCAAAAGTAGCAAGAAATTTCTGCCCTGCAACTCCATTAATATTCTTTTGGCAATTTCATCTGCATTGCTAGAACCTCCTATATTTAGTTCCAGCCTTCTCACAATGGCCTGTAGGAGATCCTCCCTGCTCAAATTTTCCCTGCTCCCCTCTTGCGATACATTGAGCCAAATGACTATGTCAAAAGTTTTGGTAACTTTTTCATGGTTATTCAAGTTGCGCATCATGGTTGTTTTTCCAATCCCCACTGTCCCGAGGATACCTATTTTCTTAGGCTTGGAACTTTCCAGCAAGTCCAGAATCTTCTCGATCTGCTTTTCACGCATCCCAAAATTGTTATTTTTTCCCTCTTTGTTCACAACAAGTTCGGGTAGCAGATCAACAAACATTTTATCTTTGATTTGATTGCTTTCTTCTCCAAGACTCTTTACTTTCTCGTACATCTTTTTAAAATCTTCTCTAAAATCCGGACTCGAGGTAAACCACCAAGATGCCTCTTCTTTGCTTTGTTTGTCATATTTGTCTAGTAAATCCTTCACTTGTTTGTCAATCTCCTCCACAGTGCGGACCCATTCCAAGTACGTTTCCGACGGTGCCTTCATCTTATTTTTCAGTACTTTATTCTTAAAGTCCTTACTTTTGGAACCCAGCTTCCGAACTTCATCGTTTAAATCATCAATAATCTCCTCCACATTGTTGGGGAGATCGTCTTTCTCCGTTGGTGGATCCCAGAACACTTGCTTAGCTTGGGCCATGGCCTGCACTGCTGACGTTGCTGATGACACTGCAGAGACTACTAATCCTCCTATAGCTAAAATCCCGTCGGCCATCGCTAATCTCAGAACCTGATCCCATCATCCCAGGTAAATCTCTTTAGAATACAGCTATTTGATCAATCCACTTATCTCTACCATGTTAAGATGATTCAATACATCGTGTGTGGCCTATTTTTGTGTCCCACACGAATAATCCAAATCAGTCATTAATTACAAAATAATTTTTTGGGTATTCCATTGCAACAAATCAGCTCAATTGAATTTGTGTAAGTGATTGATTCAATCTTCCAACCCTGAATTCTGAATGAAAAATTAGAAATTAGATCACCCAGTTACACATATCCAATTGAGCAGATTTTTTGCAAGACCACTTGAAAAATTATTTAAAATCAATAAACAGTTTGGATTATTTGTGTCGCCATCTGTAGCATCGATACTCCCCATATCAGTACAACGGTACCCATAGTCAATTTTGAGAATAACATATATAGCAAATTAGCAATGCACCTATAGTGCTGCCATCCACGAACTTCTTATTCATCTTTACGATAGTTTTGATTCCATTATACACGCTAACGCCTAGTTCTTATATACTATAGTCACTTGGCCTTTTGGGCATTTTTTTGTTTTGTACTTATTTAAAAAAAAATCGCATTTTTTAGTTTTGCATCAAATTTTTGTGAATTGTTGATTTGTCTCAACAAGAGGAATCAAAAAAATAAAAAAAAATTATAACTTTTACCTCTCTCTTTTTTGAGATATCCAAAATTTAGCCAAAAAAGCCCAGCGTTTTGGATTTTTTGGCTAAATTTTGGATATTTCCAAAAAAAAGAAGGTAAAAGTCATAATTTTTTTTTCCTGATTCCTTCTGTCGAGACGAACTAATAATCCACAAAAATTCGAAGCAAAACTAACAAATATGGAAAAAATTTGAATAAGGACAAAGGAAAAAACTTAGTTGCCTTTTTGTAGGAAACTAGACCTAAAATATGTTACTTAGAGAATGGTCCACTAAAAAACATATGACTCAAATTAGAAAAAAACTTGCAAAAATTAGAAAAAATATCCAAAAAATCAGCATGTTACACTTTTTTATTATAAGAAATGGTCAACCGAAGCATTACCTTCGTATGTAGAATGCAGATGATGTCTCTGAAGTAGTACTCCTCTCTTCCTCCTGCTCAAAGTTTAAGCTCACTTTTCAAAAAAGGAAAACATATATGGGCACTAAGAGCATCTCCAATTCTTACACAAACAGTCAAACCCTTACTCAAAATCAAATTTGAGTAAAAAACCTCCAAAATCCACCTCCACTTCTTACCCAAACATATACCAAATTTGGTTATTATTCAAACTCTTCCCCAAAAATTTGGTATTGAACCAAATCCTTCACCAAATTTTTAGGTGGTGGTTGCTAGTGGTAGGTGCTGGTTGTGATGGTGGTCGGTGGTGGTGGTAGTGGTGGTGGTTGCTAGTGGTGGTCATGATGCTAGGGAGGTGTCGATCTAGAGTTCTGGGAGGTGCCAATCTAGGGTTCTGGGTATTTTAAGCCCTGAAGAGAGAGAGAGAGAGAGAGAGAGAGAGAGAGAGAGGCGACTGCTGACTAGATTGGAGCGGCGGCGGTGACGGGGGTGAATGAATGAGATTTGAGTAAAATATGAGTTCAGGAGGAAACTTCATATCAAATCAAGTTTTTACTCAAGTTTTACCAAATTTTTTTGCTCAAATTTGGATAAAAATCTTAGTAAGGAGTGGAGATGCTCTAACACTGATTGTTAATTTTTGCAAAGTAACCGGTAACTCAAAATTAAAAGGAATCACATAAAGTAATGGGTACAACCGTACAAAATCATTTTTAACAAATCGCGCGCTCTCCCTCTCTCTCTCTCTAACCCTAAAGAAGCCACCACCCCACATTTCCTCCTTCGCCTCCCCCCCCAGGGTTTTACATCCTAATGTCGTGGGGGTTTTTCCATCTCACCATCTTAGATCTCAGAGGTTTTTTCTTCTTCCCCCTTCACCTCCATCCTCCTCCCCAAACCACCATCCGCCGCTCCTCCTCTACCTCTTCTGCCATGCAGTCCGACGGCTTATGGAGGTAATGCCTTGCAGATCGTGGTCGCTGGAGGCGTCCTCCCTGCCGGAGTGGAAGATCTAGGTAACGCTAGTGAATGAAGTCTACTCTAGTATGGCGGACTCCGTCTGATTCCGTTACTGATTTTTCTTTTTTCTGTTCTTTCTTCGATGTCCACCATATGGGATTTCTCCCTGTTTATGGGGTTTCTATCACCTTTGTGTGTGTGCTTTTGGTTGTTTTCTACAGTGCTACGACTATTTGGAGCGATGAGTTTAGTTGGAATTGGGTATAGTTTTTGGATTGAGTACCCTCCTGTTTGGTTTTTTGATCCCTTATTTAAGGATGGAGTTTCCTCTTGATGTACTGTTTCTTGGATCTATAATATTATCTATTATCCTTTAGAGAGAGAGAGAGAGAGAGAGAGAGAGAGAGTTTCTGCTTCACAGCAATTAAGACATGTTTTGGTTAAATCATGAGAGAGAGAGAGAGAGAGAGAGAGAGAGAGAGAGAGAGAGAGAGAGAGAGAGAGAGTGAGTGTGTGTGTTTCTGTTTCACAGCAATTAAGAGATGTTTTAGTTAAATAATCTTGGAGCTTGATTCCTCACATCGAGGCAAACAATGTGATCCATGACACAAATCGAATGAGAGACTTCAGATAACACAACAAAAGAGACAGAGTCCATAAAGTCGCCCAAAAATGAAAGGCACCCTGTTAAAAGTATGGGGAAAGGTGAAGACGCAATGACAAACGATTCAACTTAAAGCATCAGATCAGAAGACGTACTAAAATCCAAGTAGACTACACAATCACTACTACTACCAATTACAATCCACGATTGATCAGCAAATAAGAAGCAGAATAAATGGTGACTGGTGAGGCATACAGAAGATGAGTGCATACCTTGTCAAATTAAGCACTGAATACCGGGCCAGCAAGCTAGCCCAGATTGAAATTTCCTGACAACTTTCGAGTAGTATTTGATCCTCGTTAATCCACTAGCTTTTTGCATCCTGTAGCCGACTTGGAGTTGTCAATTCTCAGCCCATGGCGCTCTAATCTTAAGGCATTATTTCACTGTTAAACTTCAGTGCACCTTTCTTGCATTGTTGGAGAAAAAACTCGGTTTTTGAACTATTCATATCTATTTATCAGCAGTAAAGATAGGAGTAAAGAAAAGGTTGTACAGCAGCAGCATACGGATCTCTTTTGCGCCCATCTTGGGTTCCACAAAGATGATCGGAGCCGCTCATTTTGTTCAAAACATTTTGCTTAGGGTTTCTGTAAAAAATCATCTCAATCTGATATCGATAAGGGCAATTATGAATCATCCAACTTTGCTTCAAAATTTAGCCCAAATTCTGAAGCGAAGTTGGATGATTCGTAAATGCCATTTTCCGGTATTGGATTGAGATAATTTTCACAGGGACCTTCAACGAAATGTTTAGGACAAAATGAGTGGCTCCGATCATTTTTGTAAGACCCGAGACGGGTGCAACAACCATTTGTACGCGGATGTTGTACAACCTTTACTGTACCTATACGTAGCTGCTCTCATTTATCAGTAACTCTGTCCACATAGACAAATTGCAAACAGATTTTGTTGTGGGTTCATTGCGGGTCCCACACAAATGATCCGAGCCATTCATTAAATATAAAATAGTTATGGACATAATAGGAAGTGTCGTAAAATGTGGCTAATTTCACAAGAAAATAAAATTTCCTTGTGTTTTTAGCAAGAATATGGAAGTTATGTACTTATGCTTTAATGAGTTGGATAAGAAAATTTACTTTTTTACACTTTCTCGTATTTTCATGCTAATCAAACATTAGAAACTGTTATTATTTTATCTTTCTCGTAATTTCTATCACTGTCACACTATTCAAATGGACCCTTAGTGAAAAGAGGGAAAAAAGAAACAGAGGAGTAGTTAATAAAGTAGCTGAAGGAGAGAACATGAGGAGAAAAATTAACTCTTCAAAGTCCGTAGTTGAAGTTCAAAAAAGGAAATTGATATTCGCTCTCCCCTTTTTGATGCAGACGCTTCACTTTTATCGTAAAATTACTAGTAACTTCATGAACAAAGTACAGCGCTTGAATCAAAAAATAAAGCGCTAATATCGATTTCCTAAAAATACTGTTAGTAATTTGTTTCCCTAAATAAGAAGATAGTTCTTCCTTATTCCATACTCTTGATCTGAATGGATGTTTTTTTTGAACGGCGAAAAAAATTTTCATTAATCAAAAAGATGTAAAGATGAAATATATAGTACAATACGAAATCAAATGCGAAACAACCAATAGAAAATATTGAAGAAAAGTTCTGAATGGATGTGAAACAACCACTAGGATTAGAATATATTATTTATTCCCCTACAAATTAATGTCTGACTATAGGCGGTAGATGACAAAGAGAATACAACCAAAGCTAAGAAGTACGTAGAAGAACATGCAATAATCTACTACTATATAATATACCAATTATAGATCAAATACCAGTAGAACAAGAAACGTGTCATCTTGGAAAACCTTTTGGTTATATAGTTCAACCAACTACTGACTTTCTAGTGCACCAACCACCGTATGTTTATTTTTTTGTTATCTTGGAAAACAACTACTGACTTTCTAGTGCACCAACCACCGTATGTTTATTTTTTTGTTATCTTGGAAAACCTTTTGGTTATAAAGTTAAACCCACTACTGACTTTCTAGTGCAACCACCTTTTGGTTATATTTTTTCACACAATTAAGGGTAATATTGTAAATTTATGTGAATAAAAATAAAAAAGAGAGTGTGAATGGGGAGGCGGGGGAGCTGTTGTCTTTCTAAGGGGCAACAGAGTGCTGTCCCGGCCGAGCAGAACCCGCTCCGGTCTTGCTTCGATGATCGAAAACGTTCACTTCCTAGAGCTCATTGAGTAGAACAAGCAAAAATCAGCTCGATTGGATATCATTAAGTGCGTGATCAGAACACATGCCAATAATGGGTTGCAGTGGATTTGACCGATTAGGCACTTAATAATATCCGATCGACCTTATTTTTGCTTGTTTTACTTAAAGGAGTTCTATGAAGTGAACGTTTCCAATCATCGGAGCGAGACCGGAGCGGGCTCCGCTCAACTGGACGATGTTGCCCCTTAAAAAGATAGCAGCTCCCCCGCCTCCGTTAAAAAGGGGGTGCGAAAATCATTTTCCTTATATTTTATTTATGTACATGAAATTGTACACCTAGCAATTAATGTTGCACATGAACAACTTGTTTGATCCAATAACACATCATAATCACAGAAATGATTAAACCAACAAAAAAATTGATTAACCATAACCAAATCATGACATTGAAAAATGCCTTAGGCCATAATCAATATGAAGTTTTTTGTGCACTTCAATGTTTTTATTATTTACAGGAACTTTTGCTCTCAAGTTAATTAGGACACTGCGCGCCTAAACAAATTTAATTCATTTTGTACTTTTTAGCATAGAAAGTAGAAACACAGTGATTAGGAAGTTCAATATCAATAAGTTTGATCTTAGAAAAAAAATTATAGGTTGATAGTATTATGCATCTCTTGCCTTTCCATAATCACATGATCTATATGTTCATATACAATTGACCAAGCATGATTTTGAAAAATCAAATCTTCAACTAATTAAAAAATTTAAAGAATCAAAACTTATCTCTAAAAAGACACAAGTTCGGACTACGGGTTGGCATCGCCAATATCGTGTTTCATTCGTGTTTGTATCAAAATTTGTTTGACCCAAGCCCTCTAACTTTCTATCGTGCCCGTAATTTCCATCCCTATATATTAATATCTCTTTTTTTTGACAGGCAAAAAAGTTCTATTCAAAAATCTTGACAAAGATTACATCAAGATGGGAGATAGGAGAATCCAATTAAGGATTGGAT
This sequence comes from Rhododendron simsii, assembly GCA_014282245.1. Classification (NCBI taxonomy): domain Eukaryota; kingdom Viridiplantae; phylum Streptophyta; class Magnoliopsida; order Ericales; family Ericaceae; genus Rhododendron; species Rhododendron simsii. The sequence continues at coordinate 24,529,009 of CM024963.1, forward strand.
AAAGGAAAAAACTGTTTGGAAAAAGCCCAAAAGAAAAAACTGTTTGGAAAAAACCCAAACATACCTAAACAGGCCAAAGCCCCAAAAAATACAACCCAACAGCATATGAGCCTGCCCCGAGCAGGCACAACCTATCAACACCACTGCCTAAACCCTAAACTCAGAAAACACAACCTCCGCTGCTGCAAAGCAATGACACCACCGCCATCAACACCTGAAACCCTACCATTTGTAGTTTTTATGCGATTGAATTGATTTTTTACAGGGTCTAATAAAAAATATTTTAAAATTCATAGATATTTTTCTGTATTTTTGTGGAGTTTAGAGTAAACCCTATATAGACGTATGATGAACCGTGCAGTGAATCAATGCGGTGAACATAGATCTCCGATTTTTTTACCCTTTCTCATCTTTTACGTGTAACGGGACATAAAGGAAGAGCACCCTTTCTATGTGGACGCAAAATTGAAGCTGATTCACTCTTCTTTTTTTTTTTTTGAGATGATAGAGAAAGCTGGTTCACATTTACGCTATACCCAAAGTACCCCTTTTAACTGTTACACCACTCTACACGTGGTAATGACCGTCAATGATAATGACAAGAAAACTGACACATATCAGCACACACACACTCTCTCTCTACTTCCATTGAAGATTAAAACTTCCTTCGACGGTTCGACCTCTCCTCTCTCTGTTTATTCTGTGAATTGAAGTTGCAGCAAAGAAAAAGTTGCAACATTGAAGGTATGTTCTCTCTCGCCTTGCTTATAAATTATATATATAACAAAACCTCACATAGTTTAAAATCAATAAAATAAATACGAGCATTTTTACTGTGCAATGGGTGTGGTGTAGGTATCATCGGGGTTTGAACCCCCACTTGGTGTTTGAAGAGATATCAGTGGAGTCTGCGGTCACCATTGGTTTAACTTAGTACTAGAACTATTTGGATTCTCACCTAAACATGAAAAGTTTTGATGTATATAAGCTGTGTATTATAATAGATGTAGTGATTTTATCAAGAGCAAAGGTCAAGGCAAAGCAGAAACCGCAAAGGTTAGGAGAGAGGCAGCATAATACTCTTTTTTTGATAAATGCACTTCATTTTTTATCCTTTAAAGAACGGTTGTGTCTAATTTTTTCTCACTATAAGATAAGAAGTGGAAGTGGAGTGCATTTATCAAAAAAATGTAGTGTGAAAAGTCATTTCCGTTATAATATTCTTGACATATGACATTCACAATCTTTGTTTAGTCTCGACTACCTTTCCGATCATCTTTGTCGTTCACAATGGCAGTGTTAACATCATTTGCATTAGTACTTCTTGACAGTCAAAATTAAATTAGACTCGAAATGTTTTCACTAGGAAACAAAAAAGTTGACTCAAATGCGTTATAGTAACTTGTACTTTTATTTACTCAACCAATTAGTGTGATGACAATCATTTCAACTTCCATTCACATGAAGCTCATGCGAATCGCAGCTTAAAGCTTAGCTGTGATGGAGGCTGACGAGGAAGGCAGTTTATCTGCGGAAAATAAGTCATGGACTGGAGCTCACCAAGCAAAATTAGAGCCCTCGAAATCAAATCCAGAACTGTCCAAAGGAAAGGCCCCCGAATCTTCTCATCCAATTGAAAAGGGTATCTCATCTGAACAGGTATCACACACACTCAGTGAATTACGCCTTGCAAGAGAAGCACTAGAGATGATGCGAAAAACTGAGTTTTTGATACGGAAGAAGGACTTGTTCCACCTTGTCTTATCATACCGAATCACAGATTCTGCCACGTATTATGGGGACCTTAGTCTTCAAAACAACTGTTTCTCCAAAATGAACCAACTCGTCAGAGAATTGAAGGCTTTGGATTCAGAGATCAACAATGGAAAATACTTAGATGAATTTGGTGGGTTGGCCAATAAGGGAGTACACATGGGGCAATTAGATAGGTTGATGAACAAGATTGCGCACAATCTTCAGGCAGCTGAAAAAATAGTGGCCAAGTATGATTTTGATCTGGTAGCTTATATACCTCAAGCATATTTTGTACGTTCACGTAAGGGGGGCGAGTTTGGGCTAACTCATAAAACCAGTGCTGCATGTGAAGCCCCAGACGAAATGGTGACTTTGGCCATCAATTCTGCTATTAGGCAGGTTTCGGCGTATGTTAAGGCAGAAACTTTTCAAAAGATCGGGATTTCAGGGAGAGGAAGGGAGGAAGTAGCCAGAGCAGTCATGGATATAGCAAGGATGAGACAGAATGGCAGTGTTGTCCTCCGCATCTCTGTCAGTGGACATGACTGTGACGAAGAGGTAAAGCAGAAAATCGCGGAGCAGATTCACGTAATTCATCAGATTGATCACATCTTCAGTTTATCGTTAGATCAGTTACTACCTCACAACTTCTTCCTGCTTTTGGAATGCGTCGATGGACAGATGGATCTACATGGCTTAAGATTCCCTGATCATGGAGTTGTAGTACTTACGACTCAATCACAAGAGGCTTATAAGATCATGGATGTGGATGTGGAGGTCAGAATGGAGGACCATTTGTTACCATGGGACCTATTCTGTGAGAATGTGGAGCGATCACTTGATTCTCCTTCAATTCTCCAACAAATGGCCATCCTGTTGGTAAAAGAGTGCCATTGCCACCTACTTGCCGTCATTCTTCTCGCTAGAGCCTTGAAAGATGTGACTGATATCAGTGTTTGGGAATCTGTGCTCCAGAAATTATCATCACACTTGTTTGCAATGGAAGAAGGATCGAGCCAAGTCATGAAACATGTGTTGAAACTCATATGGGATCCGAAGGATCTACCGACAAAATATTGCATTCAGTACTGCACAAGTCGTCGTTGGAAACAGGGACAGGGTTCACCAGTATCAGAATGGGTCTCAAGTTACTTAGTCGAAACAACAGAAGAAGGGGAAGGCATTTTGAAGGATCTTATCGGTTCCTTCTTGCTAGAGAAATTCGGCCCCCGTTTTTTTATGCGGAAAGAAACTAAAGTTGTGCTGAATGAGTATTTTACATCCTATCTGCCTAGTCTTTCTATAAGACGAGGGGGATTAGGATTGATCAAGACACCAACCATTGGAAATTATACCAAGGAGATTGAGTTGCACGACAATAAATTATCTGAGCTCCCAGAGAACCCTAAGTGCCAGACTCTCAGAAAACTATGGTTACAAAACAACTGCGATCTGAAGGAAATACCTATATTTTTCTTTGAAGACATGCCTGTTCTAGTCCATTTAGATTTATCCCACACCAACATAAAGTCCTTGCCACCTTCTATTTCCAGATTGGTGTCACTTCAGGAGTTCTATTTGAGAGGCTGTGAACTTCTCAATGAGCTGCCACCCCATATTGGAGCACTCCGGAAACTTGAGGTTTTTGATCTTGAAGGAACTGAAATTATGTATTTGCCCAAGGAAATTGGTTATTTAATCAGTTTGAGACGATTTAAGGTATCTCTTTGTGGACATTCAGACTACCATGGAAAAACAAAGAAGACAGGCATTGCAATCCCGACAGAGGTGTTATCAATATTCACTCAATTGGAAGAACTAAGCATTGATGTGAGTCCAGATGGTGAATGGTGGGATGATGACATAAATCCATACAGTGAATGGTGGGATGCTGATTTGAAGGCAATACTAAATGCACTGGGTAGTTCAAACAAGCTGAGAATCCTCAAGTTATATCTCCCATCAGTTGAATTATTGCAGCAACTTAGATATGAGCGCAAAAAAATTGTGTTTCCAAATTTATCTGATTTTAGATTCATTGTTGGTCGTCGTCAACAGCGCAACATATATCGTCTGCCAAATGGAGTTGTGGAGAGATACCATACATGGGAGGAGAAATTTAAAAAAAGCCTTAAGTACATAAATGGTGAAGGCATGCCAAGTGGTGTTACTGAGGCACTCAAGCATGCTTCTGTGCTTTTCCTGGACCGGCATTGGACTGTCAAGGTCTTGTCTGAATTTGGGCATGAAAATTTGGCTAAACTTAGAAGTTGTTTGCTTGTGGAATGTAATGAGCTTCAAACCATAGTTGATGGAGACTATGAATGTCTGAATGAATCTATACTTGACTGCTTACACCACTTGAGTATTCACTACATGAAGAACTTAGAGAGCATTTGGCATGGCTCAATTCCTAAGGATTCACTATTTAGTCTAAGGTCCTTGACATTGCACACTTGCCCAAAGTTGACCACCATTTTCACGCTAGATATGCTTGGTAACCTCTTTTGCTTGGAAGAGCTTATAGTGGAAGACTGCCCTAAAATTCACAGTATAGTGACTCAAGAAGATGCCAACGTGCAATCGGATTGTTTTTTGAAATGCTTGAGGAAGATAGCACTCCTTGACCTACCTCAATTGGTTACAATTTCAGGCCCTCTATGCCTTGCTGAAGAAGTGGACAGTCTTTTCATTTATAATTGTCCAATGCTCAAAAGTTTGTACACCGCAGGAACAATATTTCCAAAATACTGCAAGATCATAGGAGAGAAGGAATGGTGGGACTCATTAAAGTGGGATGATTCCAAATGGAGCAGAATGACTCAGTCAGCATTTGAGGAACTTAGAACAGATGAAGATTTCATGGATCAATTGGTAAGAGATATATACTCGCCGATGGACTTTGATTCCGAATGGAGCGGAATGACTCAGCCAGAATTTGAGGAACTTAGAACAGATGAAGATTTCATGGATCAATTGGCAAGAGATATATACTCGCCGATGGACTTTAACTTCGATAAGCCAGGTAATCTTATCTTTTCACCCACTTAAGAGATATCGTGGATCTTTACTTCTCCTTAAAGCATTGGTTTTACCACACATTCTCATACATCTTGCGTTCTGATCACTCTCTGAATTTTGATTACACATAATCTATTACTACTCATTTGTGATTTTCTCTATTTTATTTGTACCTAAGTAAAGGGTGTCAGTCCAGCACCCTGTGGACGATCATGCTAGGCAACAAGTCCGACCCTGACCCGATCCGATCAGGGCGAGTTACCCTTCCAAATTTTCGGGTGCTGGGTTGGATTCAACAGAAAATTAAAAGAACTCAATTGGGTCTACCATCTGTGCCACGCGTCTAGAGTTTCTATGATCACGTCCACAAAAGAGCCTAGTCGCCCCCTCCTCCATCCCTTTACTCAAAAAATAAAAATATGAAGTAATTTCACTTTTTAAAGATGTGCTAATATTATTAACAATACAACATTAAGATCACTTGATCAGAATGTACTACATAACTGCTCTTGAAAAACTTCCCCACATAAAATCATTTAGTCATAAACACATTCACCTGTCTAAGTACATACATATGCATGCATATAAACACACACACACACACACACACACACACACAAATGGTGGTTGTTGTCCTCACACATCCCTCTCTAGCTTTTCACCTTTTTTGTTCCTCACAAAATTCTCATCCTCCCACCACCCTGTATAGAGCTTCCACACCACTGTTGTTGATTATTCACTTCTTTCATTTGATTCATGGAAGGTGGTGGTGGTGGTGAATTGAAGCAGAAGGCCATGATCAAGGACAAGGTGAAGAAAGGGGCCGCGGCACTGGGTGATGATGTGGACAGCAACGACGAATTAGCTAATATGGCCTCTGAGGATGATGAGAAGAAGATAGGCTGTGGCAATGGTGGAAATGGAAAGAAAAGTTCTAATTGCAGTGGAGGAGGGCGTTCGGTGAATATTTGCCAGGTGGACGGGTGCACGACAGATATGAGTTATGCAAAGCCGTACCATCGGCGGCACAATGTTTGTGAGTACCATGCCAAGGCCCGAGTTGTGGTGGTTGCCGGAATCCAGAAGAGATTTTGCCAACAATGTAGCAGGTTTGGTATCTCTATGTCCCTCTAGATCTCTCTAAAACCTTTTAATCGGTGTTCTTTTTGTTATGTGCTCGAGTTGGTCAATAAGTGTTTTGATAAGACTAATAGTCTAGTAGAAGGAGGGAAGATAATCTCCGGGGAATGACTTCAGTGTCTCTGGTCATTTTGTGGACACCGTAACTTTTGGCATAACAAAACCATTATGAGTATAACCAAAACCCATTACAAGTATAACAGAACCATAACAAGGCATAATTTGTTTGTTATGCCTTGGTTGAGTTTGGTTATGCCTAGGTTGGTTTTTTGGGTGTTCCTTGGTTATGCCTGTTTGGGTTCTGTTATACTTGTAATGGATTTTAGTTATGCTCATAATGGTGAAGTTATGCCAAAAATTACGGTGTCCCCAAAATGACCGGGGACGGGGACACCATAGAATCAAGGATGATGCTATGGTGTCCCCTATCATTTTGGGGACATCGTAACTTTTGGCATAACAAAATCATTATGAGTATAACCAAAACTCATCGCATCGAATTAATAGTGATCGGACTAATAAACGTTAAGTATTGCTAGTGTTGACTTTGTAGGGTACTACTACTCTTCATCTTGCATTTACAATTCACTCTGTCATTTTAGAGAAACAAATATTGGGTACGTAACATATAACATCTCGGTTGACATGTTGTTTGGGTGGTTTCATTTAGAATATGTTCTTATGAAATGTTTCAAATTGATTATTACTCCACTAGAATAAAGCAATGTTGCTTTACTGGTTTGATCTATTTTGTCTATTCTTTTACATGAAAGACAAGTTATATATAACTCTATTTCTTAAATCCATCAAAATGAGAAATAGTGCTCCAAATAGCATACTATTAGGATACTAAAATTTGAAATTTCAGATTAGATGCACCTTTAGTCTCTTATCCATGGTAGGAAGGTTGCGACGCAAGGGTATGATCCCTATTAAGATCTCATATTCAAACATCCATACAGAATTTTGCTCTGACTTTAAATGGGTCATCAATGGTCAAATTGGTCCCCAACACAGATTAATTGAGATGCATGTAAGTTGGCCCAGACACCATGAGATATAAAAAAACGGAGAATATCTACGGTACACAAGGGTGTATGGTATGCATCCATATTACCAAACTATTGAGAGGCGTAATCAAACCATTGAGAGGTGTAACATAGGCAAAACATAGGGGTGTAACCAAAACCATCGAGAGGCATAACTTGACCATTGAGGGGCATAACTTGAATCATTGAGAGGCATAACCCAAAACCATTGAGAGCCATAACATGTTTAGCTATGCCGGGTGTGTACTTGAGTTTTTTCCAAAAAGACGTTAATTTTTTCTTAGTATTTTTTGCAACGCAACCGTGTAATATTGTGACCATGTAATGGTCCTTCCTCAAAGCGTAGATTCCCCTGTTTTTTTCTTTTATGACACAACCGTGTAATATATTAGCATTTATGGTATGACACATTGACAATGAAATGGTCTAGATTCCCCTGTTTTTTTTTTTTTTAATATGACAAAACCTTATGCTATGACCGTTAAATGGTCCTTCCTCAAAGTCAATTCCCCCAGTTTTTAATGACAAAACCATTCTATTAAAAGATTTTACATCGTGATTTTAGAAGTTGGAACAAGGACATGGATTCTTGAGGAGAATGTGTAATCAGTTCCAACTCTGTTTAGGTTAGTTTAGTTTCCATGAAAAGGACTTTGGACAAGGAGTTTTAAAAAATTCTACCAAGATTTTCAAACGATAGAGAGTGGAAATTGTCATACTATTAGCACCAAAGTCACAGGTCTTGTTTTTGGAGTACAATTCTTCAATTGTGATGTCTGGAACTAATATTTTTACCATCTAACAAAGAACGACGAAATGCAAGTGGGGTGGATTGCAGTTGGTGTCTCCCTTATAATTTCATGCACATGGGCAGGGTTTGATTCCCGTAAGCACCCATCCCCCTCCCCAAGTCCCCTAGGATTGAGTAGATTAGGTTTAACGAATGACAAAATAAAAATGAACAAGGTACTAAATAGTTTATGCCTGAGATAAGCCAAATAATTATGTCTACAAGGATGGTCCGTTCTGATGGGGCTTCGGGCAGTCCAGACAGGCGATGCTGCGAGCAAGAGTTCTTGTTTTATGTATTTGCCGTTTGGACGGGGGTTGTGACGAAAGGCAGCTATATAGATACGTGGTTTTCTTCAGATTTAGGGTTTGTAAGCTTGTTTTTCGTGAAAGAAACCCAGAAAAATAGAGACACATTCGAGAGGAGTTTGGAGCTTATAGTGGATTAATTGGTCTCTTTCCCTCGTATAGTAGATTTACAGATTTACAACCTGTGTATCGAACCACATAAATCTCTCTCGTTATTTTTTGATTGTTTCTTTTTTTGGTAAGTCAAGTTTATTAAAACCAAGAACCATACAGGATCAACGGGGCATCCCCTTGAACAAAACAAAACGTATCTGCCTAACTACACAAGGCAGGAAAAGGAGCATACAGCAGGAAAAGATCACCTGACCAAACAAAAGCCAATGGCTACATATCTAGCAACTAGAAAAAAAAACAGCAGGAGAAATGTTCCATTCACTACAGATGAGTCTGTTCTCATCAGACTTCTTTATACGTCGCCACGAAGCAATACATGCTCTCTGGCCCCGTTTGATAACAGTGAAAGATGGATGAGATTCGTAAGGAGATGAGATTAGTAATGAGAAGGGATTGATAATGGGTATGTTTATTTGAGATAAGATTAGATTATAAGATTATTAATATCATGTTTGTTTGAGATAGGATTAGATGTTGGGATTGGATTGATAGAAGAAATTGGTAATGAGAAAAGGTTGAGATTGGACTATGAATACCAAGTCCCAAAGGGTATTGCTAATACCGCCTAAAGTCCGGCTTCCTCATCCCATGGGATTCACAATCCGGAACCATTTGTGTTACCAAACAAGAAATTCACAGTCTGGAGGGACCGCTAGTCCAATCCCAAGGCCGAATCTAGAGGGACTGTTAGCCCAATCCCAAGACTGTTAGTCCAAATCCTTAACAATTCTGGAAATGATGTCCTCAGCCCTTGGACTTTGCCCCTGAAAGATTCTTCGTTGCGTTCCCACCAGAGAGAATAGAGAGATGCAGCCATTGAGAGTTTAAAGATGGAGTCTCTGAAGCTGGCACTGCCCCTATGTTGCAACACCTAGTCAATCTCTTCAGACAGCTTTCGAGACTCCTATAAACACCATTCTTCTGAAAAATAGAACACCAAACCCAGGCAGAAAAGGAGCATTCAAAGAATAAATGGTCATGTCTCTCATGATCATTACAGCAAAGAACACAAAGGCCATCAGAAGTCATTCCCCATCACAAAATACTGTCCTAAGTAGCCAATCTATGTTGGACTGCGATCCATTCCACTATAGCTTTTTGATTGTTTCTTGCTTGCCTTGCATTCATCTTCATTGTTCGCGTTATAGATCGATTGTTCTTGTTAAAATCATTGTGTCTTCCAGATATCGCCCAACTATTAGTCATATAGTGAAGCCCCAAATGCCCTGAAAAAAACAAACGGAAGTGTCGAAAGGAGATTGGTTGTTTAATTGGCAAGATCAACATGTTAAGCAGTCAAGGGCAATTCCTGCTGCTGCTAATGCATTTTATGCAAACTTTATACCACTTTACTTATCCCTTGATTATGTTAGATCCGGTCACACAATTATCTCCGTCATTTTTCTTCTTTCTTGGGCTTCCCTCTTCTAGTACTAAAGTCAATGTCAAGCAGTGTTTTTGTTAATTAATATTCTTTCTTTTTCCTCTATTTTTTGCGTTCTCCTTTGGAACAACTATGATGATAAAGATTCCATGAGCTATCGGAATTCGATGATTCCAAAGGAAGCTGCCGCCGGCGGTTGGACGGGCACAACAAACGCAGACACCGATGGGCGGACACGGCCAACAACTATGATGATAAAGATTCCATGAGCTATCGGATTCGATGATTCCAAAAGAAGCTGCCGCCGGCAGTTGGCCGGGCACAACGAACTCCAACACCAAAGGAAGAACACAGCTGATGCAACCGGAGAAAGCTCAAGCCGAAGAGGGACAGCTGGCGGTACGTAATTGATGGAAATTGTGTGTGGTGGGTAGGTTGATGACAGTGGAAGGATCGAGGTTTCCATAGGCCAAGAAAATGGCAATGGCAGTTGTACATATCAGTGGTTGTGCTGTTCTGCCTGTCATAGTTGTTGCTTCTAGACTCTAGTTGATATATTCATAGCTTAGTGTTTTGTTTTTGTTTTGGATTGAGTATATGTATCTTGTTTTTGCATTGATCTGTATTTCGGGCTATACTTCTCCAAATCATCTCATTTGATGCATGTCCTGTTTGCCTTGCTGATAGGTGCGTAAATGTGTCCATTTACGCCCCCTAATTTACTCTTGTTATGTCCATTTATTATATTATTTAGAGTTTGATACTCGTTTTTCTCGTTGCAGAGCTTGCGAAGCAATTAAATGGCACACCGAGTTGAATTGGAAAATTAATGGAAAAAATATTGATAAAAGTTTATGGTGCAGCCGTCCAATTATAATCTACTGGGCTATTAAATGGCTTTGACGAGTATGGTTTGAGCGGCAACACTAGGCCCAATTATAATCTTGGGGGCTCGAGTAATTGCACGTAAGGCCCTTCGTAGGTTTTTAGGCATGGACTGTTATAAAAGATGGGAGCAGCCGCAACACGGGGGGATCTTTACTTATCACGGTATAACCGAGAACGGTGGCTGCCATCATATGACTTTTCTCCCACGCTGAAACAGAAGAACGGGGGCTACGATCAGAGGACTGGGTTCACGCACAAGCAAAGAGCCACGGCACTTGACGCAGATCACGACCGAACCAGTCACAGAAGCTTTGGGTTTTATTCTTTTGCTTTTAATTGCTTTTTAGTTTAATTTTAGTTTAATCAGATCCAAATCAAAATCCAACTTCTCTTTACTTTCCGAATTAAATTAGAAATTAATTGAAACTACTGCAACTCAACTTTTTACTCCCTGCGGACGATCCTGGACTTAACCACTATTCTTCGGAATACTAGTTAATTCTTTGGTTTTATAAATTATATTTTTGGTACAAAAACGACAGACCACTCGCCTTTGTAGCATGTTTTCTTTTGGTTGAACCCTTCCGGACAGTAATAAACGGGTTGCGATTCTAGGGGACGAAATCATCTTAACCGACGTCAAGTTGGTGCACATCAAAGTGATGCAAAATCTAGTCTGAAGTACTCACGTTTCATAAGATGCTTCCAATTAAATATCTTATTTTTTTTTAGCTTTAATTGTACTTTGTTAGTGTGGCTTAAATTACTGTGCATATTTCCATGCGATGAAGAACATCTTTTGTCGACTATCGAAATGTAAAGAGTATCCCTTGAAACTTCTGTAGTTTATAGATATCATGGGAAATTCGACCAGACGGCTAGGATTCTCAAGCTGTTTAATATGCAGTTCCCTGAAATAGGGAAGTTTTGTCATGCTCCTTTGGCAAGGCTCTTTATGGGCTGCCGTTAAAAAAAAAGAGAGGCTCTTTATGCGTTTGTGGATAGAGCTGATAGAAAAAGGCTGGTATTTGTTATAAGCGTAGGTGGTGCTCTATGGTTTGTGCTAGGGGTGTGAACTGGTTACCTCATTACTCGACTTACCAAAACCATTTCTGGGTTCAGTTTTTTTTATTGTTATGGAGATTTTTCGTTCAGCTTCTAAAGAAACATCTGTTAAAGTCTTTTGAAAACTAAGATATCAAGGTGCCTCTTTGGAACCTACAATTCACAGAGGACTATACAAAATATTACACCACATGTGAAATTCCACATCGGGAAAATATGGAGAGGTCAAGTGGTATATAAAGTAGTGCCCACCAGCTACTACAAATAGCATGCTTGGGCGGGCCCGACAAATGATGGACTTGAGGTGCTTGTCGTGCTTGGGAGGTCCCACATAAGACAAGCTTGAGGTGCTTTTCGTGCTTGGTTGGTTCCACATAAGATGACCTTGATGGATACTTGTCCCACATTGCTTGGTGAGTAAAGTCATTGGATCATGGGGCGCAATGAGGAGGTAAGTGAGGGAGAGTGAAATCTCACATCGGGAAGATATGGAAACGTCAAGTGGTACATAAAGTAATGCCCAATGTTTAATACAAACATCAGTTATAACTTTTGAGCAGCTAGCGCAAGCCGTTACACTACTCTTTTAAAGTTCTTCTTGGAGAAATGTGTTTTAGTGTATTCTTATTTTACTATCATCCGCTTGGATATAAAAAAAAAAATTATGGATGCTTTGGATGGATTCATTATTTGTTTGAAGGAGATTGCCAAACTAGTTATTTTGATGTGCTTGAAAGTGTCATTCTATGGCTACGCAAATCAAACAGTAAAGGAGTGCCAATCTCGGCCGACCCGTTCGAACCCTCCCCGTTCCCCGCCCCAAAAATCCCCGAACTTCGGGATTCGTTTGGGGATTGGGTAGGGTATGGGGAATTTTTTTTAAAAAATTCGGGGATCGGGTAGGAGGCGGGGATAGGTCTGTCCCCGCCCCGAACCCTACCCGTCCCCGTTCCCTGTTCGTTACCCGCCCTGCTCCGTCCCCGAATCCCCAAAATATATATTTATATATATATAAATAAATAAATATATACTATATTAAAACATACCCCTTTAGTAGTATGTTTTTTTAGGAATCTCATTCATTTCCGCCGCACCAGTGCACCACTCAGTCCACTCTTCTTTTCCATTCATTTCTTGACACCATACTTTATTTTATTTTGTTGGTTTTTCTAATTCTATTTGTGGAGCTTTGTTGGCTCCTAACTTTCTGGCCAACCGACAACCGTTACTAGTACTATTTCCTCAACCCTTTTCCCTAGAAAAAAAATACAAAACAATTCAAATTCTTTCGGCTTTCACATGCTAGTATATGCTGTTAGGTGCTGAAATTGTGAAATACAGATGCCCGAATTCCGAATCCCCGAATCCCCGTTTTGGATCCCCGTTCCCCGTTTGGGTCGGGGATGGAGGAAAAAAAATAAATCCCCATTGGGGATTGGGTCGGGGATGGGGTAGGGGGTAATGGGTAGGGGGTGGAGGTAGTACCCACCATCCCCGACCCGTCCCCACTGCCATCCCTACTTTAGAACCTTGAAACTGTGCTTACCCACTGGTGAACTATTGGAAGACCTCACAATATTGGTAAACTTCAGGTTTACAGTTGGCCGTAACAAAGAGCACTTCATTTCCCGTTTACCCCATGATGTTAAAGAGGAATTCAATAACCGGGAGAAACTGGAGAAAGGCTTGAAGTATGTCAATGGAAATCACATACCAAATGGAGTTATCGATGTAGTCAAACATGCCAATGGTTTTTTTTACAGCACCATTGGACCGCTAAAAGCCTGTTTGAGTTTGGGCATAAATATATGACTCAAGTGAAGTTTTGCTTGGTGATGGAATGTAACGAGTTTTGGTCCATCATTGACTCTGAATAGTTTAATCAAGGAAAAGATGGTATGGGTGAGTTTGAAGATTTCGAGTATTTTGATGAAACAATTGTGCTTGGAGCACTTGAGAGATTGATTATTCGCTACATGAAGAATATGCAGAGGATTTGGAAAGGGCCAGTTGGGAAAGAGTCTCTATCCAATATGAAGTTTCTTGGCTTTGCATACATGCCCCAAGTTGACTACCCTCTTCATAGTCAACATGCTTATTAATCTCACAAACTTGGAAGAGCTTATCGTTGAAGACAGTTCAAAACTCCACAGCCTCGTGAGTCTCAAAAGTACCGGCTCAAAGCCAGGCCTTCTACTCCGGAGCTTGAAGAAGATTTCTCTTCTCCGGTGGCCTTCACGTTGCTCCAAATTTAGAGAGGATGGTCATCTTTTACTGTCCAAAGCTTGAAAAGCTTTCTACCATGGAAGTTTCGAGTACGGATTTGAAGGTAATTAAAGGAGAGAAGGAATGGTGGGATGCGTTAAAGTGGTACAAATTGGATCTGAACATGGAACATGAAGATTATTTGGCTCATCTTTTTATTCCGTTGAGAAGGGACGGGGATCTGATGGCTCAATTAACAAAAGACTAGATCTATCATGCCCCGCCTCACAAACGGCACCCAAAGTGGGTCCGAGTCGGCGCGACCACGTGACATTCCACACAGAAGACCCAACCACACCTCACAACCTGTCAGAAATAAACACCTAGCGGAAGACTTAACACCTTAACATAAAATGAGACAACGTATTGACCAACCAACCATGACATCCCACAACCAAAAAACAACATCTGCATTATAGTACTTTAAAAATTCTGTACTTCGATGCATCCACCGACAGTTTATTTACAACTTGAATAAATCAACCTCTTCATCAATTACCTACAACAAGCTCAATCGTCCACGACGTCTAAGACTAACTTCAAATAGAATGTCAGTCATCGACCAAACTTAATTACAAGCTATACAATTTAAAAACTTTACAATTTAAAAACTTTAACTATCATTAACTACAACTCCTTACAATTAAGTTCTGCACCAGCTCAGACACTCCAAAACAACATAACCAAAACCCCATTTGACGCTAGCAAAATGCCTTAACACGACGACCGGTAGTGGACCCACTTAAAGCAACCTGCTACCTGGCAGACCAAAAAGGAAAGCCAGAGTGTGTGAGATATAGAAATACTCAACATAATACCACAATACCCAAAGGACTATCAACATGAATACACATCACCAACGTAACTAAATACTCAAATGTATACAATAGTTATCACCACCACATCCTCCAAAAACAACAGTATTATCCAATAAATAGCCACACAACAATAACTAAACAAACAACAGCGTGAATATAAATCACCCAAGCATGCAGTGACATGTTTCCACATTCCCATATACCCCAGGAATGGTGTCCCACACACCATGCTCCCAACTACCGTTAATTAGGCGGCATGGCTTAGGACATGGTGTGCCTCACACACAAACCTTCAGCGGTATAATCAACATTCAACAAGCATGCATATCATTAGCTAAATCAACATATAACATGATATACAATCTCCACCACATATATCCATACCAATAGCTAAATCTCGGTTAGAATGATATCATTGATATACAATCACCTCCACCACATTATCTAATTAACGATAATCATATCGAAAGCTAACTACGATTAGCAAGATATACACTTACTACCACGACAATATTATATTGAGGAGAACCATATCAAACACACTCATCTTTGTTTCGACCGAGGTACGCCAAACTTACGGTTTCGGCCCCTCCCAATTGACTGGCTTGACACCTAACCACAAGTTAACCATATCAATTTATTGAATGCTTAAACGTCAAAACTAACTCCTAACAACAATCTATAGCACCAACAATAGATTAAAGATGCTTAACGAATATTAGCATGTCCATCTCAAAGGTTTAGAAGTGTCCCTAAACAAGCGTCACACTCAAACACCACATAACCCCTACATTTGGTTTGAAACCTACGACCAGCCTGTCGTATTTTGCCTATAACTTCTTATAGGGTTAAAAGAAGATCATGAAACCACCACCATTAGAAATTACACCTCCAGTACATGAATTTTGATATAAAATTTGTTAAAAATGGAGTCCGGACGACAAAGTTATGCTCGTCCAAAGTTACACAACAATCTGTCCAAAATCACAGATTCTACACGTCTATCAACTTCAAATCAAAAACTGATTTAACCTCGTACAAACTAAGCCACAACCTTCACATATTCTGAAAGACATATGAGTCCAGTTTCAAAATCAATAACCCGTGTGCTAACCCGATACCTGAGTTAAAAGGTATGATCATTTTTCCAAAATGTGTCAGTGCAACAAATACAAAACTCAGCAGGGACACACCAACTTGTAAAATCCTCCAAACTTAGAATATGCATCTAATAAATCCCAAATTTGGTACACACCATTACCACACACCAACGTTCATCCCTGATTTTTCCCATATTTTTCACAATGAAGAAACCTAGTTAAAATCACCTCCAAACTCAGAAATTCTGTGCAGCGAAGCACAATTTCCAGCAGAACTGTCTGTGTTCGAAAATTAATTAAAAATCGAATACTGAATACTTTTTAGTAATTTCAATGCCAAAACATCCCCAACTTATCAATATTTAAAACTCATAAGGACCCATAATCAGGAGGATCGCGTAACTATAAAAAAAAAAATTGATGAAAGACGCAGCTCTATAAGCTGTCTGCTAAAAAATAGTATCCTGACCACAGTTATGTTTATGATTTTTATATTCTTCTACACTTCTCACAAAATTCTGAGAATTTAACACGATACAATAGACACACCAATGAACCTTCAGTAAAAATACCAGAAATTAACAAGCTTTCTAGGTACCTTGAATAATTTCGTGAAGAACAGCCCTGCACCTTAATTTTTTCCTTCTTCTCCTTCTCTCTTTCTCTCTCTTCCCTCTGCCGCCTCTCTCTCTCTCTCTCTCTCTCTCTCTCTCTCTCTCTCTCTCTCTCTCTCCGTACAAGGGATAAGAATGGGGAGAAATATCTCCCCCACGATATTTGTAAACCTATAAAATAATTATCATGTGCAAGCGAGACTAATTGCTAACTTATGTTCCAAACACATATCACACACAGGACTCTCGCAAAGTCTATTGTTTACGATTTAAACCCCCAAAACACATAGTTCAATTTAAAAGTAATTAAAATACCGAATTATCCGGGACGGATATTACAAGATCGCTGCATATCGTCAGGACAAAGTTGGGAGCTACCCGACAGAGGGTTGTCATTTAGCATTCATGGATTTTTTCCAACAACAATGTCTGTTGAATCTCTAGTGTCAAACCTTTGGATGGTTGTCGTTTTACACCCAACCTGTACTTGGCAGGTCGAATATTCTTTCAACTGAAATCGATCCGCAGTCTCAAAACTTGACCGGTCCTGTTGAAAAACTCGGCGGTTTCGAACCGAATTAAGGCGGTTTAGGAGGGTGGCAAATTTTAAGAGGAAAAAAAAGGGGAATTCTGAAGAAGATAGCAACAAACGAGAGAAGATGATTAACAAGGTCATTTAAACAACATCAATGAATGATTAGATGATTGAATGTGAGTGAACGTTCAACCAAAAAAATATTAGAGAGCAATTTTAAAAGTAAAACTAAATTAAACTAGATTTTAAAAGTTTACCACAACGTTTATGGTAGTATTTTTTTATAAACAATATGTAGCGGGTTGAGCCAAGTTCATGGCGAGTTGTGAAAATTTAATCGGCAGCCAACCCAATCTGTCACCTAACAGCTTATCACCTGCCCAACCCAACCGGTTCGAACTCCCTGACGGCAAGTGCCAGTGTAGGTCGGTTTAGTGGGTTGTTGGATTTTTTGCATACCCATTGATTTGGTGTCGATGGCGTTTTTAATTTATTGACACCAGATTAAAGAACTAATTGAGATGTTTAATTTGGTGCCGATAAATCTACAAAATTACGCAGAAAGTACTTTTTTTGTATGAAAATTGCACAAATTTAAGAACGGAGAGAGTATGAGAAAATTGACATTCAATGGAATGATATATCGATTCTAACATTTAGCCGAATGAACTTACAGAAATATACAATTATCCAAGTTTTCTTGGTTAGAATGGTAAAATACCAATCTGTACAACAGCTAAATGATATGTGATCAATCCTCTTGTATTGCGTATAAAGAATGGTTACCCAGCAGACTAATACTCCCTCCGAACCATATAATTAATTTTGTAACGGTTGCCAAGCCTACTTTTGAATAGAAAAATAACGCATTCTCGTGGATAAGTAGGAATTTCTATGCCCAAAGCCGTTCCTAAGCTAAAGCATGTGTTTCTGCCGTTTTAGGCCTCCAAAAATTTTCACCCCTTATAATAGTCCAATAAAAAGGTCTTATTTTTTATTTTCGCTTTAAACCTCTAAAATGTCAGGGCTAGCTCTGTCCATGCCACCAGTATGTCTCAACTACTTCGGCAGAAGAACGAGGATCGATGGACAAGGTTTTAGTGCCTGCTAACTCTCAAAAGGCTTGCCAGAAGATTTTTCTTCAGAAAAATACTCCAGAAATCAGCATACAATAAGTTCTCATTTTGCATAGTGGGCAATATTTTTGGAATGGGGTTAAGTTTTTGACCACGTAAGCTATTTATACTAAATAATCTACGAGAATTTGTGTATGTATTTTTTTGTTAATAGAACTAGTAAAATTATGATAAATTTTGAACACCCTGCCACAAATTTCTAGAGTCGGTCGCCACTGGTATTTCTACGTAAGAACATTCCTTTCGGAGGGGGAGTGACTCGGGTGGTGATACCCATGGGCTGAGCAGCAAACAAAACCCGAACACGTAGGACATGCATCCTTAAAAACAATTAAATCAAACACCAAAGCAATAGATTACTAAGCAACCAACAATCTTTTCATTACAAAACAACTTCAGCCAAAAAGGTTCAGTTAAAAGCATGGGGCACAATCATCCCATGAACCAAACAATACCGATTTACCAACAATATTGAAAAGAGTCCAAATATCTAACCAAATGTTTTAATGCAGAAGCAATAAATAAAAAGAAAAACTCAATTAGAATGAAACACCCTAAAGAGCTCAAACACGAAGAAATCCCCACGCGAGATACCCGCAATGTCCTTATCTAACTCCCTGACTTACCTGAAAAAGAAGTTGGATAAAAATTTATCATTTGAAAGCTCAACGAATGAAAGGCATGTATTTTTATAAAGTTTTACATCAATGATTAGAATAAATTACCATGTTATCATAATTCGCTGAAGAGGTGGGTAGTGGCAGAAGTTCACCTAGGAATCATTTTTTGGATACCTGAAAAGTTGCACCCAGAAAAAGAAAAGGAATATACCATGAAACTATGTATAAAACTCGATCCCATATTATCCTGGAAAAAATAAAGCCACCTTTTAGAAATCATCTTTTACCCTAGAAAGTAAAGGAAATCAACAACGGAAGAGAAATATTTTGCGGTGTCCTTGATACGAGAATTATGTAAACAGAAACTTAGATAGATAACAACTCTAGACAACCACACCCGAGTCCAAGTAATAGAGGTGGGGGTGGGAGGAGGGACTGATCGGTCCTACTTCGAGCCCAACTTGGGGAGATTTGATTCGTTGTGAATTCTTTAATTCAGAATGAAAGAGCTTTGTTTGGAAAACTTGGTATGAAACAAGTTGAACCACCTTTTTTTTCGAGTTTTCACAAATAGAATCATCAAAGACAAGTTTTGAAATCCGGCAAGTTCCTGAAAGACCTTCCCAAAAACTACTTTTGAAACAGAAACAATGTAGTGACATTTGGAAGATGAAACATTACCTCAGGTTACGTAATTTCTGAAGCCATTCTTTGTTCTCGTCATTCTGAAACTGCAATTTTCCCCACCACTCCGGGTCTGCATCAATGCGTTTCAGAATTTTTGCATTATCTTTGTTGAAAGGCAATTTCAGTAAACCTGGACACTTGAATATCTCCAGCTCCTCCAAGGATGGCCAGAACGTCTCACAGACACAAATGCTTTCTAGTTTTTCCATGTCAAGGAGAATCATTTTCTCCAATTTCGGCAGCAGAATTCCACCAGCCCCAGATGTTGGAATTATTTCTACAATTTCATCGCACTTCTCAATTTTCAAGCGCTGGATTTCACAAAGTTGTTGGATAGAGCCTGGAGGAAAAACTGTGACCAAACTTCGACAGCCGGTCAGTTCTAGAGTTGTTAATTTGGTTAGGCTTCCAGGTTGGAGTGGGCCCCTCAAAATGCTTTCCAGCATTGGTAGATTCTTTATGAACAAGTGCTCTAAGCTTGGTAGTACTACTCTGCCTGAGGTACCCACGATGGTTTCAATTGCATCACAACCTTCAATTAGACAACTTTGGATACCGTTCATGCTTTCGAGTTCTTTGTCCGATAGCTGCTTGATGTTTTTGTTGTCGACTAATTCAAAAGCAGCAGCTTCAGCAAGGACCTCGAGAATCGATGAGTTTCTACCTTCAACTCCAGAATACTTCACATACTTCTCATACTCCTCAAAGTTGGGGAGTTGAGGCTGCTCCGACCTTTTGCAACCAATGTAGAACTCAAAGTTTTCAATGTCTTGGACTTTACTCCATGAACTCCCTTCAATGAAACTAAGAAGGGTTGTGGCGTCAGGAACACGGATACGGAGATTTTGATTTTGAGACCCAACAACCTCAACGACATTTACAACCTTATTGGGAAAGCAAAACTTCAGAGACTTAAACTCTTTCAGCTTAGCCACTTCTTTCATGATATTCTCTTCGACATCATCAGACCAAATTTCAGGTGATTTCACATTAATGACCAATTCTTCCAATATAGAAAGCTTTGAAATAACCTTGTAGTTGAAATTTACCTCTTGGGTGGCATTTTCATTTTGAGATGCTAAAAAGGATACCCGCAGTCGCCTTAACTTGGTCAAGTTCTCAATTTGAGGCGGTATATTATTGATTCCACTCCCCACAATATCGAGTGCTTCAAGATGTTTAAGTGCAGCCACAATGTGAGAAGGAAGCTCGGCCAAGTTTGTGCAGTCACTTAGATATAGGACTTTCAGACCTTCCAAAACTTCAAGTGATGAAGGTAACCCCTTGATTCCTGTATGAGATATATCTAAAACTCGAAGTTCTTTCATGTTCTCAAAGAAAGTCGGTGGGATTTCCTCCAGGCTCGGATTTTTCTGTAGGAAGAGTGTGGAAAGTTTACTGCAATTGGGGGAAGCCGGTAATTCCTTCAATTTATTGTCACCAAAGGAGATTCTATTCTTCTCCTTCCAAAATTCCACTTTTGGGAGCTCTTCTTTGCTCGTTACCACCATGTATTTACAATCGGGAACATCTTCTGCTATATATAATGCCAAGTGTTTGATGAATTTGTGCATTGTAACTTGATTGTCACTCTCACCTTTTTCAAGTAAGGACACCTCCTTAAGGTAACTCAATACATGATGCCCATAATTGAGCGACTCCGTTGTTATGCTATCATCACCACCAAGAAGATTTTCAGCTGCCCAACACTCCAACAAATAATCTGCGTTTATCTCATGGCCTTCCGGATACAATGCACCATAAAGAAAGCATTTCTGACGTTGCTCATCATCCAAGTCATCGTAACAAAATTTTAACAAATTATATATTTCCTTAATGCCTTCACGGTCTTTTTCAGGCCACTTCCTCCAATTATTCAATCCTTCACTCCAAGCGGTACGGTTATGTTTGAATTGGAATGTACTTGCTACTTTTTGTATTAACAGTGGAAGCCCGCAGCATTCGATGCACACTCGCCGTGCAATTTTCTTAATTTCTGGATCTTTAAGAACTGCAGAACCTTTTAGAACATCTTGAAACATCTTCCATGCCTCGTCTTGTGATAAATAAGTCATCTTAACTATCTGTTCGACCATTGCGGGTTGACAAACACGACGCAATCTAGTCGTCAAAATTATCTTGCTGCCATTATTGCTCTCAGGAATCCCAATTTTCGATAAATCAAGACATTCCTTGACATCATTCAAAAGTAGCAAGAACTTCATGCCCAGCAACTCCATTGATATTCTTTTGGCAACTTCAGGAGCATTGCTAGAGGTAACTTCATCCGTGTTGCTAGAACCTCCAATTTTTAGTTTCAAGCTTCTCACAATGGTCTGTAGGAGATGCTCTCTGGTCAGATTTTTCCTGCTCCCCTCTGTCGATACGTCAAGCCAAATGACTATTTCAAAAGTTTTGGCAACTTTTTCATGGTAATAACGCAAGTATTTCAACATGGTTGTTTTCCCAATCCCTACTGTCCCGAGGATACCTATTTTCTTGACCTTGGAACATTCCAGCAAGTCCAGAATCACCTTGATCTGCTTTTCACATGCCACAAAATTGTTATCTAATCCTTCTTCGTTCACAACATGTTTGGGTGGCAGATCAACTAACATTTTATATTGGAGCTGATTGCTTTCTTCCCCAAGACTCTTTACTTTCATGTACATCATTTTAAAAGCTTTTCTGAAATTCGTATATGAGGGAGACCGGAAAAATACCTCTTCTTTGATTTGGTTGTCATATTCGGCTATTTTTTCCTCCACTTTTATTCCAATCTCCACCACCGAGCAGACCCATTCCAAGTACATTTGCGATGGCGCCTTCATCTTATTTCTCCGTACTTCATTATCAAAATCCATCCTTATGCAACCTAGCTTTCGACTTGCCTCCTTTAAATCAACAATAATCTCCTCCACATTGCCGGAGAGATCATCTTTCTCCTTTTGTGGATCCCAAAACGCTTTCCTTTGATACCAAGCCTGCGCTAATGTTCCTACTGCTGACGCCAAAGCGACACCTGCTGAAGTTATAGCTACGGGGTCTGCCATCCTGAAACTCAGAACCTAATCCCGGGTAAGTCTCTTGAGTTATGCATAGAAGTTTCAATCAACCATATCACACACACTTTTAAATATAGAATGGAAATATTTAATATATAACATATACGTTTAACATTAAAATATATTTCAAACGTTATTTTGAACCTTTAAACATTAAAACTAGCAATTTATGAAGGTTGCGATGAAATGCAACCTTCATAAATCTTGTCACCAAAGGAATCCATTTGGCGACAAATATATTTTCATCGCCAAAAGTGCCTGTTAATGTAATTGGCGATTTCCGGATGTGACAAACCGTTGGAGTCTGTATTTATTCTTTTTCCATTTTGGGTTTGCAAGGTGATTTTATTTTGTCTAGATTAGCTACTCTGCCCATTGATTCAAGAGTTGATCACGAAGGCCGTGCCTTGCATTTTGCTTGGAAAGGTATATGCATCTCATGTGCATTTAGCTTAATATTTTTCCATGCATCATTAAAGCTTTTCGGTGTCTTAATCTTTTATGAAGTATCATTTATGCACTAACCTTATGTTAATGGCTTTGTTTTATTTGAAGGAAAATTTTGTCTCAGGCCTTTTTAAGTGCTTGCGCCTTAGTAGCGCCTTACCAGACTAAGGCCCTTGCACGCGTGTTAAAAGAGCATTAGTATTGCCTTTGCCAAGTAAGGCCCTTGTGCGCGTGCTAAGAGCGCCTTTAAAGGGCTCTCCAAGATTTTTCTTGCTTGGCCATATATAAGCTTGTTTTTCATTATTCTAGGGTAACAAGAGACAAGAGCCCACTTTAGAGAGAGAAAGCATTATCTTCTTTACTCTTATGCCTTCATTTGCTTTTGGATGATTTGAATCTAGCATTCAATCATCTTTGTTCAATCTAGAGAAATACTTTCTTGATCCATGTATTCTCTCTAGGTTGATTCTTTTGCATAAAAATCTTCACTTTACAAAATCCATACTTTCATGCCTACGAATCTACATGGCCGGATGATACCGGAGCCATTCTAGAGCGGAGATCGAGATGGTGTTGCTCGAGGAGTCCATGTAATCAAGAAGGGGCACGGGGTGCTAGGCAAGAAGCGGAGTTAGGTGTAACTTGGGGTAAAAGTTGGTAATTCCTAATTTGTTGTATTTTGCCTAACCTTTTTATTTATGGAAATTTGAGTAGATTTGGCCGTGGTTTTATGCTTGGGGTGTTTTTGACCCTAAGTAGTTTCCACGTATATCTTGGTGTTTGTGTTCTTTAGTTTTATCGCTCCTTACTTATATTGTTGAATCGAATTGCGTGGCATGGGGATTGGATAGTTGTTTGAGTTGTTAGTTGCTATAATTTTAAATCGCCCCCCCCCCCCCCCCCCCCCCCCCCCCCCCCCCCCCCCCCCTTCTGGGACTTTGTAGTGCATTAGATAATTTCAATTGGTATCAGAGCAGACTGCTCTTTGTTGGTATAATTGCCTGAGTAGATCCTGTTTTTGCACTATGGATAGAGATTCCCCGATGGAGGGTGCTTCTAATTTTCGACCGCCTTATTTTGATGGTAGTGACTATGCTCTTTGGAAAACAAAAATGAAAAATCATTCAATATCTCAAGGCATTAGGGTTTGGAGGTCTGTTATGTATGGTTACGAAGAACCTACAATCGAGGATGCCACCACTAAGGTGATTAGAGCGAAAAAGGAGTCCGAGTGGAATTCCGGTGATAATACGAGTTGCGAGGCTAATGCCCGTGCTTTAGGTGCCATCTTTGGTGCTATGTCTAGAAACGAAGTCACACGTATTTCCTCTTGTGTCAAGGCCAAAGAGGCTTGGGAAATACTTCGTACATCTCATGAGGGAATAGAGACAGTTCGAGTGTCTAAGCTTCAAATGTGCACCACGAAATTTGAGCAAAACTTAAAATGCATGACGAGGAAAAATTTGATAGGTTCATCTCTAGGCTAACCGAAATTGTTAACACTTTTCATAGTCTTGGTGAACCTCTCTCCGATCTCAAAATGTGTCGCAAAATCCTTAGGTCTCTTCCCGAGAGGTTTAAGGTTAAGGTCACCGCCATAGAAGAGCATCCAGATGTCGACAATTTGACCTCTGCTGAGCTTGTAGGAAAACTTCAAATCTTTGAGATTAATCACCTATCTGATTTCAAACCCTCTAAGTTTAGTACCGGTATAGCTTTTAAGTCCACCTTTGAGGACACCTCAGAGACTTGTGAAGATGATGATGATTTGAGTGATGAAGAGATTACTAAATTTGCTAAAAAATTTAAGAAGTTTTTTAAGAGAAGGAATGACCTGGGTAAGTCCCATAAACCTTCGTCTAATCTTATGAAAAACACTCTAGGAAATGATGATAAGAGACCATCGTTTGACAAGTCTAAAAAGCCAAAAGGAATCCAATGTCACGAATGTTATGGTTTTGGGCATATTCAATCCAAGTGCACTAACACCCTCAAGAAAAAGGTCAAAAAGGGTCTTAAAGTCATGTGGGATGATGATAGTGGAGATGATGATAGAGAGAATGGTTTTCAAATACGAGATGAATGGAATTCTAGTGCCTCCGTGCTAGTGGCTACCGTTGACTCACCCATCTCACCTAAACTCTTGTCCATTTCCTCCTCTTCTAGTCTTGAGAGCATTGAGAGTGATAAGTCTAGTGCTGAAGTGAAGATAGCTAGAAGTGTTGATAATGAAGGAGAGGAATTTGAGATAGAATCTATTTATGAGGCCTATGACCTAATGTATCAAGACTATATGAAACAAGGAAAAAAGAAGAAGGAGTTGGAAACTAGCCTTAAGGTAGTTGAGAAAGAGAAAATGTCCCTTAGGGAAGATCTAACCAATACATCTCAAGAATTAGATGAGCTTAAGAAGTATAATGCCAAATTAGTCGATAAATTTGCCATCGTAGAGAAAGAGAGGTTAGAAGGATTGAGAGAACTTGAGAAAGCTAAGTCTAGGATTTCTGAGCTTGAAAGAGACCTTAGTGAGGCAAGTGAAGCTATTAAGAGAAATGATTGTGGAGCCTCTAGGATTGCCGAGATGACACGTACATTTAGAGACAAGAGTGGTCTAGGTTTCATAGATCCACCTTCCCTTAAAACGAAGTCTAGTGAACCTAAGAAGAAAATCATGTTTGTGAGTGCTAAAACTATAATGAATCATTCATCTTCTAGCAACGCTAAGTCTAGTGTGAATGAAGCACTTGTGAGTACTAAGGCTGTAGCAAATTCTCCTTCATCTATCAACTTAAAACCTATAGCAAATGAGTTTCTTAAGAAAAGAGTGCTTACATGTCACCATTGTGGTGTTAAGGGTCACATTCGTCCGAATTGTTATCGTTTGAGGAGAGAGCTTCAAAAGAAAGGTCAAACTCAAAGATCTCAAAAGCATTTTATTCCTCGGAGCGTAGTCCTTGGTCAACCCAATGTGGGAAGACCTCGAAATACCACTCTCGTGCAACCTAAGACTCCAAATAATGACTTTCTTGCTCAATTGAATTGTCTTGCTACTCAATCCTCCTACATTGTAAAAGAGATCGATAAGTTGACTTTGCTTCCTAAGGACATGAATGGTGCATCTCTTGTTTATAACAAACTTAATCAAGTGTGGAAGAAAATTGATCGTGTTTCATGTGTTGTTCAACCTCTAGATCCTCCTAAGGAGTTTAGGGGGTCTACTCCTCATGATTAAGTTTGGTCAGAGTTGCATGTTACTCTCCCGTGCTTCATTTCATAATTGAGTCTTGAGTGAACATGTGTGTTTTTCATTTTAAAGTCTTTATTTTTTTTGGATTAGTTTTTAGATTGCATCATTTTCCATTTTGTCTTTGAGTGTGCTTGCTTGTCGACATGATTGCATGCTTGTGTTAACTATTCTCCTAGTATCATGTTTAAGGATGAGTTTGGCTTTTCATGCGAATTGAGCTTTGAGCTTTGATGACACTTCATGAGTCCATTGAATTATGCATAATGGTCTATATTGTGGAGAGTATCCTTGTGTCATGTGAATCTCATGCTCTCTACTATTTGTACACACTCTCTTGGGGCTTGGTCCTTTTGGTGTCTAAGGGTCCTCGACTTAATTCTTAGTTGAATTCTCCTTGTCTTGATCTTAGATTGACCAAATGTTTGAGGTTTACCTTTAGATGCTTCCCCCATTGATTCTACTCGAGTGACTGCCTAGGGATTAGTGTGAAAGCTTCCCTTGGTGCATGAAAGGGTGAGATCCTTGCGTGTCTTTCATTTGTATTAAAAAAAATAAAAAAACAATAGAAAAAGCTATAAAAAAAATTATTGATACAGTTCTAGTCTTAGGGTTATTGCTCTAGTGCACCTCCATTATTTATGTAATTCTAGACTTGGGGTTGTTGCTCTAGTGCACCTCATTTTCTTTTTGAGATCTTGCACCTTGGGCGAATGGCTACCTAATCATTGCACCATCCTAGGTGTGTGAGTCTCTTGGGTCCATAAGAATGCGATATGGGGTTTGTGCGTGAAGTCTTTAGGTCCAAACGACTTATGGTTTGACTTCTTTCATCAACCTTGTGTGAATTCTCCTTAGGAATTTCATTGGGTATTCCTTGGCATTTTAAAGGGCCTCGCACCACACTCACGGAGTTCACTTGATCACTTTGATAGCATAGAGCATGAAATTCTATTGAAAAACATGATTCTCTTTAAAATATATTCATGTTATGTTTAAGTTTTATGTTATCATTTGGCGTCCTTACTGCTTCTCTCTCAATTTCAATGAAATTCCATGTTATACTTGAGCATGATACTTTGGAAATTTCTATTTTCTGTGTGCTTGATTTTTAGAACGCTTTTGGATGCTTGCATGATCATATTTTATTTGGGCATTTCAGTAAGGGGGAGTATTGGTGTCAGGGGAAGTAATTTGTATACGTATTCCCTTCTATTTCTATTCTTTCTGTCTTGGCTTAATTTTGGTCTAGGAATTCATTTTTCTCCGTGGCTTGATTCAGAGAGCTTGGGTGTCATTAGGGAGTAAATGGGGCGGCTGCCCATTTCCACAGGTGTGTGCCATATTTCTTGTTTTAGGAGATTCAGAGACTTGGGGCATTAAGAAGGTTTTAGTTGGGCGCTTGCCCACTCTAGCAGATGTTTCCTCCTTCGATATTTTTCGGAACTTCAGAGAGTTAGGGAGTTTATAGGGCCTTAACAGCTTGGGGCTCTTTTAGCGCGCAGGTATGGGCTCCATAGGGGCGTTTGTGGGGCATTATACACCTGCCTTTCTCTTGCGCTAGGATTAGGACACCTGTCTCAGCTCATCTGTCTCTCTAACGCCCTTAGTCGCGTGTTTATAGCGCTGTATTGGGGCGGTAACAGGTCGTCTTGATCCGTCCATCCATCACATGCCATCTGTCCGTGCTTCTCACATGCGTTTGTAGCAGATCCCAGCCTCTTGGCTCCCTTCCTCGCTTGTTTACAGCACCGTATATATATATACCGATTCAGCGAATTTTTATTTTTATTTTTTGATCCGCCAGCGATTTTTTATTTAATTTGCTGCTTTTCCACTTCTCTAACTAGGGTTTTCCGATGGGTTAAGGGGTTAAGTAGCTGCCGTTTTCTTATCTGTTAACTGTTAAGGTCTCCTCATCTAGGGCCTCAAATCTGCTTTGGGTGAGTTATTCCCCCTTCGGTAAGTATTTTCCTCCTAGTATTAACTTACGAATCTCAGCCTTTTTTTTTTATACCATCGCTAGTAGTACTACCTCACGTGCACCCCCTAAACCATGGAAACGAACTTTCGTGTGAGTTAATTTGCTAAAAAATATATATATATATATTGAAAATTTGTGTGATCATAATGTTCTTCTCTCGGCCCTTTATTTCATGGGTATTTATAATTAGTTTATTAATTGCTCGTGGTTGGGATGATTTGTGCTCCGGTCTTGAGTGTGTTTTGCTCTTTGTTATGTATCCTTGGTACATTTGAGTTTAAATGCCCATTTATCGAGTGATTTCTCACCTTATGCTTGGGTATGCTTGGTGTATTTTGTGCGTGCCCTGTTTATAATGCCTTGTGAATGTGTGTGTGTTCATTTTGTGTAGACATTTAGTGAGGGGGAGTTAATATTTGGCGACACGGAGAGTGTTGTGCCTTTATGGTCCTTTCTTGTGTGTTGGTTTCAAAAAAAAAAAAAGCGGAGAGTATCGTAATTGGATAGTTTTCCTCTTTTAGTCTTCATTGGAGGCTTGAAAACATCCTTTTGCTTTTTATCTATACAGTACTCTTTCTCGTGTTGTTGTTTGAGTGCTCTATTGGCTCTTCTCCGTTTTTGTGTGCCCTTTTGCCTTCCCGTGACAAAAAGGGGGAGAAGTTAGTTAGAGTTACTGGGGCGTTTACTATGTTGCTTGTTGGAGCCCATGGTTAGGACTTATACTTTATGCTAATTTGTGCGTCCGTGTCTAGGGTCACTTTATCTATGCCTTATATGCATGTCTTGCTCTTTCTCTTCCATTAGCATTGCTTCAAATATGATAGCTTCTCTTGTCATTTGACTTCCGTTGTGCTAACTTTTTATTGCTATCATATTCTATCTATGCATGCTTGTTGCTTGGTAGAGTTGTCTCTTGCAGGATCATTTTGATTTATTTGGAAGCTTTTGGTTTCTAGGTTGTTACAGTTTTTAGAAGGTTCTCTAGCATTCTAGAATTTGTTTCCTTGTAATGAGTTTTTGTTGGAACGGTTTTGTCCCGGAAATGCCAAAGGGGGAGATTGTTAATGTAATTGGCGATTTCCGGATGTGACAAACCGTTGGAGTCTGTATTTATTCTTTTTCCATTTTGGGTTTGGGAGGTGATTTTATTTTGTCTAGATTAGCTACTCCGCCCGTTAGCTCAAGAGTTGATCACAAAGGCCGTGCCGTGTATTTTGCTTGGAAAGGTATATGCATTTCATGTGCATTTAGCTTAATATTTGTCCATGCATCATTAAAGCTTTTCGGTGTCTTAATCTTTTATGCACTAACCTTATATTAATGGCCTTGTTTTATTTGAAGGAAAATTTTGTCTAAGGGCTTTTTAAGTGCTTGCGCCTTAGTAGCGCCTCACCAGACTAAGGCCCTTGCACGCGTGTTAAGAGAGCCTTAGTAGTGCCTTAGCCGAGTAAGGCCCTTGTGCGCGTGCTAAGAGCGCCTTTAAAGGGCTCTCCAAGATTTTTCTTGCTTGGCCATATATAAGCTTGTTTTTCATTATTCTAGGGTAACAAGAGATACAAGAGCCCACTTTAGAGAGAGAAAGCATTATCTTCTTTACTCTTGTGCCTTCATTTGCTTTTGGATGATTTGAATCTAGCATTCAATCATCTTTGTTCAATCTAGAGAAATACTTTCTTGATTCATGTATTCTCTCTAGGTTGATTCTTTTGCATAAAAATCTTCACTATAAAATCCATACTTTCATGCCTACGAATCTACATGGCCGGATGATACCAGAGCCGTTCTAGAGCGGAGATCGAGATGGTGTTGCTCGAGGAGTTCATGGAATCAAGAAGGGGCACGGGGTGCTAGGCAAGAAGCGGAGTTAGGTGTAACTTGGGGTAAAAGTTGGTAATTCCTAATTTGTTGTATTTTGACTAACCTTTTGATTTATGGAAATTTGAGTAGATTAGGCCGCGGTTTTATGCTTAGGGTGTTTTTGACCCTAAGTAGTTTCCACGTATATCTCGGTGTTTGTGTTCTTTAGTTTTATCGCTCCTTACTTATATTGTTGAATTGAATTGCGTGGCATGGGGATTGGATAGTTGTATGAGTTGTTAGTTGCTATAGTTTTAAATCGGTCGTCCCATTCAGCCCCCCTCTGGGACTTTGTAGTGCATTAGATAATTTCAGTGCCCATTTGGCAATGAAATATTTTTTGTAGAATGGTTGAGAGTGAGAAAGACGAACGAGAATGAAGGACGGAATCTTGGAAGTCAATCGTGACATTTATTTAGGGGTATCACGCGCGGAGTCGATTAAGGGGTGAATGGAGGACAGAATCTTGGAAGTCAATCGTGACATTTATTTAGGGGGTGTCGCGCGCGGAATCAATTAAGGGGTAAGCGATTTTTAACTTTTCATATATAAGAGTTTTCATTTCAGTCCAAATAAAAAAAATGTGATGTATTCTCTAATTTACAATCTCAGTTTCTAGACGACTGAGATTAAAGATTCTTTCATCTCAGTTTTTCCGAAATGAGATATATTCTTTCATATATAATCTCAGTTTTTAAAAAACAAGATCTATTCTTTAAGTTACAATCTCACTTTTAGATTATTGAAATTAAAAAATCTTTCCATCTCGGTTAATTATATTTCTTTCATATATAATCTCAATTTTTCGAAAATAAGATCTATTATTTAAGTTACAATCTCACTTTTTAGAAAATTGATATTAAAAAATCTTTCCATCTCAATTTTTTCTTATAATTGGGATTAAAATTGTAGTCCATAACATTTTATTACGCTTTACAATAAGTGAGATCTTGTTAGTTTTTGAACCATGAACTTGATACCATTTTGTAGTAGTGACAGTGATATTTATATGTCTCGTGTCAAGGATAATTTCCACTTTTTTCTTAGTGAGTCCATTCAGTACCTCCATGTTGGGGTCAATTACTACTTCCCATATAATACAAACTAGAGGCCGGGAACTCACAAACGTGTGCAAGTAGAATTTTGCATATTTTTTTAAAATGTGATCAAACAATAAGCGGTTAAAAATCAACTTGCACATGCATCGCGTGTGCCTGACCTCTAGTCACCATTTGAGCAACTGATGTTGTTTTTTCCTTATATTTGAGAAATTGGTTCTAAATGCCAAATTAAATGCTAGGGTTACCGATAGGAGGAGTATCAATGCTTCACAGATGTCGTGTGGGGCCCACTTTTGGGTCCCACACAAATAATTCAAATCATTCATTAATTTTCAAATAATTTTTTGGGTACTTCTTTGCAACAAATCAACTCAATTGAATTTGCATAAGTGGTTGATCCAATCTTCCAAGTTTTCATCCAGAATTTAGTGCCATGAATTCTAAAAAGAAAAATAGAAATTAGATCAACCACTTACATATATCCAATTGAGCTATTTTTTTACAAGACCATTTGAAAACTTAATAAAAATCAATAAACAGTTCGAATTATTTGTGTGGAACCCAAAAGTGGGCCCCACACGCCATGTGTAGTATTGATACTCCCCATATCAGTACCCATAGTCGATTTTGAGAATAACATTTAAAGCAATGCACCTATAATGCTTCCATCCACGTACTTCTTATTCAACTTTACGATGATTCCATTATACACACTAAAGCCTAGTTTCCCAGGGAAAAAAGGTCCCTTGGCCTTTGGGGCTTTTTATTGTTTTGTCATTATTCAAATGTTTGTCACTTTTGTTAGTTTGCATCAATTTTTTTTGAATTATTGATTCGTCTCGATGAAAGGAATCGAAAAGTAAAAAATTATGACTTTTACCTAATTTTTTTTTGGAGATATCCAAAATTTAGCCAAAAAAAACCCAGCGTTTTGGACTTTTTGGCTAAATTTTGAATATTTAAAAAAAATTTGGGTAAAAGTCATAATTTTTTTATTTTTTCAATTCCTTCTATAGAGATGAATACAAAATCCACAAAAGTTTGAAATAAAACTAACAAATGCGGAAAAAATTTGATTTTGGACAATGAAAAAAAGTAAGTTGACTTTTTTAAGAAGCTAGGCCTAAAATATGTTACTCAGAGAATGGTCCACTCAATATGTTAGGCCTAAATTTGATTTGGTTAACAGTCATATTGCTTGTCTATTCTGGTTGTATAGTGGTTCTCTGTCCCATTGCCTTTGAGTAGTGTTTGAAATTAGGGGTGACCATGGTCAGAAATGGTTCGATTTTATAGTAAACCAATAACCAAATCAATACTTATGGATTATGAATCTGGAGAGCCAAACCAATCCACAAAAGGCGTAGAACTAAACCAATTACCTTTGTATGTACTATGTAAAATGTAGATGATCTCTGTGAAGTACCCCTCTCTCCCTCCTGCTCAAAGTTTAAGCTCAGGAAAAGGAAAAACATAAATGGGTACTAACACTGATTGTTAATTTTTTGTAAAGTAATTGGTAACTCAAAATTAAAAGGAATCACATAAATTAATGGGTACAAGGTGAGTACATAACTAATTTCAACCCACTTAGAGAGAGAGAGAGAGAGAGAGAGAGAGATTGTAATTCTGTTTTTGCGCAATTAAGGGCTGTTTTGGTTGCCGATCAAAAAAAAAAAAAGGCTGTTTTGGTTAAATAATATTGGAGAGAATTATTTTGTGTCTTTATTTATCTTTATTTTTTTGCATTTGTTAGTTTGCGGCAGTTTTTTTTATGGATTTTTGGTTTATCTCAACAAGAAGAATGTAAAAAGTAAAAATTTATTTTCAAAATTAAAACTTTTGAATAAAAACAAAAAAAAATCCAAAATGGACTTATTTTTTATATTCTTCTTGTCAAGTCAATTTTTAATCCACAATAAATGAGCGCAAAAATAATATAAGTTTGAGTGGCTAAAATTTTAGCAAAAATAGATATAAATTGGGAGAGGACACTTGTAAAACAATTAATAGGCTAAGAGCATCTCCAATGGACCCTATAAAATGCTTAAGGGAAATTTATAGAAACGGTCCTCCTAATTTCACCCGAGTTTCATTTTCGTCCTTCAAGTATCAATTGCAACTCTTTTGACCTTCAAGTTTGATTTTCGTAGCAAGTTGGTCCAATTGATAATGTCAATCAGCCAAACTGTATGGAAAAAATCAAATTGACGGTAGACGTTATCAATTGGACCAATTTGGTACGAATTGCAACGTCCAAACTGCCATCAATTTGATTTTTTCCATCCAGTTTGGCTAACAGAAGTTATCAATTGGACCAATTTGGTACGAAAACCAAACTTGAAGATCAAAAGAGTTGTAATTGATCCTTGGAGGACGAAAATGACACTCAGGTAAAATTAGGAGGACCATTTCTATAAATTTCCCAATACTTAAGGGGCCGGCTATTCGCACCCACAAATTTTCTCCCATAGCCCACTATATTTCGGTAAGTGGTTGTTGAAAATCATAAATAACATTTCGGTAAATAGTTGTTGAAAATAAGATTATATTTCGGTAACTACATGTCGAAAATATATTCAATTTTCGGTAGACAATTGCCAAACATGCATTTTCGGTAAATAGCTGTTGAAAAAAATATCATATTTCGGTAATTGGATGCTGAAAATGTATCTCAATTTCGGTAATTAACTGTCGAGTCTAATTGAAAATTTTTAACGGGGTATGGGAGAAAATACGTGGCTGCGAATAGCGCCGCCCATACTTAATAGTGTGAATGGCAAAAATTTTAGCTAGTAAGTGTGCAAAAACTAGCTCTAATGGACTAGATAAGTTAACTCATTAACCTATCACTTAATAACTCACTCTATAGATTTGACCACCTATTTATGCACGCACTAATTTTTTTGGGCCGCATTTTTAAACTAAATGATATAGTTGTTGACCTTTTCAATCTCCCATTTTACCGTGGCTCAAATTTTTTCTTTTTTTGTGGTTTTATATAACAAAACTAACTAGTCCATTGGGGGCGGCACCATCCACTCAATAAACTAATCACCACTAATCACTTCATAAGTGGGTCCCATTTTTACAAAAACTTCTATTTAGCTTCTAATTTTACCTATTCCACTGAAGATGCTCTAATAGCCATAACAATGATGATGTCTATAAAGGAAGGCAATGGTGATGCCTGTACAACCATACGCACAAGGACTCACAATACATGTGGGCGCTTCACACTATACAACTCTAGTGTATGTGGGACTCATGTGCGTTGTGAGTGTTTCTGTGTTTGTTTATGTGAATGTGTTTGTGTTATTTTTAAGTTTAAAAATTATAAATAAATACTTATGTTTTAAGAAGGCTTAGCGGAACGGACAATGTTTTGGGGTTCATTGTGTAATGGCATGATAGATGTGGAAATTGGTGAGTGTTGTGGGGGCTTGTGGTGTAATTTAGTGTATATATATACAAAAAGTGAGGGAAATATACTTCCTTCATCCCAATTCTTTAGTTCCTCTAGGGAATCCGTATCATTTTTCAAATGATTATATGTTACAATTTATAATCTGTTAGGTGATTCTGAAAATATCGTTTAAAAGAGTTCATTGAGATCTATTTAATAAAATCTATATTACATATAAACAAAATTACGAATTAGAAATTATGATTAGTTTTTTATCCAGTTAAGCTAGGACTTGGGACGGAGGGAGTATTTCACTTTCCCCTTTTCTCCATCTCCCTCACGTTTATGTGTCTCCTCTCGCGCTTCACTCTCATGGCTCACACCTCCCTCCCTCCCTTCCTCTCTCACGTACACTTGGATCTTGCTCATTACCTCAAATCTTTGAAAGCCCACGCATATCTCACCATACTCTAGCATCCTCGACTCTTGGATCGTATGACTAATTTTGGAGTGGGTTGTTATTGGTGGATTTTGGATTCAAAGTCTAGGTTTTGTTGGATCTTGCGGTTTTGCTCAAAATCTTTAAAGTAGAGATTTCTAACTCTTGCTGTGTTTATATGTTGATTTGGCGCCCAAATTCGTATTTCATCATCCATAATTAATTTTGTTTGAAACCTGAACGAACTGAAAATCGTGCACTGTGAGCCCAGGTGCTACTAGTAGCCCATTTTGGGCCCTACTGATAGCATTTCATCATAACAGAAATTGTTAGTGTTTTCCTATCGGTATCACCCTTTTTCCTCCTACCGATACTAGGCCTTACCGGTACCTCTTTTTCCCTCCTACCGGTACCATTTGTCCAGAACCGAGAACTTGGGATGAGCTTAGATTTGGTTTCGTCTTAGAGTGGTTTATACTAAATGAAGGTGTAACTCAAATTAATCAAATTTGAATAAAAATGTGAGTAAAGGGCGGGGATGCTCTTAATTTGGTGAACATTAAGTCTATATTCACCGCGCACATTCACCGCTCAGTCCACTACATGCCTATGTGGGGGCCCACTCCGGGCTTCACAAGAATACAAAAAATTCCCATAAATTAATTTTAAAATATTTTTTTATGGAGTCCTGTAAAATATTAGCTCAATCGCATATCGATAGATATGTAGGGAGAAGTACGAGAAAAGGGTGGGTATGCTATTACAATTTACAAATGATTCAACTGAAACCATCAGATCAAAAGACGTACTAAAACCTAGGAAGACTTCTAGCAATTACAGGAATCGACGATTGATGAGAGAAAAAGAAGCAGAGGAAATGGTAGATCAAAGATGAGGGCATATGTAGAGCATACCTTATCAAAGCTCTGAATAAAACCCAAGCTAGACTGAAATTTGTCTATTTGATTCTCATCTCACTGGAGCAGTTTTTCGCGATGCTGTAGCCGACTTGGAGACGTTAATTCCTAGCCCATGGCGCTCTCACCTGAACGGTCGCCTTTTTTTCCACTGGTAAAACTTCAGTACTGCACCATTCTGGCATTGTTGGTGAAGAAGCTCGGTTCTTCAACAAAAGGGGCCTTCGTAATCTTTCAGCAGGATCCCCTCTCAATCCTCTCAGTGTCGTATATTATATTATATATATATTTTGTAATTTCGAATGTTACCAAAAGACACTTTCTACCCTCACGCTCACGGCACTATTTCGCTTAGCTTTCAATACCTTATCTTCCTAATTCCACCAACTTCAATCTTTTGGTCTCGAGGGATTTGAATAGTTGATCTCGTAAGTTCTAAATAAAAAAAACATGTGTGCAAAATATATTTTTGAACGGACATTGACAACTATGTGAATAAAGCGTATTTTACTGTGTAAAATAAGTGTTGAATATAGTTTTACCCGGTAAATAATCGAAGTCAATTAGTGACAATTCGTACTTAGATTTTTAGTAAAATATTAGAGTACTCAAAGCCGATCCGTGCCTACTCAGGATAGGCTATGTCGACGATTAATTATCCTTGCAAATGATGTTTTCATTTTACCCCTAAAGAATTAAATTAGTTCCTCTATTTGTTTAAAAATTACTATCAAACAAACAACTCATTCGTTAAACGTGTTTCACTACCTTCTATCTCTTAATAACGATAGTTGTTATTTTTATCGGCAATTATAGTTGTTTGTTACACGATTAATCTATGATTGGGCTTTTGACAAATCAATTTTTGTATCGGATCTACTAATTACATTGTGTTTGTAGATATTTATCATATCATTAAGGACGTTTTTTCAGACCGTGTTGGATTTTGAATCTTATTTTGAAATTTTTGTAATAATTATTTTAAGGTCTTTTGTGCTATGGATAGTTTTGCGAGTTCGTATTTGTTTGTGGAGAAGTGTTTTGGATGCTATAGAATAGAGCATAATAACCGAACCCAAATTGGATCTGGCTTCAAGTTTTTGTTTTGGTCCGGTTCCACATATGTGGTGGTTAATTAGATTTTGGTTCTCAATATTCTAGAATGTTTTGAAATGCCCTCGTTACTGAATTTTTGTAGAACATCAATTCATACCGTGTGCACCTCTGATCACCTAAGAGAGTGAAACGCGCCGAATCACGTGAAGAACGGAAACAAATGTGTGAACAATCATCTAATGCACTTGGCTCTCACATGTTAAATATGTGGTCTATAAATATTGGACGACTTCGAACACGTATGCATTATTGGTCGTGCATTCAGGTCCGCCATGGCATTTTTGGTTACTTTTATTCGTTCCACATTGAGAGTTCACTACGAAAAGTCGTGTCACTTTTCAAAAAAAAAATTTAAATGCTTTCGTGTGTAAATTTTTTAATTTTTTCGCACCAAATTAAAGTACTAATTAAGATCTTTAATACGGTGCGAAAAATTCAACACATTATACACCAAATTAGATATTTTTTTATTTAGAAAATGGTAAAAGAAATAACATGAAACGAACAAGTACTTGCCATGTTCATTTTAACAATTTTATTCGAAAAATATTTTTCAACTCAATCATTACTCTCATTTATCTTTCTAACTTTTCAATCATTACTTTCTTTTCTCACTCTATCTCTTTTCACTTTTTACCTCTCTCTCCAATCATTACTATCATTTCTCTCTTCACTTTTTTTTTAAAAACACTACTCAAATCACAAACCAAACAAAAAAACTATTTTCCTGGGTCTAGACTCTAGAGAGAGAGAGAGAGAGAGAGAGAGAGAGAGAGATACATTATTTGTTTTTTTTTTTATCACTAGAGATGCATTATTGTGAGAAGATGCACATGCACATGGGTCAATTTCCTTTTTCGATTCTTTACTGTAAGCCAATTGGACGACATGGGATCACCTGTCCCCATTTTTCCGTCCCCATCCTCTAAAATTGAGTTGTTCCTGTTCGTGGCTTGACTCGGTAAAGCCTCATTCGAATTTAATTCGTCTTCTAAATAAACTGAACCTGAGCCTCAATTTTAGGCTCGTTTCATAAATGAGCCGAATATGAACATAGTAATATTTGGCTCGATTAGGCTTGCGAACTTGGATTGTATGTATATATGGGGAGTTTACACAGTTACATAGTGAAAATTTTAGAATTTGTACAAATCAAAATGTTTACAATTATTAAAAACTTACTTATTAAAAAAAATTTATGTATATGTTTTTATCATTATATATATATATATATGAACGTATTTATGTACATACTAAAATTTTATTTGAAGCTTTAAACCTATATGAGAGTATAAATATATGATATTATTGAATCGTTAAGGCTCGTGAACAAGTTCGAGTTTTACTCAAAACCTAGAAAAGCTTGATTCGAGTTCGGCTCGTCATAATTTTGATTGAGTTTAGCTCGAACTCGAGTTGGCTAAAAAACGTAATAAACGAATTTGAACATTCTAATATTCGGCTCGTGTACAGCCTTAGTTGTGAAGGGTAGTGATCAACAGTGTTCTAAATGGTGGTCTCGGCGGTCACCTAGGCTCTCAGTGGAGGGTCACCACCACGCCTACACCCCTTGGTGTTTCATTCGGCAGCCATGGAGGCTTTGGCGAAGCTAGGCGGATTTGGCGGAGCTAGGCGGCGCCTAGGCTAGGCGGCTAGGGGTCGCCGGGGCTGTATACTGATAGTCGGAGGTTCGCCGGAGGTCGAAGAGCTTCGCCGGTGGTCTGAGTGGTCTCACCGGTGGAGTACAATGGTTGTCGAAGTAGTCGGAGGTCTGGGTGGATGTGCTTGTCGGAGGCGATCAATCGATTCACAGAGAGAGAAGCTATGAGAGAACGATGTGCTGTTTTTAAAAAAAAAAGAGAGGCGATCAACTTTTCTATTACTCCCTTTGTTTCATATTTTGAGAGTCTACCATGAAAAGTCGTGCCATTTTTCAAATCAAAAAATCAACTACTTTCATGTATAATTTTTTGAATTTTTTCGCACCAAATTAAAGTACCAATTGAGATCTTTAATACGGTGCAAAAAAAAGTTTTAAAAATTATGCACAAAAGTAATTAATTTTTTTATTTAAAAAGAGGTAAGGGAGAGAACATGGGACTACCATTGTGTAACGAAGATAGTATTAAAAACGCAGTTTTTATATATATTATATTATATAATACACCTATACTTCCTTTCTCTTTCTTTCTATATATATTATATAATAATACACCCGCACCACTACTTCCTTTCTCAGCATTACTGTGAGAGTTGTGGAGCATCTTTATGATGCAAAGCGTTCATTTTTTTGAAAAGAGACTTTACATTATTTTTATATTATATAAACTGCTTTATTATGTAACCAACCGAATTATCTTAGTGTAAAAAAAAAATGGCTGAAATTGGTGGTGGGGGTGTCATCTATCGCACCTCCGCCCATACCAGCTTAATTTACAGCCTCCCGAATATACTCTTATGTTGTGTTCGGTTTGGTAAAGTTGTATGTGCAGCATCCACTGAAAGCACCAATAGGCCCAGTCCCATATCACCTCTCTCTCTCTCTCTCTCTCTCTCTCTCTCTCTCTCTCTCTCTCTCTCTCTCTCTCTCTCTCTCTATGTGTTTCTTTCTGGCTGCTTTTTTGAAACGGATTCCAGTTCACACCACTGCAGTTTACTTTATGATGTAAAGTGTTCATTTTTTTGAAAAGAGACTTTACATTATTTTTATATTATATATAAACTGTTTTATTATGTGACCAACCGAATTATCTTAGCGTAAAAAAAATGGCTGAAATTGGTGGTGGGGGTGTCATCCATCGCACCTCCGCCTATACAAGCTTTACAGCCGCCCGAATATACTCTTATGGTGTGTTTGGTTTGGTAAAGTAGTGTGTGCAGTATCCACCGAAAGCACCAACAGGTCCAATCCCATATCACCTCTCTCTCTCTCTCTCTGTTTCTTTCTGGCTACTTTTTTGAAACGGATTCCAGTTCACACCACTAAAGTTTACTTTATGATGCAAAGTGTTCATTTTTTTGAAAAGAGACTTTACATTATTTTTATATTATATGAACTATTTTATTATGTGACCAACCGAATTATCTTAGCTTAAAAAAAAAAAGGCTGAAATTGGTGGTGGGGGTGTCATCTATCGCACCTCTGCCCATACAAGCTGTACAGCCGCCCGAATATACTCTTATGCTGTATTTGGTTTGGTAAAGTAGTGTGTGCAGTATCCACCGAAAGCACCAACAGGTCCAGTCCCATATCACCTTTCTCTCTCTCTCTCTCTGGCTACTTTTTTGAAACGGATTCCAGTTCACACCACTAAAATTTACTTTATGATGCAAAGCATTCATTTTTTTGAAAAGAGACTTTACATTATTTTTATATTGTGTAAACTGTTTTGTTATGTGACCAACCAAATTATCTTAGCGTAAAAAAAATGGCGGAAATTGGTGGTGGGGGTGTCATCTATCACACCTCCGCCCATACCAACTTTACAACCGCCCGAATATACTCTTATGTTGTGTTTGGTTTGGTAAAATAGTGTGTGCAGTATCCACCGAAAGCACCAACAGATCCAGTCCCATATCACCTTTCTCTCTCTCTCTCTCTCTCTCTCTCTCTCTCTCTCTCTCTCTCTCTCTCTCTCTCTCTCTCTCTCTTTGTTTTCTTTCTGGCTGCTTTTTTGAAACGGATTCCAGTTCACACCAATGAAGTTTACTTTATGATGCAAAGCGTTCATTTTTTTGAAAAGAGACTTTACATTATTTTTATATTATATAAACTGTTTTATTATGTGACTAACCGAATTATCTTAACGTAAAAAAAAAAAGGCTGAAATTGGTGGTGGGGGTGTCATCTATCGCACCTCCGCCCATACCAGTTTTATAGCCGCCCGAATATACTCTTATGCTGTGTTTGGTTTGGTACTTGAAATTTTTTTTAAAAAATAGTAGGGATAATAAGTGAAGAGAGATGGAGAGAGAAATATTGAAAGTAGAAAAAATCTAGGAGGAATTTTTTGAAAAATGCTTTTTGAAAAAGGAAGAGAACAAGGCATTAAGAACTCAAAAAATAAGATTCATATTGATAAAAATATGGTAAGTAAATTATTTTTAAATTTAAAAATTATAAGTAATTTCGTAAAAAAGTACTTAACTTTGTAGATGGAGGGAGTACCCGTTCCAATTTCTTTGGAAAAATACTTTTTGAAAAGAAGGTAATTTCAAACTCAAAAATTATGTGTTTACTTAAATAATTTTTCTACCAATATGGATCTTGTTTGATAGATTTCATTGAGATCTTTTAAACGGTGTAAAAAAAATTGAAAAATTATTTTTCGTTTTTATTATATTTGAGGTTGAAATTATATTCTTTTGAAAAATAAGGTTTAAAAAGAAAGCGGAACGGCTGTAACTCACTGCTCAAATTAACCTGCTAAACAAGTCACTTCGTCACGTATAAAATAATTAATACTAGAAGCAATACCAAAATCTTTCTCCCGAAGGATTGCTATTTTGGTTTTCTTTCAGCCAAGATAATCATCTCAAACACAGTTTCTGTTTTCCAAACTCTTGAGTATCAATGGAGGAAAGGAAAAAATAAGAGCCATCTGGCCATTCGTCTGAGTGTTTGCTGGTAGTACACACTCTGAAAGGTAATTTTTTCTGCGTTTATACAGATTTTCTTTTGTTCAGAAATGTGAATTTATTCCCTTCTTTGTAATGTTAGTTCTTTTTGGGAGATATATATTAACTTCACTTGAGGAAATTCATTTACCTGGGAGCTTTGAGTGAGCTTGCTTGTCTTCAGTAGTTATGCAGGTATATAGCATCACAAATACTATAAATGTTAGTTATTTTTCTCTAAGTCCGTAGAAGTAGCCTGGTTTTGTGCCGATCTTCTGATTTGCCTTTTGGTGTGCTTCTGGCCCTCTGGGGGTGCTTCCGTTTGCGTTCACGGGCGGGCTGTACATGAAAAAATTCCCGACAAGTTTAAGAACGTATCATAAAAAAAATTTGGGCCAATCGAGCTTGGAAATTGGAATGGCAAGGAGCTAGGTCAGATAGCACAAGGTGTGATGCAGAGGTAGAAGGGCTGAGGGTGGTGAATTAGTGACCATATTGATTTCAATTGTAACATTGAACTCAGGATTTACCATACTTAATTTCTTTCAGAAAATCTAGTATTATTTCCTCTTCTTCGACCTCATGGATGGTATGTCTTTTAACCTCATGGATGAATTTCTGAACTTGCTTTCTCCTCTACCATGGCCTCGTCCACTACATCATCCACCTCGACCTATTTGACTTCGCTCTTGCCTTCTTTTTTCTTGAAGGAAGGAAAGTTTTGTTTGTAGCATTTGCTCCAACCACTCGTTCTTCATGGGCTAGCAACAACCCCAGTGTGTCAACTGCCAATGTGTCTAAATCTTTAAACTCTTCGATGGCTGCAACAACATAGTTGAACTTTTTGTCCAAGGAACGGAGAATTTTTTCTATCTTGCGGTAATCCTTCAAATTGTTGCCATATCTTTGCAAATTATTCACAATAGTCAAGATTCTTGTGCAATAATCCGAAACTAATTCTGATTCCTTCATTTATTAAATCAAGCTTGAAATTCACCTCTAAAAGTTTGGAGGCAGACTTTCTTCACCTTCTCAACTCCACCATGAGAAGTTTGGAGGATCACCCATGCTTCCCTAGAGGTGGTTGCTTCAGCAATCTTTTGCAACAAAGTGTCATCCAGAATTGGTGGATAAGTGAAAGAGCCCTCTGATTCTTCTTCTTCATCGCCGCCAAGGCATCATTTTGGGCTTGAGTCAAAGCAACTACATCTTCTGGTTGTGTGAACCTGTATTAACAAGCTCACACAAGTCTTGCGATCCAAGAATCACCTTCATGCCGACACACCAATTTTCATAATTGTCATTGGTGATCCGGGGTATTTGAAATGGAATCATTCATTAGCCTCTCTCTCTCTCTCTCTCTCTCTCTCTCTCTCTCTCTCTCTCTCTCTCTCTCTCTCTCTCTCTCTCTCTCTCTCTCTCTCTCACCACTTTAATGGCAAAAAGAGCACACACACAATCTCACAATTTGAAAAAAAAAGAAAAGAAAAGAAAGAAGATAATATGAGAGAAAACCTTATGCTTTGTTTGGATTGCTTTTTGAAAAAAAAATTCTCGATCAACTCAAAAAACACTCATAAGACAAAGTAACATATTACAGACTATCTTAGAAGGAGTGTTGCTTCGTTTGCTCCGATATAAGGAATAACGCCCCAAGCGTAGGGCTTAATACGTCATTTGAAGCATAATAATCCGAAAGACCGGGATCGTACCCACGGGAATAATTATACGGCTTTGCTCGGATTTGTAGAAGTAAGCAAGGATTTCGGCTATTAGGTAGCCAACCGAGTTTTACTTTGAACGGTGGAA
This sequence comes from Rhododendron simsii, assembly GCA_014282245.1. NCBI lineage: Eukaryota > Viridiplantae > Streptophyta > Magnoliopsida > Ericales > Ericaceae > Rhododendron > Rhododendron simsii. Next base: position 24,572,320 of record CM024963.1, read on the forward strand.
ATTTAAAAGGCTAAATTGAAAACGAATAAACTAGGAAAAAGATAGGCTAGGTCTAGGAATCACTAGTCCTCATGACTCGGGCTGAATCACATTTCTCATCAATTCACGCGGTTCAAGATACGCAATTGTAGGTACCCAAACCGGGAAATAGAGATGGTTTGAAAATCAAGCTAGCTCTAGAACTCATTTGGTAAACACCTCAAGCGACAGAGCTCTAAGCATCATGTGTGGTGAGTAGGCGATGCTCCCACCTACACATGATCAAAGAGGTTAACACCTCGGCAATTTACCAAACGAATCCGAACCCCACATCAATTTTCAAATCCAAAGATTAAAACTTTATTGGTGAAAATGTAATTTTTGCCCAAGCCATGGGATGCTAATCATCCCATGACCTAACCCTTGAAACTACTCACACATATCTATGAAGATAAGAGCAAGCAAAAATCTACTTAGCATAATTGAAAAGACAAGACTAGAAATAAATTGGATCAAACGATAGATCGGGAACTAAGCAACAACTTTAATTAAGGTAACAATATCAAAAGACAACTAATAAAGGCAGGAAATTAAGAAATAAGTGCTGAAAATGAAGAACAAAGCAAGAACAATTCAAATTGCAAAGAAATCTATTCCTAGATCTAAAATTATGGGTACATTTCTGTCCAAATCGTGCAAAGGTGACATAACAGGATATTTATACTGCCTCTGTTTCGCGCACGGAATATCCCAAAAGATGCTCTGAAGATGCTCCGCTAAGCCCTTCGGTACCAATTGCCAAGCCTTACACGACTGAGATAAGCTCTCAATACCGATTGGATTAAAAACCTTCGATCAATACCGAACCGGTTAGGGCCAACGTTAAGCAGCTCGGTACCGATTGGAGCAAATCCCTTCGATCGATGGCGAGCTCTTATCAGTTCTGAATCTTGTTTTCTCGCCTGTCTTGGCCACAGCTTGAGTTGTCTTGGCCACAGCTTGGCCATGCCTTGGCCTTGCCTTCTTTTCTGCTTCTGCCTTGGCTGGGAAGTTTCTGCCCGGGCTGTTCCTTTTGTTTTGGCCCTGCCTTGGCTGCGCCTTGGTCATCGGGCCATTCACAAACCATGACACGCTTTGGGCCTTTAAAGCTTCTTATTAGGCGATTCACCTACAAAATGGCCCAAACAAACTCTACGAGCAAACATAATCAAAAATAACTAATTAACAATTAATTTGAACAAAACCTAGACACTAGCGCACCCTTTCATTACATTTCCGGGTGCTTATCAAGTGTCACACCCTCGATTTTCAAAATGAATTAATAATCCTTTTCGAAACTAAGATCATCACATTACATAGATAATATCCAAAGAGAGTTCCCAACAGTTTATCTTACAATCCAACTCTAAAGTTAATAGAAATTACATCATTGGCACTCCGGCCCCAAATTACTTAAATACAATACGAATAGGTTTAGTAATTACAAACATTTCAGTCAAAAGAGGTTAAGAAAGTTGAATTACAAATACATCTTTGTCAAAAGAAAATCATTACAAATATGACTAAGTAACTCTCGGAGTTAGCTTCTAAAACATGAATCTTCAATCCAAGCATACAGTGCATGCGAGCTATTGCCCAATGTTCGAACCTGAAAATGATGAATAGGTTGAGCTACACTAACTCAGTAGGAAAATCTCTATGAAATCTATATGTGGATGAGATGATAAGCATGGACACAGTGAATCATGCCCAATGGAAAATCATACTCCCTCCTTATTAATAGTCCAGTATTTCATTTTGGGCTGTACCTTAATAAGTGCCCGTTTTATAAAGTTAGTGGGTAAAAGTTGGTGCGTTGTCTATTTTGTCCCTAAAAGTAGATTCCATTTTGAAAAATTAGTGAATAAAAGTGTAATGATGATGGATAAGTAGGGAAAGTGGAGGAAAAAGTTGATGTGAAAGGTATAATGATGATGTCTTTTTAATAAGTTGGAATTACGAAGTAGGACATTTAAAAAGGGATGGAGGGAGTATAATAAGAAGTGAGTTAACAACCATTTACTATCATTAGGGTACGAGGAAATTAGCACACAAGTATAAATCCAGGCACAACACGTACCAACACCATTTACTTAAAGTATAGGACTCTCACACACACCTCCCACTATATTTTCACCCCTTGCATTACAGTAAACTCCACCCCTTACAATTCTGTATTTCCACTCCTTGCGTTACAGTAATCTTATCCCCATTTGGGCTTCTGTATTTACCCCCCTTGCGTTACAGTAAACCCCACACTTACACGTCTCAACAACTACCACAATATGCATTACTACAAATCCCACTCATACACTTCTCAACCACCACCACAATATCATCAAAATCGACACCAAGACCATTCATTTATTTCACTCATCTCAACATATACCAACACATCAACAAACGACTCATGGATCACCACATTCAATGAGAAAAATGCAACTTTCAAAATAAATATGAACCTCAAGCCCAGAGGTGTTCCACCCAATCCGCATATAACAATCACACACAAAATCACCACATAATATGTAGAGGAAGAAAGAAATTCCTACCCAAGTGGGTTTTGTGCAAAACCCTATGTATACCTAGTGCTACAAGCTGGAATCTACCGAGAACAAGCTCCTCCCAAACTTTGCTAAAAGATCTAGAGTAGATATAACCCCAAAACAAGATAAACAAGCATGGATCAACAAGTAATTGAGAGAGAGAGAGAGAGAGAGAGAGAAAATGTGATTGAGAGTCAAGGAGTGAGAACAAGAACACAAAACTTAACCCTTGTTCACCAAATGCGAGAATCAAGTGTGTTTGAGGTAGAAAGCACTTGGATCTTGAAGAATTAAGGTAGAAATAAAAGGATTTGAGTGAGATTGGAGTGGGGTAGGTGAGAGGGGGTGTTTCTAGGTAAATTTCGTGGGTTTGCGTGTGAAAAATGGTAAAAAGGTGTATTTATAGTAGTATGAATCGTGTGCTGAAAATTCAGAATTTTTGCAGGGTGTACCGGTACTGGGAAATGACTATACCGGTACAGGTCACAAATGTGCTGAATGGAAAGTCACTGGTCAACATGTACCAGTACTGGAAAATGACTGTACCGGTACAAGACCGAAATTTTCTGAATTTTGCCAACATTCATCGAATCAAATCCATTCGCTACCAACACCTCCAAACATTATTACGACATCAAAACTCGTAGTTCAACTATTCTCCGAATGTCCGGTACACAACGGTAGGCATACCCGTACAACCACATTAATAAACACATACTCCCTCCGTTCCAAATTGAGAGTCCCTTATTCCATTTTGGGATGTTCCAAAATGATTGTCCCTTTCCAAAAATAGAAGTGAAAACTTGATAAAATTCCAAAAGTGTCCCTTTTATTTGAATACAAAATGTGCAAAATAGGTAAAGTATAGGGGTAATGATGGAAAATAGGTGTAATAATTACATGTTCCCTAAAAATGTTGGAATTCCAAAGATGGACTCTCATCTAGGAACGGAGGGAGTAACTTAATCAAGATGCGATCTTCTACATATTAAACGATCAAAGAAAATAGAAAAATTTTATGGGTCCTTACAAGGAGAAAATTTGTATTTCCTATGTAAGGACCCATAACGTAATCAATCCACTTTCATCTTCTACTATCGTCTTAAGATTGTTGGTGCAAAATTCGTCAAAGTTGATGAAAGAGGATAAACAGAGATGCTTCAAGTCACGTTACTATGTCGCTTTCCTTAAGACAATATTCTACCCCACCAAAATTCAAGAGAATCTAGTGTACACCTAGTTACAATGAAGCCGCCTCCAAGATAAAATGAAGCCCAGTCTCAAACTGTTGTCTAACTGCGTTATGCACTAATGAAGAGAGACCCGAATACCTTCGGATTTTGCAAGCCCGTCAAGTATAATGTAGGAGATAATTCTACAGAGAAACTACAATCAGAATGGATCTGATTATCTCCATCTCAAATTGGTATAACCCATTGCCTTTTATAGGCATATATTATAACCATTGGCCAAAGATTACACCTCTTTGATTAAATTCAATAGTCATGTCTATATTATAACCATTGGCCAAAGATTACACCTCTTTGATTAAATTCAATAGTCATGTCTATTTATTACAACCATGTCTATTCATTTCACCCCAATAGTCACACCTTTTGGTCTAGTCATATTTATTCATTTACCTTGGACCTCTTGTACTTAATTCCAATGTTCATGTCTATTCATTTAAGCTGAATAGACAAGCGTCTTGAATTAAAACTGTTCACCAATAATTACATTTAATATCCATTAAATATTTTGGAAATGTTCCGACACCCACTAGTAAATCTTCTGCTGTTTTGGCTTGGCCAATTTCATAATGATCACTATAAGATTTAGTTGAATTTCCTTGAATGCACTTGACTCTTTAATTTAGCTCCCTGTCATATAATTGCTCCGCAAAGTCTTGAAACGAGGAAAACGAGTATCGTACTCGACGTAATACTCTAAATGGGGGTAACAAACGACAATTATAAGCTGTGACGTATTATAATAGGGTTTTATCAAGAGCAGAGGTTAAGGCAAATCCAGATATAGAACCCACAAAGGTTGAGACAGAGGCAGCCTAACACTCTTTTTTTATAAATGCACTACGTTTTTTATCTTTTAGTGAAATTTGTATATGTACCTTTTTCACTAAAAAGATAAGGGATTATTCTAACATCCGCCCAAAAGAGTAGGATAATAGGTAAAAGGCAAATGTTAATTGATGCCCCTGGGGCACAAGTTATAGTGCATTAATTGTTATAAGAAGGCAAATGTTAATTGATGCCCCTGGGGCACAAGTTATAGTGCATTAATTGTTATAAGAATAGCAAACAACCTTTTATTTCCAAGGTTAGTTAATACTGTAGATTCGGTAAACGAGGGGTCTCAACTATTAGTACTAATTGTAATAGCACCAAATATTTATTATGCGAAATCTACCCTTATTTTTTATTAGTTGTTTTTTGGTTTTAAAAATTAAAGTCAATGTTTATGTTAGCTTTATTACTTTGTATGAGATATAATAATATATTTATCATGTCAAATCCCTGAGTTTTTGGTACCTTTTTTGGTATTTTTGTTGGGTTTGTTTTGAATTTTTATTACTTTCATTTTTTTTTTTTTTGACTAATCATCCGTTTCAACAAGAGAAGTCTGAAAAATAAAAGGTTATTAAAAATAAAAAAAAGTTCAGTGAAGATGAACAAAATACTAGCATCTGATAGTTTTGTTTATGTATCGTCTTACATTAACTTTTATCTATATTTTTATACTTTATTTTATTCCACGTCGAGACGAATGATTAATCGCACAAATTAAGATAAAAAAAACTAAATAATTTTTTTTTATAAATTAAATTACTGAAAAAATACCTATTCAAAATTTTAGGAAGAATGACAAAGAACAAGAGGCTAGGATATTAATAGACAGCCAATTGTGAGAAAGATTTTTTTTTTATGAGGTTTAATTGTTGACTTCATTAAGTTTTAGTAAGGTTGAGGAGGAGGATAGGGGTAGTTCTCATCCCATTCTTTGTGACTAGAGTTTTTATTCTTTCCTATTTATGTATCGTTTTTTTATCTTAAAATAATGTAAGAATGTAAATTTCGTTTGAGTAGAGGACACTATTGGATAATATCAAATGGTCAATTAATTACATCTGAGTAGAGGGTACTATTGGAAAATATTATGTTCCATCGCCGATGCAATTCATGTTGTTTAGCTCCCCTAAACTAATGGTTGTTGTTGATTACAAAACAATTAATGTGGGCTATTGTAAATATAAAATTGCTGCATTTATTAGGGGTTAAACTAATGCCCCTGGGGCACTTATTAGAGGGACCGTAGGTAAAAAATGCATTGATATTCGAGAATGGTGTATTGATATTTGTGAAAGTGTATTAATATCCTTGAGATATGCATTAATATCCAAACTTGTTTGGAATTATGTGTATATTAACAGTGGACGGAGGTTAGCAAAACCGAAAGATAAGAAGTGGGGTGCATGTTTCAAAATGGAGTGTGAAAGTCATTCCCCTTGTAATATTTTTGACAAATGGTAGTCACAATCATTGTTTATCTCGAGTACCTTTTTTATCATCTATGTCGTTCACAATGGCAGTGTTAACATCATTTGCATTAGTACTTCTTGACAGTCAAAATTAGACTCAAAATGTTTGCACAAGGAAAACAAACAAAGTTGACTCAAATGCGTTATACCTTGTACTTTTATTAATTTACTCAACCAATTAGTGTGATGATAATCATTTCAATTTCCATTCACAAGAAGTTCATGCGAATTGCAGTTTAAAGCTTAGCTGTGATGGAGGGTGATGAGGGAGGCAGTTTATCTGTGAAAAATGAGTCATGGATTGGAGCTCGTCAAGCAACATCAGAGCCTCTGAAGTCAAATCCAGAGCTGTCCGAAGGAAAGGCCCCCGTATCTTCTCATCCAAGAGAAAAGGGTATCTCATCTTTCCAGGTACCACACATACTAATTTACCATGCAGCACCTCGCATGATACAAAAAGCTGAGGTTTTGCTAAGGAAGAAGGACTTGCTCCATCTTGTCTTATCATACAATATCAAAGATTCTACTAAATATTATGGGGACCTTATTAGTCAACAGAAAAACTATTTCTCCAAAATGAACCCACTCATCAGAGAATTGCAGGCTTTGGAATCAAAATCCTTTGATGAATTTGGTAGGCTGGTCAGTAAGGGAAATAATATAGAGGAATTAGATAGTTTGATGAAAGAGATTGAGCACAATCTTCAGGCAACTGAAATAATATTGGCCAAGTTTGATTTTGATCTAGTACCTCAAGGATATTTTACACGTTCACATGAGAGGCAGAGGTGGTTTGGGCTAACTCATAAGACCAGTGCTGCATGTGAAGCCCCAGACGACATGTTGACTTTGGCCATCAATTCTGCTATTAGGCAGGTTTTGGCGTACATTGAGGCGGAAAGTTTTAAAAAAATTGGGATTTCAGGGAGGGGAGGGGAGGAAGTAGCCAAAGCAGTCATGGATATAGCAAGGATGAGACAGAATTGCAGTGTTGTCCTCCGCATCTCTGTCTCTGGACATGACCGCGACAAAGAGGTAAGGCAAAAAATCGCGGAGCAGATTCATGTACTCCAACAGAGTGATCACATCTTCAGTTTACCACTAGATCAGTTACTACCTTACAACTTCTTCCTGCTTGTGGACTGCATCGATGGACAGATGGATCTACATGACTTAAGACTCCCTGATCATGGAGTCATAGTACTTACAACTCGATCTCAAGAAGTTTATAAGATCATGGATGTGGATCTGGAGGTCAGAATGGAGGGCCATCTGCTACCGTGGGACCTATTCTGTAAGAATGTGGGGCAATCACTTGTTGATTCTTCTTCAGCTCTCCAACAAATGGCCATCCAATTAGTAAAAGAGTGCCATTGCCACCTACTTGCCGTCGTTCTTCTTGCTAGAGCCTTGAAGGACGTGACTGATATCAGTGTTTGGCAACTTGCACTCCAGAAATTATCATCACACTCATCTGCGATGGAAGAAGGATCGACCCTAGTCATGAAACATGTGTTGGAACTCGTCTGGGATCAGAAGGATCTAACGACAAAATATTGCATTCAGTACTGCACAAGTAGATGGAAACAAAGAAAGGTTTCAGATTCACCAGTATCAGAATGGATCTCAAGTTACTTAGTCGAAACAGAAGCAGAAGGGAGAGGCATTTTTGAGGATCTTATCAGTTCCTTCTTGCTAGAGTATGCTAGCGACCGTGTTTTTATGCGGAAAGAAACTAAAGTTGTGCTGAATGAGTATTTCACATCCTATCTGCCTAGTCTTTCTGTAAGGCGAGGGGGGTTTGGATTGACCAAGACACCAACCATTGAAAAGTATACCAAGGAGATTGAGTTGCACGACAATGAATTGTCTGAGCTACCAGAGAACCCTAAGGGGCCGGCTCTCAGAAAACTATGGTTGCAAAACAACTACAATCTGATAGAAGTACCTGAATTGTTCTTTGAAGACATGCCTCTCCTAGTCTATTTAGATCTATCCCATACCAGCATAAAGACATTGCCTCCTTCTATTTCCAGATTGGTTTCACTTCAGACGTTCTATTTGAGAGGTTGTGACCTTCTCAATGAGCTGCCACCCCATATTGGAGCACTCCGGAAACTTGAGGTCTTTGATCTTGAAGGAACTGAAATTATGTATTTGCCCAAGGAAATCGGTTATTTAATCAGTTTGAGACGATTTAAGGTATCTCTTTGTGGACATTCAGACTACTATGGAAAAACAAAGAAGACAGGCATTGCAATCCCGACAGAGGTGTTATCAATATTCACTCAATTGGAAGAACTAAGCATTGATGTGAGTCCAGATGGTGAATGGTGGGATGATGACATAAATCCATATAGTGAATGGTGGGATGCTGATTTGAAGGCAATACTAAATGCACTGGGTAGTTCAAACAAGCTGAGAATCCTCAAGTTATATCTTCCATCGGTTGAATTTTTGCAGCAACTTATATTTGAGAGCAAAAGACTCGCATTTCCAAATTCATATAATTTTAGATTAATTGTTGGTCGTCATCAACAACGCATCATTTATCGTCTGCCGAATGGAATTGAGAAGAGATTCAATATATGGGAGGAGGCATATAAGAAATGCCTTCAGTACATAAATGGTGAAGGCATGCGTCGTGGTATTACTGTGGCACTCAATTATACTTCTATGCTTTTCCTGGACCGGCATTGGACTGTCAAGGTCTTGTCTGAATTTGGGCATGGAAATATGGTTTTCCTTGAATGTTGCTTGCTTGTGGAATGTAATGAACTTCAAACCATAGTTGATGGACACTATGAATGTCCATCCGGTGGTGACAATAAACCTATACTTCAGTACCTACGCCACTTGAGTATTCACTACATGAAGAAATTAGAGAGCATTTGGCGAGGCTCAAAGCCTACTTATTCGCTATTCCATCTAACGTCCTTGACCTTGCACACTTGCCCCAATTTGACCACCATTTTCACGCCAGATATGCTTGTTAACCTCTTTTGGTTGCAAGAGCTTATAGTGGAAGACTGTCCCAAAATTCACAGTATAGTGACTCAAGAAGATGCCAACATGCAATCTGGTCGTTTTTTGAAACCCTTGAGGAAGATAGCACTCCTTGACCTACCTCATTTGGTTACCATTTCAAGCCCTCTATGCCTTGGTGAGAAAGTGGACAGTCTTTTCATTTATAATTGCCCAATGCTCGAAAGTTTGTATACCACGGAAAGATTTCCAGAATACTGCAAGATCGTAGGAGAGAAGGAATGGTGGGACTCATTAAGGTGGCATAATTCTGAATGGAGCAGAATGACTCAGCCAGCTTTTGAGGAACTTAGAACAGATGAAGATTTCATAGATCAATTGGCAAAAGACGTATACTCACCGATGGACTATGCTAAGCCAAGTAATCTTATCTTTTCACCCACTTGAGAGATATCTTGGATTTCTACTTGTCTTCTCATTCTCAAACATATTGCATTCTGATCACTTTTAGAGATCTGAATACGCATATTGCACGTTCACACATAATTTCTCATTCCTGAATTCCTGTATGGACGATTAAGCTAGGCAACTGGTCCGACCTGACCCTGATCCGATCAGGGCGTGCTACCTTTCCAATTTTTGGTTGGATTGGGCAGAAAATTAAAAGAACTTGATCGGGGTGGAGTGGGGTTTGGGATGATAATATCCCGACCCGATAAGCGCTCCGAAGATTTTTTTAAATTAAATTAAATTTCTACCCTTGTAATTTTATTTTTATTACCAAAATACTACCTCATATATTAACTATTTTGCCAATTTTAATTTTAGGATAAATAATTTGACACCATTCGGGCCGTGTGGTATTCTTAAAATTAAGTAATGTTTTCTCAAAAACTTTGTACTTATAGAAGCTTGCCGGCTCAACATCCTTTTGAATTATGAAGCACCCGACCAACTTCGAGAGTTCTTGGAAAAAATAATGCTATTTGTCCTTAAAAAAATTTATACTGTAATACTATATTACTTTTTAAACCGGATTGGGATGCCCAAGATTGCATGCAGTTATAATTATAATTGACCATATCTTAGTACTAAACTTGAATAGGTTAATTGACACCATACATAATAAACTTGTAGGTAGTTTTCTAACAATTGGTATTGGTAACATTAACATCACCTTCAGTTATAGTTTTAACTTAATGTTCGCCCACTCTACTTTGAATTTCTGCGTCCTTCCCTGTAACGATGTACTTGATATCCGCAGCATAATTGTCCCTCTAATCAGATTTTATTCTCACTAGGCCAATTAACTATTCCAAACTGTTTACTGATACATCTAGGTTCACCATGAATCAGAAAGACAGCACACGACTGATGTATCTTCTGAGATTACTTTTTCTTTCTTTCTTTGCTAAATACTATTCCAATACCCCAAGAGGTTGTTGGCCCAACGGCATCAGGTGTGCACTTAGGTGTCAAGAGGAAGGATGTCAAGAGTTCTACTCCAATTCCAATGCGTTAATCTAATTATTCTGACAATACTTACTTTTGCTAATCAAAAAATATAACTTCCTAATTCCAATGCATAATTTGCTATTTTTTCCATTTGTTTGACAGATTCTAGGGGAGCCTTTCCAAGATCATAAGCCGAGGAACTGTTGCTGCTGGCCTATTGCTGAATACTATATCAGTAAATCTTCAAGCAGAAATCGTCATTAATTAAGTTTTGGACTAGTTGCTGTTTTCCAAAGTGTCTTTGCACTCATTGGGATGTAATAATGCTTATAAGTTTTATCTGCTGTACTTAAAAAACTGATATCAGACATAGCACCCTTGTCATTGGGTCCTTGTGGATGTGTCTGTGGTGATTATTATGTTGAGTGCTGTTTGTGTTCTTGTTGTTGACTTCTGGTTCTCTTACCATTTTCAATTCTATGTTCTGTTTAATTTACTTCCGAGAGTAATAGAACTCCCTCCGTCCCTTTTTAAATGTTCACTATGGTTCTGCATGCCATTTTTTATTGCCTATATCTCTCAATGTATATTACTAAAAATATGCAATATAGATCCTATTTGATAGATCTCAATTATTTTTATAAGACAATGATTTAAAAACATAAAACATAATATAGGTCAAGAGATATAAACTATTGAAAATGGCACGCAAAATTGTAGTCAACACTTAAAAAGGAACAAAGAGAGCACTATTCTAATGCTTCTCACACGAGTTTGTAAGTGGCGCTTCATGATGTGAGAAATAGATGAGGAGATTAGTGGAGGCCATAGTGGACAACGACGAATATTGCAGTCGTTTCTGTCGTCTCTTGATGCGGGAGATTCTATATCCTCGATCTGGCCATAGTCGATTTATGGAATTTATAATAATGGACGTTTTAATGGGCCTAAATTGCGCGCCTCGCGTACGGGAGAGCCTGTCTAGTTCTTCTATCAAGGACCTTGCAAGGTTTGACAGATAATTTGCATGTGGGAAATGGCACTTCACGAATTAACATCACCTTCCTCCTCCTCCGCCATGGTTCATGTTTTAAATTTTGTTTGGGATCAGATGGACATGAGAAGTAAATAGTGCATAGTCCAGTTTATTCTTGCACGGGAAAATCTATTCGTCACTTCTCTATTGTTGGATTAGTTATAGACCGGCCAAGTGGAAACATTCGAACAAGGTAACAGCTTTCTTGATGATCTTATCAAGTCGTCCTTAATCGGTAGAGGATGATGGCTTCTGAACTCGTGGCACTTTGCAATCTGAAGGTGTTTGATCTTGAAGGTACTGATATTATGCATCTCTCCAGTGAAATCAAAGACCTAACCAGCTTGAGGTGCTTTCGGGTTTTCCTTATGTGCCCGCGCAAATCACAACTGTAATGTAACTAAGCAGAAAATTCTGAAAACTATAACCAAATTGAGCCTTGTCTAAAGCATTCGTTTACCATACTCTGGTTCACCGGCTAATCTCTCTCGGAGACCAAATTGACGAACATTAATCTATCTCCTCTATTTCGAGGTTGGGATGGATTCTCCAAGGATTTAGTACCCCATTTGCTACCACCGGGGTGGTAGTTCAAGTGGCTGAGGCAGCGGGTGTTAAAACCTTCCCTCTCCCAACGGTCCTAAGTTCAAGTCAACTTCAGACCAAATGGTTGGGTTGTGGGGCCTCATGTCCACTTGTAGTTTCGTGGGTTCTGGTCACGGTTCCTGAGACGTGATGATCATGGACAAATATTTCCTCCCTGACCGGGTCATCAATAGCTCAAATCTAGACACTCTACTATTCCAAGGCAGATGGGTGTCAATTACAATGGTTGCCCTAGCCCACTTTTTTGGTTAAGCAAGTACCCACTTGCTCCTTCTTAGCAGCCTCCTTATGATCACACTTGATTAACGAGTTTTATTTTTATTTTATTTTTTGTGCATGTTTATGATTCTGAACTTGTCATTGCTGCCATTTTTCTGCTGGGTGACAGCTTATGACAGACAACTTCACAAAGGCCCTTGCGGTTGTCTAGTTCAAGATTGGATAGTTCAATGGAGTACCGGAGCTTAAGCTGAACTTCACTGCGCTTCACTTCTGATGGCTGTAAACATCAAGAAATCCTCACCCACAAGGCTCTAAACTTTTCCTTTCCAAGTCACCGTAACCAGCCTCTCCACAAAGAAGTTGGGGGCAGTCGCGTTGTATATTGAGTTTGACAATGACTTTTTCAGCTGTAAAATGCCTCCGAATAAATTGGGATGCAATGCTTTGATCTTATCTGCTTTTATTTTTCGGAATTGGATCTTTTTTACTTCACTATCAAGTTCATATCATCATCCTTTGGCATGGAACTGAAATTGAATGTACTGCTGATGGACCTTTCATCAAAGTGAGTAGTATTAGCTTTTATTGCATGTGAATTTGAACTCTAAGTGGTTCATTTGTTTGAATACAGTAATATCAGCCATAAAAAAAAAAAAAAAAAATCATGGTCAATAAGCAAATTGCATTCAATTGGCTGAATTTCTGATGGTTTTCACCTGGAACAAGCCCTTGCTCAATGTGTGTTGTGACTTAAGAGAAAAGTGAAGATTCGATGCAATGATATAGCACAATTTCTGGCATTATACCGGATAAAACTTCCAGAAATACAATCATCCAAGTTCTCTTGTTTTGAATGGTAATATGCCAATCTATACAATAGCTTTTATCCTCTTGTATTGCGGTCAAATAATGGTTGCATATAAGAATAATAACCCGGGAGAAAAATTATATAAATACTTATTGAACGAAAATGATGTGATTCCCCTTGGAAAATAATTCTTACAGACATTTGTCTCATATCCCAATCTTCTTGGATGTGTAATCAAAAACCACCTGCAAAAGGCTTCTAGAACCTTCCTCTTCTGGAAGCTTGAGAAGGCGTGCAAGCCTCATGAATCCTGCATGTTGCCTGGAAAAGGAATCATCTTTCATATCTGGCTTTGTCTCTCGTTTCAAATGATGCTTTGGACATGATAACGCCCACTGCATTGCCCATATGGCCAGGGGCCGCATGTAGCAGAGAGATCTGTATTGGTCCTCCGCATTCCAACCCTCCGGAGTTTGAAAAGAGTATCTGTAAATGAACAAGAATTCATATTTAGAACTAGCATTAGGGGCGGATTAAAAAACAAAATGTGTTTCATCATTGGCTTTAACTACTAATTGCAAACGAAGAGATTTCGGTCAAGTCACTTCTAGTCTAAATGAGTTTGTTACCGGCTACCCACTTTGAGTGATTTGATGATCAAGACCAAGAATAGGCAACACACATCCAATTGTTTCCACTATCTGAATTCTTCCCTGACAGACAAATGCCAATCTAACCCTTGTTAGTATCATAGTAATCAGATTTCCAGATTGAGCTTTTGAAAAGCTGATTCTAAACGCAAGAGGTGATTGAATATCGGAGTGATCTGTTGCAATAAATCTTCAAGAATCCCTCTTATTTTTCCTTTTCCCAGCAGTTGTTCATCTATCTCAGAAGTGGATCACTTCAAGGTAGAATTGGGTGGCATGCCCCAACTTCCACCAAGTTTAGGTTTGGAAAAGCAGCGTGAGATTATGTTTGGAAAGTATCCAAATAAGCATTGATCATGGCACAGATATTCATGAAAGGATGAAGGGTTGCCAGTGAATCAATGCCTCGAGGAAAATTGGCAGAAGGGTATAGAAACATGGAACAAAATTCAACTATACTAAAACACAGAATTATTAGATGTCAAAAAAAGAGCAATACTAACGCAGAGCAGAAGATTTATCCAAGAAAGGTTGAGCAATGAAAAATTATATATTGTCAAATAAATCACCACCAAGAAGCAAAAATACAAACCATGACCAGCTAAAATATAAGAAAACAGCACTAACCCCAGTCCTTCTTCGGACCAAGCAGCTTCATGAACACCTCCGGCAGTTTGAAATGCCAATTCAACCATGTCTTCATGAATCATAGATGCAGCAACAGCATATGTAACTCCAGACCATATTTCTCTTGACTGCATAGATGACATGTCAACTTCTCCACTAGGTAGCATCCCATTTACTGCCCCTCGCCTCCCATCCTTCACTTTTAACACATTGAAGTTATAAACCTTCTCAAGCGCTCTCTTTGCTTTGTCCTCATCAACAATTGGTGACAGCCCACATGCTCGAGCATACCTACAAACAAGAGCTTGTTAAGCACAAATTTACAAACAACCCTCCCTTGCTAAGCACAAATTTACAAACAAACCTCCCTCCCTCCCTCAGAGGAAGACAAGTTTTGTCCACTAGTTTGAAACCAATAATTAAACTATCCTGAGAAGTAACTTGCCAATGATTCGTGATAACTTTGGGAATTACTAGTTACAATTTTGTAATTGTTCTGGGGTTGTATTAAAGAGAAAAAGATAAATCAAAACCAATTCGAAGATGAAGAAAGTAAATAAACGGGCATGCCAAGGAAAGAAGCTGTATTTACATATTGCAATTTAAAATATAGCTTGGCAAAAACACTAGTGAGAGGTTCATTTTAATTATCTTTTGTACTATTACATATCAAGAAAAATACTAAATATTTCATTTCATTGCAACATACCATTGTCCGGCCAACTGATCAGCTTGAATGGATGAACTTGAACTTCCACCACTGCTATCATAGTTGAAGTAAGAACCATTCCACAACTTCTGATACACTATTTTTGCCTTCTGAAACTTAAACCAAAAATAATCCTCAGCGCCCTTGTCGCCAACTTCATGTGCCATAGCTGAGGCAGCTTGCAAGGCTGCTACCCAGAGCCCACCACAATACGCACTCACTCCGGAAACAGACCATGTATCATACGTCTGATCTGGGAACCCGTCATTTTCAATCATCCCATCCCCATCTCTATCAAATTGTTCCATAAAAGCAATTGCAACATAAACTGAGGGCCAAACAGCTTGCGCAAAGTTCTTATCCCCTGTGGCAACCACATCCCTATACACTTGCAGAACGAATTTTGGATTCAAGTCTTTCCACCGATCTGTATTATAAAGGTTATATGCATTAACTTCAAACCATGGATCATTCAATCCAATATCATGAGGAACAGCACCAAGAACCTTTCTTGGGACCCATTTCCCATTGTGAAGGAGGCTCATCCTTTTGGGATCATGCATCATTACGGCTGCTGCAAAGTCTCTTTGGATGCTGAGTTCAAGTTTTGGAAACAGAATTAATAAGGCGAAAGATGAGTAGAAATGAACATCGTACGTGTTCCACATGTGGTATTCTATCCCCTCTAGATATAGGAATTGGCCAATGTTCTCCTCTCCTTTTTGTAGCAGATATGTTCCGAAAGCGGAATTTGAAGTTACCGGATGGTTTATTTCCTCTAGAGTTGAAGTCATCCTCCAAAGGATGTCAGTAGCAGTGTCATTCTGATGGGACATGGCATTATTAACTTCTGAACTGTTCATATCCAGGGAAAACTTTCTTCCAATAATGCTTGCTAAAGTATGGACTGGGGGCAATCCATCTGCAAAAGGGGCAATGAACAAATTTAGATTTGCTGTTTTAGCCGCAGTGATAATTACCACCATAGGTTTATGTTGAGGAGAAATACCGGTCCAAACTGTTCCTCCCGAGTTAAGATAGTAGAGTTCATTGAAAAGAGTGACCGGATACCTACAAAGAATTCCATGCACTCTAAATTGAGGCCGTAAGAGCAAGTCATCAAGTCAAACCTCAAATCTCACCATTCAGGAAGTCTCTTGTCTTCGAGAATAGGCTTTTGCCATGCTTCTATATAGGATTCCCAGGTGTTGTGCTCTATGTTTCAAAGGAAATAGGCAAAAAATTAGGAACTTTAAAGTTGAAACGAATTGGTCATTGAGAAGCAAACTCTGCTTTGAAGCCAAGACTCATAGCAGAATCTCCAACCATTTATCCAAATATGGAGAAATTTCACATTCAGAAACCCCAGAATCTCCAGCCAAATGTCAGTTTTATTTTACTGATTTGTTGAATGCCCAAAACTCCAACTTAAGTGTCTCCAACCAACAGTAGCATTTTCAAAATCATAACATTTTATTTTCTAAATATTATTTAACATGTCAAGCTTCAGGACATTAGCCAACAAGGATTTGACCTCCTTACAGTTTGGTTGGAGCATCATGCAGACTACATTTTTGGCCATTGGCATCACAGTTGGAGTTGCTCTAAACGTGTCAATATAAAAGAGAAGGAACCAAATATCCTGCATGATCCATAGTCCTACACTCCTACTCCCATATGGTAGACACCGAGATTAATCTACATTTCCAGTTCTAGTTCAATATCCACCATAGAAAGGCCAAAAAAACTGTACCAAGAATAGCATCATGTGCAATATTTGCTGCAGCATCACCATGGGTACCGTAAAATTTGGTATAACGCCTGGTTAAAAAACAAATAAAAACTCATTCAGGAAAACCTGATCTTTGAATTGGTGAAATTAGTAAGACACGTTTAGCCACCCACCTGTGATAAGTTCTTTCACTCGTGAAGTTTACATCTGGGCAGTCCCATGCCAATGAAAATGTAACTGTACGAACAGCATCTGGTGGAATTGTAAGAGAAGCGGCAATGGCCGCTCCAATCGTCGTTCCAGCTTCTGAAGGCATTGATGTTTCAGCAGAATCAAGGTGATCGAAGGATCCATGCTGAAAGAAAAGAGCTACCTATTAGAGACTGAGAACTATAAAAATTTAAAAACTGAGGAGGAGGAACTAGATGTCTTATAGATGCCCCCCTCTACGTAAGAACTACATCTAAAGAGAAAGAACCTAATAAGGAACGAGCCAAAGCATCTGCTTTGCTTTACCTCAAACCAAACGTAGGAGACGAGGCAACCCATTAGCTTGTAACCAAAAGTCAACTAGAGAAGAGATAACCCAAAAGGAACATGTGAGGGGATGCACATAGGTGTTATGTTATTGGTTTTCTCAAAGGCCATTGTTCCTGATCCTGCAGGAATAGGTTTGCACTCCTACATGCCTAATACTCTATATTCTATATTCTCATTATTTCCCCACATCATAATGTTGCAAAATATTTGGATACTCAATCGAATTATACATCTTATTAGAATATCAGCAAAACGACAAGTGCACATGATAAGAATTCAAGAATCAAGACCATCAAAAACATGGGCTGGGGTACTAGAAAGACACAAATCAAAGATAAACTGGAAAGATTATTTGACACATAATCCAAAAGAAGTAACAAAGGTTGATACTATAGGAATGGAGATCGAGAAGAAATGAAGCAAAAGCCACAAAACCCTATTATCAACTTTTGAACATTTGGGCAGTGATATCCTGATTTCATATTCAATTACACTTCAACCGATTTATACAAGAGCGCAAGTACAGTGTTCCAAAATCAAAAGGTAAGAGAGCCCATACAAGGGTTGAAACACAGTTTATTCATTTTAGTCGTAAACAGTTGCATATGCAGACTAGCAGGATAATCCCATACTTCAAAAACCGCACAGAAATAAAATGTGGTAAAAAAAAAAAACCTCTTTAATTTCACTCCACATGCTTTCTGCTGTTATACCCTGGGAGTTTCCATGTATCACAAAGCAAGGGCACTCTGACACATGAACACCATTGGCCTCTTCTGCAGCAATTGCAAAAGTTATAGGAGATTGTCCATTTGCAGTCCTGTGTTGACAAATGTGTTACCAGACGGAAATCATAAGATATTGGCAAAAATGTGAACAAGTCAAACCGTGTCAAGAAGCTTTCTAATTAGCGAGAATGAGAACTTGCTTGTGATGTAGGAGCACACCATGAACACCATCCTTCATCCTGGCATGATAATTGACCTTTGCAAGTCAGAATATACACAATCTTAAAATGCGACGTTGGCTATAGCCGTAATAAGATTTCATATCTCAACTTAACTGACCTGATCTTCGAATTGTAGTGATGCCCAGACATTCCAGAAACCCCACCAACAGAATTCTGAAGGAACACAAACAAGAACCCCTTTTAGAAAATCATCAAGAATTAGATTGAATACAAATCAGTTGGATGAATGAGTGTGGTGGTGGGGAGAAAGAATATCATGGTTACTTACTGCCCATGTGAAAAGGAGGGTGACATCTGCAGCAGTCTTTCCCAAATTAAACAGCTGAAGATAATAAAAGAAGTTCAATATCAAGGCTGACAGTGGAAGATCAGTGGTTCAACAAACAATTTTAAGGAATACTAAGAAAAACACAAAAATGTTCCTACCGTATAAGTAAAAACTGCTACGGGGAAGCTGCTCTCCTTATAATTATGGGGTATAAACGGAGAAATCTGACGACAAACTATCTTAAGCAACGGATCAGGTTCTCCTGCATTTATTGAAAAGGGTGCTAGGTATAAGCCATCCACAGTAAGGTGGAACATATTCATAAAACAAAAAAGAAGAAGAAGAAGAAAGTGATCATTGTGATTACCCTCATATACAGTCCAAGCCCTAGGATACAATGCATGATATGTAGAACTGTGACCCTTCAGGTTCCAATCCCAAGATCCAATCCCGGATGCTGAACATTCCCTGTTCATTCAGATAACTTTTAATGAGGTTTCATTGATTCAATCACGTAACATTTCCGCATGCACTTTGTCCATCAATCAACAAGCCAGATGACATGGACACAGTCTATGATACGAACGGGAATCCTAGTTCTATTCATTTACTTGGGAGGAAACACTATAATTACTTACTTTAACACTTCAGGGCTCCCTGGGCAGAGTACAGTAGAATACTTTTCAACTTTTGAACGGGACACAAAAACCTGCATGAAGAACTCACGGATTTATTAAGAAACGAAAATAGTATTCAGCGACGAATAATTTACTACAAACTATGATAGAAGCTATTCTAAGAACAACTGAAAGTAACTTTCAGAAATAGCGCATACTTTTAAGATCTTAATGACTACATTGTTTCAGCCGGAACTGCTAAAAGATGAACATTCTGCAATTCCTCCTCTTCAACTCCTTCAAGTGAGCTACATGCATCCATTTCCAGCCTTTCTATCCATTTCCCTTTATGTGAGGCTAGGCTGTAAATTAGACAATGGACCAGGTTGCCTTTTTTACTGTCTTACAACATATATCTCTCTTTCTCCTTGTAGCATTGAGTACACATTTGTTTATATTCACATGACAAACCATCTAAAAATCAGCCAGATTTACTTTATTTCATCTTTGTCCTATTTATGGCCCTGCTAGCTTCACATGTAACATTATTTGTTCTACCACATACTTCTGCACATCCATCCATAAATAGTTGGGCTAAAACCTTCTTGAAGATGTTTTATGCCACTATGCTCAGTTATCTCTTCTACATCTCTTTTCATGCCATTACCTCTCTTTTGAGCATGTCCTTCATAATAAACGATCTAACTATTGATGCCTGACGGAATTGATAGAAGGATAAGTATAATTAAACACAAGAGAAAGGGGCCGTTTTGGGGGCTGTGAACAGTAAAAAGTGAACAGTAATTTTTAAGAAGAAGAAGAGAAAGGGTTAGAGAAGGATAGGTCTAGGCATCACACCTAGGGGCTCTTTAGCATCACACCAAAGAAATGATTGCATCACACAATCAAAGAGCTTGAAAGCTACTCAAATTTTCATTCATTCAATCATGATTTACAATCTTATTTATACCCATTTCAACTTGACTCTAGAACTTCCCAAAATAAATAAACTTCAAATACTTTTAGGTTTAGGCATCACACCTAGGGGCTCTTTAGCATCACACCAAAGAAATGATTGCATCACACAATCAAAGAGCTTGAAAGCTACTCAAATTTTCATTCATTCAATCATGATTTACATTCTTATTTATACCCATTTCAACTTGACTCTAGAACTTCCCAAAATAAATAAACTTAAAATACTTTTAGGCCCCCAAAGACACATTGAATGTAGACTCTTTGACTCATTAATGACATGAGAAAACTTAATGACTCTTTGATCAACTAATTGACTCTTTGACAACATTTAACATTAATGACATGGAAAAACTAAATGACATTTTGATCAACTAATTGACTCCTTTGACTAGATATAAAATAGATGACTAGACTAGAACCGAAAAGACACTTCTTAAGAATCCAAGTTATCCAACCCATGTCTAGTCATATCCCAAGTGGACCCATGGGCAATCATTACTCTCCAAGACCAAATAATGTTTAAATTACTGTAATGCCCCTGGCCACCTTTTATGGACCACATTAACTATCCATTCTGATTCTTGTCCAAAATCACAGGAACACCTGTAAGGACCCTCAACAGAAATAATTTGCCAGTGATTACACTGTCATCAAGAACTATCAAAAGCTTCGGTTAAAAAAGAGAAGATAGGATTTTCTAAAACGAGAAAAAGTAAGATTGTCCGTGTCCTACGGAGTGCAATTTACTTTCAAGCATCACAAGACATTCCTAAGGAACTTGCAGTCACGAAGCAAAATTCTGAAAAGCAGAAATCACAGGAATATCAAGAGAAAGGTTGAAGACAAACTAAGTCCTAGTGCTTGATCAAAGGACAACATGAATACCAAAAATCAAGCCAAACTGAGCCTTAAGTCCCAATCATTTTAGGGTCGGCACATAACTTCATTTTCTTCTTTTAGTTATGTCAACAGCATAGTATTCCATGATAGCCAACAAACCTAGCTTCTTTCAAACTACCGCCTCTAAAGTCGACTTTTGTCTACCTCTCCTCTTAATGCTACCATCTACAGTAACCATATCACTCCTCCTAACTACCGCATCAGCCAATCTACGATAGATATGTCCAAACCACCATATTATATTCTTTCTTTTCTTAGCTTCTATTAGTGCCACTACTACCCTTACCATACCACACATCCATCTCAACATTCTCATTCCAGCTACACTCATCTTACTCGCACATTGTTTCTTAGTAGCCCAACACTTCGTGCCATACACATGGCTGATCTTATAGCGGTATGGTAGCTTTTTCCTTCAACTTGGCGGTAACATACAGCCACACAACACTCCTGAAGCACTTTGCCACATAACACATCCAACTTGTCCTCTATGCATCACATCCTCTGTAATCGCTCTAGCCTTGCTAAAAATTGAGCCATGATACTTGAAATGCTCACTTCTTAGTTCTCTAATTTTGGACGGTCACTATATCAACACACACACTGCGACTATTACTAAACTTACACTCCATTTTACTCCTACTGATCCTCAATCCTTTTGACTCTAATGCTTCTCTCCAAGCTTTTAATTTAGCATTGACACTTCTTATAGTTTCATCTACTGAGACAATGTCATTTGCAAACATACATGACGGGATATTATCTTGAGTATGTGTAATCGACATAACTAAGGCAAAGAGGTAACGAATAGGGACTCAAAGTGGCGTAATCCTACTGTGATTGGGAATTCGCTTTAATAGTAGTGACAACCTCCTCATAAGTATCCTTAACTACATCAATATACCATTCTGTCACACATTTTCTATTCAAAACCCACCATATGACTTCTCTAGGCATCTTATTTTGTGGTTTTTTGTTTATGAAAACCATGTGAAGATCCTTTTCGTATGTGTACTTTTCAACTAATCAAATGACAGCATGCATGTAGGGGAATAATGTATCATGCGAGGATAGCATCTAAATGCCTTGAGAAAACAAAAAATACAACTTACAGAAAATTGATTTGCTAAAACGGGTTTGTATTCACATATTCTGGGGAACAGTTGCAAGCGCTGAAATTCACCTCTGTAGTTTCTTTCAATGCTTCCTGCACTGAAGAACATATTTCCTCAGCAATCTGAGATACTTTTTTCCGCATTTGTTTAAGAAACATGCAACAAGAATAGTACTAGAGGTCCAAGTTGGTCAATTAAGGTCCTATTTATGCATTATTGACAAAATATGCTGCGTAATGGAAGCTGAATTGATGTTTGTATATGTGGTTGTGAGCACAAAAGTGCTGCATGTTACGTTACTACAAGAGTCCCAAAAGCTTGAAGGCCCAACAATGTATATCAAGCTATTCAACATCCTCCCTCACGTGTAACCCCGTCTTGCATATGGAGAAGCAGATTTTCCTATATAGAGCGAAACACAATACAAAGATTGAAGCAAAATGCAAACAGGGAACAAATGCAAACAAAGATATTTATACCCAAGACCTCTCCTAACCTGAGCTCTAATACCATGTTAAGTTACCAGCAGTCCCAAAAGCTTAAGCTGTCAAGAAATGGGCCTAACAATGTATATCAAGCCATTAAGCCCCACACACCATTGGGGTCACGAAGCGCCAGTCACTATAGTCTTCAACATTTTTAAAAGGGGGAGAGGTATGATGTGAGTGCTAGTAACCTGCTACATCAAATCTATTAGCTATAACTTCACTTTGCTATGTTTGGCTGTAACATACAAGATATTGTAAGGGCAATATAGGTAATATAACATTTCAAACCGTTTTTCCACCTCACAAAAACGAGGTTAGATTGATGGATTACTTTGTCAGTTTGTCTGTGTCCACACATAGTCAAGCATGAAAGGATAAATCATCAGAAGCACTCTGAAGCAAAGTATT
Organism: Rhododendron simsii; assembly: GCA_014282245.1. NCBI lineage: Eukaryota > Viridiplantae > Streptophyta > Magnoliopsida > Ericales > Ericaceae > Rhododendron > Rhododendron simsii. The sequence goes on from CM024963.1 coordinate 24,595,554, forward strand.
CTAAAAATGAAAAATTTATGGAAGAGATCTCAAAAGCCGAATTAGTAAAACGTTTGTTCTTCTACGTTGTTTCTTTGATAAAAATGGTCATCGGTGAAGAACATTGACTTACCCCATACCACCTAGTGGAACGCCATGACAGGATGTCACATTACGCTTCTCAAAGGGGGATATAAATGCCTCCTGTATAAAGAAAGAGACACAAAGATTTGTTCTTTTACCATAAACACATGCCACAGGCACCAAAATGACTTATGTATTTCTAAAGGGAAAATGAATTACCCTTCCTTTGGCAGCTTCTTCTCGAACATGTCGCCATAATCTAAAACCTATTGGAGCCTGCCAATAGCAAAAGGGAAATAATGTAGCTATCAAAAGCTAAAAGATATTATATGTTTACAGAATATTCTTTCCGCAACTAAAGCACAGGCCACCTCAGATAACCCCCACAAACCTATCAATTTGCAGCATTACTCCTCCAAAAGAGAAATTTAAACTTCAAACATGTGTGTTAACATTTTTAGCTGAATCACACACTTATCACTTGCTTTACCCAAAGCTATATTTTATGAACGCATGTAAGTGTGCGTGAGCCCACGGTTTAATAACATTACCAACATACCATCTGAATAATCTCCTTAGCACCTAAAGAAAACTCAGAAGGGACATTTCCCTCGCAATTTACTTTTCGCTGCCACGTCAGAGATGCAGGCTTTGAAGGGTCAACCTTAATCTGGAACAAGCAGAAAATTAAGGGATTAAGAGGATTTTTATTAAAGCACCAACTCGAAAACAAATTGAAATTCGTAAACAGTGCCTCCTAAATCTCAGCAGCAGCAAAGAATCATTATCAGCTGCAATCTCAGCCAAATAATAACTAGTTTATGATCGTAGGATTGCACTGAAAAACCTCCCTGAGGCTTTCGTATTTTGCTTAGATCGTACACTTCATATTAAGCACCAAGAGAAATATTCGTCTAGCCAAAAAGGGAAAGGGAGGTTTCTATTTAGAAAAATAAGCAAACAGTCTTCCTTCTGTGTTGAACAATAATCAGAGTCCAGTGCATTAGGGATATGCTGCCATTTTGTTCGTTAATACTTGGAGAATCTTAGGGACTTTTTTAAGAGATCCACAGTACTCTTTATTTGATAGGACTTTATTACATTTTTTTCTTTCTTAAAATTAACCTGTTGAGTCATAAATACAAATGTACTAGGCCATGGGAGAGGAGGCTGAATTTGAGAAAACAAACATACTGCGAGGTCTCTTTCCTCCAACTTCAATTTGGGCTGACCATGACACAGAATTGCCAAAAACTTTACGCGAGAGACAAAATGCATCAAATCAAAAAAGACATTCAAAGCTCAAACTCATTGCAAGAGCTCAATTCATAAGGGGTCAAGGGACAAGACATAAGGGTATAAAGGAACAGCCAAATAGACTCTGAAACGAAGCAGAGAGCCCACCTTGTCACTGCTACAAGTATTATGCGACTCTCCTCCTTCATCAACAGCATTCACCGACATCGTGCCTTAGGAAGCAGATGAATAAATACAGTAAGAAGACCATTCAATATACAAACAATTCAATTCAATTCAAATTCATCATATCCACAATTGGATTGCCATATGCCGATAAGAGAGGTATAATTAGCCAAAAAAAAGTATAAACAGGCATGAATCCATTTTCCCACCTGCAACCAACCAAAGAAAGCAATTGCATTTCTCAGTATCATCAACAACTCAACAAACATATATAAATAAAAAGACTTAGCAAAGATATTTTCATTGCTGTCCAGTTTCCACGACGACTGGCTTCAACTTGATCAATCAAAATCAACAAACATTCCAGAAACTTATTAAACATGGCACACCACAAACGGATTTCCTTTCACGTGTATCTACAAAATCCTTGATCCAAACACAGCCTAACAACTGTTGGTCATGAAATTTTCAAAAGCTCAACGCAATAACTTCTCGAAAAAACAAGAATTTCGCCACACAACAAAAAAAAAAAAGATATTCAACCGTCAGCACAAGAATACCCGGTGATTCAGTGAACAGAAGGCGATCAACTGCGTGAAATGATAGCGCATGGGAAGCAACAACAAGAACACTTACCTCAGAGGGGTTGGTACTGCGGAGAATACCAGGAAAAAAGTGCCGGCTAGGGGGAGAGAGAGAGAGAGAGAGTCTGTGTAGTAGTATTGCAGTTACGGATCCAGCACCTGTGGAGGCTGTGTTTGGTTCGTTTTCACCGGAGTATTTACGAACTGGCTCGGATCCCTTTTGTGTCTGAATTTCCTCCTGATCCTCTTCTATTGGTCTGGTCTGGGTCCCACCGCGGATGCTCATTGTTTGAAAATTCCTCAGAGTGCGCTTGCGACGCTACTCCCAGCCGGAGATGGCTTGTCGGCGGCCCTCATGAGAGGACTGCACCGTGCAGTTTGCCAAATAACGGATAGTTTCGAGTTTATTTTTATGATCGGAACCGTTTATGTCATAGAGCTTGTCAAAAAATTTAACCACTTCAAAAATCAAGCTAATTGGAAACTTTTTAATACCTGATCGGATCAGGTTTATGTTTCTGAAAATGGATATTGCCACACTGGATCAAACCCATCAAATCTAATTCAGTAAAGTAAAAAGTCACTCCAATCAGGTATTAAAAAAGTTTCCAATTAACACAATTTTTTGATGTAGTTGAAGCTCTCACGAGCTCTACAGCATAAACGGTTTCGATCATAAAAATAAACTCTACAAGATCCATTATTTAGCAAACTGCACGGTGCAATTCTCATATGAGGACTGCCGACAAGCCATCTCCCTCCCAACTACTCCCAAACTTGTCAATCCATTTTTTTTTTTTTTTTGAAAAGCAAAAAAAAAATTGTCAAGTCTTTTTCACTGGTGGGGCATATAATAACTTCATTAAATTCTAGTAATACGTAACAAATTAACATGATCAACATATCACAGATTCTAGCCGATGAGCTGTAACTTAGTTGGCATCTTCCCGTCCTCCTCTCGTGGGAAGTCAAGCCATCAGAGTTCAAGCCCCGTCGTTAGCGTTTGGAGTTCAGGGTATGGATAGCCTCTGAAACCCTTTGTAAATTAACTTGCTAACCCCGCTCTTATATACAATATCAGCAAAAACATACTACGTATTACGGATTTCAAGTTTCGTTTAAAAATATTTTAAAATTCAAGTTTTTTTATCAAGGGAAAAAAATATAATGGTATTTTTGTACCGATCGAGATACTAGTACAAATTTAGTACAAATTGGTACAAACCAATATTGGCCGGTATGGATCACCAAGGAATGTGTACCCTTTTACGGACCGATAGGCTACGAAATTCACGACACTGGAATCAAACGTTTTTGTGAGATTGTGGGCCTTACATTAACGAGTAGTTGTCGGTGAAGTTGGATGTTATGTACGTGGTGGGGTCATGTGACCATCAAGTAAGCATTCCATATTTTGATGATTCGAATATCTCACATTGTATTCACCATCATGTTTAATCTTCCACACGAAGAAAATCAGCTTAATCTAATACGGAGTAGTTGTTTCTTTACTTTTAAATGAAATAAAATTGATAGTCTACTTCTAAAACCATATTTGTCATAGACTATTTTATTCCGTGAAATTTTGGTAAATTTACGTAGCATACAATCATGATTCAAGTTGATGCACCCAAATCACAATTCAAATGAATTATTTGATGAACGATCAATGATTCTATATAGCAAGTTTGACGCAATAAATGCTTTGAATCATGACAACAACAAAAAAAAAAAATGCTTTGAATCATTAAACAAATCATAGTGGATCCACAAACATATACAACTCTGCCGTAAAGAGAACTTGGCCATATATTGGTTTCTTTCATAATTGGTACTCGGATATGATTTTGTATACACAATATACCATTGACAACGTCTGTAATACAATTTTGCCGCGTCAGCAACAAAATAAAATCATAAAATAAAAGGTGGTGAGGTACAATCATCTATCGTCATTTTTGGTTTTAGGGTCGATTTGCACTCCAAAGCAATTGATTTATATTTCTTGATCATCCAAAAACAGGTTTCAAAGCTACAGATGGCGTGATTGCATCAGCAATCAAGTAAAATTCATAAACAAAAGGTGGTTTGGTATCGTTATCTGTCACCTTTGGTCTAAGATGTCGATTAGCATTTCAAAGTAAATGAATTTTTTTCTTGGTCTTTGAAAAATTGGTTTCAAAGCAATAGATGGTGTGATGTGATTTTTGTTACTACTATATGCTTCTTGGTCTAGAAGAGTGACTGAAACGCCATACGTATGGTGGAAAAAATTACTTTCCAGAAGTGCGCCTTCTTTTTTGGTTAGTAATGGAGTATAAAATTTACCTTTATCCACCACACATTTCTATTTGACTTGTATGGACCCACGGAAATATTTAGTGAATACGTGTGTTAGGACAACGCGTGGCGCTGTTCCCAAGACCGTAGAATAGTTGCTCTGTGATGAGGTCCACTCTAATGAGAAGACGTGATTATAGTTAAAAATATCTCGAACATCCTCGAAGAATTGAGAAAATTACACTTGGGACCATCATATCGGATCCATTCTCTCTATTCTCGTTTATTGGTCTTTCTTCGACAACCGCGTATCATCTAACAATGCATTTTCGTAAAAATAATTCTAACTTATACAAACTCGGCCAGCTTGTACAAGAGCTAGAACAAGAAACTCGTAGAAAACAACCACTCCGACCTAATTAAGTGCTCTAATTTTTAACCATATTTTTAATAAGATTTTATTTTTTAACCATATATTAAAAAATTAAGTGCTCTAATTTTCAATCCGTTTGAACAGGTACAAAGATCCTATTTCTCTGATCATTTTATCCTAAAAGGTCATAATTAATTTTTGGCTTTAAGGTTCTCGTTGGTTAGCCCTAAGAGATATTTGGTTGTACGACTTTCTTAGGGTTAATCAACGAGAGTCCTAGAATCAAAATTTAACTATGACCATTTAGAATTAAATGATCAGAAAAATAAAATCTTCCCACCCATTCAAACGGATTGAAATTTGAAACACTTAATTTTTTTTCTTAGTTTTCCCCCAAACCAAGCCTTCCAGCTTTTTTCTTTTTCCTGTCCCTTGTAGCTCAAAAAAACACGTATTTATTCTAATTATAATAAAAATTTATATTTTAATTAGTTTTATGTTAAGTAAAATAGATAGTGTTGTGTAATTGTGAAATAAAAAATTCAATTGATAGCTAAAACAAAATTTTGCATTGTACATGAGGTGGTTTATTTTAATTATTAGTGTACATGATATGAGGGAGAGAGGGAGAGGAGCAAAAGGTGAATTGTTTTGTCATAATTGGGAGAAACGGGTCGTTTGGTATGACTGCTACTTGCAGTGCTTTGAAAGCACTGCGGGGACTCCGCGTCCAGAGCTAGAACAAGACCACAGTGATTGCAATTTGCAACACAACGCGAGATGCCCACTAAGACGAGGGAGTCTTGCCTTGGAAAATTTCATCACTACACTGTGGCTTTAAGATAATGCAACCGCCACAACACAAGATGTCACCCTCACTAATGAAACCCTCGTTCAAATTTATGCTTAAACCTGGAGATTACCGATTCGAATACTTGACAACAAATTAAACGAGTCGTTTACTCATAATTAGGCCAATTCAACAAGAGTGCTACGGGGTATGTAGAGATGGTTTCCAATCTCAAATCACCAAGACATCCCAACTGAGATATAAAAACTGGGAACATGTATCAAAATCGAACATTGTACACCATGCCCCACGATCCCAGAAAAACCTAGTTTCCGCTTTCCAGTCTCAGCAAGCAAAAAGAAAACGAAAAGAGAACAGAAGATTCCAGCAGCGAAATCAAGAGACCAAAAGATGCCGCTAGCAAAACCCATCACCATTCATTGAAATATGCAACCGGGACATATAATGGTGAACAAATCAGTTAAAGAGAGCAAACATATCATCAAAGATTCAACAAACATGACAAAAAATTCTGAGTATTGGCTTGGGTTTCCAGAGAAATAATGTAGCAGAAACCCCTAAATGGTCTCATTTATTTTATGCAATAGCTAGAGTTCAGGAAAAAGAATTCCAAACTAGTGACCGGTAACCAAAATCATCATCCACCTGCTGCAAAATATGAAAGCCTATATAGAGGCAAAAGAATTAGGAAGATGTTGCCTCCTTGAGATATGCGATGAGGTCAGCTCGATCCTGCGGCTTCTTAAGTCCAGGGAAAACCATCTTGGTTCCAGGGATGTACTGCAAATACCAGACAACAAATTCATAAGCTTCATTTGTTGTACAGCACGGAGATTGAAAGCAAACAAGCTCCTTATCATGTTTTCCGAGTTCAATGGAATCATATTTGCAAGCAACATACGATATCCAGACAATATCTACCGGTCAACATTCTCTAGCAGCTTCCTTCTTCTCTACACACATATTGGGAGTTCAATTCGTACCTTAGCAGTAAATTATTTTCCATGTTGAGCTCACTATTCTGTTACTAATATCAACAATAGTAGAGAAAACTAACAGATGTATCATTCTCAAAATTTTACAAAGTTCATAAGAGGCCTCAACATTATGCAATTTTGATACCCTCTAATCACTTTTCGTAACTGATGCATCCACGTTCCTTCATTGTATACAAACAATCTCCTAGTTCTGTTCTCTATTGATCCAATTGGTGTTACACTGATACTCCTACCCTTATACAAACGTTACGATAAGCTATCCTATATTCTCTTTTGTAAAGCCATATTCACTTAAGCTTCTCATCTCACCCATATTCATCTCAGCAATATATATTTTCTTAGCTATCACAAATGATGTCTGTACAACATCACTTGCCTCATTGCTTGTGTAAAATTTTGCTTCTAATTTTCTTGGTACCACTTAATTGCAACTTCCATTATAAGCCAGGAGCACCCTTGACTGGGGATAACTCTCATTATATAGGTCAAATCATTTTCAATCCCACCATCAATTATGCCTAGATCGTGGAATTCAAAAGTCTTTGACATCTCGTGGCTGTCAATTTTCAACTCACCACAGCTTCACTCCTATTAATACTCCAGTCATATCCGATATTCGACCTTCAGACCCACTTGTTAGAGAAACGATAAGGGACCCAAAATTCAAAACTACAAAAGCATCCACTTCTTACTTGTGGTTTCACAAACCAGTCTAGGTCACAAAGACAACTTCCTTGAAAACAATTAACTCAAGAGAATGTGAGGTCTACAGTCTTTTTACACCTCCAAGCTTCTTAACACACATAAAAAGCATGACAATGATTAAGTTCAAATTAAGCAACACATCATGGCCTCAATCATTACTATATCCCTGTTCAGGCAGCATCACAAGGATACCAAAAACTTGATATAAAGGCATTCCGAGACTATCAAATTAATAGAGTTCTATAATTATTCTTAAAAGAGAGAAACAACTATAATACCTTCTTGGGGTTAAGCAAGTAGTCATACAGCGTAGGCTCTCCCCAGTTAACAGCCATGTTCTTGTTAGCAGCAGAGTATGAGTACCCAGGAGTGGTGCCAGACTGCCTTCCAAAAAGACCATTCAAATTTGGTCCTGGATTTTTAAACCGCAACAGAAAGAAAATCCTCAAAAGTTGGGAGAAACAAGAAGACACAAATAGGAAGTTCAAAGAAGTCAAGTAAACTGTATCACAGTTGGTCAAGTATTTATATGATAAAGTACCAATAGCAGGATGATGGAGAGTGAGAGCCTAAGTTATCCAGAACAATTACCACAAGGAGTGACTGCGTCTGCAAAGGAATAGTTACTATGTGTACGTATTTCTACTTCGGAACTTGGTGATCTCTAGGATAACTTGGTCATTATCAAATTGCCACGTAAGCCTTCAAAAAAATTTGACATCCTCAAATTTGAAGCCAATGTTGGAGATGCTCTTAGTAGGTGTGTGTTCAACACATACTGAATCTCTCAATTATAAATCAACCAAGTGGAAAGGTTTTAAAAAATGACCAAATTTAGATGTTCACTAAAAAAGGAAAAATAATTTCCCTTGATTCTTTTGTTATTTCTTTTGACAAAGACTAAGCCAATTGTAATACTGCCAAATTCATACTTCAAAACAAAACAACTAAATAGCCAAATTTAGATGTTCACAAAAAGCGTGGAAATAAATTCCATCGATTCTTTTGCACCTTCATTCGACAATGACTGAGCTAATTGTAATACGCCCAAATTCATACTTCAGACCAAAACAACTAAATGGCCAAATTAAGGTGTTCATGAAAAAGAGAAAATAAATTCCCTCGATTCTTTAGTTGTTTCTTTCGACAATGAGTGTGCTAATTCTGCCCAATTCATACTTCAGTTCAGTCAGACAAAACAAGGTAACCCTAGCTATATCCTTAGAAACTAATTACTATACACATGATGAGAATTTAAGCACCCATGCAAATAAAAACATCCGTAACTTAAACAATGAAGCTGTAGATCCAGGAACAAAAAACAAAAATCAAAATAACCTACGCCCCAATCCTAAATCAATGCAACAGAAACTATGCAAAACAGATTGATTCCACGCAATAGAGTACGCTCCCGCATGTGCAGGCATCAATATGTGTAACTACAAGTAGATCAGGCGACGCAATCAAATCCAACATGAAAAAACACGAAACATCGAATTACAACGCGTTAAGGACGTAAAACCAGATAGATCTTTGATTTCAACATAGAAACATGAGAATTTTAGAGAGAGAGAGAGAGAGAGAGAGAGAGAGAGAGAGACGGACCTTGCTTGTGGCCAGCGCCTTTGTCGACGGTGTGGCACTGGGCGCACTTGGTCCTGAAGATCTTCTCACCCGATTTGGCGTCGCCGGGAGGAGCTTGATCGAAACTCGCCATTTTCCGATGAAGCGTAAGAAACTGAGACGATTTCTAGGGTTTTCCAAAGCCGACGAAGAAGAAGAAGAAGAAGACGACAACGTGGGAGGCTTCCTTTCTAGGGCTTTCCGTTTTGCGTGGGAGTCCTTTTTTTTCTCTTGGAGAAAAAGGCACCAATGAAAAAGCACGTGCCCTTGAGGCCGCAGCACACGTCGCTACGAATCTACGATTCATCATCATTCGCGAGTGAACTGAAAGGACGAGAATAACCCGACTCTTTTCCGTAAATCACTTTTTTGTCCTGCTGGGATTCTCTGGTTCTCGTATCCGGCTTTGGTGCGGAGAAGAGGTTACTCGCCATGCTAGGGAGGGTTCCAGTTTCTCTGAAAAGAACTTTTTGAAAAGAAAATAATTTTAAATTTAAAAATTATGTATTTACATAAATAATTTTTCTGTCAATATGGATCTTATTTGATATATCTCATTAAGATCTTTTAAACGATACAAAAAAAGTTTTAAAAATATTTTTCATTTTTATTATATTTGAGTTTGAAATTACTTCGGTTTGAAAAAAAAATGCTTTTTTTTTTTAAGAGGAGTCGGAGATTAATGCTTTTCTTTTTTCTTTTTTTTGACTGATTTTCACTCTTTTTTTACATCAACATACTTTTTCACACGTCCAATAAAAAAGAAATGGTTGTGTGGATTTGCCAAAAAAAAAAAACTTGAAAATCATTTTCCACTTTTCAACATAAAGTTGGAGTTAAACGCATCTACTTCATTGGATGTTAGGCGAGTAGGAATAGGATTCTAGAAAACCGGCGGTGGTTGTTGAAACTCGTGGCAGAGTTGGCAGCCCCCGTACAGGTAAGCCCCGTAGAAATTGGAATCGGGGAGCCTGTGGTGAGGGAGCTCACCACAGGGTTGCAGCTATGCAGAGCGGCACCGTTTGGCACACCCATCACTATAAAGTTCCAATATGCAAGGGCCCCCAGATGCGATGCAATGCTCTGCAATGTCAAAATGATGCCGCTTTCATTTAATTATTTAAGATTTATATATAAAAGAATATTATTAAAAAATTAAGTGCTCTAATTTTAATCCGTTTGAACAGGTAAGAAGATATCATTTTTTTTATCATATTATTCTAAAGGGTTATAATTAATTTTTATTTTTCGGACTCTCATAATTGAGTATCTACTCTTTTTTTGGGACCTTTTATAGCAGCAACTTGATTATAAGAGCCATAAAGACAACGATTAATTATGATTCTTTAAAATAAAATGATTAAAAAAATAAGATCTTTTCACTGGTTCAAATGGATTGAAAATTGAAGAACTTAATTTTCTAACCATATTTTTAATATATAAATAGTCTAAGAAAAATTAAGTATTTTAATTTTCAATCCGTTTAAATCGGTACGAAAATCTTATTTTTTGTATCATTTTATCTTAAAGGGTCAAAATTAATTTTTGTCTCTAGAGCTCTCATAACCAAGTTTATACTCTATAGGATCCTACATAAAGAGCAGATAGTTAATTATGAGAGCCCTAAAGACAAAAATTAATTATGATTCTTTAAGATAAAATAATTAAAAAAGTAATATCTTTGCACCGGTTCAAACGGATTTAAAATTAGAGCACTTAATTTTTTAATCATGTATTTTTATATATAAATCTTAAATACTAATTAAATGAAAAAGGCATCATTTTGGCATTGCAGAGCATTGCATCTGGGGGCACTTGCATCTGTTTGAACTTAGAGAGATGGGTGTGCCAAACGGTGCCGTTTGGCATAGCTACAACCCTGTGGTGAGCTCCCTCACCACAGGCTCCCCGGGTCCGTAGAAATTCGTTGACAGCGCTCACATGCGACGCCTCGTTTCAGTTTGGATGGGCTTTTTTTTCGATTAGTTCATCCGTCTCAATTTGATTGCTATTCGTTTTATTTTAATTGATTAAAAAAATTTGTTATATCTTTAAATTCGTAATGAATTTCATATCGAATATAGATCTTTTTTAATTGATTTCGATTAGTTCTTTAATACAGTATTTTCGATATCACACAAAATATTATAAATTACAAGATAGTATAATCAATTGAAAAATGAAGCAAACTCCCAAAAAGAACCATTAAATTGAGACAGATGGAGTATTATTCAACCACGGGCTTTGTTAGGAACAAAGAAAATAGGCAAAGAAAAGACCCTTAAAGTGTACATGAACGGTTCAGATTCACTGTTCAGCGAATCTGAACTGTTCAGGTATATTTTAAGGGTCTTTCTTTATCCATTTTCTTTGTACTTAGCATTTCTCTTCAACCACAAACACAGACACAATCACTTTACACACACAATCACATCTTTTTGTGGGGCCTAATGCGAATAGGTTTGTGTAAATATTTGTGGTTGTAAAATGATTTTTTTTTTTTTAGGGTGTGGGTTCTCTTCGGTTCAACATGACAACGGTAGCGATGATGAGATAATCCAAATGTTGGATTGGGGAGAATCTGGATCCTTTTTTTATCAGATACAAAAGGGGTGCAGGTATGGTAACTCATCACCTCCGTTAAGGAGTATTGTCAATCACACCATATTACTATTTATAGAAACCCTATCACCTATGTCGAGACCGAAACTAAGGTACCACCTAGTGATATTGATAGTGGAATTATACATAGCGTCATAGCGATGACTTGAACTTTGTCCAACCAAATTTGGTTTTGCACCAGTACTGAACCAACCTCTCATGAGTCTAATAGGGCATTTTAACAATGAGTACTAAAAATTGTTCACCTGTCCAACGCACCGTCACATTACGCTGCTTTCCGTCTTCGCATTATCATTTGAAATGTGTATAATTTAATCAGGGACCCTACATTAACGCTATGAAAACTGTTGAAATATCGAGAGACAATGCTTAAGAAACACCTAACAATTCACGTGCTATTACAAAAAACATTGAAACATTACGTGACGGTGTCTCATAAATTCCTTACAAATTTCTCGAAAACGGGTGAGCTTAGGAAAATTTTTGATGTTATTTTCACTGTTTTTCAAAAGAATTCTATCAAACATATTAACTATTCAAGGAAAAAGGAAAGGGCTCTTTGTACATTTTCTGTCACTAGCAATTCTTATTGACTTTTTATTTTCTTTTACCTCCCCATTAAAACTCTAGAGTATTTATAATTTACATATCAAAAAAGGAAACTTATCATGCCTAAGCTCTAAATAAACTCATTGCTTGCTATTTTTTCCAACATATCCGCAGAAAGAAAGCACAATTACAATTCCAAAATGTCGGAGTATTTTTTATGGATTAGATGTTAGCAAGGGATAAAGGAGTACGTTACTAGTTGCACTAAATTTGATTTGGGTGAGATAAAAGTTGTGATAAAGAATGGAGAATCGTTTTTTTATCATTGGATGAATAGAGAAATAATTCCGAAGGCCCAGATTAACTAATGCCACCACTAGGTGGTATCGGTTACTTCCTTGCTCAAGGTATTAATAAGTGGGAAAATAATCGTCCCTCCAACTCTACTACAATTATAAATACTTGCCCAAATATTCACATTCATTTGGGGGGGGGGGGGGGGGGGGGGGGGGGGGGGGGGGCCGCAGGTGTAATATATGTGGGTCCCAACATGTGAGTTTGAATGTAAAAGTGTTCGTGTAAATACTTGTGGTTATGAAATTTTGATCCTCCTCTCTAGTCCAGCATTGTCTTTAGTTCCCGCAACAAACGTGGGACTAGCCATAGATGTGGGATCATTATCCCAGTATCAAACATGCCCCAATGGGATTGGACCGTCCAGCCCAATATATGTGTGAACTCTTTCGCACGTACTTAATTTATATTTTGTTTGGATTGAGATTTAAAAAGTGTTTTTGAAAAATAGTAGGGGTAATGAGTGGAGAGAGATAGAGAGAAAAAAGTGGAAAGTAGGGGGAATCTAGGGGGAATTTTTTGAAAAATTCTTTTTGAATCGCAAAGGGAACAAGGCATTAATGATTAAAATCGTTCACTTTTTAAAATAACGTCCAGAAATATAAAACATGCCAAATATTATACTGATCGGATACCGTTTGATATCCTTTCCAAAAATCAATCTAATAAAACACAACGGTGTGAGCCTCCACACAAACACAAACTCTTTTATCCTAACTGTCGCTTTGTGTTCCAGGAGCAATGGAACTTCTAAAGGGAAAGGGAAGGCCATTTGTGTAGCCAAGGGAAAGAAATCTTTGTTGGATGGTGATTTGGAGAAAACTGTAAGATAAACTTTAACTCTTCATTTTTCATTTTCTATTGATCATTGTTCTTCATTTTCTATTGTATAGGTTACGTTTCTTCGAGAAAAGAACGTTGGCGTAGTGATCCGTGATGAGCGAGAATTGAATCAGATTCGCATGCATGGGGTATACCTATTAATTACATCTGGATGTTTGTTAGTGCACTTTTTTTTACGGGGAAATTACAATAAACCCCCTTCAACTATACATCGGTAACGAGTTGCCCCCTTCATCATTTAACTCGGACACTTAACCCCCTTCATCTTTTATGGCGTGACACTTAACCCCCTGCCGTTAGTGAGCCGTTAACGGAATTGCTGAAATTACCAATTTACCCTCTTTAGGCTATTTTTGTTTCGCTTATAACTTTTCGTAAGAAACTCTGTTTCAGCCCGTTCTTTTTTCAAAACTCTTATTTTTTCCTCTATTTTATGGGTCTATAATAATTTTAGTATAGTTACTTTACGCTTTCTAAGGTTAGAGTTGCATCCTAGATATTTAGTGATCAGCAGATTGGATACTGCTAGCTATTGTCTGTTCAGTGCAGCTAACTGATTGTTCCTCTGCAAATGGTGCAGTGGTTGGAATATAGGTCAACCGGCCACCGGACCTTCATCCGGGGGTTGCCAAAAAGCAAAAAAAAAAAAAACAGAGCACTCTGTTTTTTGTCTCTTTCTCTCTCTCTCTCTCTCCTACTTCCAAATGCCTACTATTTGTAAGTTTTGAAAAGATATTAGAAGTAAAATTAAAATTGTAGATGTAGTTGGTGTACTTCATTAGTAGAATGGTATTGGCAAGTACTTGAGATTAGTGTGCATGAGAGAGGGATAGCCTTTTTCCATGTACTGTTACAATCTCGTGTATCGCCAAATTTCTCACGTCTCTCGTCATCATATACCGCTACCCTCCTAGAGGCTAGAACTCTCTCCCTCCTGCTCCTGTGCCCTGTCTCTCCCTCATGAGATTACCTAAAATGGAATTTGTTTTAGATTTTAACTTTTTTCCAATTTGTCTGATGCCATAAATTATATTGAGGGCAAGATTTTGGAGTTGTCTTACCAGAATTACTGTACTTGCTAATTATATCATGTGGATTGATTCAAATTGGTTAACTAATTGGCTAAACACTTAATAAAAGAAATCGATCCATTGTGGTCAATTGGAATGATCTGTGAAATTGGTTAATTAATCACTTAGGTTATGTTTGGTAGCCATTCTATTTTCTGTTTTTATTTTCAGAATTTTCAAAAATTAACTTTAAAAGTTTGTTTGGTGTGCTACTTTCACTTTTAAATTCTAGTAATTACTTTCACTATTTTCATAATTTGAGAAAGTAACAAAATCCAACTCTCACTAATTTTAGAAACAAAAAATTTTGGAGGTCCTTTTTTTTTTATTTCCTTCCACACACCCTCCCTCTCTCTCTCTCTCTCTCTCTCTCTCTCTCTCTCTCTCTCTCTCTCTCTCTCTCCCCCAAACCGTGGAAGCTACTCTCTCTTGAGGAATTTTTCAGTGTCGAGTGTACCACGTGGTGTCCGCTTGGCACATCCAAGTTGTCTAAAAGTGTTTTGAACGGTTCGGTGTACCACGGCGTTGCAGAGAGTCGCGATGTTGGGTTGGCGTTGCGGAGAGTCGCGGTGTTGGTGGAGATGCAACAGTTGGATTGTAGCTTTTTTTTTTGCTTTGTCTCTTTCTCTCTCTCTCTCTCCTACTTCCAAAAAAAAAGAGCACTTCTGGGTCTTTTAAGTTTATCCAATCTGCTAATCAATGAATATCTAGGACGCAACTCTAACCTTAGAAAGCGTAAAGTAACCATACTAAAATTATTATAGACCCATAAAATAGAGGAAAAAACAAGAGTTCTGAAAAAAGAACGGGTTAAAACAGAGTTTCCTACGAAAAATTATAAGCGAAACAAAAATAGCTCAAAGAGGGTAAATTGGTAATTTCAGCAATTCCGTTAACGGCTCACTAACGGCAGGGGGTTAAGTGTCACGCCATAAAAGATGAAAGGGGTTAAGTGTCCGAGTTAAACGATGAAGGGGACAACTCGTTATCGAGGTATAGTTGAAGGGGGCTTACTGTAATTTTCCCTTTTTAATGGTGTTGCATGGGGACTATTTTTCTTTGAAACACAAATTATTAGCAAGAATCCTTCTTCCTTGATGGTTTTAACGCCATTATAGTTTTCTTGGCCTGAGTTTGTAAGGAAGATCGGTGAATTCTATTTATTTTGGTGGGTTACTTATGTGGTGGTTTGGTGGGCTTCTTTTTCTTATCATTTTTTGGTATTTTGTTTTCAGGTTTTGACCTCCATGGTCATGCGTGTTTGGAAACCGTAGCTCTACAATGATTCCCTTCTTAAGGGGGTTTCTATCTGCGTTTGCCAAGGTCCAAGGATGTGAACCTTCCATTTCTTCAGTTCCACAACTAAATTTACCATTGGTTGAGCTGCATATTATGAATTTAGGTTGGCTTCTTTGTGTAACTGGTGTGTAAAAACATGCAACTTATGCCAGTGTTTTTAATGTGACATTAACATTTGTTTTTTCTTTTTACAACAAGGCATACGATTTCAATTTATCCACAGACAGTTGAATTGTATTAGTCGGGATCTAAATTGGTAGTGGGGTTGGTTTGGTTATAGTCACGATCGATATGTTGAGTTATATCTCTCAAGTAGTTCTCTTTCGTGCCACTAAGTGGAACAAATACAATACACTAATTGCTATCGTGATGCGTAATACCATAGGCACGGGCAAATGCTATTATATCTATGTGGCAAAAAAATAAATACAGAATCAGTGCTTTAAATTAAATCTTAAATGAGGGAAGTAGGACGGACTCTTTGGTCCACTGGATAGGACCAAAAGGGTGGCCGAGAGTTGTCATCGACAGCCCAATGGGGCCGTCAAACTTTGGTCATTGCCTTTTTTTTTTTTTGTGCGTGTTAACGAGGAACTACCCCCAAGGTGGGCCGACTAATTAGGTCCCGTTTCAGTTTGTTTAAAAATAAACTCTTAGAAAAAGAAGGTAATTTCAAACTAAAAAATTATGTGTACGCAAATAATTTTTGTACCAATATAGATCTTGTTTGATAGATCTCATTGAGATCTTTTAAACGATGCAAAAAAAAATTTAAAAATTGTTTTTCATTTTCATTATATTTGAGCTTGAAATTATCTTCTTTTTAAAAAAAGAAAGTTTAAAAAAAAGCGGAACGGTACTTTAGACCACACTGCGGAGCACAAATATCTGAGTGGCCGAACAACCACCACAGTCCGGCCACCAGGTTCAGAAAGTACAAGCTCTGGTAAGACTCGAACCCTGCCCACTTTGGAGCAAAGCCAAGTACTATCCGCTAGGGCAAGCCCTTGGGTAGTAACTTGGTCATTGTCTTAGACACATAATCCTACAAAATAGCATGTGCTCCTCTCACTTTGAATCATTGTACTGTGGTGGCACTCTAAATTCTCGATCTCGCGAATTTATGTGTTTCTAAAACACTTTAAATGCTCTAGCTCGTACATGCACTCGCAAATTGTTGGAGGCGGTGGTGGTCAAACTTGGTCATTTCATTTTCTCCCGTCAATTTTCCTCCCCCCTCACCTGAAACCCCCTAACATCCCCTCGAATACGAAGCATCCATGCTGGACCATACACTGCCTTTTCTCGACGCTGAACCATGCTCGGTCTCTTTTTCTGCTAAAAAAATTCCAAACAGCAGTTCATTTGCTGCCAAGAAACTCCTGAAGCATTTTAACCCCATGCATCTCAAAGACTCCTAAATCATTTTGTCTAGCTAATGTAATTCACGATTTTCCTCGGCAATCGATCCGTCAATCCAATAAGTATGGATTGAATGTGAAAAAAAAGACTACTTTATTGCAGGAACTTGTAAATAAGCAAACCCCAAACAGAGTTTGACATTGATCTTTGAAGGCTTGATCAGGGCAAGTGTTAAAAGACTATTTCTTGCAAAACAATGTTCCTTGGGACAAATTCTGAGCCAATTATAGGTAACAAACCGGGTAGTCTAAAAAATAAAATTCAGTTCTCATTGGACAGAAATCCAAAGAACGGGGCAAAAAACAAACTGTTCACGCCGAGAGAGAGAACCTTGAGCAGGGATGCAATTCTATGAAGTAAAAAAATAACAGAGATGGCCAAAAAAAAAAAATTCAAGCCAGTAGCAGGCAAACCATTGAATATATATCAAATGAAAAACAAAACTGAAAAGATAGCAGTATTATTGCAACTAAAAAATTTACACACCACAAAAATGAGCTCTACCACAAACTCTCACTTCCCGTTTGCAATTCACGAACTTCATGACCTTGTGTCGGAGAGATCATAGGCCAGCCAAGAAGTCGGGACGGCCCTGCAATTGTTGAAGACTGGCTAGGATAGAGAAGGCCCAGTTCCACAAATTCCCCCGAGGATTCATCCCTCTCCATAGCAGTCCGAAAAGAAATGGAACCACGGTTCGCAGAAGTGACCGAACTTCTCCTAGGGCTTTCCGTAATTTCTTCCAGAGGGCTTCGGTTAGCAATTAGTGAAACAGTGTCGATGTGGTGTTCATCACTAATCCTTCTAAAAGCCTCAATGTCGTGCAATTTCCTCAAAGCTAAAGAATCAGCAACTGGAAAGTAGACGAGGATGCAAATATCCACCCCGACACAACATAAAAGGGAAAGAAAAGCCAAGAATGAAAGAGCTTCAAACAAAAGTTTCTCTGGCCTAGATAGAACGGTTAAACCAAGGAGTAAAACCCTTAATGGAAAGAAACTGCAAGCAGAGAGTATCAATGCGTAAACTCTTTTTTGCAAACCCTTATTGATGACCAAATTTAGAATACCCCTACCGAGCCAGAACAAATAACTACTTAGGACAATAGCAAAAAGACCAAGGAAGATTGTACTCAATAAAGGGTAGGTGCAAAGGGCAACATCTGGGCCCTCCATCTTGTATGCAGCAGCCGTATAGTGTGCTTTTTTGTCCATCAAGCTCTCACCTTTGAAAATCTCTGGTCCAATTAGAACAACCATGAGCTGAAGAACAAACAAAGGGACACAACACAGCAGAACGTAACCTGCTGTTTTCAGATTCCATTTTTGGCTCAATGTACCTGACTCGGTCTTTAATAAGGACGCGCGAATGAGAAATGCAAGGGTGAGGAACAGACAAGGTTCCGCAAACCCTAGGTTTGTAACAACATAAATTTTGCAAACAGTTTCCTGCCATTTTGAGTTCAGGACATTCGATGTGCTGCCCTCCTGTCTCAACAGATTTAATCTAACAATCTCACCGCAACCCCAGCAGATTGCAAACAGGATGAATACAATTCGGATGATCCAAGGACGACTGAAATAACTGAGCTGAATAAAACCTGGAGTGCGGATGTGAGAGCGGAAGTAGACAGAATACAAAATGCAGAACAAGCCAAGAAGGACCAAGAGAGCAACAAGGCAAATTGTCAACACACCGAGCGCATCAGCAACAACTCTCGTCAGGGGCATTACCCAAACCGCAGATTCCACGCATGCTCTCTGCCAGCATGGACACTGAAAAACCTTATGGAATGTGGATAACTTCTCAGCAAATGAAAATGGAAAGAGCCAATCGCACAACAATATCTACAGCCCAATGTTGACACCAAAAAACCATATATAAGTCCAGGGATGATCAATCAGAAATCCACTCAGCAGAAATCATAAGGCAGGTCCCTCGGTTGACCAGTGAGAGTAAAGCAACTCTGTAACTCGACTACAATGAAATACTGAGCATTGCCGTCAACAACAGTAAGTCCTTGCAGTTAAGACGCATCCTGATCAAGCCCACATAAACATTTCTGAACCTTAACGCATAAGCTCCGAAATGAACCGCAATGTCAAACCACCTAAAACATAGCAGGTACAAAATAACTCAAATAGCCAAAAGAATAGGAAAAGGAATGACAATAATGGATCAGATCCCTGATATTATCTTTATTTTCTGTTCTAGTCCAAGTAATTTAGAACTTAGAAAATGCTTAAAAAACTGCTATGCAAAGAGCTGTTCAATGCAGATAAAAAAAAAGGAGCTGCTCAATAAATAAATAACCAGTTTTAACTAGATCTTAGTGTTACAAAGATGAGCTTAGAAAAAATACTGCTTCCGGATTAGGCCTTGGAGTCCTCTCGTTGAAAATAGTAAAACAGGAAAATAATTACAGTAACTACTCATCCCACTAAAATGCAACACCAAGTTTCCAAACCCTGTAAATGATCTT
Source organism: Rhododendron simsii (assembly GCA_014282245.1). Classification (NCBI taxonomy): domain Eukaryota; kingdom Viridiplantae; phylum Streptophyta; class Magnoliopsida; order Ericales; family Ericaceae; genus Rhododendron; species Rhododendron simsii. Next base: position 24,615,054 of record CM024963.1, read on the forward strand.
CAGCGAACAAAAGGCATCACCGAGCATTTGACACAGATCAATCTTTACATGACCAAAAAAACCCACCACGTGTCTAACCCCCTACGCTCCCTCAACTCTCTCCTCCAGCATCTCTCTTGAAAGCACACCACATCCACCTTCCGATCCTAAACAAATTATTCAACCGCAACTCTCTTTGACGTAGCATTCAAGCCACTCACACTCCAATTACCATTCCTAAATCAGACCATAACATCAGCGCGTCATGCAAATGGTACAACACACAAATAGCTTAATTAGGAAAAGTTCGCAATCACAACCCTCAAATTTATAAAGCACATACGTCAAAAGCTAATTTTTAAACTCTCAATTACTAGTTTTACATCTGGTACGCATTCAAACTAGCTGAATCTCCGTAACGATAGCAAAACGCCACAAAATAACAGAATTAACAACACCACACAGTGATCTTACATAGGCCAACTCGCAAATTCACATACGCCAAAATTCAAGCATTCGGAGAAACTACGTTCTAAACGACAAAGCCATTCCCTGTCAAACTCCGTCTAAGCATCATTCATCCCACTTAACCAACCGAAACACACAAACAACCATAGAAATTGCAAATAACACGAAAAACATCAATTTCTCAAACACACAATCAGTTTTTTTTTTTCAACAGCACATAAAACGCAATCAATTAAAACACTTAACTGAAAAAAAGAGCAACAGAAACAAAACACAAAATTCAGAAAAATAGATCCAACGTCGATACCGAGAATGCAAAAGGTAAACAGTAACAGCACAATTGACGGGGATAACGATACGGAACAGAAAGGAAAAGAGCTAGAGAGATGGCTTACGAGGCAGAGAGGCTCGATCTGTTGTGGTACAACGACGAATCAGGGGCCGCTGGAGCAGATTTCAAACCCTAAGAGAGAGAGAGAGAGAGACACAGAGAGAGAGAGAGAGGTTTTGGAGAGAGAGAGACACAGTGAGAGAGAGAATGTAAGGTATGGAAGGTAATGTGGGAGAGGAGAGAGAGAGGGGGGAGAGGAGGAGAGAGAGGCGGGGATTTGTTGGTGACAGGCTGTCTCCAGCAAATAAACCAACCAAAATAAAATAAAAAAGAATGGAAAAGGAAAGTTGGGAAATGACAGACTGTACACAGCTAGATCGTCCGAGGCTTTAGGTTCGCGGGGATTAGGGGCTGGTTCGGGCGATTAACAAGCCTAGCTGGCAATGTGGTGGCGGCGGCGTCAACTGTTTTAATGTTAGAACAAGTTTGGGTTAAAGAGTAGAGTGCTCGTTAAGTACTATGGTCCACCAATGGGATTAGTTTATCCGCTAAGATTTTTACTTTTTCGTCTCAATTTAATTATTTTTCGTTTTATTCTAATCAGTTAAAAAATTAATTACTTATATTTTTAAATTCGTAATAAATTTCATGTCGAATATAAATCTTTTTTGATAGATCTCAATTAGTTATATAATAAAATATTTTCAAAATTACATAGTAAAATATTGTAAATTAAAAAATATAATCAATTAAAAATTTAAAAAATTTATTAAATAAGGATGCACAGAGTGTTTTTAAAGTATTTATTGATGGTTTTATACTTTTATTAGACAAGATATTCTCTCATAATATCATTTTTAATTCAAAATATAAGTATTTATTTGAAGAATAAATACTCCGTATGCGAAAGGGAAAATGGGCGGAGAGAGTGAGAAACATATAGATCCAAGAGAAGGTAGCTAGTAAATACTGGAGTATTGTTAGTAACAAAAAGAACCGGTAAATAAAAAATAAAAAAGTGAGAATGAAAATAATATTTTGAAAGATGGAGAAGTATGAATAAAGAAGCTTATAATAATAAAAGGAAAAGGGTCTTTTAATAAAAAAAGATGACGGAAAACAAAGGGAAAGTGATGAGTTTTGGCCTTTTTTATTTTTCACAATGTAGTAAATGAAATATCGGTGTCAATATCAGCGCCAACAAAGTTTGTTGGACAAACTATAACAGTCAATATCCTTTAATGGTCACAAAGATAGTTATACAAGCATTGTGGACATCATTTAATTTTAAATATCGTATTTTGAAGTCAGAAACGTCACGGTTATAAGCAATCTCCGTATATAAGTATCATCAATCTTTTCATCCACCGTATTTTGTCGCCTCGATCTTATACTAAGATTTAATTATTTCAATAACACGATCAATTTCATCCACTAGAGCTGATGTCTTCCATGATGTTTGTCATATTTATTTTGTCTACGAATTCAGTCAACGTTTTAGTTGTTTCAATCTTATTCATTATTTTCTGTTTAAAAAAAACATTATTCATTATTAATGCAATTAGTCGCTTCTATCATAATACAATGAGATTTATTGCTACGTTTAGCCCCGTGTTCCCAAAAGTTTTGCTCCTAGTTCATATTTTAATTACAAATGCTATAAAAATACGTATGGATGTGCACATATTAAACACAAAAATGTATTCGAAGTCTTCCAATCTATCCGGGCTTCACATTTACCGGGTGGGGCTCACGTACAGCCGGCAATTGCAGACACATCTAGATTCGACTCCTACGTGTTAACATCTGTATATGTAGCATTGTTAATTGAGAAATGATATTGGCACTCCAAAAATTGATGCATGCACTCCAAAATCAGTGCAATTTCAAAATCATTTTTCTTTATTTTTTGTAGTGTCTCCATTATTTTTTGGAGTGCCAATATCATTTTTTTTTTTAATTAGCAAGCATACATATCTGTATTCATTATGTGCACAAAAACACAATTTTAACTTGGGATCTGCGGTAGAAGAATGTTTATATAAGTAGTAAAAAAATTAGCTCCACAGCCTGTGCACTATAGGTTTTTTAAGTAACTTTATTACCCCCACCAAAGTATCTGGCTCTTGAAGTAATCAAAAAAATGGTAAAACAACACTTTCATTGCTGGAAACTTACTGCTCCAACAGGGTATGTCAACAGCTATGGAGTGCCAGCCAGCGGCTCCAGCCTAACAAGGAAATAATCTTTTTTTAACGTAAAGTCGTATTAAAATTTTAATTGTAGTTTTTCTAAACTTTTATAAAAACGTTATTTAAATTTTTTTTTTTTGTTATTTGTTACAAGAATCTTCTTGGCAAGAATCTATTCTTACTGAAAAGGATTTTTAAAAATTTTCGGATTTTCGAGACGAACAATCAACAAATCTTGAGAAAATCATAAGTGATACTCCCTCCGTCCGGATTTAATTATCCCTAGTTCTATTCTAACCGGTTAAAAAAACGGGTTATATCTTAGAATCCGTAATGAATTTCATATTGAATATGGATCTTGTTTGATAGATCTCAATTAGTTCTATAATGCAATATGGAGTATCACAATGCAATATTTAAATCACCATGCGTGCATGCAGAAGACTAATGCATTAAATTCATAAACTTTGATTATGGCTCAAATTTTATGTAATTTTTTTCGATTAAGTGACAGCTTTTTTAAAAAAATTATAATGATGCTCTTTATTTTTTATTTTTGGCGCGGGGAGAATTTCATTTAGGCAAGGCCCAGGCCACTTCACAGTTCACACCTCCGCCCCTCGTGCCCAGCATCACGTTACTCCTACTTCCCTTCGCTTGGTAAAACACACAATTAACTTATTCATGGACGAGCCATGATTCCTTTATTCACAGAGTCGAGCGATCTTGGCCTTCTATTTTCGGCTTTGGACGGTCTAAATTTGGGAAAAACTTTTTTCTTTGAATTTTTTTAAAAAAATCCAAACCGTCCAAAGCATATTTGGATGGGCGCGATTCGCTTTAGTAACAACTTATTTACAGAGCTCCATGAATAGGCTTTTTCTCTTATTATAAAAGAGCCCTTGTAGAAGCCTAATCTAGGAGTGCAATACTCTATCCTCCCTTTTAAAAGAGGGTGAACATTATCCTCCCTTTTATTGATTGAAATAGTATGAATCCCACCACAAGTGATGTCATACTTACCCCTGCAATACTATTTTGTCAATATATTTTTCTCTAATGCCACTACCTTTTTCTCTAATTGATTTTGACAGTTCTTGTAGTTAGCAAGTAAAACCAAAGCGCTACACTGTGACTTGTGGTAAATTAAAAGTTATAAATTATGTGTTCTTTGTTTTTTCTTTGTGCTTGCTTAGTTTTGTAATGTGTTTTCGTTGTGGCAAGAGACTAAGAATCCCAATTGCATCGGAGTGAAAGGTTGGACATTGGAGCACAAAATTTACACGTGCAAGGAAGAGACGAGATGGCTGGGAGAGGTACAGGATTTGCGATTGAACTTTTCAACGGCAACAACAATTTCACTCTATGGCAACCATATTATCATAAAAATAAATGTTCCAGGTGCTAATTAAGGATCTCTGTATACCAATCCAAAACGTTTACACTGACTGCACCATTTTACCACTCAATTGACCACATGTCCATGTGGAGCCTACTCTGAGCCCCACAAAATACAAAAAAAAAATATTCATAAATTTTAAAATACCTTTTATTAGGCCTTATAAAAAATCAACTCAATCGTATATCGGTGGATAATGCAGCGAAAAACCAAAGAATGGTGACCCTAAATAGTAAATCCAACACTGCACGACCTCTTACCGAAGAATCTCCAAGAAAAAAATGCTTACAAAACTCCGGTCCCTTAAACAAGCTTAAGCGCATCCATTCAAAAAGAATTTGTATTCTCTCCGGTCCAATCCGCACACCTATTTTCGGATTGAACCCTCCAGTTACAAAGTCTAACTTTAAGCATCCTACAGCAATTAACCAAATAAGATTTGAATACAAAAACACCAGAATCAAACCAATTGACATAAAAGAAAGATGAAATGGACAGAAGTTTCCATGGCAACGTCAACCAAGATTCAAGACGAAGAGCAGCAAGGCCTCTTGGTGTTGGCATCGGGACCACCAACATCTAGAGTTCTCCCCTCTTTTATGCTAGCCGGAGCCGAAGACTCCGAAGAAAGATTTTTCTTGCTGATTATCCTATATATCTCAGACAGGATTGTTTGGAAAGCCTTCTCCACATTTGTCGCTTCTAGCGCCGATGTTTCTATGAAGGAAAGGCCTTCTTTCTCAGCAAATCCTTGAGCATCCTCGGTAGCAACCGCTCTGAGATGCTTCAAGTCGGTCTTGTTGCCAATCAGCATGATATTAATGTTGGAGTCCGCGTGGTCCCTCAGCTCCTTCAACCACCGGCTGATGTTTTCAAAAGTTGTTGGCTTTGTCACGTCGTAAACCAGGAGAGCGCCCAGTGCACCCCTATAATAGGCACTGGTGATTGCTCTGTATCGCTCTTGTCCTGCTGTGTCCCATATCTGAGCCTTCACAGTTCTGCCCTCCACCTGAATGAGACAACAATCAGCAACGAAGTAAGTTACACGTAAAGCTTGTTTTATTGTTAACAACGGATTCCACACAATACATTCACAACCTATTGTAACATTGAAGAGACTTTTAGTACCGAAGAATGGGGTAACGCCTTTCTATGATGCATTGAAATTGGACTACACGTGCGAAAACCTCATTTAACCACAACTTGACCAACATGGATTTTAGTCATGACGGGCAAAAGAACACTTGCCCATCAAAAGCAGCACCCATTCAGCAAAGTTGCTAGCGGGGATGTTGAACTAAAGTAAAGAAAAATAAATAAATAATGTAGTACCACTTCATCATGCCACACATCTTATCATCATGTGATAACATAGAGGACCATGTAAGAATGAGGGCTAAAAAATAAATAAATACACCATGATAAACTACAAATCTAGAACAAGGATACAGTCATAGAGAGCAAGAAGCACAATGGCTTACCTCCAAATCCAATAGGTGAAGCAGCTCTTCTTGGGATGCAAAAACACACATAGCAGAAACAAAATCAAATGTGGCATACAGATACCTTAATCATTCTGGAAGGGGGAAAAGACCCTAAGAACTGGCGGTCTCAATAGACCTTTAAAGGCACCTCTGGATTCTACAGTCCAGGGTTGAAATGTCTTAACAAGACTTTAAACATCTTATTTCAATGAACACATTCATGCCTGTTTCTCAGCTACAGAATATAGTGATTCCCAGGTCCTTCGGTTTCTACCATCTGCAATGGAGGCCATTTTGGCACAGAGTTGGGAGTTACACACACGTAACGGCACAACGTAGGAAAACCCTTCCTTTAGAAGAGATCTCTCATCTCATTTCGAACCATTTTGACACTCTCTTCAACCTCCCAACATACATCCAGGAGTACCAAAAGCATGCATGAGTTATTCAAGAATGTTGGTAACGAACCCATGAAAATTTGAAATCGGAGGAAGCAGTTTATGAATGCGGTAATTTTCCTAAATCCATCGAGGGATAGACATCAAAAATAGAAAAAGGAAAAACATGTTGGATCACATTTTTCTTGCAAAAATAGACAGTAGAAATGTGACGCTGTGAACAGAACGTCCATTTTCGTAAGGCAAATGTGGTTCAAACGCAACCAATGTCTGATAACTTAGGTTCCTCGCATGGATCATCTGCACAACGGAACCTATAAGATATAGTGTTTCATCGAGATGGGCCCCCAATGTGTTAAATTGGAGAGTCTAGTCCCACTGAAAAAGCTAAGAATGCCATAGAGGCATAGACAAAATGACTTGAAGAATTCTTCACGTTTATTAATTATTCAAGTTCTCTAGACACCTGTATGCAGTATGCAATTTTATCATTCATGAGGTTAATTGCCCATACACCATATACTTCCCTAACTTATTGATTTCTAACTTATGTTTAACGAGGCATCAGGTTTTATGCATGAATCTTTTATCCAACCTACAAGCTTAAGCTATTAAATAAAGAGGTCCCAAGACTCCCAACATTATATTAAGTGATCACCCATTTCATATCAATGCAACGTGGAATTGTGTTCATTAACATCCCCTTATGCAGTTGCGTGCCACGAGTAAACTTTTTTTGGGAATCTTATCATCGTGCAACCTTTTATTTGGATCTGTGGTCATGGAGTATGGCGTGTAAATTTTCAAAATGTGAACATTAATTGGAGGGGTCTCAACATTGATCACCCATTTCATACCCAAGCAATAACAAAGAGAACAGTACTGACTATCGCAAACCAAACAGCACTGACTATCCAAACAGCACTTACTATCGCAAACCAACAAAGAGAACAGTAACTCGCACAATAAAAAACAAAAACAAAAACAAAATCACACCCCTGACCAGAATCAGTATATTAGTCCGAAAGAACAGATCAACAACTGCGATACATAAACACCAAAATCTGTTACATCCGAGTGCGAGTTTGAATCCAGATCCATACAAACAATTCCAAGGCGAACGAGATATGCTCAAAATTCACAGGAAGTGGAAATAAATCTAACTCAAAGCGGTACAGAGAGAAGATGCATAAGTCACATTCAACTAGTTAAGCACTACGGCAGCAACTAGCGATCGAGAAATGACGCACACCAAAGTTATATCAAACGAGCGATCGCGAATAAAAGAAGAGTGTTATAGATAGAGACCGCTAGTTGTAGAGAGAGAAAAGGTTTAGAGAGGGGTGGGAAGAGAGAGACCTGGAGGGTACGGGTAGCGAATTCGACGCCGATGGTGGATTTGGATTCGAGGCAGAACTCGTTCCGGGTGAAGCGGGAGAGGAGGTTGGATTTGCCCACCCCTGAATCCCCGATTAACACGACCTTGAATAGGTAGTCGTACTCCTCGTCCGCTCTCCTCGCCATCTCTCTCTCTCTACACGCGCGGGCAAAACAATTGTTGAACAGTCACTGAACAAGGGAGATAGATGCAGAAAGAAAGGTCTCTCTCTCTCTCTCTCTCTCTCTCAATTTCGTTCGAAAAGTAAGATGAGTTGTATGTGTTCTGGCGGAAGGAAGGGAAAGTTGAATGCCCGGAACTACCCCTTCTGGAATCCACATCCATGCGGATGACGTATTGTTTTGGCGGTTCGTGGGAGTAATCACGCATTTCTTTGGAGTTCATTCACCGTGCGATGAAATCTAAACCCATGTGTGACGTTGGGACGCTGGGGGGCTGCTGTCCCGTTGGGGACAGCAGCGTGTTGCTGTCCCGATTTTGGGGTCCACCCAGGTCTCATTCCGATGATCGAAATCGTTCACTTTGTAGAGCTCGTCGATTAGAACAATAAGGCAAAAAATTAGCTTAATTGAATATCATTAAGTGCCTGATCAGAGCCCATATAACTCTCGGTCCATGGGTGACAATGGATTTAATCCAGTGTTTCAGATCCATTCTTTTCAAGATAAAAAGGTTTCGATCAGGTACTTAATGATATCCAATTAAACTAATTTTTGGCATGGTTGTTCTACTCAACAAACTCTTTAAAGTGAACGATTCCGATTATAGGAGCGTGACCAGAGTTGACGCCAAAATCTGGCACAGTAGTACGCTGCTGTCCCCCCAGCTCCTGTGACGTTGGAGGACTACCATGTAATTTTCCAGTTCGAGGGCGTGCCCAGAGTAGGGATGGCATTCGGGGCAAACGGGGCGGATATTGGGTATTCCGTACCCGATACCCAAAACCGAAGTACCACCCATATCTGTCCCGATAACCGAACGGGGAGAGAAATGGGTAACCATAACCGAACCGAACGGATAACCGAATCAAGCCAAAAAAACTGAACCTTTTAATCAAAGAAAAAATTTGATCTTGCCAAGTTTAAGTGAATTGTACCTTTTAAACAAGCAAAAATAACCTCGTAAACGAATAATTAACCTTTTCTCGACAAAAAACCAAAAACTGATACACCCTTGATAGTAGCTATCAGTGAACCATTTTATACCCCAACATTCTCAATAGACAATAGCTACCAACATTCACAACAAAACACCTACCACAGCCAATCAATCCACAAAACAATCAGTCCACAAAACTACAAAGCAAAGTAAAAATAATACAAAGTTCACTCAGTCCGGTGACTCCAATCACCACATGCATACCAATCAGTCCAGCCAAAGTTGAAATATTACAAAGTTCAGTCACCACCACATCTCACCACATCACAAATCTTGAAATAATACTACAAAGTTCCATTTGCAGAATTAAGAGATGGAAAAACAAAATAATAGAATCAATTCTGATTTCTATCTTGAAATGCCAACTTCCATTTGCTGAGTTCATATCTGTTAAATTAAAGGGCAGAAAAAGTGAATTAATATCAACAAAAAAGATTCAATTAATATGAGCAATATATAATGTTAAAACCACGCGAGACATGAGACAAATGCCAATTACCTCACGAGTCACGCACGAATCCCCCGTTTCCACATCATCTAATATAGTGGCGTACCCTAATGTTGATTCACCTAACAAATATAAAGTAAAAAATTCATAAGTACTAATTTCAGTTTACTAAAGTAAAAAAATGCAAGATACTAAGTTCATTACCTTTCATTTCGGCAGCCCACAACCAACTTTGAGCACACATCAAGGCTTCCATTGTATTGGGATGAAGTCTACTACGATGTGGACTCACCAACCTACCACTCGTGCTAAATGCCGACTCAGAAGCAGCCGTCGATACCGAAATAGCTAACAAATCCCTAGCCATGGCTTGCAAAATTGGATACTTGGGTTGATGTGATTTCCACCAATTTAAAACATCAAATCCTGCGGATTTTGGCAAGACAGCTTTCGACAAATAATGATCAAACTCCAATTTTGCAGTATCGATTGTCCTACTTCTCTTTGACTCCCTAAGCATGTAGACATCATACTTTGATAGTGACTCTTCATCTAGAGAACTTGAATGAGAAGAAGAGTCACCAATACCCTCTATCCCTGAACTAAGACATTGATACTCCTTAAGCAATTTATAACAAAGTGCACGAACTTTCTCAACTTCTTCCTTATAACTTGTTGGAAACAATAATTTAAAGTAGAACTCCAACACGTTGATCTTATACCTAGGATCCAATACAGCAGACACCCCCACAACCCCATGTACCACCAACCAATACTTGTCAAATTTTTCCACCATTCTTTTGGTCATTTCCCTAATCACTTGATTTTCAGAATGGAGCCAATATCTCAATTCAAGTCTAATCTCACATATATTTGGAAAGCATTGATTAGTAGTGGGGTATTTCGTTCCAGAAAACAACTCTGTCACGTTAAAAAAAAATTTCAGCTTCTGACAAACATCTCTAGCAAACCCCCACTCACGTTCACTTGGTAAAGAATTATACTGAGCATCCCGTTTGCTTAAGCGAATGAACACATCCTTATAAAGTAGGGCTGTTTGAAGCATTAAGTATGTTGAATTCCACCTAGTCACACAATCAAGTCCTAATTTCTTAGTACTAGTCACATTCAATTGGCGGACTGTTTCTTCAAATTTTTCCTCTCTTTTTGGTGATGCTGTCCAATAAGCTACGCTGTCCCGAATTTTCTCAATACCCACCTTGATAACATCCAGCCCATCTTTAACAATAAGATTAAGAATGTGCGCACAACAACGCATATGAAACAATTCCCCACCCAACATGAGCGATGTACTATCAGGTTTGTCCCACAAAAGATCAATCATGACATCATTGGTAGAGCAATTATCAACCGTTATACTTGAAATCTTCCTATCAATGTTCCAATCTATCAAACAATTCAACAATTAGTCACATAGAACTTCTTTTGTATGTGGACATGGCACATATATGAACCTAACATGCAACATTGATATTTAGTTAAAAATGGAAAAATGAAGATTTAAATTGCATAAAGGAATAAATATAGTGATATAAGTTAAAAATACCTCAAAATGCGACTTTGCAAAGTCCAAGATTCATCAATAAAGTGCGCTGTGACAGCCATGAAGCCTTTCTTTTGATTATTCGAAGTCCACATGTCCGTTGTGATAGCTAATCTACTTGCATTACTCACCACCAAACTCATTGTCTTCCCCCTCTGGTACTCATAAATCTTAAATATTTCAGCTTTCATTGTGTTCCTACACGGCACCTTAAATAAAGGTTGAAGAGCATTTGAATACCTCCTAAATCCAACATGCTCCACAATTGAAAGGGGATACTCATGCATGATTATGGCACTTGCAAGTTGTTTTCGTGCCATTTCATGATCAAAACTATATGAAGTTAGTTGTGGAGGACAGTCTTTCTTCATGAAATTGTTTGTTAGAACTTGTTGCCTCATGTAATCCTTCTTTTGGTGTTTCCTTATATAGTGTTCTTTCAAATGCGAAGTTCCATTCCTTGTTTCTTCGGATATTTTTGCTCCACAATAATTGCAAATGGCCTTGTAAACTCCGCAAATTTTCACCCTATTATAGTGAGCCCAATAAGGACTCCTTAACCTTTTTCCATTATCATTGGATTTTTCTGATACAACTTCAACTTCATCAGTAGGATTGTCACTTGGATGAGTAGGATTGTCACTTGCATGGTTATCAAGAGGGGATGATGATGGTACGGGGCTACCACTTGGTTGTGATGGTCCAGAACCATCAACCGGATTTGTAGATTGAGCACTCGAACCGACAGGTGATTCAGACATAATTAATCTAGTCCTAAGAAAACACCAGCAGATTCAAACATTATTCAAGCTACAATTACAAATTTAAGCTACAATTATAGTTCAAGATACAATTAGATCACAAGCGTGCTCCCAATCAGATCACAAGCTAAAATACTGAAAGACTACAATCAAGCTAGTTAAGCAGACTGGAGGGGCTATGCCGCCGCCTCATCCTCAACACAATTCCGTGGGGTTATGCCACCGCCACGTTGTATAACTAAAAGCAATAAAAGGCAATTGATGCTCAATTTAGTTTCGTTACACCTCAAGTCGAATTGGTGGCTCAGTTAGAGGTATTCGCTAAATTGAGCTCAATGTACGCAAAGGGAGCCCTAATCAAACAAACAATGTAGCCTAATCGAACCCCCACTCACTCGACTTGAATCGATAAAGATTCTGATATATAACAACTTTCCCACATGCACAAATTTTAGTCTAGTCAACTCATCCACCAACACTAGTCTATAAACAAAATCAAACTCTTGGCCCACACGCAACAAATTCAAGCACATAGATTTGAAGCAGATTATATTTTCAAGCACAAGAGAGAGAGAGAGAGAGAGAGAGAGAGAGAGAGAGATAAACCAACGAAAACAGTTGACTGAGTCAACTGGGCTCCGAAGAGTGGCGACTGCGGAGTGCGGAATGCCGGACTGCTGCAATCGATTTCCTGAAAAAATCAAGAAATGAGAGACAAGATCGAGAGAGAGAGAGAGAGAGAGAGAGAGAGAGAGAGAGAGAGAAAGAGAGATCTCACGATCGAGTTACAGTCGACTGAGCACTTGATTGTCCGAGCCTGCAAAAATATAGTTACAGAGACATGAGAGTGTGCAATAGAGATTAGAGAGTCCAGTGTGGGCAATGCGAATTGCCCCGACTCTTTCTCTCTCCTCCGAGGGAAAGGGATTCCGTTCCCCACCCTTTTTTTTGAGAAAGGAGAGATGCTGCCGGTTCGCGGGAGCGCTTTGAAAGCTGGACGACAAGCGCTCGCGAAAATACAGAGTCGCCACTTGGGTTTGAAGGTCCGACACCCAAGGAACCGTATTTCGAAGCACTTGCCGCGCTGTTTGATTTGAAAAAGGTAAGGAACCAGTCCGTCATAACCATATCTGGGTTCGGGAGCCAGGTTACAAGAGGGGAAGGGTTTTATGGCACCCCTCTCGCCCAATCCGGAGATCGGTCTCTACTTAGGCATTTGCGGAAACGTTGTTTGTTTGCGATTCTGTTTGATTAATCAATTTTTAGCCAATTAGGGCGGGGAAACAGTTTAATGGGGATTAAAGCTGTAACATGTTTGCAAGATGTGATAGATATCATGGATGAGCAGTTAGTATAGGATGAGAACAGACTGCTGTGGGAGTTTAAACAAACTGGGAGGCCCCTGTTTTGGAGTGATGTGCGCAGGAAGAAACCAGCATGCACTGAACAAGTCACTGCATGCTGTTCACTCCTGCGCGCACAACTCTAAGACACACGCGCGCCGGTGAGCTCAAACCCACAACTCTTATTCTCAAACCTTCTGGGCTCTGGAAGGACCAGTGCACACCCAGGACAAACCACGCAGTTTATAGCAGCATAATATACAGTTTAAAGGCTTAAAAGCCCTAGAAATTGACAAAACACCCCATAAACAGTGTGGGGACAGAATAACAGCCTAAATCCAAGTTACCCGTGCAAGGCCATTCACTGGTCAGAGGCAAACTATCGCGCGATGGAGTCACTCTGGCGCGCGAGGATGCGCCCTGGCGCACTGTCGCGCGATGGAGTGAGTCTGGCGCGCGATCGTGCGCCCTGGCGCACTGTCGCGCGATGGAGTGAGTCCGTCGCGCGATGGTGCGCCCTGGCGCGGGATGATTGCGCCCTGGCGCGGACCAGACCAGTGCTTGGTTTACACATTTCTGGGTTACTGGGACAGATCCAGAATATTCCCAGGGGGACTCCAAAACAGCAGAAACTCATATTGAACTAAGACTAGCAGTTTATACTAAGGAAAGCAGTAAACAGGTTATTATCATGCTCGCAGAGTGATCTATATATACATAAATACAAAAACAGCAAGACACCAATCCCCACGGGAACCGTCGCGCGATGATCGAAATCGTCGCGCGAGAGAGTGGCTCCATCGCGCGCTGGTTCTTGCCATGACGGTTTTTGAAACCTCGCCAGCTTTAGGACCAGGACAGGTATTGATTACCAGCCTTGGCCCTGCCAGCCCCCCTCAGAGATCAGAACAGAAGCAGAACAAAGGTAAGCTATACCTTTGGCTTCGGGTTTGAAAGAGTATTTGAGCTTTTGATGTTTGAGGCTTGATTGAGGTGTTTGAGTATTTGAGGAATGTGAATTTGGAAGAAAAGCACTAGAGCTAGTGCTTAACCTTTCAATTTTTGGAACCCTTTGAAAGAGAACAAATGGGGGGTATAAATAGGGAAAGGGGGTGAATCTGGTTGGAAACAGAGGAGTTCAGGCAGTCCACGAGGCCTGGCTGAGGCTGCATCGGTGGCTAACTGTCCATCTCAGGAAAGGTCGGTGGTAGGTTGGACCGTCGCGCGATGGTGTGAGTCTGTCGCGCGATGGTGCGCCCTGGCGCACTGTCGCGCGATGGAGTGGAACCCTCGCGCGATGGTGCGCCCGGGCGCGGGATGGATGCGCCCTGGCGCGGACCAGCAAGGTTTTTGGTTTTTGAAGTGGCTTAGGCTAGGTTAGGTTCAAGGGTTTTGCAAACACTCAAAGCTCAAACACGCTATCATTCCCGGGGTGTTCTTGATCCATTTCATCATCGGGGAATCAAAAACCGTAAGTAAACTAATCTGGAAGCCCAGATTGGGGTGTCTACATCCAGATCGAGAGAGAGAGAGAGAGAGAGAGATCTCACGGAGTGCCCGTCGGTCGACTGGTCTGGAGAGGTCTAAGAAGTGGCCGTCGGTCGACTGGTTGTGACGGAGTGAATAGAGATTTGAGAGTCCAGATTGAGAGAGAGACCAAGAGAGATCGAGAGAGAGAGAGAGAGAGAGAGAGATCGAACGATTCGCCAGTCGCCAGTCGCTGCTGAGGCTGCTCTGGACTCTGGAGTGAAATGAAAACCCTAGGTGGGAACTGGGAAGTGTCTATATATATATAGAAGGGTATTTTTGTAAATACCCTGTTTCGGTTCGGTTCGATTAACGGTTCGGTTCGGGGAACGGTTCGGTTATCAGCTCCACCGTAACCGAACCGAACCCGTTCGGTTATCTCCCAACCAAAACCATAGCCGCACCAACGGGGAATTTTTCGGTTACGGTTCGGGGAAAAAAATCGGTTACGGTTCGGGTACCCATCGGTTCGGTCGAGATTGCCATCCCTAGCCCAGAGTACACTTGGAATTCAATTTGAATTCAATTAAATTGGCACAAATATTTTCGAAAATTCTCAACATTTTTCTGTTAAATCATTTCCAACTTCGACTTTAAATTTAGATATCTCAGATTTTTGGATTTGGGGATGTTGTAGTGGGATCCGGGGATGCTGTAGTAGTGCAGCCAATCTGGCCGTTCATTTCAGGAATGGACGGCTTGGATTTTTATCCGAACAATAGACGGTTTGCATTTGTCGAAGTTCGGATTAAATCTAAGCCTTTCATATCAAGATGGACGGTCTGATCTGCTGCACTACACCGTGTAGTCGGTTGCCGCACTACAACAACTCCCAATCCGTTGTAGTGCACCCCCGCATTATAGCGTGTAGTGCGATCAATCTGTTCGTTCATTTCGGGACGAACGGCTCAGATTTAATCCAAACTCTTACAAATCTGAATCGTTCATTACTCAGATTAAATCCAGCAATGGATTGGTCGCACTACGC
Organism: Rhododendron simsii; assembly: GCA_014282245.1. Classification (NCBI taxonomy): domain Eukaryota; kingdom Viridiplantae; phylum Streptophyta; class Magnoliopsida; order Ericales; family Ericaceae; genus Rhododendron; species Rhododendron simsii. The sequence goes on from CM024963.1 coordinate 24,630,493, forward strand.
GTTGAAGTGCAGGGGTGCACTACAATGAATTGTGGTTTTTTGTAGTGCACACTACAGAGTTGTAGTGCAGTCGATCCGCCCATCCATGTAGACATAAACGACTCATATTTAATTCGAGAACCTATTAATATGAAACGTCCGTTGCTTAGATTAAAATCTGAGTCATCAATTACCGAAATAGACAATTGAATTGGCCGAACTACGGCGGACAACCTGGTTGGCGCGAGCTGCCCTACCAGATCCCCGAATCCCAGTACAGCATCCCCAGGTCCCATATATTTATGTCACAATTCGGTATTATCTTTTACAAATAGGTCTAATTTTAGTATACAATACTAGCATCGGACGAAAAAATGATGTCATACCTAAAAAAAATTGATATTTCTTAATTTTTAAAATTACCAGTGCAAATTGTAAGAGTATCTCATATAGTAGTAGTACTTAAGAATATGTGATGTCAATAAGAAACTACCAAACCACTCTCTCTTTTGGAAGTAAAAGTTGAAAGGATTTACCAGAAGATAGCTTTGACAGTTTATTTATAAAAACTGTATCCAACGGTTGATTTCTTAACAAGTTTATCAAGATAAGATTTGGCATGGGGGTTAAGGCCTGTCGATTCGGACAACAGACGATGCGTGCCAAATGTCACGCAATGACTATTGGAGGCATATCCTATTACCGTTGGAGGGTTGATAGGATACATGAAAAAGGTCCATGAAGGAAAAATCAATCACCTTGATTCAAATTCACTCAATCTGGGCCATTGATCTCTCTTCCACAGACGCTTTCATAAACCATTTTCGTGTATCATAAAATTTTCCTTACCATTGAGCTCTCAGGGGGAGTCAATCCGTTGCATAGTTGCTCGCAAATGAAGTTACAATTTTTGAAGAATGAGCAGAAAGGGAAAAGGAAATATTGTTTGTGTTGACCTTGCTTCTCAAGTTTACCGAGCCAGTCGAAGGCGGGGCCTCCTAAAAGAGTCCACAATTTCTCTTCTTAAAGTTTAGTGAAAGTAGGAAACGTGAGTCATGAGCATGGCATGTAACTCTCTCTTCACCAACCTATGATTGTAAATGATGCCTGAGCAAATGATGTTTTTTGCAATTGTTCACCAACACATTGTTATAGGTGCTCAAGAGTCATAGCTTCCCAATGCACCCATTGGAATATGATTGATTTGAGTCACAATACTCCTACCGATCAATCCCCGATCACTTTAGGTGAAGGACCCCGATATCTTGAATCACTTTGCAAATATCAGCTCATCAAGCCCGAAAGTTTTTTCTTGCCATAACGGAAAGAAGCTTTCGACCATATTTTGATCCCTTTCTTTCTTGTGCAAAAAATCTTGTTGGAAAAAAACTCGGCATACACAGAAATTCCAGAAAAACAGTTTCATCGATAATTTGACAATTACATAATAGAAACAAATACAATTGCAAATCAGAATTACAAGAACGAGATATGGACAGAATACTAGAATCGATGAACCGAGTCCCGTGTGGTACCACAGTCTCCTTAAGAAATGTTCGCCGCCTACCGTGGGTGTTGTAGGTTCTGTCGGCGCCTTTCTCCCAGGGTTGGCTCGGCTAAACCGCAAGCCGCCGGAACACCGCCGTCGACCGCCTTGGCGAACTGACTACCGCCTGCCTCTCTCTCTCAAGAACGAATTTTACAGAATGTATTGGACTGCTCTGCTTTTGTTGTGCTGCTTCAATACGAGATGCACCAATTTATAGGCAGGAGGAGGGCTGAATAACTCTTGCAATGAATTCTGCCATTCATTGCTGATTTGAATTCAGCCAATGAATTCAGTCAATCAATAGGGAGGTTACGGGATTAATCACCATGATGAGGAAGGTTACGAATTTCCACAATCAATACGTCTATTGATTGTGGTGCGTCCAGGTTCGACGAACCCGGGACCGGTTGCCTCGGGAGACCCTCCAAAGTCCCGGTTTCATTCACCCGAAATTCCGTAAATTTCCAACAAAAATCATTTTCTTTTTGAAGTTGATGAAGACAGTTTTGCAGTGAATTGGAGATTTTCACCTGATCCATGAAACGGAGAGAGAGAAACATCCAATGAACTGGACATGTCTGATGTGGTGTATCACAATTATTCAATGCTTTTTGGCCTTGGCTGATACGTTTTAAAGGTTTGGACGATAGTGGAATATGGAGAGCTGTAGGTGGGGAGATTAGGAGTGAAGCTAAGGTGTTTGTCGCTTGTTGGGAATGACTGCTGTGCTTGTCTCTTTGATTAGTCAATGGGCATGGGCATGAGCGGTGCCAACGTCACTAAAGGAATGCTACCTTGTTGATCTTGTCAGTAGGAGGGTGCAACAGTCGCTGGTGTGGATCTTAATTGGTTGTAGCAAATTTTCAAATGAGAACTTTGAACATAACATGTGCTTGTCACCCGTCCGCCAAGGTAGATTAACAAATTATGTATCTTTTTCAATTGTTATTTCATTTGAAAAACTCTATTTTTTTGGCATGAAACATCAAGTTCTTGGCACCGGATTAGGCTTGACATGAAACGCCATGTGATTGTCATCAAAAAAGACAAGGCATGACGCGACACAAAATGCATGACACTACATGAATCACATACTAATATAATAGCTTTGCTGGGAGATAAGAATTGATATAACCATGTCCGCACGTTTTGGTTAAAAAACGAAGAAATTAATATGTGAATGTGCTTTCTTTTTTTTTAATACCTCAAGCACAAAATCCGCCCCCTGGGGTATGCCAATTCTCCCATTCGGGTCTTTCGTGGTCCGGGCTAGACTATCAGCCTGCCACCCAAAACTGTAACCGAGCGTTTGATATGAGCCCCGCACTCATAGTAGTCCAACCCCATGCTCTACAATGCCAATTAACACCAAACATGGCCCGGAAGCATTGCTTCTCATCTCACAACTGTGTGAGTCCCACCACACATTTCAGTAAGAGGAGGAGCAACGCTTCCAGAGCATTGGATAATCTCTTCACCGGTTACACTTTAATTTTTGCCCAACTACCTCATGCCTTTCGAGATTATTAAACGAGACTGTGATAGGTTTCTTTTCGTCGCATACGGGTCACTGATGATCAGTACAAAATTTACCAGGTTCGATTCTCATATTTGCCACAAAGTTGATATGACAATCCATATAAGACATCATTGGAGAGACCCTTAAATGTAGAAAAGAAAAACAGATATGCATATTTACTCAAGCTTTTATTGATTGTTACATTCACACACTTCAAAGTACTTTTCTTCCTCCTCTTCGGCCTTTGGGCTATCCTCCTTTGCAGTCACAACAACATAGCAGTGCACAGGTTACAAAAAGAACTTCTCCAGCCCCTTATTCGTAAAACCAATACTACCAAGAATTGAGGAAACAAATAAAACCACAGACTGATTATCAAACAATTCATTCATCAGAATAGCCATCTAAGCAGGGACATGATCTTCCAGGAAAGGGTAATCCGTGTACCCGATAACCGGATCAGGAATGTAAAAAGTACTCCTGTTGTACCTATTAAGCGGCGCATCGAGCTCGAACCGCCTAGGCAAATCCGGGTTAGCCAAGAACAAGCGTCCAAATGCCACCAGATCCGCGTAACCCTCCTCCACAGCCTTATTACCATCGCTCCTGTTGTACCCACCGGCAGCAATCAGAGTACCCTTGAAGGCATTCCTCATGGGACCAAGGCTGTGAGGAGTCTCCAACTTTTCCCCCATTTTCACCATCCTTGGCTCTATGACATGGAGATAGACAAGGTTGAATTTGTTAACTGCAGTGGCCATGTAAAGGGCTAGGGAGTTAGGGTTCGAGTCCGCGGATTCCATGTAGTCGGCAAATGGGGACAGTCTCATTCCGACTCTATCTGCTCCAATCTCATTCACGACTGCTTCCACTATTTCCAATGCGAAGCGACACCGGTTTTCCAAGCTCCCGCCGTATTTGTCTGTCCTGTCGTTCACTTGGTCTTTCATGAATTGGTCGATTAAGTACCCGTTTGCTCCGTGGATCTCAACTCCATCGAATCCTGTGATGAGAAAAATAGTTACATTGGTGTACACATATATAGAGGATTGCGCATTGCTTTCTGAATTCTCAAGCCTGTTTTGTGTTGGCTTTTATTTTATGGAAAACATAGAAAACTTGTTTGACAAAACATTTTCAGAAAAATCTTCTCATTACATTCCACCTTTCAAAAAACACTCAAATGATATACGTGATACCGAGAACATGGGAACAGGAGAAAAAACCAACAAATAATACCAAACTGATTTGAATGTTTTCGGTTCGCGTACTTTCAACTACATGAAAGAAAGTACTATGAAAACTTGAGAGCTTCTCCTATCGTTATTGTTAATTTTTTCGACACAGTTTCCTCAAGTACGGGTATTAAGAAAATTTCGAGAGACTAGCTCGTCCATCAAGTTTTCATTTCTAGCTTCTTCTCCTTCTTTTTTCTTTTTTTTTTTCTCGTTTTTTGGTAACCTTGAGCCTCAATCAATGAAAATCAAAACAGTAGCCTCTAATGCATATTCATCTTTAGAAAAGAGTACCAACATATGGAACAAAAAGTTCATTCAAATGGGAGAGTAGACACAGTGATGGGTATACTGACCAGCATCAATGGCATTGCGAGCAGCGAGCCTGAAATCATTCACAATGTGTGGGATGTCATCGATTTCCAAGCGTCGAGGAGGGGACCAATCTACTCCGTCAATGCCAGGAGTTACTCCCTTGTCGGTAGAGGAGATCGGCGCTTGACCATTAGGCTGAAAGCCTGCAATACATATCAGAGTTCCAATATTTGAGTTTCATTTGATGAAAAAATACTACTATAGGATGAATCTCTCCACCAATTAGGCTCAATGTTTGAAGCTGTGGTTGGTCGTTCAGGTTCAAGCTATTTTCGAAGCAGAGAAATTAGCACCTGGCAAACCATTTGAATAATTTTGATTTCTTGTTAATTTAAAATGGCGCAAAATTCTTAATTTTGATCAAATGGATGGAAGATTATAAAGGGAAAATGCTTTTCCTTCTCAATTTCCTCTCATTTTCGTCTACCAAAGAAGGCCTGTGAAGGTAGACAATAGAAATGGACTACCCAACAAAAGTAGCACTCTACAAACACCAATAACCCCAAACCTTGATCAAAACAGATATTTGTAACCTCCAAAAAGCCGGCCCCTCTTTTCCGATTTTCACGTATATCAGGTGTTCATTGTATTTTGTTTTGGTTTCTTTATTTTTGCTTGTCAATTAATTGGAGCAGCAACGTAGGAATTTCAAAATTCATAGGCTGAATGTATTGGAATATATTTAACAATCTAGTTATACCCACTTCTTATAAAATTTTGGGAATTGATTATTGGTCAAACAAACACACAAGGGTCGCTGGGTATGAGCTCAGATGATCTTAATTCCCCTCAAAATATCCTTTGTCAATGTAGCCTGAGCAAGTGGAAACAACAAAGATGATGAAGCACATGTGATAGTCCTTTTTAATTGTAGGACACAAAGTCACAAGCCACCTACTAGGCTACTATCAAGTCTCTGTCACTGCTTTAATTTTTAAATTACTTTCTTGTGATGAAAAAGACACTGCTCATCTTTTTCTTTAGTCCATACATAAGCATGATGAGTTATAGAGTCATATGGTATGATTTTTTTTAGATGACCATATAATGTGTCATGAAATCAACGAGTCTAATTATTACGGTCTTACAGCCGGCCGTTAAATATTTGAAATTAGTATCTCCTAAAGGTGGCAATACGACGTCAAAATCCAAAATCTCCGATTTCTTTGAACTACCATGCTGTTATGAGTTTTGAACTTTCTTCCTAATTATTTTGGCCTCAATGTAAAAACTTCACTAATATGGCTCTTTTAGAGCCATTAAGCATCTGTCTTCATTAACTGAAATGTTTCATTCTCCTAAAGGTGGCAATACGCCGTCAAAATTCAAAATCTCCAATTTTTTTGAACTACCATGCTGTTATGAGTTTTGAACTTTCTTCCTAATTATTTTGGCCTCAATGTAAAAACTTCACTAATATGGCTCTTTTATAGAGCCATTAAGCATCTGTCTTCATTAACTGAAATGTTCCATTTTATTTTTCTGTTGACAGCCGAATCGGTGTCCGCTCCATTTTTCCACTCGTCAACTAATCCCAGAAGTCCTGAAGTTGCCGAGCAAAGTCTCTAGTGACCCATAATACAGCTGAGAGACACAAACGCTTACCTTTTTTGTTGTCTTAATAATTTGTAGTAATATTTTGGCTTAGATACGGATCTGATTATTATAAGCAATGTTAGATTTATTTAATGCAGCATGATAGTTTCCTTCTCCTTATTAAAATCTCGAAGTTTGACTTGTAACGTATGGTTGTGGTTGATTGGTCAAGCAATGCAAGATATTTGCTTTCTTTTTGCTCCTCTGCATCTCTCACCACATATTCAAGTGTGATTAGTCTAATTCATGACAAACTAATACGAAAATCAACACAGAATAGTTGGGAATATAAGGTTGAATATTCCATTTGGCCGTATTTTCTAACCTTTGGTTGGAATCTCTTTCTCGTTTTCTTATTAATAAAATGTTACTTTTATCGATAAAAAAAAGGTATTTGGTTAAAGATGCTACTCCTATATATAATCAAGCAAATTCATTTTCAATTTCAACATGGATGATTGAACCAAAAAAATGTTCAAATTGGCGAATATGAGATACGAAATTACCGTAAGTGGAGACACGACCGACGTGCCAAATTTGACAAAAGAAGGTCCCACCCTTCTTGTGAACAGCTTCCACGATTGGTTTCCATGCCTCCACATGCTCTTTGGTCCAAATTCCAGGCGTTTCTGGGTACCTTCAAATGAAGTCGAGCGATTTCTTAATAGTATCCGTTCGATTAACGAAACTTACAGAGAAAAAACTCATTAGGATATATACATTAGTATTGCATACACTTTGTCGGATTTTATACATAAGCTTTTTTTATTCGGGCCATTAAATTTTAACCTGACACTGAATATGTTGTCATCTTCGAAATATTGTCCAATTCAAAACCGTAAAATTTTCAAAAGATAAGCCAAGAAAAAAAAAACCCACTTTTGCTTGGTTCCTTAGAGAAAAATAGAAAAACAGTAAAAACGAAAACATGACAGTAAATTTAAAATTTCTTCTATAAAACGAAAACAAGATTTAAAAAATGTCAAAAATTATCATTCCTTGGTGAGTACAAGTAACGAGAAAATTTCATATGCCAACATACTTGGACGGGGTCGTCAAGACTAGAGACTTAAAGTTACTTTCTTCCCATGTACGTTTGAAGCTTTCTAAGGTACTATCAATCTTTTGAGACCAGTTTGTACGGCACTTTGTTTCGAATTTAAACGAGTGTCTCTGGTGGACGGTAAAAATAGTCATTCGTAATGAATGGTGAGGTACAGGTAAACTGATGAGGGAGAGAGAGAGAGAGAGAGAATCCAATACCCTTGGGCAGTGTCAGATACTCCGGTTGCTTCAGTGATGAGAAGGCCTCCGTCCGTTGTCCGTTGAGAGTAATACAATATGGCGTGGGGCTGCGGAACGTTGTTGTAAGATCTAGATCTAGTTAATGGTGCTAAAACAACTCTGCAAAAAACACCAAACTCCAAGTAAATAATTTGTTAGAGAGAGAGAGAGAGGGAGAGAGAGAGAGAGATGGGGCAGCTGAAAAACCTGTGAGAGAGGTTGAATTTCCCCATCTTGTATGGAGTGAGGAGAGGAATCGGATTGATCAGTGTGTTGGCTGCCATTTTCAAAGGTAATTTCCCCCGGGATTTCTTCTTCTCTGTGAGTTGGTCTATCAGAGCTGGTTAACTGGTCACTGGATTGTTCTCATTGTACATAGTCATAGACGAGCATTTATATAGTTGAACGTATAATTAGTATGTCAATGCATACGCACTCACATACGTTCTGTGAGGACAGTGAATCAGTGATCAAGAAACATTTTTGCACATGACCTCTCTTAGGCCGGGACGAAACGAAAATTAATTGAGATGTGTGTAAATTGATTAGAATATCAATTACCGTTAAAAAAATTTTTGTACAGATATTTTATTTATTAAATATACACTACTAGTATTATCACGTACGCAAAAGTGCTAGGTATCCAAAGAAAAAAAATACTCCAATAAACTTTTATTGGTGGTAAGAAAAATCTGTTCGGGATGATTAATTCGGGGTACCTAGCATTGCTGATTATCACGTGTGAGATTAGGCTTTTTCATACTGGAAGTCAAAATACAAACATCGATCACTATGCTCCACGCCCAACATACCCAAGTACTTAAGACATAGGGAAAATTTCAAAACACTACTCAACTTATACTGCAATGTCCCATAGGCCTCTAAACTTAACTTATTTTCAATTTAACCTCCAAAGTTTACCAAAAAAAACTTGCAATTAAGCTTTTGCCGTCATCTTCCGTCAAGTTACAGACAGAATTGTGAAATGTGTACTGTTCATCCAACGTTTAATATTTATTTGGACATATTATGGATCCTATAAAGATGACTCGAACTGCAAATCATTCTTAAAATGTTTTTTTATAGGTTCCTTAAAAAAATTAGCTCAATCCGATATCGGTAGGGCTCTCATATGAGTTAAAGCTCTCTTAGGGTGCTCATTGAAAGATCTTATAGCCAAAATTTCATTACGACCATTTAGGATAAAATTATTAGAAAAATAAACTTTTCGTACTGGTTCAAACAGATTGAAAATTGGAGCAGTTAATATTTTAACTATATTTTTAAAAAAAATTACAAACAGATTGAACCGGATAAAAAAAAAGTTAAGTGCAGTTAGTAATTTGGGAAGTGTGAAAATCAATTTCCTAAAATCAATCTCAATGATTAAGTACGACATATACATGATTCGACAAAATGACATTCGTTCACAGGAAAAGGCTACACACCCCTGTTTACACCATATTTCACCGCCTGTCAATGATCGATCGAGAGGTGACAATTATGAGAATACTTCCTATTTTATTATTTCGTATTAATAATATATCTAGTTTTTTTTATTTTCTTTGTTTGTATTTTAATGAAGTGCAGGACACTTGGTATGCTCATACACACTCTGAAGTTGAAGAGAGGTTATTTGGACAAGTGGCATGCTCCTACACATTTGGAGTTTGTAGAAAGTTATTTGGACATTTGGAAGCAAATTAGAAGAAAGAATAATAGTGGGAAGTTAAGAAGTTATTTAAAACACATCTTTGTTTTCCTATAAATAGACTTTTTAGGCCTCATTGTAAACTCTCCAACAAATCAAAGTCTTAACTTTGTTCTTAATTTTTGTCTTACTAACCCACTTCTGGGTTATAATTAGGAGTAGAATTTCATATTCTAAGCTTAACTTAGGATTTTCGATGTGTCGCTCACGGCGATAAATCGATCGTTGAAGATTAATGGAAGAATCTCTTCCATTCTTCTTCTTTCTTATCATCAATTTCACATTTGATTCGACTGTCATTTCTCTTCCGGTGAAGTCCTGAAATACGGCGTGGAACCACGGATCCGTCTTGTGGAGACATAGCTGCACTCGCCCTTATTTTTGTGTTGGCATTGTTTCCCGAAATCTCTGTCGATTTCGATCGAGGGAAAAATTGGTAAACAATTTTTGTGCTAGAAGGAGGGCATCATTACTAAATCAGAAGTAATGGTAGAGATCGATGTGAAAATGAAAGCCTTGCATGTGAGGCTTGAACAATTCTTGAGTCTGTTTGCATATATGGATGACATCTGGAAGAAGCAAGAATATCAAATATTAATAAAAGCCTCGCAAGGCTTGACAATTTATTCATGCAAAGAAAAACCATTCGTTGACTAATTCTCAGTGGTTTATTATTACATTAGAAAAGAACCAAAATTGTTTCCAATCGTGCATTGTAAATTTCGACAGAGGCACTGTGACTATTTGCTTCAAAGAGTAATCAATTTTGTCTTTGCCTCTTGCTAACACATGTGTTTATAAAGGTTGGCCATTAAGGAGCAACCTGTGGACATTTGTAAATTTCGACAGAGGCACTGAGACTATTTGATTCAAAGAATTATCAATTTTTGTCTTTGCCTCTTGCTAACACATGTCTTTATAAAGGTTGGCCATTAAGGAGCAACCTGTGGACATTTGTCAAAATTCAACACAAAGGACATACTTTCCGGAAGGAATGGGCTTTACAGCCGTGAATGGTAAAGTAGAAGACCATAACAGTGGTTTTGAAGGCTTTGCCGTTGAAAGGGGCTTGAGAAACAAAGCCTATAAAGACTCTTCAAGTTCGTCTTTTGAACAGTACGTTTTAAAAAATGGCTTAAATTCGTACACACATCTATATTGTTTGAGGACTAGGATTTGCTCGTGCCTAAAAGCACGAAGCAACGTGAGATTTAATTAGTGGCAATTGTACAATTAATATTGTTTTAGAGAGAGAGAGAGGGAGAGAGGAAGAGCCATAGGATTTATGGAGCAAATCAATGGTTAGAATTTATAGAGAGATAAGATTCAAAAACCGTTCTCCCTTATTATTTAAGGATGTGGAAGACCATAAATATGGTTTTCATGGAGAATCAAAAGCCAATAACGAAAATGGCGTTTACCCATATTTTCGCCAAACAAAGGCCAATTGCTAATTTCGTTCCAGTTTTTTACACGAAAAATAGAACATACTTGGCCAAACTATGAAATGAAATAGCCCTCTTTTTGATATTGAATTTGTATGGGGGGCAAAAATTCATCTTTAGAGTCAACTATAAAACTTAATGTGGTTCGAAAGTTTGAAACTCAAAGCGAGTTAAATCACGAAAATAATTCGACAGGAAAGCCTTGCAAGGCTTGAACAATTTACGGACAAAGAAAGCCATTTGTTGGCCAGTTCAATGCTCGGAAGAGGGATAAGACCATTACGGCCTATCCCATTACGGATATCTTCTCCGGTTAAAAACGAATCGACAGAGAATCCTTCCCAACGATCTCTGTGTTAAAAAAAACATGTTTGACGTGATTTGGCCTTGTCGAATTGACAGAGAACCCACGAATTTACAAACATACAAAAGACAGAAGCCGTGTTGTTTTTGGGCCAGTCGAATGGCATGCATGTGAATATCGACAGGCCATTTGTCATCTTTGGATGTTAGGCCTTTCGCTTTTGGCTTTCTGTATACAAAAAGTGTACGTCTTTATGCCACTTGTAATCATGGATGGAATTAATGCCTTGTTCTTTTTGGTTTTTAGAAAGCATTTTTCAAAAATAATCCCTAGATTCCCCTTATTATCAACATTTCTCTCTCTATCTCTCTCTATCTCTTTCCACTTATTACCCCTACTATTTTTTTAAAAAAATTTCAAATCTCAATCCAAACAAGGCATAAGTGTTCTTTTGGGAATCAGTTTATTAGAAGGTATCGAACTCCATTGTTTCAATTAAAAAAATAGTAAGTATGTGGACACAGTAAATCTATGCACAAATTGCAATGTGGGGTCTGCTATGAGTACCATACAAGTGATCCGAGTCGTTCATTATGTTTAAAACATTTTTTCAAGGGCCTCCAATAAAATCAGCTCAATCTGATACCTATAATTATTTGATCTAATCATCTAACTTTTCATTATCTAAAAACCTGAATGAAAAGTTAAATGATTAAATCAAGCGCTTATAGGTATTGGAGTGAACTAATTTTTTGCGGAGTGAAAAAATATTTTAAATATAATTAACGGATTGAATTATTTGTATGGAACTCTTAGTGAGCCTACAATGCAATCTGTGCACAGACTTATTGTATCAGCAGCAAGACTCTTAAAAAAAAAACTGGTCCGACGAAGTGGTGGGAATCCAAAATGACCCAAGAAGTGGGGTGACTGCTTGCAGTTTCTAGAAGGAAATTAATAAGGCGTCAGAATGGCCCCATTCTTCAATGATTTACGAGAAGGCAGTGGAGTTCATGGGTAAACTGTTTTTGGGTTCCAAAAACACCGTGTAAACCGCTTGATAGATAAAAAATGTCTAGACACTGCTCCATGCTTTTGTACAGTCGAGGGCGGACGATTCGACTAAAGTTTCCGTTAAAGGAATGAATCGATAGAGCCATGTTATTCTTGACGGTGGGTTTTAATTAAGCTTTGAAGGCTTTATTATATCAATCGAAAAGTGAAAGGGTTGGTGTAGAATTTATTTAAAACTCTTTGAGTGTTAGGGGTTTACACCGTAAAAGGTTATCATCCGTCGAGGGGCGATTTAAAACTAAGAGAAATATTTACCAAAGTTAATCCTTAACTACTTCTTATTTGAATGCGTGTTATATGCCACCCCAAAATGTTATGGAGAAAATGTTACGAATGAATTTACAACGTAGACTGTAAGGATAAATTACAGTTCATATATGGAATATATAGTATTAAATTAAATAAACTACTATATAAAACGTGGTTACTCATCATCAACTTTTACAAACCCAACACGACCTTGTTATTCAAGAACTTTTACAGATAATCACTTAATTCTTCCCCTCCAAAACAAATTACTCACCAATTACACTCCGTAATTTTTAAAGAAAATCCCCCCTATTGATTATTTATTTAAATTTGGTAGATCTTAATTTCACAAAGCTTTGAAGAATTTTCACCAAAATTATTTAGGAAGCCCAAGCCCATTGACCCGAACCCGAAAACTACAAAATCGAAAATCAGCCCATCCCACATAAGCTACTAACCCTAGCCGTGCTTCATTGCGCTCACTCTCTCTCTCTACGCTGCTGCTTTCGGGAGATCGCTCGTCTTTTGAGGTCCAATCTCTCTCTCTCTCTCTCTCTCTCTCTCTCAATTCAGCTGCTTCTGCTGCGAATTTCTCTCGACGCGTTTTGTGTGTCTTACTGTCAGGTCCAACAGCAGAAGCGAACGTTTCTTTCCGTTAAGCAATGGCGCTGGTAAGTCATTTCTGCTCTTTCTCATTATTTCTCTGTTGCGTGTTAGCTTCAATTACTTCGTGTGTAATTATTCTTACCTGTTTAAACACTCACACATGTACGTATGATCATAGAAGTGTGTGTGAAACAGTGGAATTGTTATATACGTATTCTCATGTGTGGGGGTGTTTATCCGGATCTTCTTCCGGATCTCCGGTACCGATCTGGATGGAGCTGGACCTTCCCTAATGCAGACAAACACCATTTAGTGCCTAACAGGCCGTAGAAGGCACGCCGATGCTTGAGTTAGTCTCAATTCAAAGAGGAGAAAGTACAAAGCTCTGTGTGTGAACAGTAACGGCGCGCCTCTCTAGTGTTTAGGACCGTACTTTCTATAGGGTGAATTAACTTGGGCTCCGAGTAAGCTCATGCTAGGCAAATGCCCTAGCCGGTTCTTGGACTGATGCCATATGCTTGAACTGATCTGCCGGTAACCAGGCCGATTCTCTGTCCTCACCCAGATCAGACCTGGTCCGGCCCAGGCCTAGCTCCGCAACTTGGGCTTACACGCACAAGCCACGCGCCCATCACAGCGTGCCGGTCCAAGTGTTTTTGGTTTGGCCCAAACACTTGCTGCTTTGGGCTGCCACTTGCTAGGCCCAATAGAGGTTTCGGTTTGACCCACTATGTCATGTTTGCAGTGAATTGCAAACTTATAACCGATTTGCATTGTTGTAACTGTGTTTACTTCAATCATTTGCTATGTTGTCAAGCGATTCACTTTTCTTCTGTTTGGCTATGAAATAGTTGACTAACAATTCAGAATGGTAGTCATTAATATATTGCAATTGGTTACTTTTAATCTCTTTTTTTGATGTGGTGTAAGTTAGAACACAAACTCTCATATGCTTTTTGAATTTAGAGAAGAAATTTTCCTTTTGGGTTAAAACCTAAGCACTTAAGACCTTTTTGCTATTTGAGATGAGTTCCATTCTTGTTCGAGAATTATGATGTTGCGATAAGGAAAGTAGAATTGATACTTTAAATTGAATGATGAGTCATGCATGTCGAGCAAAGGCGACATTGGTCCGTTTTGGATAAAGCTCAAGTCTTAGTCAATTAAAAGCTTGTTTGGAAGCTGACAATCCTCAACAATCTTTTTTTAGGTCATAATATGTTCATGACTAAAAACTTGCTTAGTTATACGAATTAACAGTTTTGATTGAAATTGTATTTCAAACACATTGTTGATGTGCCTTGTTTAAGGTTTGAGCACATAACGAGGAATTTTATATGAACTTTAGGTTTGGTTCTGACTTGAGTTATAGTATGTATGAAGCTAAATGTGTCCATGCCAATGCGTGCAATTCAGTGTAATCCTATATATGTCTGTTGGATTATGTAATTGTCATGAAGAGTTTTGTATCATTTGGAGATAAAAACCCTCTTATTAGTACACAAATTACTGCATTCTTGAACACCGTATGACTATCAAAATTGTGGTGGGGAAGTAATATTTTGGGTGCGTTTAACTATTTCACGTTGAGCTAACAAATGTGTCATTTAAGTGACGATTTTTGTTGCATTCTGTAATTCTGTGTGATTATTGTTTTCTGGTCTATCTTATAGGTCTTGCATGCGGGGAGAACAAACAAAAATGCTTTCAAGACACTCATTGCTGCTGAGTATAGCGGTGTCCGAGTTGAGATGGCCCAGAATTTTGAGATGGGGGTTTCGAACAAAACACCTGAGTTTCTTAAAATGAACCCTATTGGGAAGGTAAAAGTTACAATTTGGACATCATAAGAAATCTGATGTTTAGCTTATTGATTTCATTATAAAAAGGGTTTTTGTTTTTTCCCCCCCTATTCATGAATAGGTTCCTGTGCTGGAAACTCCAGATGGCCCCATTTTTGAGAGCAACGCCATAGCACGCTATGGTTAGAAGACACTTTTGCCTTAACTGTTTTTAATCCTCCGATGAACTTAGTTATACTTACAGTTGTCTTTGTTGCTGCAGTTTCTCGCTTGAAGCCTGACAGTCCTCTGTGTGGCTCTTCACCAATAGAAACTGTAAGACGTCTTTTTGCCTTGTTTCTGTAATCTACTTTGAGTCAGGATTTGTTATTCGTTCTGTTTGGAGATTTCATCTTTCGCTTTCATTTCTTCTCTCTCCCTGTGTGTGTGTGTGTGTTGTGCCTTGCACAGGAAAAGAAACTTACCGCATTCTTAGCACTTGTGCTTATAATCATGACGGCTTTACTGCTTTTTCCAGGCCCATATTGACCAGTGGATTGACTTTTCATCATTGGAGATTGATGCTAATCTTGGGAACTGGCTTAGACCAAGAATGGGACGAGCTGTTTACCTTCCTCCAGTGGGTTATCTTCTTGTGTCTTCTGTTCTTGTTGATAGTATTTCCTATATTTGCTTTTGTACTTTTTTTAAATAGCATGAAAATAAATTGTCTTTGCGTGATAAAGTGTTTTCTAATGCCCAATAAACAACTCCAAATAATTCTGTGAAATTCAGATAAGCCTTTTAGGTCATAGTATTTCAATCATTCAATTTTAGTGTTCAGTGGATCACATCTTCTGCACTTTGTTTCGATGTGTACTTGGAGAGAGGCAATCAAATGAGGTAGCTAAAGAGGAATGGAATAAATTTCCTTTTCGTGATGTTACAGGGAAGGGAATGATATGTTATAATATGTCAAATGATTTGTTGGTAAGACGCTTGGAAAAAAATGGTGGTAGAACGTCAAGTATGAAATCCACTCCCTATCCTATAATTCTCATGTCCATTGAAATCTATTCGTCATGGAGAAAACTAAAGCTATAGCTACTATTGTTTATAGTATCCTTGGTTCTTCGTTCAGAAATTTTCCTCTCCGTTTCTGTCCAAGGCAAATGTATTTTAGTATTTTGGCTGTAGGAGAGGGGGCTCGGAAGGCAGGGGATTCCAGGTAACTCTTCTATTTCCAGAATTTTTGGATCAGCATAGGACGACAATTTTGTAGTATTTAACAGAATCAAAGGTACAATCTATGAAGCAGCAACACTCCTAGAGGTCGCCATACTCGTGTCCGACATGCTGGGGACACAAACACGCTGGGACACGGCAAAAAACGTGTGATTACGCCACGTGGTGTGTCCATTAAATGTAATTTAATTTTTTACTTATGAAAAAATAAAATTGAATCAAATTTTTTAAGGGGGACATGACGGGGGTTAAATAAGCAATATTTTAAATTTTCTGGGAGTAAATGTGTATTACTTCAAATATTTTGGGGTACAAGTGTAATATGATGTAATTTGATGCTTGTTCATACATATTGATGTTTCAGGTTTGTTCATATAACTCTGTTTCCTCCGTTTCCGTGTCCCCACTTCTTTATAAATCCTGTCTCCGTGTCCGTATATGCTCCAAAGGGTGCATTCCTTTCAGGTACTGAGTTGCAGATTGATCTGTTTTGAGTCGATGAAAATGGTGTTTTCTACTTCTGGGGCATCCAGATGCTTCCTACTTTATGAGAAACAATGACAAATCCACATCTGTACATCCTACGCGTTTCGGTTATTTGCTTATTCATTAGATTTTTTTTGTCTCCTCTCCAACATATAATTTACTTTAGTCACGGGGGCGATTAAAGTTATAATTCATACCCTTTTTCTATTGCTAAAGTGTTTTTTATTACTCCTCAGATGCCCTGTACTTACCTTCTCATGCGTTTTTGTTTGAAGGTTGAGGAAGCTACTATTTCTGCATTGAAGAGAGCTCTTGATGCTTTGAGCACACATCTGGCTTCAAACACTTATCTGGTTGGGCATTCTGTGACCCTGGCTGACATTATCATGACAATGAACTTGTATATGGGGTTCACTCGGCTCATGACCAAGAGCTTTACCTCTGAGTTCCCTCATGTTGAGAGATACTTTTGGACCATGGTTAATCAACCAAATTTCAGCAAGATATTGGGGGAGGTAAAGCAGACAGAACAAGTTCCACCTGTTACATCTACCAAGAAGCCTTCCGAGCCAAAAGAAACTGCTAAGTCAAAGCCGAAAGATGAGCCAAAGAAAGAGGCGAAGAAGGCGCCAGCCAAGCCCAAAGAAGAAGCTGTTGAGGAGGAGGAGGAGGCACCAAAACCCAAACCAAAGAATCCCCTTGATCTACTGCCCCCCAGTAAGATGATACTGGATGATTGGAAGAGGCTCTACTCAAATACCAAGACCAACTTCCGTGAAGTTGCAATCAAAGGTATATATTCGTTTTTGTTTTTTTGTTTTTTTTTTTGTTTTACATTTTTTTGGTTATTAATGTTGAGTGATTTTCTCGCATCCTACCATTCTCTTTTGCTAACAAGAAACATTTGTTCGTTGGTTCTTGTTGATTTTAATACGAGGATTGCATTCAAATACACACAAGTTGCTTTAGCTCTTGTTCTCTCTCACACCAGATGGTTTGGTGTAAAGATATTATGCACCTATGATGTGTTCCTCTCTTGCTGCCTACAGTATCGATTTGGCTACCAATTCTAATAGCAAGACAATGGGACTCTTAATTTTTTGGTTTTCAGCATGTTTTAATAGCACGTCACTTCTTGAGGTGACTGTTATTTGATATGATCTGTGAACTAGAAGACATTGTGCTTAATTTGCTATAGAATATTGGCTTTCCAGAATTATGTTCTACTGGATGTGTTAAACTTAATATGGATATATTGTACAGGAGATGTGTCTTGTAAATAATAAATATAGAC
Organism: Rhododendron simsii; assembly: GCA_014282245.1. NCBI lineage: Eukaryota > Viridiplantae > Streptophyta > Magnoliopsida > Ericales > Ericaceae > Rhododendron > Rhododendron simsii. The sequence continues at coordinate 24,648,225 of CM024963.1, forward strand.
CTCTATTACTCCACATCGATATATATATTTTTTGGATGATATAGATGTAGAAGTCGTCAAAGTAATATCTATCTGTGTTTGCACCTTTAACTTGTGATAAAAGTATATGTATGTGAGATGGCTCAGATGGCGTAAGGAGAACTCATTTCAAATATACATGCATAATAGGATGAAAATTTTCACTGGACTAGGCTTCTGCATCTGAGGTCTTGTAGCATACACTTTCCGATATTAAAACTACCCACACTGTCCACATAATGAAGTTCCTGTTCTTTGCAGGTTTCTGGGATATGTACGATCCGGAGGGATACTCTCTTTGGTTCTGTGACTACAAGTACAACGACGAGAATACTGTCTCATTCGTGACCCTAAACAAGGTCGGTGGATTTCTTCAACGGATGGATCTGGCACGGAAGTATGCCTTTGGGAAGATGCTGGTTATCGGGTCAGAGCCCCCATTCAAGGTGAAGGGGCTTTGGCTTTTCCGCGGTCAGGAAGTTCCGCAATTCATAATCGATGAGTGCTATGACATGGAGCTCTATGATTGGAAGAAGGTTGACATAAGCAATGAAGACCAGAAGGAGAGGGTGAATCAGATGATAGAGGATCAGGAGCCCTTTGAAGGAGAGGCACTTTTGGATGCCAAGTGCTTTAAGTGATGATACCCTCAGTTCAATCAAGCTTAGTTTTGGTCGTGTTTGTCTTTGTTGGGAGTAGATGATTTGTGCTCTTCTATTAAAAATGTTTGAGGTAACTTTAGTATTTTGAGGATTCAAGGACGTAACATTGTGGGATTTGTTTCTCATTACTGTTGAGCTTTGGAACTTACGTATATGGTTTTCTTGATCAAGCATTTCTCATCTGTTGGAACTCAATCAACTGGTTATTCTGGTCAACCCGAGGCCCAAGGGGTTGGCCCGGTAGTCTTTGGAACTTTTAGGGTTTGCTCCCTCCTAATGTGTGCAAAGCCTCCTAGGTGTTTGCAACTCCTTCGGGGCAAGTTCATAGACCGGACACCTGAGTTATCAAAAAACTGGCTACTCTGGTCTGAGCATTTTTGTGGTTTTCCTGCTAGAAGAAAGCATGAGTAGATTTTTTGTATTTCTTGTTCAACTACGAATGGGCAAACAAAGGCCACGTCAAAGCCATGAAAGCCATAGTGGATGTGGAGTTGGAATGAGGGCTGGGACGGTCTACAACGATAGTTGGCATGACTTTAGAGAAAAATCAGATTTAGTTAGTGCCTAGGTTGAAGAGGGGGGCATATTTAGGATTAGGGAAACATGTTTAAGGGGTATGATTCGGATTTAGGCATATTTAAAGATGATGTATAAAAAGGATGATTCAGAAATGCAAGTATGTTTGGAACTTGTAAAAAGAGAGAGAGAGAACAAATAATTAAGATGTAAGGCTTGGTTTGGTTTGGTTAAATATTTGAGTTAGCGTATGAGCACCTTGGCTCATCTCTGGAGATCAATTCCATGATCATCTAGTGCGGATTTGCTATTTTCTCATGTCTTTTCTTCTAAAAAGAACTTGAAAGCAAGATTTCCTTCTACTTCCAAACCTTGTGCTCCGGTAAGTGTGGGGAGTAGTGCGTATGTGCATTCTGTTGGAATTTTTTTCGCAATCAAATTAAAATTCTTGTTTTTGGGATTTATTTAGAGGAAATTGGTTTTAGCATGAAAGTTAGAACTAAAAGTCTTTGTTCACTTACCATTTTTGAAATTGGAAAATAGTTTTTACTCTTTGCACGATTCTTAATAAGTTTCATTATCTATCTCTTCACTTATTACATAAAAAATATTTGGGTAACTGAAGATTTGGAAATTTGTAAATATAAATAATTAAAAAAAAGGAATTTTTCCTCTTTCCGTAACTCGCGTTTATTTCGTTTCGGTTTGACTTTAACCACGCGTATTGGAAATGGAGTTTATCTCCTGCGTACATCGCAAGTTCAAGTTGCGAGGTTTTGCCTTCCAAAAAAATAATTTACGAGGTTGACTTTAACTTAAAAAACTTATTTAGTATTTCATAATTTGCTATCTTTTTTCCAAATATGCACATGGATTTGTGAATATTGTATACGTCAGAATTTGCTATCTTTTTTTCAAATATGCACGTGGATTTGTGAATATTGTATACATCAGCGGATTAGCAAAAATTAACCCTGAAAGTTACTAGGTTTCTTCACATATGATTTCAGAAGTTATTCAAAACCCTGAACAACACCACACATCCACTGCAGGCTCGAACCCTAGACTTAGATTTTTTTTTCCGTATATTGGATTCGAGCAATTTCGGACAAAGATCCGAATCCGAAATTGCTCCATGGATATGCCTTGCAAGCACTCCTAGTATTTAGGGCCGCAAATGAACCAAGCTGCTTGCGAGTGGCTCGCAATTCAGCTCGTTAGTGGCTCGTTCAAGCTCAGCTCGGAAGTTAAACAAACGAGTTCGAGCCGAATTTTTCAGCTCATTTTGTAAAGGAGCCGAGCTCGAGCTAGGATAAGCTCGGCTCGTGAGCCGAGGTATATATACTTAAGTTTAGGATTTTTATTTTTTTTCATAATTTGTTCTTTCCGTTTTCACTTTCCAGTCAACCAAGAAAGACGAGAGCAAACGCACACCAGTATACCCCGCTGCATAGGAAAATGAAAGATATATACCTTCACAATCAAAATATTTTTGGTTGTATTAGGCTTATGCGAGTGTGGGTGATTTTATTTTATTTTTTTCGTTGGTCCGTGGATGCTCGTGAACAAGTTTGAGCTTGAGTCAAGACAAGGTCCGCTCCGCTCGAGCTTGACTCGTTAAGTTTTCACTGAACTCGAGCTTAGATTCGTTAAAAACTTAATAAACAAACTTGAACACTGGAAAGCTCGGCTCGGCTTGTTTGTAGTTCTCGCAGTATTTCATAAATTGGTTGCTATTTTAAATTTGCAATATAAACAAAAACCGTTTGATAAATAATAAAAAAAAAAAAAACCTTTCAAAAAACCCCGATTGTTTCACACGTTCCTCTCTCCACACCGTTCTCATGCATGGCGATTTCCGAGTCTCGTTCCAAACTAGGGCACAGAATCCATCCCGATCGACACTACAAACGAAAACCCAATATCTCGCGACCTATTCAATTCTAACGCGGGTTTAAATCGTTCAAAAATTTGGGTGTAATCGAACTTCTAGGGTTTGGCTTCGAGTTAATTTTCGACGCATGAAGGGCTTGTTAGATCGAACGAAGGTTGTGGTACGGCACCTTCCGCCGTCGATGTCGCCGTCGGCGTTCGCGGAGCAAATCGACGGTCGTTTCAGTGGACGCTACAATTGGGTCGTTTTCAGTCCTGGCAAGGACAGGTTAGGTTTTTTTTAGACCTGTATTTAATGTACGTGCTTTTGTAACACTAGTATGGAGCTTGATATATGCTTAATTAGAGTTGTAATTTCTGGTTTGAGGGTTTGATTTTACTGGAACAGTTGGGTTGTTCTGTGCTATAGCATGTGGATGTATGTGGTAGATTTTAATTTACTTTTTATTTTTGTTAAACTAGGTTTGAACTTGATATGTGCTTAATTAGAGTTTTAACTACTATTTTGAGGCCTAATTACTCCATTGGCAGGAAGAGACCTACTTACCTATTACTAAGAACGCTTGTGCATATTGGATTACTTTTTCATTTGATCTTTTAGGGTGGATAATTGGATAAAGCTTTTCACCCTACAGTATTATGTTATCCTATTTTCAGAATGACATTTTATGGCTCGGTGCAGTCTCTTGTATTTATTAATGAAAACTGGTTTTGCAGCCAGAAGCGTCAATCATATGCTAGAGCCTATATAGACTTCAAGAGGCCTGATGATGTTATTGAGTTTGCTGAGTTCTTTGATGGGCATGTTTTTGTCAACGAGAAGGGTAATCCTTGAGCATATTGCACAGAGATTCATTAGACATGTCAACTTCTGTTTCTAAACATGGTCTCACAATATTTGTTAATTTCAATCCTAGTTTCCTACATGTATAGGGTATTGCAGTTTTCCCTTTTTCTATACCAGAAGCTAATGATACTTGAAGGAAAGGGAAAATAATTAGAGCTATTGCGACACGAAAGATTCTTGATTGTGTACTGTTTGTAAATTTGTTCCATGGGGAATACAGTGTTCTGATTAGGGGCCCTCCACTCTTGACACAGGTACCCAATTCAAAACGATTGTGGAGTATGCTCCTTCGCAACGTGTCCCAAAGCTGTGCACTAAGAAAGATGGGCGCGAGGGGACCATATTTAAAGGTACAAAAATGGTCATTTGTTTGCGGATTGCGTGCAACGGTTATGCCACCATTTCTTGATTTTCTGTAACACTTGCTTTTCTTGATGAATTTTAGATCCGGACTATACGGAATTCCTTGAACTTCTTGAAAAGCCGATCGAGAATCTTCCGAGTGCGGAGATACAATTGGAGAGAAAGGAAGCAGAACGAGCTGGTTAGTTAGAACTTGGAACTTTGCTGTAATGTCGTCATCATGTATTGAACCCAAATTGGAGTGAGAAAGAGGCCACAGGCCCACAAATGGCATGAGAATAAAAAGTTTGCTGTTATTTTCCTCTTTTAATTTTTGTAGGTGCTGCTAAGGATACACCAATAGTCACACCTCTAATGGATTTTATTCGTCAGAAAAGGGCAGCCAAGAGCGGAACTCGGGTAGCTATTACTTTACTAACTTTTATTGATGTATTCTATACATTGTGTGAAGAAGGATTTTGATGTGTCTCGGGCCCGTTGTTTGGTGTCTGTTCCTTGCTAATATCTGGTGTGCACATTGTTTTTTAGTGGGTAATCCTCGAATACAATCTACACCTGAGAACAACATGGTTCTCTTAGCTCTTACGCATTGCATTTTTGTGTTTGAACCTTTTTTGCTTGACAGATCTGAATTTTTGTACTGTGTAGTGTGTAGTGAATGGTTGCTTAATGTTGAAGTATTGGTGGACATGCAATATGTGCAATTCCTGCTTGTTCGATGTCTTAAAATGTTTCACTTACTTACACGGCATGTAATTTTGACAGAGATCTTTGTCTAATGGGAAACCGGTCAGAAAAATTGCTGGAGTGTCGTCTGGAAATCCTAGTTCATCATCGAGACGAGGTTCCGACAAGAGGAGGATTTCTACTACCATGGTACTTATGTTTATAACACATTTGGCTTCTTTATTATGGAAAAAGCCATTAATGCCTATGCTACATCACCGTTTATTGATCATGAGAAGTTGCAATATCATAGTTTTGGACCACATAAGGGTTGCTTTTCTAAAGTTTATGCTCGGAATGGCCTATTGTGGGCGCTGTTCCTGTTCTTTTTTGTTTTCCGCAAATAGTGATGGTTGGGACATCTCTATGCACGCGTCTGTTACTTGTACATTCAATTTTCAATGTTCTGTTGTTTTAGTGCCCAATGTTTAGTCATATTTGATCATTTGTCTGCCTCCATACTGTGAAGGCATGATGGAAGTGTTGTTAACTTTTACTTCTTCCCGATTGCCAGTATGTTTTAAGAGATGCTGCAAAGAGTACAAGTGGCAAAGTTAAGCTTGATGAAGTCTCAGAAGAGAAAAGTGGTATGACTATTATTTGGATTCTCAATTTGCCAGTGTTGAAGTAGTTTTGGGGCAATCTACGTAATTTCTGCATGCACATATGCTTGTAGAATTAGTTTTAATTCTACTAGTTGGAGTCGTCTGATTGGCTTCATTCATATCCTCCTGTTTGTCAATTGTGGCTGTGACTGATGTTGAAGCATTCTGTGTTTTGCTAAGTTGAGAGAGTAACATTTCCTTGTTTCCACGATTCTTTGCTGTGTTGGTATTTCGGCATTCTGTCACATTAGAAGTGGCATTAATTCGTGAAGTTGCAATTGTATCTGTTCCCTCTTCTTGATGCTTACAGGAAGTGGCATTAATTCGTGAAGCTTACATGAAGTTTGCAAATATATCTATAAATCCGTGAAGTGGCATTGAGATGTTCTTGGAATTAAGTTATCTTCAGTTATTCAATATGGTATATTGAATTAAGATGAGTTTGTGATCAAGTAGGATCTTTAAGTGCATGTCCTCCTCTTCTTCGGGTGTTATATTCCCGGCTTTGCCCCTTAGAAAATCATCTACTATGTTGGGGAGCATTCCTTTGCTGCTGTAGGGGAAAATGCTGATGGAAATTTGGCCATGTTAGACTTCTCATTTGATGGGACTCTATATGTTTTTGGGGTTTAAGGAACTATGAGGTGTTATCTGCTTATAGTATAGAATGTCCCTATCAGGTCTAATTAACTTTTGAAAAGTGGAGTTTTCCACAACAATGCCAACCTCAATTATTAAAATGTCAGATATATCTTCTATTCAGAATGTGTGAGAGGAAGGAGAGAATCAAGAGATAATTGTCTTTAAAAGGGAACCACGCCATTTAGTGCTTCTTTTGTTTGAATGTCATTGTGAATTATTTGTCATTCTCCACCATTTGTTTATGCGGATTAAGAGTTTCATGAATATGTTTCAGGAATTACTGGAAGCACTGATACTGGGAAGAAGAAAATCTTGCTTTTGAAAGGGAAAGAGAAAGAAATTCCTCATGTAACCTTTTTGTTTCTTGCAAATTGCAATTGGCCCTTCCCACAAGGGTCCCATATTTCTTATTCATTTCTTTCAACTTCTTTTCATTGCTATAGCCTTTGAGGGGTTCTCTCTCTCTCTCTGATAAGTGATATTACAGAAAAAAGCCTATAGAAGAAGACCCTTTAACTCCCTTGTAACCTTGTGGGGTGGTCTTATTTCTTGTTCCTGCTATCTCATTGGAATATTCTCCAGTTCTTTTGGAATAATTTTTGCCTGTAGTAGCTCATGATTATGGGATGGGTATTAAGGCAGTCATGTTACTCTAGGAGTTATAATCTATCTTATGTGAGTATTACTGTGCGGAATAACATTTGAGAAAACCAAATACTGAAGATTATTAGTGCTGCACAACTACTTATTGTTGGTATTCTTACCCCTGCTACAGGTGTCGGGAAGCAATCACGCTGCTCTTAAACAGAACCAGCGACGTGAAGCCAGTGGAAGGATAATCAGAAGCATACTTCTCAACAAGGATGCGCGTCAAAGGCAATCATCATCTGTGGTTCATTCTGAACAGGAAAACCAGGCCTCAAATCAGGATAAGGACAACAGACCTCCTAGAGCCCAAGTTAAGTTGTTCTTTAAGGATACCAATGGAGCACCAGAAACCGTTGGGAATGATTTGCGCGGTTCTTCCAGTGAGAAGCAGGAAAAACATGCACGGAACAAGGATAGGCCTGATCGTGGTGTTTGGACTCCACTACGCCGTTCAGATGGATCACATGCTGGCGATGAGTCTTTATCATCTTCTGCTTCTCAATCTACACAGTTGCAGGGAGATTCCGTGAAAGGTAAGGCATTGTTTGACTATTATCTGCAAATCAGTAAATCTGCGGTGCATGGTGCTTACTTTGATAGGATAGGTCTGATCCAGGTGTTTGGACTTTTCCCCTTTTTCTTGGGTTTCATATGCAAATGTAAAGTGTGGATTTTGCTATAAACTTGCATTTCCAGATGTTGGCATTCTTATTCTCTTGATTAGATAATTAGTTATGATTTTTGTTGTGTACATGTCTTGTCAGGAAGTCATGGAGAAGTGAAAGTTGATATGGTACATGTAAGAAGTGGGGAAGTCAAAACTGTTGGAAGTGGGCGAAGCGGCTATCCCTCAATAGATAATGGTTAGTTTTGCCTTAGGATCCTGAAACCTATATCAAACTTCTCTGTCCTCTTCGCCTCTTTTTGGTCTTCTGTATTGCATAATCCGCCTCTTGTTGCTACAACGTGTTCAGGTTCCCATTCACACAGTGGTCGCCTTGGAGTAGCACATAATATGAAGGATGATGGCTCTTTTATCTTAAGTGAGGGGAAACCCTTGAGGAGAGGAGGTTCTTCTAGCTATGTCCCTCATGAGGTATGCTTGCAATTAGATTTTCGGTGTCTACTCAAGGACTCAGGTTTTGATGTTTGGTCATTTACTAATCTGATTGCTTGATTGTTATGTGAATGCAGAAACAAAAGTGGGTTCAAAAGTCAAGTGCCGGTTCTTAGATTTGTTTTCAGGGTAAGCTTTCATTCCTTGTGAATGAACTGCTTTTGCATTTTCTATGGATGAGAAATTAAATTGCCTTGTAGAACTGAAAAGCTCAAGCAAAATGGATTAGTGAACCAATAATTATGTCGACTAGAATGATTGGCTTGAGGGGATAGGAACTTAAAGAAACAGGAAATGTATTTGCGTGTTCATCAGAAGGAAGTGTTTGGGAAGATAGCTAAATTGGAAGAAACTAATATGCGACAGAAATCAGGAGAATCGTGACTAAAGGACGTGGGGTACTTGTTTTCCCCCAAAGCACCGCAAATACTCTCAGTCCGTGCAATCTTATAGGAATCATTCGAGATGGGAATGCTCTTTGACTAGATAGGAGGCTATTAAATATTAAAAAGAAGGTTTCTGTGAGGAGCTTTATTCTGGATGTGCAAGTTGTTGGCCTAGGTTGGATGTGATGGATTCTTTAAAATATCTAGGCAAGAGGCACAGTATTGCGAATTCGTGCATAGGCCACATCCCAAGACTGCATGTAGTTTATGTTGTCTCCCTTCTACATTCTTTCAATGTTGTGAACTTTCCAAATCTGCATAAGCAAACTCTTTGAAAAATGGTAGGAATGTGGGGTTATGAAGTAAAGCAATTAACCCCGCATTGACTTGTAAAACTGCCTTGGCCAAGCTTCAGTAACATGAATCGTGCCTTCTGATTCCATATTGTCTGATAAGTAGCATGACTATGATCTGTTCACTTTTGTCATTCTTATTTGTTTGTTGACTCGAAGTTCCTTGTGTCATAGCACACATTGAACTCAGCACCCCTTTGTTTTGTAAAGATTGAAGAAGAATTGGGATGATGACAGAAGTCAGAAAATCAATTGAATTTTCTCGGTTCCTTAGGAGGGGAAAATTGAGCTTTTCCAAGTGAGATGGTCGTATGAAGGTCTCCTTCCCCTCAGCAAACATTTGGCTTTGGAAATGGCATATCTTGCTTTTCTTGTTTAAATACACTCTTTGAGGACTTTAAACTTAACCATATGCAACTGTTTTAATCCTGGATAATCACCTTACCAGTGACAATGGGATTCTGGCTTTAATGCTACTTTTGCTAGAACAAATATTTTTGAAGATGCACAGAATGGTATATAAATGTTTACATATGACTACAGACTTGCAAATGGCATGCGCTTGATTTAAAAAACTCGGCTGCTGTTACATTTTCGTAATTTTGTTGTTATTAACAGTTGCTTCTCGTTTAGTGGTTTGCAGTGAAGGGTTTTATGATATTGGAGGTACATATATGTGCTAGTGGCTGCTGCGTCTCTTTTTGCTAGACAGATGACCAGGTGCTAGCAAAGTTTAAGGAGAGCAAAGCAGGTATATTTTCGAAGAACTTGGATTAACTCCAGGTAACCTGAATGATGCCAGATAATTCATGTTTTTAAGTATCTGGTGTGGTGAAGATAAATTGATCGTAGTTAGTCAGATATGGCCGGAAAAAAGGAGCAAAGAGGGAAAGTGATCAAGGAAGGATATTTGCATGATAGGAGTATGATCGTACATAACAGCATGATTTTGACACAAGGGTGTCCCCTTCAATAGAATTCTGCTTGCAGGAGGTGCTATTATATCCTCACTCTTGGCAATGACTCAGCTGAGTATCACTATATTTAATTCCTAGGTGTTCTTTCGGTAAAGCTGTATATGTTACGTAAATCTGGAATGGCTGTGTACTTCCTACATGTGCTAGCAGTGGCAATCCTTTTGAATTATGGGCTGAAGGTTTATGTTTGGGCTTCTCTGTAATTTGCATTTGGGTTGCACACAGCAGGATGCGGGGTTATGCTGCCGTCTATGGATTATATGTCTCATATATGTAGAAATGGACTGACTTTGGAAGTTGTGTGAGGATATTGAGTTTGAGAGTAAAAAGATTCTGATGATATTTGGTTTGGTGTGTTATGGATGATGAGGCTGAAATGGATAAATGCATTGTGCCTAAAGTGGATTTCCTATGACAGTGGTGCTAGTATTTCAGTAAAGATCTTTTTGGCTTAATTTTTCTGCTATTGTTTTTTCTGAAAACCTTTGTGTTCATTTCTTCTCTGCTGGATTTCTTTCATGTTTGCCTGTTGTTCTTCGTGGAAGATTATAGGAGTAGTTATGAGTTGAGTAAAAGGATATATTGCTAGAACGGTAAGGGAGTCTAGTTCATAGTGGATTTTTCAAGTTTAACGAGTTTGAAAAATGTGTTTATCCATGGCAGCTTTATCATTCAAGTCAAGAGCTTCAATTGAGTTTGATCACAAGTCAAGCTCGAGTAACTTGTTTTCGTGTTTTTTCTGTCTATTGTACAAGCTTATTGTTTTGTTTGAAAATTTATAAAGCTTTAAAAATGCATTGGCTTGGATTGCTTGATTTTTAGCCTTAAACCACCGTCCGATGATCCGTCCATACATTATCAAATTTATTTTGATAACGCAACTGTTCATATTACTATTATCGAGTCCTGCGTGGTCCATGAAAAAGCTAAAACAATTCGGGAAGTAACCGCAAAATTTCATGGCATTTTGTCTCTAGAAAATGATTGGTCTATTAATGTTACTAATCATATAAAAAATAAATATAACTTACAAAGGCCTATGCTACAGACACAGATGTCTGTGTATAGATAATCGTTTGATGATCAATCTATGCATGTGAGATGGTTCCGAATATATCTATACTGAATATGTGCACGGACATTTATGTCGTAGCATTCTTTTGTTTTAAGATAAGCTATAGTGGCTTTTTATAGCCGCAGTGCTAGCAAGGGCGCTCCACAAGCCTTTCAAGAGTTCAAGCAAAGCGCTTGAGGTCAATAAATTCGCTAAAATTGTATGTATTTTTGTACATAATTTGAATTTTTTCTCTTAACATAGTTTTCACTAAATCATTCGCAGAAGTCTAGAGTAAATGAAAATTAACTTAACTTTGTAAGAAAATAGAACATATGACTCAATAAAACAAAGTAAACTCTTGATAAGTTTTTAATCAAAATAAATGTCAGTTATTTTATATAATGTTTTGTGTGCAAAATTAACTTATAAATTTTTGTCCCGCTTAGCTAAAATTCTGCCGCTGTCTGAGTGCCAAGAATATACTAGTGTGACGTGGGTAGTTCTGAACTTCAAAAAGGGTAGCTCCATCGTCTCCTACCAAATTGAAGTATATTCACAGCTTCACCACTTTCAAACAAGTACTAGACTCTCTCTCTCTCTCTCTCTCTCTCTGCTTCGCAACTTCTTCAATGTCGTTGAATTCTATCTCACCGAACTTTCTCCAACTCCAATGCCCCTCTCCAATTTCGATTCCAAAATCCCACAGCAGAAGACGGACATTTTTGGCGCGAAATGCCAACGGCAGTGAGCTGGAGCCCTCCTCCAACGGTTACCCTTCTCCTCCTACTACTAAAACGACGCCCACGCCATTCCCAGGTACCCTCTCACTCTCCCTCATCAAATTTTCACTTGTAAGTCACATAATTCGCATTCGCATGAGCGTACGCGAGGGGAAGAGTGAAAGAGTCTTTTAAAAACATCCAGAAGTACTAAAATTGACGAGAGCGAGGATTGGGAGCGCGAGCATAGGACATTATCAAGGATTTTATGTGACTAAGCTGAGAACCAGACATAGGGCTTAAAGAAATGATAGTTAAGGGGTCTCCCTTTCCGGTCATTCTTGCCCTCTGAGTTTTTTTTTTTTTTTTTTTTAATTTAAGGAAATGGCTTCTGCGGTCCAGTTTCGGATGCAGTGTGCCATTTGTTTTATCCCAGCCGTCCAAATGTGGCTTCAATGGACTAGATTTGCGAAGACTATTCCACAGGTATCTTACCTGTAAGATACTTCCACAAATCCAGACCATTGATTGTCGAGATGGACGACTGTGATTGATTCTCTGCAGTCAAGTGCTGAGAAGCTGGGTCCTTTTTATAAATCTTAGCTGCATTTCCTTCTTTGGAATCTGTGGAGTAACTGGAGTTGGTGAGCATATTAATTTGCATTTACATATGAACTAAACAGCAGATATCCTTAGTTTGGGAAAATCCGAAAGAATATTTAACAGTGGAGAATTAACTATTCCTAACCTTTGAAGGGGACCATATTGCATACTTGTGATGTCTATATGCATTCATTGCTTACTTATTTAGGTAGCTTATTGTATTTTTGGACTTCTTACGGTCCCTCGTAGTTCTCTTTGCACTCCTTGTTCAGAGGTGATAAGTTACGGTGCAGGTAGATTAGATAAGTGGGAAATTTCATATAAACTACTGCAGAAATTAGTTAATTTGTTATTTGTAAATTCCATGGAGCAATAAATTAGTTGAGACAGCAAATTCTGCACACTTTAGTCAAAGCTTCAGGTTTCCTTGATATTGGAAATCTTTCAGAGTCGGTTTTGCTTTACTGTGTTCCTGAAATTTTCCTCGGCATTACTTGGGGCCTCTAAAGGAGCACTCTATTGTAACTGGAATCATCTGCAGGCAAGCCGGAGGCAGATGTTGTCGTAATTGGGAGTGGTATTGGGGGACTTTGTTGCGCAGGACTTCTATCAAGATACCAACAAGATGTTTTAGTGTTAGAAAGCCACGATACCCCTGGGGGTGCAGCTCACTCATTTCAAAAGAAGGATTACAAGTTCGACTCTGGTCCATCTTTGTTCTCTGGATTCCAATCAAGAGGTCCTCAGGCTAATCCTCTTGCACAAGTAATTTGTTCTTTTAAATGTTTTCTTACCTATTAAACATAATCTTACCTCTTTATATATGTTAGCATGGCTCTTGCTGCTGACAAAAGAAAGTAATTCACCACATAGCAACTATTGGTGCCTGGTTGTTCTATATATACATGATGAAATGAAATCTCAAGGGATCCAATGTTGGCAAGAAGTGGCCTACTGCTTAGCTTTGTATGGAGTGCTATCAATTACAATGCCTGCACATATATTTCACATCTAACCAAAAGAAACTAAACAAAGCCCGTCCCTATCACTTAGGATTGGCTGCATGATAGTAGGCCTGTAAACTTCGATTAATATTTCTCTAGGCTAATTAATTAGTTGGTGGCTTTTCAGAATGAAAAGGTAGTAATCCCTTTGAAAATTTGTTCTGATAAATTTACACATAATTTCCTTAGTGTAGGTGAAATTCGAGGACAACACCATTTTAAGATAGAACTCTCTGCATGATATAATCGCCAGTCATTAACCTTCTTGGTGAAAGGTGCCGCCATCACTTAAGAACTGTTCTTGACTCTTGAGGCCTTGTCAGTCTTTTAACATTCAGGAAATTTCAGATCAGTGTCTTAGACTGTTTTGTGAACTCTATGCGAAACCGTATGTAACTACATCTATTCTGTTTGCAGGTTCTTGATGCATTGGGTGAGTCAATTCCTTGTGCCAGTTATGACTCTTGGATGGTTTACATACCTGAAGGTGAATTCTTATCACGCATTGGGCCAACAGAATTTTTTAAGGTGGACTCTAAATATCGGCTTTGTGTTGAATGTATAAACAGTGGATCAGTTCTATTCCTTTATTTCAGGGGCATTCTTCTTAGTCTTGCTACCCTTCTTATGGATGACTTGAATTCAGTTAAAGTAATTGATAGATTCGTTTAAGTAATGTTTCTTAAAAGACAAGTGCAATACTTCATGTCCTAGCCATTATGGTTTTACGTTGTTGACTTGCTTCCTTGTAGTTTTGACCTAAAATACTACCGTCAAAACTAGAATACACATACTTACACTCTCACTAAAATATGCATTGCTGCATGTCCTTCATGACTCAGATGAACCTTTCAAAACAAAAAAGGGCTCATAGCCCTGTTTATGGTCTCTTACTTCTGGCAAATGTTATTATAACTTGTAATCACTCTTCAGGACCTTGAGAAGTACGCAAGTCTTAATGCTGTTCGAGAATGGAGAAAACTTCTTGTGAGTATCTTACATACCTGCGAATATCCATATGTATTTGGTTCTCATTGTCTTTCTTATCTTTCTTCTTTAAATGCGCAGGAGTAACGTTAGTAAAAGATTTCTTCGAAAAAAAGGAAAACTGTGCTATGATTTTCTTACTCTCAAAATTACAATGAGCCTAAACACTTGCTACATTTTTAATTCCCTCGTATCTGAGGTTGTCATGGGAAGCCCTAGTTCTCTCTGAAACAAAGACAGGACAGCTGGGATCCCTTTCTTTGTTTTGCATATTCCACTATTTGCCAAAGTCTGGTAATGCGGATATGCAAAAGTTGCCTTCGTGATTGTTTATTAGAAGCAGTATTCACAGTCACACTCTCCTTTTAGCCTCTTGCGCTTCTTTTTATTTTTCACTAGCCTTCCACAAGGGGAGTTTGTGAAAATGGGAGTGCGAATGTCATTTCCCTTTGCTCCATCTCAAATACAAAAGTGCATTTCTCTACAGGATGCAATACTTCCAATGTCGACAGCGGCAATGGCTCTGCCTCCTCTATCGATTCGAGGTGATTGGGGTGTTCTTTCCACTGCTGCCACTAGATATGGCCCCTCTCTCCTGAAATCATTTGCCCAAATGGGACCCCAAGGCGCTCTTAGTGCCACGAAGCTTCTCAGACCCTTCTCTGAAATCATCGACTCATTGGAACTAAAAGATCCTTTTATTCGGAATTGGATAGATCTTCTGTCTTTCTTACTTGCAGGAGTGAAATCTGATGGTGTACTCTCAGCAGAGATGGTAACTATTTCTTTGTTTTGTTTGAACTTCATTTTGTCATCTGCTCCAGTTAGCTCTTGTTTTGTATCCGATATCTATATTGCAAAAATATGTCATGTGGTTTGAGCTAAAGAAACAAAAGAAGAATGGAAGAGAAAGATTTTAGTACTATTATTGCAGTTATCAAACTAGAGAAAAAACGGTAATGGGTGTTGAATGTGCATGCCAAACATTTGGCTAACTGACGTACAAGCAGGAATTCACTTCAGTACATAACCAATTCAGTTGTGAGAGTCAGACACTTAGAACTTTCAGAAACGCAAATCCAGGTTTGGCTGCAATCAATTTTGCATGGACTATACATTAAATAAGCTGAAATCAAGAGTAATCTTGTGTTTATTCTCTATCATTTTGCAGGTAAATTCATACCTTTTTTGAAATGTAACTGAATTTTAATGTACTCATTACACATCTTAGAGGGGTATATTTGAACAGGTACACCTTCTGTGAACAAAATAAAATGTGTTTCTTTCTAGATTTATCTAATCTGTTGTAACTATCGTAGTATCTTCATGGAATATCACCCTGCTTGTGCTTCTTTTATTGGTAGGGTAGTAAGTTGTCCTTCAATATTTTCAGGTATACATGTTCGCAGAATGGTACAAGCCAGGTTGCAGTCTTGAGTATCCTCTTCATGGAAGTGGGGCAGTTGTTGATGCCCTTGTCCGTGGAATACAGAAATTTGGTGGACGGATCTCTCTTAGGAGTCATGTGGAAAATATTGTGGTTCAAAATGGCCGAGCTGTGGGAGTGAAGCTAAGAAGTGGTCAGGTGATTAACTGATGATTTACCAGACAAAATATTAAGAAAAGAAAAACGTAGTAGATTCTATGGTTGGGTTTGCGAAGCCTGTTTTGGTTTGGTTTGCGCTTCGGTAAAGTATTGGGGCACGCTTGGGAAACCACATAAAGATATCTCCATCTTTTCTCTTTGCTTTATTTACTTGATTGTTCTTCGCACGTGTGTGTCGTGGTTTGGCTGAGTACTGGAACAGTTGACTCATGAACTAATATTTCTTTGTTCTTGATTAATTGATATAACAAATGTTTACTGCAGTTTGTACGTGCTAAGAAGGCTGTTGTTAGTAATGCATCCATGTGGGACACGTTGAATCTATTGCCCCAAGAAGTCCTTCCAAAGTCATACAAGGACAGGATCAAAATGACCCCTCAGTGTGAATCATTTATGCATCTTCATGTGGGTTTTGATGCAGAGGTGAGTGATTGGAACAATCAGCCTTGCTTCTGGTTATTTCGAAAAAGCTTCTTTTGTTCACTGATTAAGTGAGGTGCTTCTTTACCAAATATAGGGTATCCGTGAGGACTTGGGGATTCATCATATAGTAGTGAATGATTGGAAGAGAGGGGTTGACGCTGACCAAAATGTTGTTTTAATATCAGTACCTAGTGTCCTCAGTCCAGATCTTGCTCCCCCTGGCAAACATGTGTTACATGCCTACGCACCGGGAACTGAATCCTTTGAACGTTGGGAAGGACTTGATCGTAAAAGTGCTGAATACAAAGAACTTAAAGCTGAAAGATCTGAGGTATATATGCTTGCCGGAATTTTGCATGTTTTTTTCCCCCCTTTTTATGTTGTCATTCATGACAAATGCACTACTTGGAAACGAAAATCAATAATATTGAAAGTTACAATGAAGCAAGTTCATTGAACTACCTATGTAAGATTTAGACAGTGAATTGGCTATTCCACCTGGGAGGAGATAATATATGTAGGATTCTTGAGTCTAGCAGAGATGTTTACTACGGTACTGAGTTTGAGAACGTTTGACGTGTTTTTTGGGGAGAGTTTAAAATTTGCCTGTTGACATGAGATTCATTCAATCAGTCCAAATCATTTTCGTATTAGCTTGTCATGTTCGATCCACAAGAATATGGTATGCTCAGGTTTTGCATCTTTCAACTTTATAATCGAGGAACTCAAAAAAGAAGGTATACAGGCTTACGCATTTCCTGGCTGGTTGAAGCAACCTGATTTACCCACGTAAATCAGGCTTTATACCATGATTCGAACATATACTGTATACCATGATTTGAGTTTCGAGTGTCCGACAAAAACATCAAACATCAAACACTATGTCGTTAGTTCCTAGTTAAACATCTTTGGAAATCACCTACGAACCGGGAGTCGGTAATGGTAATAAATTTATCTCCGTGGTAATTCTTTTCAATTATGTTCCTAACTTTATTCTGACTTTACTTTATCCTTCAAAATTCTCAAATTCTCATGCACCGTCAAATTGTTTTCAGATGATACATCTTCTTTTTTTTTTTTGAAGAAAGGCAGATTTATAAAGGGACCAAGCCCCAAAAAACTCAAGGAAAACACCTTGAGAAGGAATACAACCAAACCTTCTAGTTACATCAGAAAATAAAACAGCCTAGCCAAACAAGTGTAACGAGAAAATTACAAGAAAACTAAATCTGAAATTCTCCAATCACAGCAAACTCTCAGATTTTCAGGGGATTTGATCCATCTTTATTGCTTGAATCGTGATATTTACAACATATCAAAGCTATTCTTAATATTTCTTTCATGACTTTCCAGTTTCTATGGAAGGCTGTGGAGCGTGCAATCGGCCCAGGCTTTGATCGTGAGAAGTGCGAAGTGAAATTGGTTGGAACTCCATTGACGCATCGAAGGTACCTTCGGAGGAATAGGGGAACTTATGGACCAGCTATAAAAGCTGGACAAGGAACTTTTCCAGGACATTCAACTCCAATCCCACAGCTTTACTGCTGTGGTGATTCTACATTTCCAGGCATAGGGGTCCCAGCAGTTGCTGCCAGTGGTGCCATTGTTGCTAACTCGCTGGTTTCTGTGTCTCAACACTCGCAGCTTCTGGATGCCGTTGGGATATGATAGACGGGTAAGTTGCATTTAATAAGGCTATGTTTGGTAACACTTTTGTCGCCTGTTTTCTGTTTTAACTGTCAGAAATTTTGAAAATTGTCCTACAAAAGTTTGTTTGGTTACGGTAACTGTTTTCGCTTCAATAAAATTGAAAATAGTTTTCAAGAAGTTTAAAATTTGCGGAAGTCGGAAAAAAGAAGTTTTCACTCTTTCTACAAACCACTCTTTTTTGGCTCCCCCTCACCTTTGGCCTCTGCTGACCACTCCTAGCCGGCCTATCTCTAGCGACACTTCGATGACCTCCCTGGCCTCAGGCCATTCCCATCCTCTAGCCAGCACCTCCGGCTACCCTCCAATGACCTCCCCTATCTCTGATCACGTCCTCCAGCCATCCCCTTCTTTTTCCACCACCACTGATCCTGTTGCTACTCCCTCGAAACGAGTTTTTGAATACTGTAATATGCACCGAAACCATTTTTTGCTTTTTACAGAAAACCAAAAGCAGTATACATAAATATGTGGTGTTACCAAACTGATCCTTAGTGTTTCTATGGAACGCCTTCATCCTTTTGTTGTATCCGTAGAAGCACGATGTACATATAGTATGTTCATGTAGGAATAACAGTATTCCTTTCTTTCTAGTAAATTGAAAAACGATAGTCTGCACATATTGTAAACCAAGGAAAGGAGCATTCTGTGTTGAGAAGGCAACATGATTCCATGAACCTCTCAGCGAAAATAACCTTGTAATGCAGTTCAACTAGATTTTTGTCAAATTGTTGAATTCGAAGAAACCCAGAAAGTTGTCTTTTACTCTCGTTTATCCTTGTGTAGCGATTATTACTTACAATTTGGGCATGATTTTGACCAGATATTCTGGGAGTTATGGTTGCTGGTAATTTGTTATTGCCAATGGTTGCTGTTCTTACTGAACCATGTTGCATTTTACAAGGAAGAATTGGGAGTCTGATCCGCCTAAGGTTCTCCTGTGTGCGTGTATGCCCAATCCGATAGGGAGTATCCACGGAGTCCACACCACATCGCCTAGACCCAATATTCATTGAATGACCCATATCCATTTAAAAGTCTAACCCTTGTAAGTGATGAATAATCCGACAGTATATTAGGGTTCAACTCTTTTTTCTATTTATCTGAAGTGAGATTTAATCCTTCACACATGTTCACAACAAAAAGATCAAAATAGTTATCAGAGTCGCTTCATAAGACTGATTTTGATTTTTTCTTCCAAGTCTGTATTGGGTGGCCAAAATCCTTCCTTTCATCGTTTGGTGAGATCTTGAACAAGTTTGCAATGAATCAAATGCGAGCCAAGCACAAGTAGTTTCGTTCCTTCTGAAATTGCTGGTTTCTGAGTCTGATCTATACAAGGGTGTTTCTTCACAGTCACTACACAGTTTGGTAGCATTTTAACACCACCCATTGATGCAATGTCAATGTGTGGGTACAAATCTGCTCTCTCTCTCTCTCTCTCTCTCTCTCTCTCTCTCTCTCTCTCTCTCTCTCTCTCATATAAGTTGGTAAAAACACCAAACCAATGTTTTGTATTTTCTCTATCTTCCTACCACAACACTGGTTGTTAGAGTTAGGGGTTTCAAGTATTTAAATAATTCAGAATGGATAAAATAAATACTCAGTATTTTAAAAAATACTCAGTATTTAAATAACTCTGAATATTGCATTGTCAGAGTGTGATTCTTTCATACTTTAGGTTTTTTTTTTTTCTCTGTTTCCAAGTTTGGATTTGCTTTTAACTATTTATGAGATTTAATTTAGTGGCTAATGATACATAAAAATAAGGAAAACGCCAGTGGATAATTTATTTTTATAAGTATTTATGATGAACTGATTGTAATGAACAAGGCAAATTTGAAGATGGGTACGTAAATAGTGAATCACATGCAAGCCTATTTCATTTACTCTTGGCATTGTGGCTTACAAGAATTTTAATTCGTTTTGATCTGCAAAGACAATGAGTAGAAATTTTCTTCACTAATTCTAAAACACACGCTGCAAGTGTTATGTAAATAAGCTAAGCTTAAACATATTTTTAACGTTCGTTAAGTTATCATTTATCAACCAAGCTTGATCAAATCTGCTTGGGGAGTAGGTTTGGAGTTCAAGGCTATCGATAGCCTCTGAATCTCTGTTGACTAACATATTAACCCCTCGTTGATTTATAAATTATGGCCAAAAAAAAAAAACCTAACTGCTTGGCTCGTTTGACTCGTTTATCCCCCGCCTGTTTTCCGAGGGTGGAAGCTTCGACTGTAGCCCAGGTCTACTCCCCAAAAAAAAAAAGAATTAAGGCTCCGTTTGTTTCGATGTATAATGTTTTACAATGTAAAATATTTTCCATGTAAAATATTTTTTCAGAAAACAAACTTCAAACTTTTATTTTTTGGTATTTGGTTGGCACTTAAAAATATTTTTAGAAATCAACAAAATAGTGTAGAGAGGGGGGGCTTAAACGGTAGAGATATTTGGGATTATTAAAATTGAACATAGGTCAGGACTTGACGATCGAGAAAACTGAGTAGTGAGAATTACAGTATAAGGCAACAGGTTCATTTCGGAAAATAACTTACAGAAGATTTAAGGATAAGTCATTTTCATCCAATTGATGAAAAATGTTTTACATGTAAATTATTTTTCTCATTTTTAAACAACCAAATATCGAAAAATAGATAAAACATTTTATCGAAAAATATTTTACGTCCAAACAAACGAAGCGTAAATGTAAAATTTCAGTCCAAATTGTTTTAGCCCAATCCACCATCCCATTCAGCCCAACCAACCGTCCAAAATTCAACCCACCATCCAAATCAGCAATTTCAGTCGGAAGCAGCGCTAGACCCTAGCAGAATGGCTTGCATTTCCGCTAACATTGGGACCTCAGTAAGAATTTTTGATAGTCACCGCCACAGTTCATTGAGCCGTTTTGTGGGCATTCATTGCCAGCGTATCTTCAGAAATTCGTTGTCAGTTTTCTATGGCGGTGCACTTCGTTCGAACTCTGTGTATCATCATGGCACTCGGGATGATCCTCTCTTCAATGGCTATCGATCCTTCTCTGCAGCCTTCAGCAGGATTTCTTCTGATAACGGCGTGGCAGGTAAGGAGAAGAGACCCTTTCCTTTAACCTCTAACCCCTCTTGTTTGGTTGATCAAAAGCACGGTAAAGGCGAGAAAATCCAAGCAACATTCATAGATTGCTACTGGTAGAATCATTGTCCTTTGGTTTTGTTTTTCCTCTAGTTTTCTTTAACTTTAGAAACCAAATCGTAGTATTGTCATAGACCCATTTGTCTGTGGTATTGGTCATATTCTTTTGAAGGAGTACCCTCAGTTTCGTAAGTTCCAAGTTGATGTTAAAAGGAAGACGTGAAGGTAATTCAGTGTGTCTATCATGATGGACTCTTGAATTTATGGACTTCAAACTGATTCCCAAGAAAATGCATTTGCTCATGAAGTTTTGTGGGAACCTTTGTATAGGGAGAAAAAAATTCGTGTCAAAATAAAGAGAGCTTTAAAATCCGAGTATTGGCTGAAAATCTTGAATAAAGACAGCTTGATTTAATATTGGACGAGATAAAAAATAAAAAATAAAATAGAAGTTGAGGATGAAGATAGGAAGTACTCAACAAGTAAAACTTGCTTAATCATGCAAGAATAAAAATATGTGTGATATTGCTTTAAAGTATGGGTAAGATCTGGACAACCAATCTAATAAAGGTGCTCATATTACTAATTATGAGGTGTTTTACCATATTTGTCTAATACCTATCTAATTGCCCATCTCTTTTCAACTGATTTTTTCAGATGAAAGGGTGGTGGTGTTGGTTATTGGTGGAGGGGGAAGAGAACATGCTATTTGTCATGCCTTGAAGAGGTCTCCCTCTTGCGATGCGATCTTTTGTGCACCAGGAAATGCTGGGATTTCCAATGCAGGGGATGCTACGTGCATCTCAGATCTTGACATATTAGATAGCTCGGCTGTGATTTCCTTCTGTCAAGAATGGGGTGTGGGACTTGTTGTGGTTGGACCAGAAGCTCCTCTTGTTGCAGGTCTTGCAAACGACTTAGTTAAGGCTGGAATTCCTACGTTTGGCCCTTCATCTGAGGCTGCTGCTTTGGAAGGTTCCAAGACTTTCATGAAGAATTTGTGTGACAAGTATGGAATTCCCACTGCTAAGGTTGTCCGTTTTTTCGATAATGTTTGTTGTTACCTCCATTTACTTTTTTTTTCTCCTTGCAAGGATATATTCACAATTGATATCTTATTGGTTCTTATTATACAGTCATACCACTTTTGCTACAAAAGTGACATCATTTTTTTTAAAAGCTAAAGTGACATCATTGGGTCGCTGAGTATGCATATGTCAGAATGAATTAGTTCACATGCAAGTCAACAATAAGATTGATCTGGTATCCGTATTGTGTTTGAAATTTTGCTAACTGACAATGGGAAAAAGGACGTTTATAATTGGATTGTTACAAGTAATCTTGGTCTCTACTAAATTACATGTCACAGTTGTAGTGGTCAGTGATCACAACATATTGTTTAAAGGGTAATAATGTGTCTCAGTTTTGATCAACATACGATTTTGCCCCAAGATTTATGTGAGCTATTTGTATTGGGAGAGTTGGAAAGTCTAACTTCATTGATTGATTTGGTGCAGTATCAAACTTTTACAGATCCATCTGCTGCAAAGAAGTATATAAAAGCCCAAGCTGCACCAATTGTCATCAAGGCAGATGGATTGGCTGCTGGAAAAGGAGTTATTGTTGCCATGACACTGGATGAGGCTTATGAAGCTGTCGACTCAATGCTTGTAAAAGGTGTTTTCGGATCTGCCGGTTGCCGTGTAGTTGTTGAGGAGTTTTTGGAGGGTGAGGAAGCTTCATTCTTTGCTCTGGTGGATGGAGAGAATGCCATGCCTTTAGAATCTGCTCAGGACCATAAACGAGTCGGGGACGGTGACACAGGGCCCAATACTGGTGGAATGGGAGCATACTCTCCAGCACCTATCTTAACAAAAGAACTCCAATCTTTGGTAATGGAATCTATAATTCTTCCTACAGTAAAAGGCATGTCAGAAGAGGGGTGCAAATTTGTTGGGGTCCTGTATGCTGGACTCATGATTGAAAAGAAATCTGGATTGCCTAAGCTAATAGAGTACAATGTGCGGTTTGGAGATCCAGAGTGCCAGGTGAGTAAATTATATCTAATTGCCATTATAATGGTTTTGTGATTAAAATGCTGTTAACCTGTTGCCTAGTTCTTTGAAACTTGCTAAGGGTTGAATCTTCTTGTATATATAACTTCCAGTTCATTTCTAATGTTGATGATTGTGTGTGTAATCCCATTTCACCTTTGACTATTGTTTTGGTTAAGAAGCCCTTCTCGGTCCTACTTTGACTCCACAAAATGATCCACCGCCACCATAACAACTTTCTTTTCTGCAACAAAACCGTCAATGCACCACCTCCATAATTATTGGTGGTTCCTCGGCCGTTGACTTAGCAAAGTATCTTTCTTTCTTTTTTTGTTTTGTTTTGGTTTCTTAGGAAAAGATTGGTGTAAAAGGGTTGGCGAGGACGGTGTATTATTACATGACTAAGTTCCACTAGATGATGTGTGAAATTGAATACAATGCTGTGCGCTTTTCACAAGGTTTTAAAAATGATTTTTTGAGGCTTCATGTAGTAGCCACTGTTTGGAGCATTTTGTGTTAGAATTCATTATGAACGCATGAAACATTGGCATTTTTTTGGTACAACTGTTGGAATTATTCAATTGGACAGAAAATAATTTGATCCTTGTTTTAAACAAATGTTGCACGTTTAATGCTGTGCAGGTGTTAATGGTCCGTTTGGAATCTGATTTGGCACGAGTTCTTCTAGCAGCTTGTCGGGGTGAACTCAGTGGTGTATCTTTGAACTG
Organism: Rhododendron simsii; assembly: GCA_014282245.1. Classification (NCBI taxonomy): domain Eukaryota; kingdom Viridiplantae; phylum Streptophyta; class Magnoliopsida; order Ericales; family Ericaceae; genus Rhododendron; species Rhododendron simsii. The sequence goes on from CM024963.1 coordinate 24,672,001, forward strand.
GTCCTCAGGTTCTGCCATGGTGGTAGTCATGGCAAGCAATGGCTACCCTGGGAGCTATGAAAAGGGGACTGTGATTAAAAATCTTGAGGAAGCAGAACAAGTCCCATCTGTTAAGGTATTTCATGCTGGAACTGCCCTTGACTCAGATGGCAACTTCATTGCTACTGGAGGACGTGTGCTTGGTGTCACAGCCAAGGGAAAAGACCTGGAAGAGGCACGGGAGAGAGCTTACCAAGCGGTCGGGCAAATAAATTGGCAAGGTGGGTTCAACCGCGGAGATATTGGTTGGAGGGCACTTCCCCATAAACGATCTTCTGCGAAATCATGAAGTATTGTTTGTGTTAAATTTTTTTTTTTTTTTGGGGGTTTCGTCTATTTAGGGAATGAAATGAATCAAGGGCGATCCCATTTAAGAACCTAAGGTTTTGTATCGGGAGGAATAGACGAAATTTGGTTCGACGAAAATGGAGAAACAATTTTGTTGTGGCGCTGCCTATCGTTGGAGGGCACTTCCCTGGAAAGGCAGAAAAAGTATCCCACAAAATCACGATTGTGTTTTCATTTTCTATCGTTTAGGGAGTGAAGCGAATCTAGGCGTGTCCCATTTGGAAGCCAAAGGTTTTGTATCGGGAGGGATGCATGAAATTTTGTTGTTGAATCTGGTTGGAATTGGAGAAATGTCTTCACTGCAATAGCGCTTTCTGGTTTTCTCATGTTTGAATTTTGACGGAAATTGGTGCGACCCCTGTTTCCAGTGGGAGGCTCTTTGTAAGTCGAAGACGGTTGTGTTTGTGCAACTGAAATAACTTTGGTGATGTTCCGTTTTCTTTTTAATTTTTTAAAAATAATAATAATAATTTCAAGCTCAAATATAATGAAAATAGAAAATAATTTTTAAATTTTTTTGCACCGTTTAAAAGATTTCAATGAGATCTATCAAACAAGATTCATATTAGTAGGAAAATTATTTGTATAAACATAATTTTTGAATTTGAAATTACATTCCTTTACTAAAAGTTCCTTTTGGAGAAACCGGAACACCCAGCTGTCACCCTTTACTCCTTGCTACGCCCGAAGTGCGAGAAATTTTTCAGTGCCGGGTGGGCACAGGACAAGTGGTACTGAACACACATCTTAACCGTCTAAACGTGTTTTGAACGGTCCAGGTCTGTTTGGGCTTAGGGGTATTTTGGTAATTTTACACTAAAAAATCATCCAAACAGATTTGGACGGTCAAGAAAGTACTCAGCACCATGTGGCCTGTGGCCATCCGGCACTGAAAAACTTCTCCTGAACTGCATTTGGACTACCATCCCGTGCCTGAGCCTTATGCCTTTCAACTTTTCTTAACGGCCCATCTACATGCAACGCATCCGATATCTTCGTGTACATCATACGGTCCATTTTACTCGACCCAATCTAACACCCAGCCCAATCCATCCACAGTTCCCTTCCAAAATACCAAATCCGGATGCTATACCCCTTCTACGAGAAAGTTTTTGGGTGCCGGGCGGGTATCACACGCATGGTTTCCGTTGGCAATTTCAACCGTCCAAAAGTATTTTGACGATCTGAATTTTAGAGAGAGAAAAAGATGAGAGAGAGCGGTGGGGGTGATGGGAAAAGAGAAAAACCACACTCTCTCCTCTCTTTTTTCTATTTAAAATTCGGACCATTCAAAACATGTTTGAACGGTTAAAATCGTCGTCTGAATATCACCACGTGCTATCCACTCGGCATGCAAAAATTTCTCCCCCTAAACAAACAAACCGATTCATGACCCAAATGAAAAACGGATTCCAGGTCATCAAAAAGGCTCAAACCCAAAAGATCTTTCTAGAATCGTCCACGTGGCACCACCTAACCCTTTACTTCTCTCTCTCTCTCTCTCTCTCTCTCTCACTCTCTCCTAAACCCTTCTCTCTCCTCTTATCTTCTCCAACCTCTCGAACATTCCCCCGCCGTGTATAACACCAAAACACCTTCCCCACCCAACACAATCTAACTTCGCACACAACTCTCTCTCCACAATTCTCTCTCTACACGTACACACACTCAAAAGTACAGGGAGAAATTACTGTTAGATACTCCCGCAGCTTCAATTTTCTAGGTCTACGATTCGATTTTGTACACAGAGGGAGGAAGGAAATGGCGGCATCCACTGCTCAAATTCACGCTACCTTCTTCTCTCCCACATCGAAACAATCGACCACCAAATCCCCCCGAACCGTATCCTTCGGCCGGCGCCCGACGCAAGCTCGGTTAAGGAAAAACCGAGCCGGTGGACCGGTCCGGGTGGTGGCGGAGAAAGTCGTCGGAATCGACCTCGGCACGACGAACTCGGCCGTGGCGGCGATGGAGGGGGGGAAGCCGGTGATCGTGACGAACTCTGAGGGGCAGAGGACGACGCCGTCCGTGGTGGCGTACACGAAGGTGGGGGATTTATTGGTGGGGCAGATCGCGAAGAGGCAGGCGGTGGTGAACTCGGAGAACACGTTCTTCTCAGTGAAGAGGTTCATCGGGCGGAAGATGTCGGAGGTGGACGAGGAGGCGAAGCAGGTTTCGTACACGGTGGTGAGGGACGAGAACGGGAATGTGAAGCTGGAGTGCCCGGCCATGGGGCGGCAGTTTGCTGCTGAGGAGATTTCGGCTCAGGTATAATTGTTATGCGTTTCGCTTATTCAGATTAGGAATTTAGGATTCATGTCATAGATATCAAACGGGGCTTTTACGTGCTGTCAACTGCCTAACGCTCAACTCTTCTCCTTTATCCGGGCTTGGGATCGGCTGTAAAAAGGATAAGACTCTTAAGTGAATAGATAGTCCTAGACAAAGCTCAATAGTAAATGTGATTCCCGTAGCTGACCCAATTGATTGGGACACAAGGCTCGCTTTGGTATGTGTTGGAGTTTGGACATTCTTTTGTTGTATGCATATGACCTTATGTTTTCAGGGAAATGCTAATACGGTGGCCAATTACGTTTTCCTTGGGTTTGATTTGATTGTTGTATATAGATACCAACAAGCGTGATACCTGTGCTATACGAGCTATACGAAAGCGATGATTTTTTATTTTTTTTTTGTCTTGTTTTATCATATCTATCCCTTCTAGATTTTTGATTTAACATCAAAATGTAAAAATTTTAGGAAGAGAGAGTTTGTACACAAGAGGAAGTGTGGAAGTTTTCTTTTTCCTAACATTTTATGTTGATTTTTTGGTATCCTATAGAGTGTAGAAAAGAAGAAAAAAATTAACTGTATTGGGAATAAGGCATGCTTTCTTCTATTTTTAGTAAATACATTTGCCTAGTACAGGTAATTATGTTTTCCTTGGTTTGACATTCTATTGTTGGGTAGAGATATCGTGGATGGATTTGGAGCTATGTTAGAAGTTAGGCTAATTCCCGAAGAGAATTGGGTTTCAGAATACATGTTTCCAATCATTGGTACACTTAGATTAGATAAGAGTTTTGGCTGGATAAAATTTAGTAAAATTAATGAATAGGATCTTAGATATGTGTTTTGAAGGTACAACTTTGGATTTATGTTGTTTTGTAAGCCCTATTCTATCACATGTGGCCAATGATGCTCCTGGTCAATGTGGTCATTGTTATGATTTGTGGCACAGGGTTTGTAGGTGTCAATGCCCTTGGCGTATCCAATTGATAGTACATAAAGGCTTGGTTTATATTTCATCCTTTCTTGCAATAGTGTTCCACATGCGTCTAATGATTCTACTTTTATGGGTTTGGATATGTTGCATGATATTTAGAAGTTGGCTTTAAATTTAAGCTGCTGAAAATTGCACATTTTCACTCCTTGTTATGCTAATTTGGAATTTTAACGTACGCGCTTGATGTGAGATGCAGTTTACCTTCAATCTTCTTTTTCATAATCTCTTTTCCTTCTCTTGTTCAGGTTTTGAGGAAACTTGTGGATGATGCATCAAAATTTTTGAATGACAAAGTTACTAAAGCTGTGGTCACAGTACCTGCTTACTTCAATGATTCCCAAAGGACAGCAACAAAGGATGCTGGTCGTATCGCTGGCTTGGAAGTTTTACGGATTATCAATGAACCTACTGCTGCTTCACTGGCATATGGTTTTGAAAAGAAGAATAATGAAACCATTCTGGTATTTGACCTTGGAGGTGGTACTTTTGATGTTTCAGGTATTGTGACGGGGTCTCAATTCTCTAGTTTATCATGTTCATATTTCGTGAATACTCTGGCGTATAGTAGTACTTTCTTTGGTTGTTTTTGTGAATTGCGAAGGGAAAAGGATACCTTTATTCTGCATGCCAATCTTTGCTGGGAGCTCAATGTTTTCAATCTGTGAATTAGCATTCTGCTTAAGCAAATTAGGATAGGATGAAATTATTAGCTTATATGTTCTGGTACTAGGATTTTCATGCACTCTAAGAAGTATGAATTGGTGCATGTCTGTTATAATTTGTGATTGTTATGTTGGTGTACTCCTGCATAGGTGTTTTAATTCCTCTTGTCGATTCTCTGCCACTGTTTCTTCACATATTGCTAGAAACAAAGTGGCGATCGACACTAATTAATTGTTTTTCTTAAATTGCAGTTCTTGAGGTCGGTGATGGAGTGTTTGAGGTTCTCTCTACTTCTGGTGATACACATCTGGGTGGCGATGACTTCGACAAGGTTGGATATCTTTGTTTGTGACTCATGATTAAAATATTTTACTTTATTCTTTTAGTGAGTTATTGCTGAAGTGATTATGCGATGTGTTTTTTCTTTCAGAGAATTGTGGATTGGCTTGCCACTAATTTCAAGAGAGATGAAGGCATAGATCTTTTGAAGGACAAGCAAGCTCTACAGCGCCTAACTGAGACAGCAGAGAAAGCAAAAATGGAATTGTCAACTTTGACACAGACAAATATTAGGTAATTGTGGCGTCTCTGAACATCGTTGTTTTGACTGATTTCCATCTTTCAAGTTTTATTGATGCTAATACAACTTTTTTTTCAGTCTCCCTTTCATTACAGCCACGGCAGATGGCCCCAAACACATAGAAACCACCATTACAAGGGGAAAGTTTGAAGAATTATGTTCAGATCTGCTTGACAGGTAAACTGGTACTCCAATTTTGTACTTACATGCTTCTTTAGATTGTATAGAATAGCTTGATTTCTAACTGGTGCCCTACAGGTTGGGTACCATTTTACATTATACCATTTCTTCTTTATACTCTTCCTTTCGCTTCAATGTTAAGTCAAGCTACGCTTTATGTTTTGTTCTCTTACGTTACCTTCTTTTCTTTGTTCTCTTCCTTTTCTCCTCAGGCTTAAACGACCTGTTGAAACTTCATTGAGGGATGCAAAGCTGTCTTTCAGCGATCTAGATGAGGTGATCCTCGTTGGTGGATCAACACGTATTCCAGCTGTTCAAGAACTTGTAAAAAGATTGACTGGAAAGGAGCCCAATGTTACCGTGAATCCCGATGAAGTCGTCGCCCTTGGTGCTGCAGTTCAGGTCAATCCTTCTCAAAATTTTCTTCTACTTCCTCCATAACATCCTTTAGTTTGTAAAATGTGGTGATATTATTTTATGGTTTGAAGTTTCAACTCTCATTTCTGCTTTTGGTTCATGGTCTAAGTTATCATGCATTTGTTCAATATGTTACAGGCTGGTGTTTTGGCTGGAGATGTCAGCGACATTGTGCTACTCGACGTGACTCCATTGTCTCTGGGTCTGGAAACCTTAGGTGGTGTCATGACAAAAATTATTACGAGGAACACAACTTTACCCACCTCAAAGTCTGAAGTGTTCTCAACGGCTGCTGATGGGCAGACAAGTGTGGAGATCAATGTTCTCCAAGGGGAGAGAGAATTTGTTAGGGACAACAAATCTCTTGGTAGTTTCCGTCTAGATGGAATCCCGCCTGCCCCTCGCGGAGTTCCTCAAATTGAAGTCAAGTTTGACATTGACGCAAATGGCATTCTCTCTGTCACTGCAATTGATAAAGGCACTGGAAAGAAGCAAGATATTACCATCACTGGTGCTAGTACATTGCCTGGTGATGAGGTATGGTTTCTTATATTATGTAAATTTGTCAAACTCTTTTACTATTACTGATATAGTTGCTAGTTTGAGTGGCGTTTCTGGCCACTGTAGAAAGTGTGCTGGTTTAAGGCTTGTGTTGAGTGAGGTTTTCTGAAGTAGTGATACTATGTTATATGGTCTTTTCTTAATGTATGACTATCTGTGTCGGACACTTAGACATCTGGTTAAGGGTACGAGATTAACCATCGAAAACACTTTAATGGTTGTTCTATGGTAGAATAGTACTGAGTGTATGTCTGAACGGAATTATGCAGGTAGAAAGGATGGTTAAAGAAGCAGAGAGGTTTGCCAAGGAAGACAAGGAGAAGAGAGATGCAATCGACACAAAGAACCAGGCGGATTCAGTTGTTTACCAGACAGAGAAGCAAATAAAGGAATTGGGAGACAAAGTTCCAGGTCCCGTGAAGGAGAAGGTGGAGGCAAAACTCGGAGAGCTCAAGGAAGCAATCTCAGGGGGCTCCACTCAGGCCATGAAGGACGCCATGGCTGCCCTAAATCAGGAAGTCATGCAACTTGGCCAGTCCCTATATAACCAGCCGGGTGCCGCACCCGGTGGTGCGGGGCCCACTCCCGGCGGTAGCACTGGCCCTTCGGAATCCGGAAAAGGGCCCGAGGGGGATGTCATTGATGCAGATTTCAGTGACAGCAAGTGAGAAAATGTGAAAAGTTAGTATCAAGGGTTAGCAATTTTATTCCCCACTTCCAGTTTTGTTTCCAACTAGATGATTATTTAATGATGGTTTTTTGGGATTTTTTCAGGACTTTTATCGTACTAGATTATTGGGAAAATTTTAAATTTTTAGTTGAGGATTAAATGTGCCTTTGGTTTCTGTAATTTTGTAAGTTAAAATTTTCATTTTATCTGTCTTTGGTTGATACCCATGAGAGCCACCCTTTGCGTTCTCTTTGATTGTTTTCTTAATGAACAGATAATGAGAGCCAACAATGAATTTCTGCTTAGGGTGAGTTTGATTATTATGAAGAAAATTATGGAGTACTGTAAAGTGAAAATGAGAGAAAGTAAAGTAAAAGAAAAGAAAGTTAATTTTTTTTTAATTTTTTTATGCGATTGATAAAAATTTAAAGAATCTTGCTGCTAGAAAGTACTATTTATACTAAACTAATTTTTCTTTAACATACATAGTGGATCCTGAGAGGAAAGGGACGATTGTGGACAAATATGCGTAGTGCATCCCATGCTCCGTAGACATTGAATAATTTTTCCCAAAGAATGCTTGTATGTTTCGCGGTAGAATCTTCAAACCACCTCCTCCTAAACCCTACTCTCTATATTTCGTGAAGGACAGAAACCCTACCTTGTTTACTCTAGGAATATAAATACACAAGCGGGTACCTGGCTCGATTGCACCAACACAATATAGCGTTAGTTACCGTTTTGGGATGTTTTCTATTTGATAATAATGCAACATTTATATAGAAATACGTTACCTAAAAAAGTGAGGAGAGATGGAAAAGATTTCTTTAAGATTCTATGTATTAAAAGGAAATGATCTAATCGTGATTTTTCCGTGTGCACGCACATATACACATATATTTGATCTGACCATGATTTCTCCTCTGCGTAGATCTTCTTCTTCGATCAATATTCCTGTACTTTGATTTCGTTGTTCGTTTGTCTCTACTTTTCCTCTCTCGGAACGTGAAATGGAAGGAGAAGGAGACTTGACAATTTTTCAACCCGCACATTTTTAACCCATTGACCCGTCCTTATCTAACCCGTGAGATTCACTTTCTTTTTCGTGGCCGTTGAATGTCTCATTCAACGACTTATAAAAGAAGTCCGCATTTAACAAAAATGAGGGATGCCCTATTAAAATGATACCCACCCGGCTGTGTTGCTCGGGCACCACTTCGGCCGGGTGACATGAAACGCACTCGGCAATCCCGCATCCAATACACGTGGAGCGGGTACCATGTGGTGCCCTCTCGGTGCATCTGAGATGTCTATTTTGATTTTAGACGGCTCAAATTTGGATAAAGAAAAAATGAGAGAGTGTTGGGATGAGAGGAGAGAGAGTATTTCAACTTAGGCTGTTCAATACACTTTTGGACAATCCGAATTTGTTGCTCAGGTACCACTTTGGCTGGGTGACGTGGTACACACCCGGCATCCAAAAATTTCGCATTAAAAGGACACACTCTCTCTCTCCCTATGTATATATACACACATATATATGCTTTCCTTCTCTCCTTCCAAGCTCTGAGTAAAAATTGATTCTTTTACAAGGTCTTCAATTCGAGTTTGGTTTATATGTAGGGAGAGAGGGAAATGGCGGCGTCTACTGCTCATATTCATGCGACTTTCTTCTCTCCGACTTCAAAACAATCAACCACAAAGCCTCCTCGAACCGTATTCTTCGGCCGGCGGCCGACAGCAGCGAAGTTAAAGAAGAGCCGAGCCGGTGGACCGGTTCAGGCGGTGGGGGAGAGGGTCGTCGGAATCGACATGGGCACGACGAACTCGGCCGCGGCGGCGATAGAGGACGGAAGACCGGTGATCGTGCCGAACTCCGAGGGGCACAGAACGACGCCGTCGGCGGTGGCGTTCTCGAAGACAAAGGACTTGTTTGTGGGGCAGATTGCGAAGAGGCAGGCGGTGGTGAACCCGGAGAACACGTTTTTCTCGGTGAAGAGGTTTATCGGCCGGAAGATGTCGGAGGTGGACGAGGAGGCGAAGCAGGTCTCGTACACGGTGGTGAGGGGTGAGAACGGGAATGCGAAGCTGGAGTGTCCGGCCATGGGGAGACAGTTTGCTCCTGAGGAACTTTCGTCTATGGCGAGGGAGTGGCGGAAGTAGAATTTGCGTCTTTTTTTTATATATTCATAGTAAGATATATATTTTATACGTATATTATATTCGGAAATCTTATGAGGACCGACCAAAACCCACCGAAATCGTACCGACGGCCACCGCCGGGCCGTCTCCGGCCACCGGACGGCCGATCCGAGCCGTCCAAAAATTCTAAAAAAAAAAACCGAGGGGGTCCACGCGGGAAGAAACTGCATCCGATGTGCGTATGGTGGTTAGATCAAGCACCCATTTTTTCGTGTATATATAAAATGGGTGCTTGATCTAACCACCATACGCACATCGGATGCAGTTTCTTCCCGCGTGGACCCCCTCGGTTTTTTTTTTTAGAATTTTTGGACGGCTCGGATCGGCCGTCCGGTGGCCGGAGACGGCCCGGCGGTGGCCGTCGGTACGATTTCGGTGGGTTTTGGTCGGTACGGCTAGCAACACTCTATTATATTGGTACATGCGAGGTCCGAATGTTGTGCGTATATGCGTAGCCACCTGTTTTATTTTATATATACGCAACTTAAAAAATGAATGATAACTTGAAACGTTAGGAACTTTAATTTTCACTCAAGAGACTTGCCGGGCCGAATCCTGTAGGATTTTTCTTAATTAATTGAAAATTAGTATATTACGAATCTCGGCCAGTCAATACATTTTTTAAATCAAATCTGGTGCTCAAATGCTGGTCGGACCGGGAAGCGCTACAAACATATGTTCCCTCCGTCCCACAAAGAGAGTATTTTTATTCGAAAAAGACTACGTACATTTTTGGGATTCATAAATAAAGTTATCTACAAAATTTGAAAATCTATGCATGGAAGTATTTGAGTTTCTGATTTGAAAAAATTCAAATCAGTACCGTTGCATACTGTACCGGTAAAAAAAACTGATACATTGATGATATTCAGAGCACATGGAGCGGGTTGATGAGGACGACTTATGTTACAGGGAAGGTGTTACAGGGAAGGTTAATACTTCATGTATTATTTGGGTTGGCGGGTGAATAAAAGTGTATATTGGTGGATGCATATGCAGTATATGTGGACCTATGTTACGAGGGAATGGTAATATGGTAACATTCTGCTATCGTATACAGATATCGTGGCTGGGAGTGCCTATGTTTACCAGTTAGGCTAGTAGCCTAATTATGTTTCGGATCATGTGTTTCGATTCATTAGTACACTTACCTTCCACGAAGGTTGTGAATGTAGCGATATCCATTGCATTTTGGTTTGTTTTGTTGGATCTGCGCTTCAAAGTGCTTTCCCTCAGTGGATCAGGATATATAGGTGTGGACTCTTGTACATTTCGATTTTACGTATTTCATATGCTCTATCCTTTCTTGTCAAAGTGTTCTATATGCTTCCAAGTTCCAAAGAATGCCCATTATAATGCCACTTTTATGGGTTTGGATGCGTTGTTCTTCTTTTGGCAGTAGTTGTTAAATTTAGGCTGCTGAATTGCACACATTTGTTCCTCGTTATTCTAATTCTAATTTTGGAGGTAGGTGCTTGATGTGGGACTGCAGTTTACCGGCTCTCTTCTTTTCCCTAATCTCTTTTCCTTCTCTTGTTCAGGTTTTGAGAAAGCTTGTGGATGATGCATCCAAATTTTTGAATGACAAAGTTACCAAAGCTGGGGTTCAGCTCACCTCCAGTATGCTTGTGTCCAGTATCAGCCAGTGTGTGGCTGAGATGTATTCAATACATGCACTTACAAATCCATGGCTACACTTTTGCCACATGGGCCACCTTGTTTCCCACCCCAAAAGCCCACTGTTTTGGCTCCCGCCAATATACACTGCCATTCCAAAAAAAATACTCTCTCCGTCTCAAAATTCTTTGTTTGGTCCGTAAAATGGAGTGTTAGAAATAATATAATTTTTGTAAGAAAAAATAAAAAGTTTTTCAACAACTTACTAGATATCAATAAGTATTTTTAATTTGTAAAAAAAATTTGAATTTTTTCTTGAAAAAATTGCATTATTTTTAATACTCCGTGTTGCGGACTGGACAAAGAATTTGGGACGGAGAGAGTAATTAATTTAAAATCCTGTAGAACAGAAATATAATTATTAAAATTCTAAAGTCAAAATTGATATCTAGTAAGTTGTTGAAAAACTTTTTATTTTTTCTTGTAAAAATTGTATTATTTTTAAGACTCTATTTTACGGACCAGACAAAGAATTTTGAGACGGAGGGAGTATTTTTTTTTGGAATGGAAGTGTATATTGGCGGGAGCCAAAACAGTGGGCTTTTGGGGTGGGAAACAAGGTGGCCCATGTGGCAAAAGTGTAGCCATGGATTTGCAAGTGCATGTATTGAATACATCTCAGCCACACACTGGCTGATACTGGACACAAGCATACTGGAGGTGAGCTGAACCCCCAAAGCTGTGGTCACAGTACCTGCTTACTTCAATGATTCCCAGAGGACAGCAACAAAGGTTGCTGGTCAAATTGCTGGCTTAGAAGTTTTACGAATTATCAATGAACCGACTGCCGCCTCACTGGCGTATGGTTTTGAAAAGAAGAACAATGAAACCATTCTGGTATTTGACCTTGGAGGTGGTACTTTTGATGTTTCAGGTATTTTGACAGTCCCAATTCTTAGTTTTCCCTGCTTGTATTCCAAGTACTGTTGAGTATAGTTCGTACTTTCTTTGGCTGTTTTAGTCTTTCAGTGAATTGGAAAGGGGAAACAGTAGAATTGATTACCTTTTATGCATATGAATCTTTGCTAGGAGCTCATTCTCTTGAATCTGTGCAGTAGCATCCTGCTTAAACAAACCAGGATAGGAATATTCGAGAGAAAACAAAGCCGTTGATTTGAAAGTCATTTTGAATTTCTTCACTTAAATTTTGATAAACCTCTTTTCACTTTTAGTAATTCATGGTATTAGCTTGTTTATTATGGGTACAAGGGTCTTTGTGCACTTTAATAGGAGGTAGGAATTGGAGTGTGGCAAATTGGCTAATGTCAGTAATGATAGTTGTGTTGGCAGATTCCTGAATTGGTTTTTTAATTCCTTTTGCCTATTTCTGTGCTACATTCACGTTATTCTTCTCCTAAATAACAGTTCTCGAGGTTGGTGATGGAGTGTTTGAGGTGCTCTCCACTTCTGGTGATACACATCTGGGTGGTGATGAGTCGATGACTTCGACAAGGTTGGCAATCTTTGTTATGTGACGTAAAACATATTGCTTAATTTGTTTTGGTGAGTTATTGCTGAAGTTAGTAAACAACTTGTTTTTCTTTCAGAGAATTGTTGATTGGCTTGCCAGTAATTTCAAGAGAGATGAAGGCATAGATCTTTTGAAGGACAAACAAGCTCTACAGCGTCTAACTGAGACGGCAGAGAGAGCAAAAATGGAGTTGTCAACTTTGACACAGACGAACATTAGGTATTTGTGGTGTCTCTGACCTTCATCTTTTTGACAGGTTTCTGTCTTACAATTGTTATTGATGCTAATATTTGCCTTGTTCAGTCTGCCTTTCATTACAGCCACAGCAGATGGCCCCAAACACATGGAAACCACCATTACAAGGGCAAAGTTTGAAGAATTATGCTCTGATCTGCTTGACAGGTGACTGTTACTCCATTTTTCTTTTTACACGGCTCTTTATATTGCATGGAATAGCTTGATTGCTTCTTGGGGCCCTCCTGGTTTTGTACCCTTTGACATTAGGAAAAGGAATGTGTTTCTTTTCTGTTCCTTCCCTTTCTCGCTATCCTTTTTTCTTTTCTTTCTTTCGCATCAATATGAAGGTAGTAAGATCTTATGTTTTGTTCTTGGCCTTAGGCTTAAACGACCAGTTGAAACTTCATTGAGGGATGTGAAGCTTTCTTTCAGCGATCTAGATGAGGTGATCCTCGTTGGTGGATCAACACGTATTCCAGCTGTTCAAGAACTTGTAAGAAGATTGACTGGAAAGGAGCCCAATGTTTCTGTGAATCCTGATGAAGTCATCGCCCTTGGTGCAGCAGTTCAGGTCAGTCCTTCTCTAAATTTTCTTCCACTTCCTCCAGCATCATCTTTAAGTTTGAGTGTAAAATGTGGTGATATTATTTTATGGTTCGAAGTTTAAACTCTCATTTCTGCTTTTGGTTCGTGGTCTAAGTTATTGTGCATTTGTTCATTATGTTACAGGCTGGTGTTTTGGCTGGATATGTCAGCGACATTGTGCTGCTTGACGTGACTCCATTATCTCTGGGTCTGGAGACACTAGGCGGTGCCATGACAAAAATTATCGCGAGGAACACAACTTTACCCATCTCAAAGTCGGAGATGTTCTCAACGGCTGCTGATGGGTAAACAAGTGTGGATTAATGTTCTCCAAGGGGAGAGAGAATTTGTTAGGGACAACAAATCTCTCGGTAGCTTCTGTCTAGATGGAATCCTGCCTGCCCCTCTCGGAGTTCCTCAAATTGAAGTCAAGTTAGACATTGACGCAAATGGCATTCTCTCTGTCACTGCCATTGATAAAGGCACCGGAAAGAAGCAAGATATTACCATAACTGGTGCTAGCACATTGCCTGGTGACGAGGTATGGTTTCTCAAATAGTGTATACTGTCAAATCCTTACCGTTATTGATAGTTGCTAGTCTGAGTGGCTTTTTCGGCCATTGCAGAAAGAGGGGCTTGTGTTGAGAGAGATTTTTTCTTAACTAGCGATACTATACTAGATGGTCTATTCTTGATGCATGTCGGACACAGATAAGGGTACGGGATTCATATCTGACGGGTTTAGTTGGACAATTAGCCGGAAAGTTTGTGCTTTAGGCTCAATGTTGATCATTCGAGTACAGACCATAAGCCATTGAAAACACATAAACTTATTCAGCCTTCATACATGTTATATATACCCTAGTCACTTTTAATGGTTGTTCTAGAGTAGAATAGTACTGAGGGTATGTTTGAGAGGAATTATGCAGGTAGAAAGGATGGTTAAAGAAGCAGAGAGGTTTGCCAAGGAAGACAAGGAGAAGAGAGACGCAATCGACACAAAGAACCAGGCGGATACAGTTGTTTACCAGACAGAGAAGCAGATAAAGGAATTGGGAGACAAAGTTCCGGGTCCCGTGAAGGAGAAGGTGGAGGCGAAACTCGGAGAGCTCAAGGAAGCAATATCAGGGGTCTCCACTCAGGCCATGAAGGACGCCATGGCTGCCCTGAATCAGGAAGTCATGCAACTCGGCCAGTCCCTATATAACCAGCCGGGCGCCACACCCCGTGGTGCGGGGCCCACTCCCGGCGGCAGCACTGGCCGTTCGGACTCAACCGGAAAAGGTTCCGACGGGGATGTCATTGACGCAGATTTTAGTGACAGCAAGTGAGAAAATGCAGAAAATTAGGAGGGTTTAGCAAATTTTTTTCCCCGCTCTAGTTTTTTAATTTTTTCTTTTTTCAAGTTGATATTTAGAGAGTTTTTGGGATTTTTTTTTATTCGTTTTTTGGACTGAGTATAGGGCAATTTTAATAGAGGATTAAAACTGTCTTTGGTTTCTATAATTTGGTAAGTTAAATCCACCCTTTGCATGCTCTTTGATGGATTTCCTAATACGGAGAAGAAGAGCCAACAAGGAATTTTTGCTTAGGGTCCATTTGGTTAAAAAGAAAACAAATTATACTCGAAAGTGAAAATGCGAGAAAGTAAAAGAAAAGAGAAGTAGACAGAAAACTTATTTTCTTCCAAGTGTTTTATTAAAATAAAAAGTTTTTATAGAATCTCCCAAGAAAATATTTATACTTTTTGTACTTGCCAACATACATTATGAATCATGAGAGGAAAAAGAATGATTATGGACATAATAAGAAATGTCACAAGAGATGGTAATTTTTTTACATTATTTTTGAGTTTGAAAATGTGAAATAAGTACTTATTTTTTAAGAAGGTGTTCTGGAACACTTTTTAGTACTTCCATGTTTATTAACCAATAACTGAAAAGTGAATTAAATCTCCCAAGAAAATATTTATACTTTTTGTACTTGCCAACATACATTATGGATCATAAGAGGAAAAAGAATGATTACGGACATAATAAGAAATGTCACAAGAGATGGTAATTTTCACAAAAAAGATAAAAAAATAAAAAAATATTTGGTAATTTTTAGTACTTCATTATAACCAAGAACTGAAAAGTGAATTATTTCCTTTTTCGTTTTCACTCTAATCGAATAGACCTTAGGTTTTGTGGGTGCCCTAAGTATAAGGTGAGATTTGTAGTGATGATTTTGTTTGATTGAGAGTTTAGTTTAGTTTAGTTTTGATAGTTGGTGGAGAGAAAAACAGAGTAATGATTGAAGATAAGAGTAATGATTGAAGAGAGATGAGAAAGTAATAATTGGAAAAATAGAGTAATGATTGGGAAAAGAAATAGGGTAACGATTGGAGAAAGAAATAAGGTAATGATTAAAAACCACACTAAAACTAAAAGGGGTAATGTTTGGTTGAGAGTTTAGTTTAATTTAGTTTTGGTAGTGGGTGGAGAGAGAAATAGAGTAATGATTGAAAATAGGGGTAATGATTGGAGAGAGATAGAGAGAGATAGAGAGAGATGAGAAAGTAATAATTGGAAAAATAAGGTAATGATTGGAAAAAGAAATAGGGTAATGATTGGAAACAAAACTAAAACTAAAACCAAAAAGGGAACCGAACAAAAGGTTAACTAAACTATTTTGTGATTCCATAGATAATCTACTTGTCTAAATACCCCAGGTTTTAATTTATTTCAATTTTTTTTTTACCACAGACGAGCAAAGAGTTGTTTGATAACCCAAATTCAACACTTACTACTAAATATATTAAGTAATAAATGATTAAGTAGGTTTGATAACTACATTTAACAATGCTTAAAATATAGGCTAAAATGTTGATAAAAATTAAATAGTTTTGAGCTACTTAATTTCGGTTAAATTTATGAAAATTTGCATTCAACCCTTTTTTACTCCACCACTACCCTCCATACCGCCGCCATTATCATTGTCGTTACCACCACCACTTCCACCATCATCACTTCGTCGCAACACCACTGCCACCACTCAACCACCATCGATGCGGCTACAATCACCACTCCACACAATCACCACCACTACGCCATCATCAACTACCACTACCGTCACTGCCACCATCACTCCACTATCACCACCACTGCTCACCACATTCGCCACCACCATCGCTACTGCCACACCAACACTAGCACTACAATTACTCTAACACAAATCCACCACCACCCCCAACACTTTGCCCCCACAATCACCACTTTACCACTGCCATTACAATCACCACTCTACCATTTCATTGTTGTGCTGCCATAATCACCACTCCACCATTACCCCAAATACATGGTAACCATTGGTAAAATTAAGAGAGAATAACTATAACTAATGAAACTAAAATCAATTCATCATTTGTTTTCATTCAGTACTTAATATGTTTATCAAATAACTTTTGACTTAATAAATTCAGTATTCAGTATTTACTAATTTTTTAGCTTTCAGCTTTCAATTTTATCAAATAACAACCAAACTTGTCAATTTTTATACATGATTCAATCTTTCGGACTGCAGTGGTGTAAGGGTAAAATTAGGGTTGTCCAAGAAAAATTGAGAACCGTGAAACCGAACCGATCCGTGCCTTTTAGATTGGATCCGTTGATTAATGGTCCGAACACGGATTTGAAAATTGAAAATCGTTAGATACGGTTCGGATAACAGATTTTCATTACGAAACCGTGGATTAACCAAACTGGATAGTAAAATATTTAAAAATAATAAATAAATATATATGTGTAATATTTAGTAAATAATTATAAGTTTTACCAATTTTAACTTAATGTGATACTATTTGTTTGTTTTTTGTTGGCTAGTTTTAGTTAGGTTTTATGGAATGTAATAAGTATAATACTTGGACAATACTTGACTAGAATTTGCATGTTGTGGTGGTGGAGTCATTTGGTTGCTATCTTACTGTAACTAATCTGAAACTCTGGATAAATTTCATTTGGTTGCTACATTGGTGGATGTAATGATAGATTGTAATGCTTGTTTTTTTTGTTGGCAAGAATTTGTTTTTTTTTTTGTGTGTGTGTGTTGGATTTCAATTTAATGTTTATGGAATGTAATCCATGGATAAAATTAGAGCCGAACCGTGACTCACAGATTGGATTGGAACCGAACCATAAGACTTTTGGTTTGGACACGGATTATATTTTCTAAAAACCGTGACTCGCGAATTAAGATTGGATTCATGACAATCCGGTCCAATTCGGACCGCGAACAGCCGTAGGTAAAATCTCATATTGTATTTAAACAGTGTTAGCTCTCCTATAAACGGACCACACATTGAGGTGATCAAGTATCAAGCTTTATACGTTACGAGGCACATTGCAACTGCGTCATAGTTTAGGGGAGATTACTGTAATTCACCCCCTAAACAGCACCTCCTGTCGCCAGAACAAAACATCCTCAGGATAACCACAGAGTCTCTCCACAGAGGATCCTGACCCTATTTTTCGCGGCAGAATCTTCACACACTTTTTCGTTCCTCGTAAACCCTATTTTTTATTTTTTCACGAACGACATAAACCCTACATAGACTTATAGTTCACTCCATAGACAAAATAAATAGATTAATTACAGACACAGTTGCTCGTATTTGACCGACCGAGGATGGGATTCAAGCAAGAACATGATGGACCTGATGCCAGCAAGCAGCAAGAGTACGTAATTTTTTTTTTCTCAGTCTCACGAAAAACAATCAATTGTCCCCTTTTGTTTTGTGGTTTTTATGACTGGGTTTTCAATCAGTTTTTGTTTACTGCTAGTACACACACATGATTGGATGACATGTATGTTCACCTTGCTTTTCACTTGTTGAATGTCTACATGAAACTTGGATTATTTTGATTTATTTTTGGTGGGTTTTGGATTTCAGGTTCGACATCGACAAGCAATTCTTAGCTGCCCCCGTGAAATCTGCGGTCGACAAATTCCAGCTTCTTCCCGAGTTTTTGAAGGTAAAATTGTTTATGGAATGTGAAGAGATTTATAGCGCCTGAGACGTGCTTTTGGAGCTAGTGTCATATGGTGGTAGTTGTCATGCTTGCTTTTTAACGAAAGAGAAAAAATAGTTGGCCTGACATTTAGCGTAATTTTCAGTCAATTTGTTCATTTGCATTGTATCAATTTGTGCATATAAGGTTGTTGTGCAGTGAGGAATAAGATTATAATTTGAATTCGTAGCTATGACTTTACATTATTTATGGTGCTTCAATGAGCCTGTAGAGAATTGGATTCATGGGTCTTTTCTTCATTTGGAACTGTAGGTGAGAGGGTTGGTGAAGCAACACTTGGACTCCTTTAATTATTTTGTTAGGACTCAAATAAGGAAGATTGTGCGCGCCAATGATCTCATCACATCCAAGGTCGACCCAACTATCTACCTCAGGTATAGGTTTATTTGTATATTTCTGTTATGCTTTGATATTGATAAATTTGGCTTTGCCTATCCAATTTGGATGTTCAGACCCATCATTCGTCTTGGACCAATCCCCCTTAACAGACAAAGTGGGAGCCGTCAAACTAGTTATAGTTCTAGCAGTTGCTTTGGTTACTTCAGTTTTGAACTTCAGTCCTATCTATTGCTGTCACGACTCATTTCCTTCATTATTTCATAGATTTTTATGGAGTAATGCCCAGAAAATTATAAGTAGAACACTATAATTTGTTCTAATCTTCTATTTGTGTTCACTTTCTTATTTATGATTTGATGGTGGGTGTTTTGTTGCTATTTTTCTTTTGTGTTCCTTTTCTTCCTTCATGTTTTCCCTTGGTACAGGTACAAAGAGGTTTGGATTGGTAAACCTTCAACGTCAATTGAAGGAGCCGTTATAGAGCTTACTCCCCATAATTGTCGGTTATCTGACCTCACGTAAGTTTGCATTGGAAGATATTTTTTTTGTCAAGGGTATTGTTAATAGTTACTATCTATCCAAACTAGAGGCAGAGCGCTGCTCATCCTGCATGTGCGCTCGCTCATGTGTCTTCTATGCAAAAAAGCTCTCATTGATAAGAAGCAAGATTTTGGAGTAGGCACAAAATAGGTGATGGCATCATAGATTAGAATGGCTTTTTTTTTTTTTTTTTCCGGTCAAGCGGAAATTGATTAGAATGGCTTTGTCATAGAGTAAAAATTCCATTTATATGAGAAGTCTATTTAACCTATGAAGAAATAAACATACTCGTTAGTCCCATCCGCATTGAGCACACTTTCATAATACACAAAAAGTTTCTGATGCCATATGGTTTGTGTTTTTGGGGATTTAGGTTGAACGAACAACCACCCCATTTGGGAGATACAAATTTGTGATACGCAAACCTAGAACTCATAAGAAGTTTTTGTGATTCTTAGGTGGCTCCAACTCGCTTCCGGTTTTGGCTGTGGTCTAAGTCTAAGTAACTTATGTTGTGTGTTTTTCATGATTAATAAGTGGAATGATTATTATCACTTTAATGACCCTAGTTTGGCATCGCCAATATCAATTAAAAGTTTTCTATGGGTTATAGTTATGCTGCTCCAATATATGTCAACATTGAGTACAGCAATGGTCAGAAAACACCACCAGTAGCCAAGGTACTTTGAAATTATTTTTCGCACTTGTTTTATGTTTTTTTGTTTAGAGGCAGAGAAGGGAGTAGGAGGAGAAAAAGGGGTTGCTGATTCAGTTCTTAACTTTTGCTTTGCAGAAAAACGTCTTCATAGGTCAAATGCCTATCATGTTAAGAAGTTGCTGCTGCGTACTCCATAGAAAAGATGAAGCTGAACTTGCAAGACTTGGTTTGTAAAATTCTAGGCAACTGATATTTTTGCAACATTATAAAATCTCAGTGTATTTTCATAAACTTACTGCTTTTTTGTATTTTGCATAGGTGAGTGCCCACTAGATCCTGGAGGGTATTTTATTATCAAAGGAACTGAGAAGGTGATATTCTAACTATGATAATGTAGAGCTTTTCCGTATTATGTTGAAGATATCAACTTTATATGCATTCTTAATCATATGGTTGATATCACCTACGTGCGTTCATGAGCTGTTTGTAACTTAGTAGGGTTTGGACTTCGATAAACCGTTGGTCTAGCATACATGTCAAATTAATGCTGATTCAGTTAATGGGGACTCTACATTTTTGGCTTAGCAACATAATCACCCATTGAGGCAACTCTTATGAACCATTTCTTTCCTTATCTTTCTCTTTTCTGAATTCTATTGAAGGCGGCTAATGATCTCAGAAATTGTGGGGGATTTCTGTGATCTGGGTAGAATGGGGGAGCAAATAAGGACAGCTAAAGCTGCTGAACGTGTGGGAGAAGTTTATATTTCTTATGGGTGATTCGCAAAAAGAAAAAAAAATACGAAGTCATAGTTTGTTTAGGTTCACAATTACACTAAGTGAAACACTAAATCTTTATTATCGGCATATTTAGTTTGCTAAACTTCTTATTAATTAAAGACTTTGTGGCAATATGCATTTTGTTAAGCATTTCACGTCTTAGCCTCCAGTATTCATTTCTTTTTGGAAATAAAAGAAAAGAAATTACCCTCTGCATGTTGGAGTTGCATCATACTTCCCCCATTTGAATAGCCTATCCCCTTTTTAATTTTTCCAAACATTGCATGAAAACTTTGGCCTTGCCTTGTTCAAGAGATTTTCGTAACCTGTTCTGCAAACCAGTCTTTTTGTCATGCGCTGCAGGTGCATGCCTGAAGTTGAACTTCTTTTCTTTTTCCTTGTCTACTCCAATCATTTAGAGTTTTAGTACAGCAATTAAGAATTGTAGTCTGGCTCTTTTACAGTTGCCTTCTAGCTTTTTAAAGTTAAGTATCTCCATCTTTTTTTCTGTTTTACCTTCCACATGACGAGGGTTTTGGGTGCTTGTAAAATTCTTCATTTCTCATCATAGTTCATATTTTTGATCGACGTACCTGTCTCTGTTTGGTTTGTTGATGTAGGACGGATTTAGAACCCTTAGAGCATTGCTGCCTACAATTGCAATCGTGGTGGTTTTGGTTGGGGAATGAGAATCTTTTTGGGATAAGTGCGCTTAGAAGGAGAAAGGAAAGAAGAAGCAAGATAGAGGTGCTTCACCGTCGCAAGGGTTAGGCAATTTCTGCAAGGAAGGACCGCAGCCCAAACCCCAATTACGATGGCATTAGCTTTGTAAAACTCAATTCATTAATCAACTCTATCCCAAATGAACGATTACATCTCAATTTATAATCCATGGGAAAGACTCTTCGAATTCCTACTAGAACTCTAAATGAAATGAACCTAATTAATGAATACATCCAAAAAGATGTGAGGATGAACCTAGATATAAATGCATTCATTGAACCTATTAACATGTGTTTAATGCATCTAGATGATTATTAATGCAAACACTAAATACATGATGACCCTTTTAACTACCAATGAATATTAATGCAAACACTAAATTCATGATGACCCTTTAGCTACCAAGCTACCATAGATGACCCTTGAACTACCAACTACCTAGGACACTTATTTTTGGACCAAAAAGCCTTCTCGATGCTCGTGCTATCCTTAGCCTTTGGTCTAGGCTTCCAAAGCCTATGAAACTTGTCTAACCACTCCATGGCTATGTCATCATTTGTTTACAAAATTGATTTTCTTTCTGTTTGTTCTCCCAGATGAAATGAATGGTAGTCTCTTATTTCACAATTTCCTTGTCTATCGTATGGCTTTGACTTTTCCATTTCTTCCAGGTGATTTTGATACAGGAACAACTTTCGAAGAACAGAATAATCATTGATACTGACAAGAAAGGATGGTGAGTGGTTCTCATTTCATATTTTGCTTCCTTTCCTTGCTTGTTCTCTATCTTTAGCCTTTTTTCCCCTCTTCTCATTGTGTGTGGTAAGAGCTGGTCATGACTAACATTCCTGTACCAATGGCCTTGTGGTCCCGCGGTCCTATCCGACCCAACACCTGTAGTAGTCTAACATTCTAACTTAATAATGCTACCTGTGGACGGGGGTAAAACCTCTCATTCCTGTCCCATTGATATGGTCACGTTGACAAATGAATATTCCTTGTTAGCATACATTGTGGCAATTCATAGGCCATTAGAAGTCTGATAATCCTTTGATGTATGTTATGAAAATAATTAAGGGATCTTTTATTGGGTCTTGGGTGCAATTTACAATGAGTAGTTGGTTACAACTAAAAGCTGAAAATCCAATGAAAAGGGGCTGAATTTTAAGATGCCTCATTGAATACTGAACATGAATGGTGGATAGCAGTTTTGAATTCAAATATGGATTGCCAAGTTTTTTAGCATGAAAAAGGTGTCATTCCGTTGGGTTAAACTGCTTTGTGTTATTTTTGACTTCCAGTATACAAGCATCTGTTATGAGCAGCACAGAAGCAACAAAAAGTAAAACAGTTATAAAAATGGAGAAAGAGAAGATATATTTGTATCTGAATCAGTTTGGTACCAAGGTCATCATCTCCTCTTCCTTTTTGCATTTAAATCTAGATTACTTTCATCCCTGTTTCTACAAACTGATATCTTTGCTAAACCATTTTGTTGTTTGATTTGTGTTTTAGGTTCCTATCATGGCGGTCATGAAGGCTATGGGTATGGAGAGTGATCAAGAGATTGTGCAGATGGTTGGAAGGGATCCACGATATAGTGCATTACTCCTGCCATCTATTGAGGTAATTATGTCAAGAATTGCACCCCATTATTTGATCTCTGTCGAATATCTTCATAGAACAATTAGGAGTTGGTTTAAGTTACCAGATCAATGGAAAGAAATATTATCAAAATAAATCAAGGACAGGTGCAAAGCGAATCTAAGTAGGACAAGAGGTCCACTGAAAAGTAAAAGAGAAATAAGGAAATAAATAAATACAATTACAAAACATTCACAACATCCCAGTGTGGGTTTGCTTTCTGTAAATGAGGTTGTTGCAACTTGCAATGGCGTCTGCATTATGGATGTTGTTCTCTGAAAGTCTATAGTGCTATACCAAATTTTGTGTATGATATCCAGGTCTCTTGTTGACTATGGCAGTAGGCAGCATCTGCATATGTTTTCCCAGTTTTAAGATGTAACCTTGGCCTTCTTGTGATTTACTTGTAATCGCTCACTAAGCCAGCAGTGGAGGAACTAGGAATTTTATGTAGGAGGAGCTGAACTACAACAATAAAAAAACTAACGAATCAAAACTAACAAGTTGATTTTTTTTTCAAAGGGAAATTTTTTCTATTTTTTATCTCACAATTGAAACAATGATTAGAGTATACGTGAGAACTAATTTCTTTGATAGGAGCATGCTGTGAATATGCTTACTCGAAAGAATCTCAACCAAGCCAATGGCTGGGTGTCCCTCTCAGGTCCTTGTGCCCTGCGGGGATTAAATCTGATAAGTTTGAGAAGCCCAATAGTTAAGTGGTTTGTCAAAAAATTGGCAGTAGAGTTAGCTATGACCTCTCCTTGTTGTTCTTACAAATTGTGGAAAAAGGTTGTCAAGAGCAACTAAGGCACTTATCGACTTATTGCTTTACTCTTCTTTTTAGTGTTTCATTTCTTCCTACTTAAAGTCTAAGCTCTGATATGATGCTCCGGAATCCAATTGCAGGATTGTGCAAGCAATGCTGTATATACACAACAGCAAGCACTAGAATTTCTTGACAAAAAGGTGTGATTTTTGTTTGGTAGAATGATTTTAGTTTGGTCGTTTTTTATTTGTAGATTGCAATGCACTAATGAGAACCTTCTATAGTGTAAACATTTAAGTGTTTGCATCAGGTTAGATTGAAGTAGGACACAATATTGCAGAATTACCATGCATCGGTGACACCATGTCATTTGTTTTTGGAGATTCATGGACTTGAAAACTGTTATTTAGAGAGAGAAGTGTTTAGGGTTAGTAACTTAACCGTAATACATGCATAACATTAATGTATAGTTAAAGAGTTATTTGATACAATGACCTACCTCCCTATATATTTTAACAAAAACCTCATAGGCTTGAGCAGGGGTCAGTGATGCAGGAATGTAGTTAATGGAACATGCTTGCTTTTTATAGAATTCTTGACTTTTTCTGTTTGCTTTCTCAGGTTAAGAAACCACAGTATTTTAGTGCTTCATTTGATAAGGTTTTTCCTTGTAGCCACCCCCCTCCCCCCCACTCTCTCTCTCTTCTTTTGACATGCTTAGCGCAGTGTGAGTATTTATGGCTAACTGTCTTGACGTTGTAATCAGGAAGGCAAAGCCATGGGTATCCTTCGTGATGTTTTTGTTGCTAACGTTCCTGTAAGTTTTCTCAATATGTTTTAAAGTACTTCTTGTTTCTGTCTGATTTAATATTGCGAAGCATACTAACTTATTGTTACCCTCGTTCCACCATCTGAAGGTGCGTCAAAATAATTTTCGCCCAAAATGCATATATGTTGCTGTAATGTTGCGACGTATGATGGAAGCAATTCTGAATAAGGATGCAATGGATGATAAGGTAATTGAATTACGGATTGTTTGGAGGTTATTCACAATTCACCATGTCATTGTTTTCATCTTGTTGGAGTGAATAATTGTTATTTGACTTGCATTTGTTAGTATCACAACATCTATATTGATGGAGAAGAGCTGATGATTTAAGCCTAGAAGTTTTTTGCTTGATTGATTTATAAATCTCTTTGCACTTTTTGAATAGCGGATATTTTTTTGGTGTGAAGTTGCAACACATTTAGTAACAAAAGCAAAGTGACACTAATTCCATCCATATGTTGTCTATGACTTTCTTCTTTGTTGTTTCAATTGCAGATGGTTAATTCAGTTTGGGTGACCAATATTGGTTTTCTTGTCTTAACCCAATAGCATTTGATGTCCTGAGCAGTAATTCAAAAGTTTTCTTGTCCCACTCTCAGTTGGATCCTTCTTTTATCATTCATTCTCTTGCATTTGTTGTATTGAAGAGATTACAAAGATGTTTTTATGCTGTGTACTATTTGGGATTTCTGAAGCTAAAGTCAAGTTAGAGCAATCAAAACCTGGTAAAGTCCTAAAAGGTCAAATAGAGAAATCGGTAAACAATTTCCTATTGAAACAAAAACATTGCGGAAGTATAGATTGTCAAGCAGGGAAATTTGTATAACAGTTTCTAATCAACCATGCAAGCATATGAAATTTAGGAAAAATATGTCGGTACCTGTTTGCAGTAGGTGATGAAAAAGTGAATTTTGAAGAAACTGAAGCTCTGCTTGGACAAATAAATAGGCATTTTTTCCTTTTCCCCGATGGTGCCCCTAGCTTTATAAGGAGTTAAGGACCATTTATGGTTTTCAAAACTTGTATGGTTGGACGATACCCAGCATCTGCGTGTTCTAACTGTGGATTGCACTGCTCTCCCTAAATGCTATTTACAGGATTATGTGGGGAACAAGCGGTTGGAGCTATCTGGCCAATTGTTATCTCTACTCTTTGAGGTAAAATTCTTTCATCTTTACGTAGCACATAAGTTATTCTAAATCTTGGTTGGTTGTTGAGTTTTCTTAATGAAAGAGCTTTTTTTGTAGGATTTGTTCAAGACCATGAATGAAGAGCTCAAAAAGACAGTAGACGGGACCCTGGAAAAGCCTAGCCGGTCTAGCCAGTTTGATTTTTCCAGAGTAAGTACATAAACTTCCAACGTAGAATGATTCAAAAGTAGCTTTCGTTCCATTGGTTTTACTCTGTAGTGAATGCACCTTTGTGTGTTTACAATTATTAGTAACCAAACTGTTGCACATGACTCGTTGCACAAACCCTTAAAATTAAGTCTTCTTAGTCCCCCCCTCTTCCCCCTTAGAGATACTTGGCAGCGGTGATGTGACTTGTACACTAGTCAATAGAGGTAACATTGAACTATTGATTACGTTGGAACACCGTTGAAAGCAAGTGATTAAAGTTCTGCAAAAGGCCCGTATATAGAATGTGGTAGAGGGTGAAATCCAAATATTAAATTGGGTGGACCGATAATCTGGTTGTTTAAATGACTTCCTTGCTGTTAAGGTTACTCTAGCATTCATTCATATCCCTACCTGGCCAGCAAGTTGCTTCAGCAATAGAGTGTTTAGTATATTGCTGAAATTGTTTTCAGTGAATTACATTGATTGTAAGTTAATCTTCACTGTTATTTTTAAACCCTTGATTCTGGTACTGATGTTTCTTTTTCTTTGTTGCTTCATTGCTTGCACATATTTGGGAAGTTCGGGCGTTCTTGCTCTGCTAACGGTTGTCTACGTCCTTGACTGCTTTTTGTAAGGCTATTCCTTCGACTCCATAAGTGTAATGGGGTGGTGCAAAGAAAAATTTGGAGCATTTGCGGCCAAGCATCTCATTTGCGGGCCAATCCTGGGCTTTGGTATTGCTACGATTGGCCAATAAAATACAACCTAGATTGGCCAATAAAATACAACCTACAGATACACCCAAGCGACAGTCTCATCCCATTGAAAGCATTATAACTAATTAAGCGAACGTTATGAATTGTCTAGCACCCTAATAATAACATGTTGGTAGCACACAAGTTATAACAAGTCCAGATGAGATATCTTAATTGGCATGGACTCATAGAGAGCGATGGGGGAATCTCTGAGGACGTCTGGCATCTTATAGTCTGCTTGGAGAATGTTTTTTTTTTAATGGATTATTGGAATATTACCCAACCATGGAGCCGTGAGTATAAGCATTAATATTTGTGTCTCTGCAACATTGCAAGCTTGATGGGTGTGACCCAATTATACAAAATTCTTCAACAACCTATATTATTTATTGTAAATGTTGAAGTTTGAACTACTTTGGCTTAGGATAGATATCGTCCATGGCCATTTTGAATTTATGTGTCATGTTGTCATCCTTTACTTGCAGCAAATATTATTGAATTTTCTTTTTCACATTCATGTCGTGATTAAATTCTCTGCGTGACTCCTCCCTTTTGGCTGTCAGTATGTGAAGGGAGATAGTATCACTCATGGGTTAGAAAGGACGCTTTCAACTGGTAACTGGGATGTCAAGAGGTTCAAGATGCACAGGAAAGGAATGACCCAGGTTGTTTATTTTATATGTGATCTCACATTTCCATATGGGGTTTTTAATTTGCAAGAGATTACCTAATCCAAAAGCAAGCCTTCTTTTTACAGGTTGTAGCGAGACTTTCCTTTATAGGGACATTGGGCCACATGACAAAGATCTCACCACAGTTTGAGAAGTCCAGGAAAGTTAGTGGACCTAGAGCGTTGCAACCTAGCCAGGTAAGGTTATCGTCTCGTTTCCATTGAGGCTTGAAAGTTCACTAAGTTTCAGTGTTCCTTATAAATTTTGTGGATTTTATATGGTTAGCTTTTGCTTATCTGTTTGATCATATGTATCTTTTGTGGTAAAAATCGTTTGAATCACAGTGGGGTATGCTTTGCCCTTGTGATACTCCAGAAGGTGAAGCCTGTGGATTGGTTAAAAACCTTGCCTTGATGACTCATGTTACAACTGATGAAGAGGAAGGCCCGATAATTTCTCTGGTACACTTTCTGCTCCATTGGATAGTGAAGCCATATTTGTTAATATGGATGTTGTTACTATTATTATTCTAACATTTGGTGTGACTAATTTCTTCCAATCTATTTGAATTGCCATGGCACCTGGAAAATCACAGTAGAATTCTATTTGCAAGATAGTTGATCTTTTACTGGATGCTGATGTATTTGATAATTGCTGGATTAGATTATTTGTATTGCCCACTCCATTGATGCCATCAATCTTGGAGTAAATATTGGGGTCAAAATTGGACGCTGGATAATAATATTTATAAATGGGTAATGTTAAGATTCTTAAGAATAGGCTTGGATTCAGGTTAGTATTCCAGGGGGAGTAACAAGTCCTGTTCCATTTTTCTTTTATCTTTTGTCTTTTTCTTTTTTATGCTAGTAATGCAGATTCAATTTTCACTCTATGTAGCCTGGCAACGTATCTAAACTTTGCGCTTTTGTTTTATTTTGCGGGTCTTTAAAACCAGTGTTCTAAAAGTCCCCGCCTAGGCGATTAAGCAGCCAACTAGTCCCCCTAGGCGGTGCTAGGCGGTACCTGGCTGACTTGGGAGCGCCTAGCGTCTTTTAGAACCTTGCTTCAAACTAGTCCTGTTACAACTATTTTGATCAGACAAAAAATAAAGTTAAAGGTACTCTAGGATAGGAAGAAAAGTAAATAGAATTCATTGCAAATCTCAAGCATCTAGTACATCAATAATAATGAAAAAACTTAAGGCAAATTAATATTTTCGAGTTGTACTGCCCAGTATCCAAAATGTACTACACCTTAGTAGGTATGGAAAACCCATGGTATGTTTCTTTGTGTATGTATTGTCATATACCCTTTCGCGTACGGAAGCATTTGCAAAATACCAGTGCGTCATAGGTGACTAGTAAAGACGACTCCTTGTTCCACTTGTCACATCCATGTTTTGTCTTTTCACAACGAAGCCACTCTCTATCTCTAAAGGGCCTGTCCCGTCCTATGTATTTCTTTACTTTGTTGAACGCCTATTGTCAATGCAGATTTACTGTTTCTAGGTTTTCTGAAAGGTGGGTCATCTTTTAGAGGTTCAGTGGTTAGATTGCTTGAGAGTTGAAATCATATGTGACAGATTGGCCTGGAAGCTTTCCTTTACTTTCAGTACTATCGTTTACCTGCATGAGATTTTAAGATGACAGCAGTTGTGGATGCTATCATGCTACAATTGGATAAATCAGTTTAGCACTGTTCTCTTTTGAATGGATTGGGTTGGTAAGATAAAGAATAATCATGCATGTGTGTGCATGTCTTCAATTGTTAAGAATAATAATGTTTGCTACTCATTTGATTTAGTAATGATAATAAGAAAAATAAGTAAATAAATATCCGTATGGTGTCTGGAATTAACCTATTTCATATGCATGGCCAACTATATTGCTGTTGGAAATGTCGCACCATTTCTTAATTCTTTTTTGTCAATCGTGTGGGAAAGGTACAACTCAAATAAAAAATCTATTGTTCCAATCTAACGTACTTAATTGGAAAAGCTATGCAATTCTTTATACAAGTGTTGAAAACATTAGAAAGAGAGGTAGAAATGATGGATGACTGAAAGATGCTGTGATTTCAGTACTCAATGTGGATTGTCGTTCTTGAAATGTTTCCTTTTCTTGGTCCTCTGAATTTATGACATGGTAACAATATAATACTGTTGCCAGTGCTATTGTTTGGGAGTTGAAGATTTGGCACTACTGTCTGGAGAAGAACTCCATACACAGGATTCATATCTGATTTTATTAAATGGGCTTATTCTTGGAAAGCATAGGAGGCCACAGGTAGATATTACTGTATTCTGTGCATGCCTTTGTCTCTTTTTGTACAGTATTTTTCGTATAGTTCCCTCCTCACTGTTCCTATTTTATTTCATGCAAGCGTTTTGCTAATGCGATGAGAAAATTGCGAAGAGCTGGTAAAGTTGGCGAGTTCGTGTCTGTTTTCGTTAATGAGAAGCAAGTAAGCTATTTTGCTTGGCAATCTTATCTTCTCAGTACACGTTATTACACTATACAGAATTTTTGTGGCGAATTTCAACGATTGGTCTTCCATGCAAAGCAATTTTTTCCATGCTTTAATCATAAATGATTTTCCACGCCATAATACTCCATCAAAGTTTGTTTGTTCATTAGTAGTTGTAAGTCATTCGTAACTACATTACTCCCTTTGTCCCTTAATGTTGCCCCCTTTTGGGAGTTCCAACTTTTTAAGGGAACATGCACTAAATGCATGTCTATGTAGAAAGTTGGCTTTGATAACTACTACATTTGTCCCATTTTGTTGTGCCTGTTTCATTTTTGGCACCTCACAAAAAATTGTCTATATCTCAAAATCTATAAAGCTTTTATGATTTCGAAAACTTTGTTTAAAAAATTAATTTAGATCTATCAAACAAGCTCCATATTGAATATATATAAGTACCAAAAAAAAGAGAAAATATATAATATTGTAAATTAAGAGATATAGACAATTTTTTGGGACACCCCAAAAAGGAAACAGTCACAACAAAGGGGGATGGAGGGAGTAACAGTATCCATTAATCCTCTCTTTTAAGACCATTTTTAATTATTCAAGAGGTTTTGTCCAAAGAGGACTTGATATTTTGGGACATCTCAAAGTGGAATGGAGGACTAAGACTAACAGTATGTGATGAGGGGAGAATAGCTTATACGTTGTAGTCTATCAAAGTTGGTAATGCACATTATTTGATATCCAGCTGAGCAATACTTCCCCATATTCACAGAAACTTATACATTAACATTGTGCAACAAATAAAGAACAAAATTGCAGAGATTGGTTCACCTAAGGCTCAACACCTTCCAAGAACCTATTATACGAAATGGCCAAAGTTCTACATTTTGACGCAAACATAGGTGCATCCATGCCTTCAAAAGTCCTCTTACGGTAGCCCCTCCAAATAGTACACATCAATTCTAAAAGTCCTGAAACATCAAGCCTTTGTTTTTCTTATCAACTCTTGCTGCTCTCCGTGAAAATAGAGCTCCATGACACTAAAATGGAGAACCAATGCCATCTCGAACAGAGAGAGCAACAGAGTCCAAATCTAGGGCCATCATACTGTGGATGACTCGGTGATCCACAGAGTTTCCATATACTTATGCCATACCGCTTGACATGATCTGTTCTTCTACGAATAAGGTTGTCTATGTGCGAGAATCTTACCATGCGTCACAGTGCACACAAAATATGCAATATATTTTTTGGTACCTTTGTCCCCCCAAATGATCCTCCTGGTAAATAGGTGACAATGCTTGAGAAAGCTCCACGTTGGGACTTCACATTGAACTTTTCCACTGTTTGGCGATGTATATATTTCTGCTAACCCTTGCTTTGTAGTTGTGTGTGGCAATTGACCTACTGACATGCATCTTCTCTAAGGTGCTTGTTACTCGAGAGTGTTCACATCCCCCTGTAATCCTTAATATGGTCTTAATACACTTGAGTGATCTCATCATTTTAAGGTCGACAAACTTGTCAAAATCGTGGTGCATACACAAGTTTATCAACCTATCATGCGGCTAGCTTTTCTGGATGTGGTTACTGGCTATCTGTTTCTGTTTTGAACTTTTAATGGCAAAGACATCAAACTTGCTGAGTAGAGTTCTTCAGGAAATTGGAATTCTTATATTGACACGTTTAAACATTTTGAAAACTACAATCAAAAGGTGAAATACTACTTCACAAACACTATGATTAAGAAACCAAAAGTTACACATCAACTTTCTCAGCTTTGTTGTTGAAGGAACTATTATGGTCACTCGAGTGGATGGTCAAGATCCTTGTGTCCTTGAGAGATGTCCTAAGGTTTCATGCTAGATGTAGTTTTTGGTATCAGTCGCGTATTCATGCACCAAAAGTTACACATCATCCAGTTTTTCTAAGTTGTAGTTTTTGGTATCAGTCGTGTATTCATGCCTGTACCTTCTGGTCTTCTACTTCTCATTTGTCCAAGGGGTGTGTGTTGTGTGTGTGTGTAGATGTAAGTAGGTGTGGATATTTATCTGCTCGTTGGGATCTCTTGGTCTTAAATCTTCTTTTTCAGTCCTCCCCACTTAGTGTATAAAAGTCCTTGTCCTTAAGGTTATAGTACATGGAACGATCTCTTCGTGCTTATGATGTCTTTGGAAGGACAATTAGAGTATTTCTCATAGAACATTTTCAGGCTTTCCTGATAACTTATTTGGTTTTTCAAAACAGTGTCTAGACTTTCTAGGACAATCCTTTGCTAAATTGTTTGCATGGCTGCCTCTTGGTTTCTTCTTCAGGAGGCATTAAGATCCTCAAGTGATTATCAAGTTCGTTTTCTTTTTGTCAAAGAATTCAAAGTGGATGACATGCAATGGTCTCAATGTGTTTCATGAGTCTTGTATTCATTGTGGCAAAAAATTTCAAAATATCACATACTTGTTTCATTGAGGTGGTTTCTTGATGAGTAACAAATGAATTTCATTAGCTGAAGAGAAACAGTGTTAAAAAAGGAAAAGGGCAAGAAGTCCAACTAGAGAAGAAAATAAATTAAGCAGAGACATTGCATATCACATGTTTATTTCTAATCTCTGGTAACAAGTCTGAGTGAAGTTACTAGTGTACTATCAAATTCTTGGGCTGTCAAGGGTAAATCATGTTGTATTTGAGGGCACCCACTCTGTTCAACTAACGGAAGAGATTGGGCTTGCACTCTGACGATCCCGCCCTGCAGTTAATTGACAGGGTAGCCAGTAGCCACTAAATAATGGCCTTTGTTTCCTCTTGCTGTATCTGCTTTCGAAAGAAGGTTTGCCTGGTTGAAAACTTTCAAATAAATTTCTGTTAGTATGGCATTGTGCACTTCTGCTGATAGTGTTGGTACACGCATTTACTACTGAGCTCGTATCTTGGACTTTGTTTCATGTTCTTGCAACATTTATCTGGTTATTGATGTGTACAAGGACTGCTAATACTCAGAAATCATGTTTTTTCAGCGTTGTGTTTACATTGCATCAGATGGAGGCCGTGTTTGCCGTCCACTCGTTATTGCTGACAAGGGTGTATCAAGAATCAAGGAGCACCATATGAAGGAGTTGTTGGTAAATGTGTTACATGCGTTTGTTCTCGACACTCATGTTTCTTTCTTCTTCTGAAAGATTTCTTCTTGAAGGATGGAGTCCGCAATTTCCATGATTTTCTCCGCGAGGGCTTGATAGAGTATCTTGATGTTAATGAGGAGAATAATGCTTTGGTTCGTGGCTCTCCAATAATTAATGAAATGGCATTCGTTTTTAGACATAACACTTCACTGGAGGAACTCATACTCATAGTTGATTATTGTCATCTAACAGGTTGCCTTATATGAAGGAGAGGCTACGTCTGAAACAACTCATGTTGAAATAGAGCCTTTCACCATCTTGGGTGTTTGTGCTGGCCTGATTCCTTTTCCTCATCACAACCAGTCTCCGAGAAATACCTATCAGGTCTTTGTTCGCCCTTCATGCTCTCCTGCTGATGTCTTGGATTATTGGTAGCAGTAATAGTAGGTTACAATTGTTTGTTCCCTTTTTTTTCCTGGTGTAGTGTGCTATGGGGAAGCAAGCTATGGGCAATATCGCTTATAACCAGGTAAGTGAACAAATCCAATAATGTTTGCTGTAACTGATTTTCCTCTTCTCAAGAATTCTTTCCGTTAAAAGTTCTTATAGTAGTTACATTACATGGAATCTACTGCTCCGAAGAGTAGATGAAATTTTAATGATAAACTTGTATTAATTCCACCTTATCTTTGTGTTGACTGATTTAAGATGCAAGTGTATACGACCAGTTTGATTAATAACTTTTGATTGTATGGGACAGGACTATTTAATTAAGGTGTATATCCTAACCGTTGTTATGTAATACACAGTCATAGGGTTATGGCCAAGTGGTCAAGGCTTGGGACTTGGGGGTTTGCTCCCTCCTAAGGTCTTAGGTTTGAAACCTCTCAGGTGCTATCAACTCCTTTGGGGCCAGCCCATACTGAGCTTTGCTTTGGCTTTAATTGGGACCCCCGGTAGTGGGCGGTGGGATTGGTCTCCCAGGATTAGTCGTGATTTGCGTAAGCTGGCCCGGACGCCTGAGTTAATTAAAAAAAAAAGTAATATACCGCCATTATGGTTTATATGTTGTGTCATCATTGTTATCTCTTGCCGGCCTTCTCACCCAAAAGTTAAGCTTATTTCGGGGTTGATTATGTGCGGAGGTTACTTGATGAGCTGAAGGAATGAGTGCATGCACTAGTTTGACTAGTAGAACTCAGCTGTTCAACCTTTCTTTTCAATGACTCAAATGCCAATTATTTTGATATAAAATGGCTTTCCATACATATCTGTTGACTCCTATCTTGCCTGCTTCCTCTTCTAGATTACTCTCTGTTGGTATTTCTTTTGTGCATGTTAGTGGGGTATGCATTGTTGGGGATGTTGTGGTTAGTGTGCTTCTATATTCTTCATGGTTTGAAATTTGAGGCAGCTGTTTGGGAATGCTTATGTCATTCCTTGTTTTGTTTGTCATTCCCATTCCTCTCTTCCTTTGGTACTTCAAAATTTTCTGCTCCAACCTGTTAGATATCTATCTTTTCTATTTCTATAATATAAACAGAGAGAGCTTATACATACCATGAAACTGGGTTTCCATGTGACTATTCAATCTCTTCATCTTGTAGTTACGTCGGATGGACACACTAATCTACCTTCTAGTGTATCCTCAACGGCCTCTACTGACGACAAGAACAATTGAGCTGGTTAGTATGATGAATTCTTGCATATGGTTGCTCGGGTATGGAATCTGGCTGGTAAAAACGTGCTTTTGCAGGTTGGATATGATAAACTTGGAGCAGGCCAGAATGCGACTGTGGCTGTTATGAGTTTCAGTGGCTATGATATAGAGGATGCAATAGTGATGAATAAATCATCTTTGGATCGTGGCTTTGGTCGTTGTATTGTGATGAAAAAGTATTTCGACAGATCACCCCATTTTTATCTGTTTCCTCTTAAAAGTTGCAATTCTACATGCCTATGCCACATTCTTTTGTTGGATATATTTTTTATAATTGGTCTTTTGTTGATTATTTCCATCAACAGATTGTCTGCTATTAATCAGAAGTACGAGAATACCACATCGGACAGAATAATTAGACCCCAAAGGGTGGGGGCTGATGCAGAGAGGATGCAGGTATAATATGCTTGCACCATCCCTTATACATTCATGTACAGCGTATTTGTTCCTCAGGAAATGAATATTTGGTGAAGAGGATGCCACTTGAACTCCAAAAGTAGATTTTAGAAATAGTGTTGGACAGGACTTGTGCTGGGTTGTGTTTGTCTTTATTGATCAACTGCTGGCAGCATTGAATGTTCTAGCAAAATGAGGATCTACCTTGTTAACTTAATCAGCTGAGAACTCAAAAAATATCATATCTCCTTCCATTTAAATCACTCAACCGCGAACTTGGTTATCCTGGCAGATGTCTGTCTTGAAATCATTTTCGTGTATTTACCAATGTCTACAATAGTTTGGTGACCTTTCTTAGTTTACAATGACACTGTTTTGTTGTTTGCAGAAATGATATGATCTCCTTGTGGTGACAGTTTTTTTTTTCCGTCGATGCCTGTGATAGTTAATGTACATAAGAACTAAATCCTACATGATTTGAATTCATAGTTTGGGACAGTCAAAGTGGATTTTGATGGACCAATCCAGTGTTGATAGGTCAAACACTTAACAACCGTTAAACAATATAGGATGGGCTGGTATGATACCATGAGGCATGAACCAAGGAAAGGGCCATAAGGAAAAATTGTTATCCATTCAGCTTGAAAAGCCCTAGCTTTGATTATTTAGGTAAGATTTTTTTGCATCATTTATGTCAAAGTTGTGTTCTAAGTATCTTTCTTACGCTTTAACCTTGCTCTTCGGCGGCCTTTATCTTTTTCTTTCAACAGCTTTGACTTTGAAACCGCACTGGGCTTCAGTTTTTCTAGTTCGGACATTTGAAAACGTCTTATCTTGCTTCCCCTCATTTGGTGCAGTTTCAGAATTCCAATTAAGTCGTTTGATTGGCTTGTTCTATGTTAACTACTTCTCCATCTCAACTCCTCGCTTTAGGTCCATTGGTTTCAGACATGCCTCCTTAACTTCAAAGTAGTAGAGTAGTGTACAACATAGCTGACTTTTTGTGAGTTGAATTAGTAACTGGCTAAGTTTTCAATCTAGACATTTTGCATTTATAATTTTTCTCAACTTTCATTATTGTTCAATATTTTGTGAAATTTGTATTGATTGTCTGTGATTAAGTGCTCCAATTATGTAGATCCTGGATGATGATGGGCTAGCTGCGCCTGGAGAAATAATTAGACCACATGACATCTATATCAATAAGCAGTCTCCAGTGGCTACTAGGGGAGCAATGGTTTCACCATTGACACTGACAGATAGGTGAGTCTGTACTCTTACTGATGGAACCTTAGGTTATTCTGTTGGTCGCATTGAAGCTTACCACTATATCAACATTCAGAGATTATAAGCCAAGCATACAAACATACAAAGGTCCTGAAGGGGAGACAGCAGTGGTGGATAGAGTAGCTCTCTTCAGTGATAAGAGTTTTAATTTAAATGTGAAATTTATCATCCGCCACACTCGTAGGCCAGAGGTAAGGATTTCTATGCTTCGATCTCAGATTCCTCATGGATTATTCAATTAGAATTTGGTTTGGTTTCTTTCCGCTTTTTTCTAATGGAAATCGTGCTCAGGTTGGTGACAAATTCAGTAGCAGACACGGTCAGAAAGGTGTTTGTGGCACCATTATCCAACAGGAAGATTTTCCTTTTTCTGAACGTGGCATCTGCCCTGATTTGATTATGAACCCACATGGATTTCCAAGGTAATTTGATTTGGTTCAGTATTAGTAAAATTTTTGGGTGAACAAAAGACTGTTTATTGCACCATTGGTATGAAGCGGTATCATTGAAAAGGAATGTTTGACATGCTAAAGTGTTACAATTCTGTATTGCCTTCTTGAAGAGCAATTATAATTTGAGTTGCTAGTTATGATCTCCGCCTTTCAAGCTGGCTTCTTAGAGTGGGGAGACCAAAAATGGGTAACAAATTGGGTTGGTGAATGCACCATGTTTTAAATGCTAATTGTTAAATCGGTGATAAAATAAGATGGGGCTATTTCCTGAGGAGAAATATTGGTTACAATATGGAGGGTGGTTGCAGGACAAGTTCGATAATGACATGTATCTTTCATACCGCAAGATTTGCAGGTGAATGCCGACAGTGTTAGAGAAGCATTTCATGAACTGACACCCTGAAAGTAATTGGCAATTAATCAATTAGATTCTTAGCGATTCAACGAAGAACATACAGAAGGTTAGAATGATGTTTCCTAAAACTAAAATGGAGCAGTTTATGCGTAAACGGGTTTTATTCTTGGTGTAAAATAAACTGAACAACTTACTTCTTGGGTGCGTGGCAACCTAAGCATATTGCCCGTATCCTTATTAAAGTGTTAGTTTCTGACATGATACTTAACCAATTTGGAGGAGTCCATGTAACATAGCTTGTAATATACTGCAAGCTTTGGTGCGAGGTTGAAAGTTGTACTACAAACGTTACAAGCCATCATGAACTTGAACACTTGTTACTTTAAGCTATGCTGTCCTATAACTTGAACATGTGTAAGTTTCTAGTTTCTATCATTAAACTTGGATGCTCCTTCTTCTGCTGCCCGTGGTTACTATAGTTTAGCACTTTTGGTTTCCCTATATTCCAGGAATTGGTAACTATTGTTTTAAGAATTTTCCAGTTCTCATCATTAATAATATTTGATTTTCAATTTGTTGTTATCATCAGTCGAATGACAGTTGGAAAGATGATAGAGCTCCTTGGGAGTAAAGCTGGAGTTTCAAATGGTAAGTTTCACTATGGGAGTGCATTTGGAGAACCAAGTGGTCACGCAGACAGAGTTGAGGCTATAAGGTGCTTTATTCCTCTTTCATGGATATCTCTTTTAACTTTTACACAGGTGTCAAATGTTGACTATTGTGTCTTTCTTGTTAACAGTGACACACTTGTGAAGCATGGCTTCAGTTACAGCGGCAAGGACTTCCTTTATTCAGGTTTCCATTTTTCCTCATAAACCTATCATTATATATTTACCTGATATCCTGCTGTTTTTATGGTGGTTTACATGATATGTTGGATGTTGATTTTTGAAGTAATTGTATTATACAGTTTGCTATTGACACCCAATTTTGCCCCACCACTCACAGTATTTATCTCCATATCAAAACAAGAATTTTGTTTGTATTCTAAAAATCGGGGCACGACATTTACCATGATGATTTTTCGAGTCTCCTAATGGGTGTTTGACGATTTTTTTTTGAAAAATATTCCCTTCTATTAATGGGTGTCCCATCTATTATAGTTAGATCTTGTACCACTCTTGAAAGTTTTTCTTCTCTACAAATTGTTTCCTTTTACCGTAGCTAACTTCTACAGTTTTAGCCTTTTCACGTGATAAAGTTGAATGTTATGTTGCATGAACATCGACCTTAGTTCAGATTATAGATAATTTATCCTCACTATATCTCACTGGTCTTGAGAGATAATGCAAAAATTTGAAAGGCTAATTGAGAGCATTCAACTATCCTATTTTTTCTAAATTGGGAAGTTCAATTCTTTTTTTTAGCTCTGAAACAATTGACATTTCTGGTAGTATTGGGAATGCATCAGCTAGTACTTCAGGATTTGTGTCTGATCTTGTTATAATATGGATAGACAGATATGATGTCTTAGATTTTCTTGTTCTGCATCATCAGTGGGCTAGATTAAGAATGAAGATGACATGCACAGATTTGCAGGCACGCAAGGTTAAAGTTATCTTTTCTTGCCAGTTGGAACGAAATTATCCTGATGTTTTCATTCTTTTCAGGCATTACTGGTTCACCACTGCAGGCATATATCTTCATGGGGCCTATATATTACCAAAAGTTGAAACACATGGTGAGCTTTAGATCTTCCGAAACTTATGATTTGACCATGCAATGGCTTGTGTAGGCATAAAGTATGGTGACATCAGTCATTTCATTCACCATGTTGGTCTGCAATTGCTGGCTGAATTGATAATATATATATAATTTTTTTTATAGTAAAAGCAAATCAGTATGGCTTATTGGCTTCTGATAAACTGTTGAGGGATTATGGGGCTTAATATGCTCTGATATATTTGCCAATATTCATTAAGAGCTCTTCCGCCCCTTTTGAAGGGCAGCGTAAACTACTTGTATTCAATAGCTGTTTAGTGTAAGAATTGTGATAGCCGGCTCTTGATTTTACTGGAAGGTACTTCGGTTTTTTGGCCCCTGGTCTGTTTAATTCCTTTACAGTATTATAATAAAGCAGTCTAGCTCTCTAATTGTGCTTTTAGCTTACACATGGTATTCATTTATTATCTACACGGCAAGAAGTATCATCTTGATCTTCCTGTTCATACTATTCAGCCTCAATTAACTTCGAAGATTGAGCGTTTCTTGCTTTGTTTCGCAATTTTTGTACATATAGCGTGGATAGTTTGGGTGTTTCATATTCTTCGTAGCTTATTGTCTTCTGTAGTGTGTTCGACATTTTAACCGGTTTTTCATTGCTGTTCAACGAATAGTCGCTGTGCCCCATATTTTACTTGTTCCTTAGTATGAATAAGTCCAAGCAGATATCCATTTTACAGATATAGTGCATTTCCCATCTATTTTCTCACTAACCGTTTGAGTTTTTATGCAATTGCATAGCTCGTTAATTTGTTTTAATTGTCACAATATGCATGGCTTCAATGTATTTTATTAAACAAATCAAAGAAAATGAATAGTGTGTGAGGAAGATTTTTACCTTCTCGTTCAGACATGGTTTTTGCTAATGGCAAATGCTTTGGTCAAACTATGCCTCACAGTACGAAACTTTAACCTTCCTGGTCTCCAAATTTGTCTAACTGTAGGTCCTAGATAAAATGCATGCTCGTGGCAGTGGACCCCGTGTCATGATAACCAGACAACCTACTGAAGGCAGAAGTCGAAACGGAGGTTCTTATTTTCTTTGACTTTGAATATAACTTTGGTTCATGATTATCTCAGGAGTCAGGAAGAGGTATGAATTAAGTTGATACCCGTTTTTTCAGGACTTCGGGTTGGTGAAATGGAACGTGATTGTTTGATTGCTTATGGAGCTAGTATGTTGATCTACGAGCGCCTAATGATTTCAAGTGATCCTTTTGAGGTTCAGGTGTGCCACATCTATGCATCCTGCACCCACCCCCACTTTTCTTTTCCAATTTTTTTTTCCGCTACTCATAGAAGTAGACTCATTGAAGGTGGACAAAATATATTAGTACTCTGTTGCAAGTAATTCTTGTGGGTTTTTGTGTTTTCTTATGTCAATTTCAAGTACTTCACATTGTTTTAGAGGCCTAGGAAGGTTTCTATACTACACGATGCAAAAACCGGTTGTTTGACATGCAACCACCAAATTAAAGCATAGGGTAAGAAAACATACGAAGTCTTTTAGGCTTTTTCCTTTTATCTATGGGATGGTTTTTTCATCTTTACGACTGTTTGTTAAATGCCACATGGATATGGTACATATCCTCAAATGGTGTCTTTTTCAGAAGTGATGACTTGAACATTAGGTTGAGAGATTAGAATAGGCTGAAAACTGACGTAGAAGAATTGGACTAGCTCTTTCGCTGTATCACGAAAGTTGCCTAGGAACAAGGTGACTGATAATAATGGGTTAGGACTTGGGAGATCATTCCTGGGAACAGAAGGCCAAGCTGCTCTCTCTAAGGTGAACCCGTGTGGGAACTCGATGGATTTTAATATGTTGAGAAACTTTTCCGTGTGCTCCCTCTCTCAACATCCCGTTTACCGCTGTTTTCTCATCCAAGATCTAAATGGACAAGTCAGATCTCTTGAAGATTCTGTTTCATTCTCAACGGCCTTTTTCTTCTTTCAGTTCTTTCAGAACCTACCAATTACCCTTTCAATCTGATGACAATTAGGGTGTCTCAAAGTTATTTTTGTTTTGCCTTCAACAAGGGAACTATATGCTTCACAGATATAATCATCCGTCCCATATATGATCGGGTATATGTTAATATGTTTTTTGTTGCATATATGCTAGTTTTGTTATGTTTCCCAAAATAAGTTTCATGTTTGGTACCTAAAAGTGCAAGTTCCGTACACATGTTCTAGCCCTCATTCGAGCAAACTTTATGGGTTCGTTCACAAGGAGACATTGACAACCATTGCGCATTAGACAGTTAATCGCTGGTGCCATCCATTGTAACTTCGCCAAATAATGGATACAGTTGTGATCTAAACTGAGAAGATATGCATGGTAAACATTAATAGGAGGCCATTGCTGTAAAATTGTGGTTTCCAAAGCAGTCTTCGTTGCTGTTGTTTATCTCCATTGAAGACTATTGTAATTTATGATGGGCGAGAACTGTCATTTTTCCATTTGAATTACTATTCCTTTGTCATTAACTGCAACAGTGGTAATTTTTGTTCTTCGAATGCTAAGAATGTGTTTCGGTGCAGGTTTGCCGGAAGTGTGGTTTGTTAGGATACTACAATCATAAGTTAAAAATCAGTATTTGTTCTACATGTAAGAACGGGGAGAATGTTTCTACCCTGAAATTGCCATATGCGTGCAAGCTATTATTCCAGGTACTTTGTATACAGTTAATGCTTGTTTGTTAGCAAACCTCATCGCTTATATTTTCTAGTTATAGAATTAGTGCCCTCACGCGTGATTAAATTCCTTTCATCCCTCTAATGTAAAATTCGATGTGGCAATGCTTTGACTTAAAATTAAATATCTTATGAGGAATTTCTTGTTAGTTGAAGAGCGGCACAGGTGGAAACAGGTTTTGCATTCAAATTTGAGCAGAACCTTCGTCGTAGTTTTTATTCTTTCTCGTTCCATGGGTTCATGACAGGCCATTGCCACATTACTGCAATTCCAACCTGGTAGCCATGATAAGGGACTCTTGGTCCTCCAATTTGAGTTTTAGAGTTTGTCCCATGGATATTCTAACACCTCCCAATTTAGTATATGAGCGTTGTGCGTCTCTGCACTCATAACCTATTGGTTCTGAGCCTGGTTCTTTAACATAGTATTCGAGGAGACAATAAATGCTGGTCTTAATATCTCACCACAAACCACTAATTAAAACACTTGCACTTGTCTGGTTTAGGTGTTTGCATTTTTTCCTTTTCTGTTTCTCTTTCTCCTTTTCCTAAATCATACTTAAACTATTTTCTTGTGTGCTTGTAGGAGCTTCAGTCGATGAATATTGTTCCCCGCTTAAAATTAACTGAAGCATGATCCGTGCGCCCGTACTCGATACGGGTACATGGAAGTGTCTGGATTCTGCTGTCAGAATCTGATTTCCGTCCTTTTTTGTCCGGTTGGAAAATATGACGATCACCTGCATTTTCATGGCTTGCAGAGCAATTTCGTCCCAAGTTCCTGAACAACAGGTTCTTTGCGACTGTAGGTATTTTTGCGCTCTTGAATGTTTCCAACGGGCCTTACCTTGGAAGAGTTGATTGGAAGCGTCCTGGTTGCAGTGATTCTTCAGATTATGCTTTCGAAAGTTCTGAAATCTTTTTCTAGGGTTTTTGGAAGAGGAGACAATACAAAAGCAGGAGCAAAACTGTTTATGTTGTTTATTTGTTCCAAATTGTTTTATTCCGTGCATTAAGTTCCGATTCGAGAAGTACATTTTTGCCCGCCATGATGTATAATGATTTCTTGCTGCATCAAATTAATATTTGCACAAAATATAGTGTGGAAGCCTTATTGTCCATGCCTTTTTGTTGAGAGAGAGAGAGAGAGAGAGAGAGAGAGAGAGAGAGAGAGAGAGAGAGAGAGAGAGAGAGTGTGTGTGTGTGTGTGTGTGTGTGTGTATTACACCGTAAAACAACAAACATACAACGATAATGGTGCGATTAAACATTGATATCTCTTAGTTTGACGACTCCATGAAAATTCGTCTCCACAAGTAATACAAGTGATGAGAAATCGCTTGCGCAAGAGAGAGAGGGAGAGAGAGGAATTTATTATTCTGGTATCATTACCACTACTCTCTCAGGGCTCTAAAAAGCAATTCCAATACGAAAGTGCCATTGACTAGATCGTAATTAGGGCTACTCCTACTAGCATTAGTGAAATCCAAAAGGGTACTTTGATGGAGGTGCCGCACTTGGTAGCCATTCCAAAGGAGAACCACGTTGGTTATGAGTAGCCTTAACCTTTCAATGTAATTCCATACATTTAGACATATTTAGGTGTCGTTTGGATCATTGGATCTAGGCAATTAATCAAGAAAAAAATTGTTTGCGAATAATAAGAAATGACTTTGTTTTTCTTCACTTTGTTGATTTATGTTGGACACATTTGTATTCGTTTCAATGACAAAAAGAAAAAAATTCAATACTAAGGGGTGTGACAGCTGTCTAGCTCTCTGGAAGCAGGCACCAGCCTATCGAGAAATGACGAAATTAAGAAAACTTCGTATTGTACATCAATTTACCGTTTCTTAGAACAATTTATGGGCATGAATGTACAATCATGAGGATCAAGAGACCGATGCTCGTAATTTATTCTAACTGGAGCGATTATATATCTGCAAAACGGGAAACGTTAATAGAACATACTCCCTCCGTCCCTTTTTTTAGGTCCAGTATTCCATTTTGAGCTGTCCCTTAATAAGTGTCCATTTTGTAAAAGTAGTGGGTAAAAATTGATATATTGTTTATTTTGCCCCTAAATGTAGATTCCTTTTTAAAAAGTGAGTGAGCAAAAGTGTAATGATGATGGGTAAGTAGGGAAAGTGGAGGAAAAAGTTGATGTGAAAAGTATAATGATGATGTCTTTTTAATAAGTTGGAGTTACGAAGCAGAACATTTAAAAAGGGACGGAGGGAGTATATGTTTTATTTTTCTACTTGGTTGTCTTCTTATATCTTTCATCATTTTTCTTATACTCTCCACGAATTTCACTTCAAATTTATGATCCACCCATTGCTTTCATCAACAAAGCTACAAGCCAAACACATTATACATGGAAAGGGATGCCTTGAGAGTTTGGACGAAAGCAATGAATATATTTCTACAAAGGGTGGAGGAATTGAGTGTGTTATTAAAAAAAAACAAAAAAAAAAAACTCACTGGCAATGAGTGACAATGATGCTTGAAAGAAAGAGTGGACAATACCACTTCAACATGACTTGGATTTCCACCACTCCCAAGAGTTGATGAACCCCACAAATGCAAGGTCAATCCCACAATGTCAAAAGGGCCATTACACACATTCTTCACTAACCAATGTAAATTAATAAATATATATGTAGGATACCCAAGGGTTAGTCCTGTTGGTTAATGTGTTTGTTCTACACCCAATTGATTATGATTCGATTCTTGGGGTTAGGCCGCAATAAAGCAAGTCTTAGTCCCGGAGTGGATAGCCTGCATGTGACCAGACCGGAGAAGAGATTAGTTGAGGTACACGTAAACTGATCCGAACCCCCTCACCTTTGAAAAATATAAACCCTATATATCTATATAGGCGCAGACCTTACTTATTAGCTA
Source organism: Rhododendron simsii (assembly GCA_014282245.1). Lineage (NCBI taxonomy): Eukaryota > Viridiplantae > Streptophyta > Magnoliopsida > Ericales > Ericaceae > Rhododendron > Rhododendron simsii. Next base: position 24,716,218 of record CM024963.1, read on the forward strand.
GCCTATTAGGGTTTCTATAATAGGAATGCTATACCTCACTATTTCCCTCTCCACCACTCCCTTGCCAATGCCCTTCCTCTTTTGGGTTAACTCCCTTTCCACCTGTCTCTTCCTATCTAGTAATGTAGATGTAAAATAGTACCCCAAATTATTGTGGTAAATGGCACAATGATAGCAAGCCAAATTATTATAGGAATTTAGATTTTTCTTTTTTTACCGGCTAGGAAAGTTCCATTAATATAGAATATCAAAATTTGAAAGCCGTGCAGTAAGACGGTAAAATGCTCCATTTTTTAGGGAACGATAACTCTTGTGATGTCGTTACTCGTCAAAACTTAACCTACCCATCAACCTTTCTATTTTTATCAACAACTGAGAAAATAACAACAAAGCAACAAGAGGCAAACAAAAGAGGGGCAAAAATAAAACTACAGCTGACTAGGAGACAACCTCCTCAACAAAAAAAAAAAAACCTTGAATCCCAACCTAAATCCATGCAAATTTACCCCTAAAATCACAAACCCCAAGGGCCTCAATGAAGATACTTGTAGAGCGATGTTAGTTTTGGAACTGGCACACATTAATTATAGATACAAAACAAGTGCATATGTATAAGGGGTTTTTTTGTGTGCTTCTGATTCAGTATTTGGATTCACACTTTTTGTCCCACTTTATTAGAATTGATGTTGCGAGGTTGCACTACTACAATAATAGATAAATACCACACTAAGGAGGTTCATAAAGATCACACTTTTCAGTGAAAGCGTGATAAAAAATTGTAGACTAACTTTTTAATCTCAGTTTAAATCAAAAGCTGAGATAAAAAGTGGTGCTTAGACACGAAAAAGAGCAAGATAATAGATCTCACTCTTGTGACGAGATAAAATGAAAAAGACCTCACCCTTATAGTGTGATAGAAGACATTAAGACCTCGCTTGTGCGGTGAGATAAAAAAAAAAAGACCTCACCCTTGTGGTGTGATAAAAAACTTTGGCACGAAAAAGGGCGAGATAAAAGATCTCATTGTTGTGGCGTGATAAAAGACTTATTAAAACCGGAAAGTTCTGAATTTTTTTGCGTGGGCGCTGCTTCTCTCATTTAGGCGCGAATTGAAAAGTGATGGGCTCAAAACGACGTCATTTCACTTAGCCCAAAATAAGCCCTAGCTACCCTCTCCACTCACCCGTTGAAGCTCAGTACTCATTCTCCTGGGGCCTCTCCACTCTCCAGCACACGTTTCATCTCCATCCCCATCCTCACCCGCCGCCGCCTCTTAGCCCCCATCCTCACCCGCCGCCGCCTCTTCGCCCCCATCCTCTCACGCAGCCGCCTCTTCGCCCCCATCCTCTCACGCAGCCGCCTCTTCGCCCCCATCCTCTCACGCAGCCGCCGTCTTATCTCTCTCCACCACCACTGTGAAGGAAGAAACGGCGTGCTCCCTCAAGCGAGTTTGTTATCAGAGAGCGAAAGAGCGAGCTTCAAATGGAGAAGTCAATCAATCGAAATGGAAAATTCCTAAACCCAACAGGTATTGTCTTCTCTCTCTCTAACGATTTTCTCTGTTGTTCTTAAATCAACGGGTATTTATGCAGTTTAAGTGTTTGCAAGCATTTGGGTTTAGGTTTTTAGTTACTGCTCTTGAAATTTTTTGCTCCGCTTGAAGTTTGGCTTCCCCAGTTCTTATAGATTTGTCTGTTGAAAATCCATTCCCTAAGATTGCCAAAACAGTTATTAGTATATAATTATTACCAGCACAAAACAGGTTACAAACAGTTAGCTTTAATTCATACCCAAAAATTGGTACGAACATACTTCCCTTGAACATCCTCAGCCCTAAGTCTGATCTTCCTGTAGGCATGGTCCTCAACACCCTAAAGGTCGGCCAAGGAGACCTTAAAAACACGATGTTTGAGTCCTTATGATGCAATCTGCACATGGACAATGGTTTGTTTTTTCTAAACGAGGCCTATGGGATTCATATGCTTGACGGGTCCCATCCTAGTCAGGAGCATAATTCCTACTCCCTAAGAGCCAGATTTTGATGACATTCTTACTTTTGAAGTTGGGAGCAAGGATCCGGAGTCACCTCCGTAGGAGGATCCTGCAACTAAGATGAATCTCATATCATGACTTTAAAAGTACTGTACAGAAAATTTATGGGTCGATGTTTTCAACCACTGAAAAAAGCAAGATATTAATTTGGGAGTGGAAAGCAGGATGCTAAACACTCAAATAGTTAGCCATACCATGCTTTTACTCTTAATTTTTGCTTGATCTGGCTTAGTAGTGTTGAACCTTGTGTTGGCGGGAAAGTTAGTCAGAAGTAGTATTAGGGTGTTTTCTGTTTTGGTAGAGAATGTTTTCAGATAGTTAGCACTGGTAGGTGATTGGCTCCTATACAGGAAGAGTAGCTGTGTGAGATGGGTACTTTGTATCTTTCGCTGTATTAAGACTCTTCTTCCTTAATATAAGTTGTAAAGAGTCTGCCATTGGCAAGAATCTGCTCTTCTCTTGTGTTCAATACTGGAAAGACTGCCACAGGAGTTCTCCCAACTCGGGATCATCTGTCGGTTCCTTATGCTCCTATCTCATGTTTATGTCCTGCATGCCAAGAGGAGGTGAACCATTGGAGCATCTGTTCTGTTTGCGTTGCTGATCTTGATTGGGTTTGCTTTTGTTCTCTGCTCAAAAATTGTATATGGCAACTGCTTCACATCTTTCCAAATTGTTGACAGGCTGGCTGGTGTTTTTTGGAACTTCCGCACGGCACAGTTCTGCAGTTTTTGGTTTTTATGATTACCTCTGGACTAATTTCAAAATTTACAATGTGGTATATATGCATGTAGAAATAATGATGAATACAAACCTCTTCACAGTGTGTGCAGCCCATTCTTGCCGAGGTTAACCGGTTGGTATTTTGCGGGATTTTTTGGGTGTCTCTCAAACCTGCTCATGATGTTTCTCAGACAATTCTTCCAAGTTCTGTTGGGTGTTTTTGTTGTGCTTTAATTGGAGTTGTGTGTCTGTCCTGTTCTCTCTTAGAGCTTCTCATTAGTCATTCCCCTTCCTGAAGGCTTATAGGTTTTGAGTTCTGATTGCCAACCTTTAAGGGCAATGATTTACATCGTACAAAGTGGAACTGCAGGAAGAAATCCATACATACTAAAACTGATTTCTTAAAAAACTATGGGTTGCTATATTTAAGCTTTGGTGAATATAGGCTGGATTATAGTGAGATTTCAATTGAACTTATTCAAGGCTTTTAACAGCCATATTTTATGTCTGATAAAAGTTGTCAATTTAATCTTATAGTTTTCGGCCTTTATTTTTGGGGAGTGATAATTACAAATTTACAATCCAGTTTAAGACTCTTAGAATTTCCTTTTTTTTGGCCACTCAAAAGGGGTAGTGTGAGGCTAAAAGAAGAGTCCAGATGTCTTTCCCTTAACTCGATTGCCCTTGTTTTATCAGTATACATGTAGCAGTTGTATCAGCACCCTGAAACTTCTGCGCCTCTGGTCTTAAGAACAACAGTTGAAATCCTTAAGCGAGAGCACATTTTTGACTTCTAGAACATTCTCAGTTCTCCTATTGTTGAGGGAACAAAAGGGAGGGCTGTTCCAAACATAAGAAGGTGGATTTCTCGTGGCCCATGTGATAGTTGGTTATAGGCTGGCCTAGGGCTCATAACTTGAGTAACTTGTACTTCTGCATTCTGTCCAATATGACTAGGTGACTTCAAAAAATGTGGAGTGGGAAAGTAATTTGGAATGCATTGAATTATTTACCACATTGACCAAGCATACCGATAAGATGGAAGCTATTCAAATTCCTATAGATGATGACATATTTGGTGCGGAGGTTTATGCTCAACTGCAAAAAGTTGACATGGAGTACATATGTCATATGAAAGAAGTATCTGCTACATGCATAATGTTATACATAAGGTAAGAGTTATTGAATACATCTTTTAATGGTTGTAGAAGTATGTCGTAGTGGTTATAAATTTTGTTTCATTCTTTTGCAGACAACTCTATTCTGGTATCAAGGCTTCCAATATGGATACAAGATTTGCATTTGTTAACCCTTGCTCACTTAGTGAAAATTATAAGACTAGTGAAGCCTCAAAGCCCGGAATGCTTGCAAGTCGACTTGAAGATGTCAAGAATGACCAATTGCTTTTGGTTCCTTGTAATATTGGGTAAGTTTCGCGAATCTATGTTCCTCTTAATTTGCTTTTGTTTTGTTCTGTTTCTGCTTTTAGTATGCTTGTCTGGCTCTCTATTTCTGTTGTGTCTGTAGCAAAGCAAGAGGTATTGGTCATAGGTTATTATGTCTTGTTTCATATTAGGGTCCATTGGGTACTGTGCGTCGTTGATTTGTCGTCTTCAACAGTGTACTACATGGATTCAATTAATAAGGAAATCCACTCACCCCTTAAACTCTTGATTAAGACGTAAGTTTTTGGACTTTGAGCATTATTGTTTCAGCTCTTTTCCTAATCATATTATGTTGATAGTACTTACAAGTATTGTCTCCTTGAAGTGGATTCAAAATCTATGACAGCAGTAAGGGAGTACGGAGTAGTCGAATTATTAATTGGAAAACAGTTGAGGTATCAATGCAATCTCTCACTTTTTGGGTTTTTTGGAATTGTTTTTACGTTTTTTCTGATTGAAATTATTGTATTTGTCTACAGTGCCCGAAACAACCTACAAACGTGGAATGTGGGTTCTATGTAATGAAATACATGAAAGATTTGATTAGAGATGAGAGGATCTTAAGTAGAGGAAATGTAAGACTTATTTTTAACTTGTATTTCTTTATATTGCTTTATGAATAGAACTGTTAACTTGTAAGTATTTTTTTTCAATCCATTGCAGTTCAATGGAAAAAAAACTTACACGAAAGCTGAAATTGATGAAGTGCGAGCTGAGTGGATAAAGTCCGTCATGAACGAAGTATAATCAGCTTATATGTGTAAGTTAGCTCTTCCTTTATTTGAGTTTACTGTGTGCTTGCTCTGCTGTCCAGATCTGAATTGTGGCTGCTTGTGATGGCTATTGTTCCTATCTGCTGTTTTTCTATAGATTCTGTTCTGCTATTGCTGCGGTTGTGGCACTAGTACACTTAAGCTTAAGCAACTGTTGCTGTTGTCATAGCTTTTGTTGTTGTCTGCTGAATAATGGCTCCCGATAGCTGCTGCTGTTGATTTAGTTGCATGCAATCTGTCGTGTGGCTTTTGGTATATGCTAGAATACTTTATGAGTTCTACATCTGTTTTGTTGCTGATTCTGTTTCTACTGCTGATTCTGATTCTGTTCTACATCTGTTTTATGAGTTCTCTGTACACTTTCTCTGTAGTTGTCCTAACTCCAATGAAGGTTGCCATCAGGTAGTCAGAGTTTGCTAATGAGTCCCAAATACAACATTCAATGGCTCTTTCATCTTCTTGTACCCCTATTCATTATCTCGCTCAATACCCATCTCTCAAAAGGATCAGATACCATCTATTCTGGCCTCCCTTGCTGGGAACCAAACAATAACTTCACATGATGGAGTCTTTGAGCTGGGATTTTTCACTTCAGGTAACTCTCAAAACTATTACATAGGCATATGGTACAAGCGTGCACCCAATAAAACAGTTGTTTGGGTAGCCAACAGAAACCAACCCATTTCTAGTCCATTTTCCTCAGAGCTGAAACTGTTTGAAAATGGAAACTTAGTCCTACTAGACCAGTCCAAAACCCGAATTTGGTCGACAAATTCGACATCAAAAACTTGTAATTCAACCATTGGTGTCCTTGACAATGGGAACTTTGTCCTTAGAGAAAGATTGGATTTCTCTAATGTAATATGGCAAAGTTTCGACTACCTGACAGATACATGGCTGCCGAGTGGAAAAGTTGGATTCAATAGACTTAGTGTTGGTGATATTCAACACTTAGTAATGAGAAACAAAGTCTAACTTCTTGGAAAAGTTCAGAAAATCCAGAAGGAAGTCTTTTTTCTCTTGAAATAGAACTAGATTCAAGTCACATATTGTTGTGGAATGGGACTGAATTGTACTGGACTAGTGGTGTGTGGGATGGGAAAGTCTTTAGCCTTGTTGCTGAGATAGCATTGCATATTACATCAAAAATTTGACATTCGTTTCCAATGAGAATGAGAGTTATTTCACCTATGAAGCCAGTTTCCCTACCTTTTTCACCCGGCTTGATGTCACCGGGCACCTCAAGCAGTATGTTTGGGGAAAGGATTCTCCCCAGTGGAGTCTGTTGTGTGAACTCTACCTGGAATAAGGATGTTTTTGGTAATATTTTCCACAGGAAAAAACGTTTACTTGCTAGACTGGAGGGCATTCAACGGAACCAATGTCTTTCGTACTCACATAATCTGTTTTTCCTTGAAAAATATCTTAGAATCCAAAATGAAAACACTTTGAAACAGGAGGAGATGCTTTGGTACCAAAACTCTAGATCCAAGTGGATTATTGAGGGTGATCGCAACACTAAAATTTTTCATCTGTCTACTGTTAACAGAAGAAGAAGAAGAAATAAAATTCTTGCCCTCAAGGCCTCTGATGGTTCTTGGATTGATAATTTAGAGGATCTTAAAGTGCATATTTCTGACCATTTTAAGTCCATGTTTTTCAATTATGAGAATAATACTTCAATGCATTGGAGGACTTGGTTTCATAATTGTTTTACTGATGAGATTAATGCTCGATCACCTTCCGGATATCCCTTCTATTGAGGAGATCTTTTCTGTTGTCAAGAGTATTGGTGCTTATAAGGCCCCAGGGCCAGATGGGTACCAAGCTGTCTTCTTTCATAAGTATTGGGATGTGGTAGGTCCTTCCTTTTGTAACCTCATTCAGAATTGTTTTAGTAAAAGGGAGGTTCCTATTGAATTAAATCGTAATCACGTTGGCTTTAATTCCTAAGTGTGATCATCCTCGCAATATGACAAGGCTACTTTATGCCCGGAAATGTGTTTTTATGAAGGGTAATTTCAAGATGTTCTCTTGACTGCACACTCATGCTTTCAATATGCTAATGTAGTTAGTTATTCGCTTTTTTGTTTTCTGCTGGATTTAAGCATTGGAGTTCTTGATGCTCTACTACTTTTTGTTTTCTGGTGGATTTAGGCATGGTCTGAGGGACGAAGTGCTTGAAATTGGCTTCAGAGAATGACGAAGTGCTTGAAATTGGCTTCAAAGAATGAAGAATCCGTTGTAGCTTATGACATAACTCTGTGCTTGTGGTTCAATTAGTTTTATTTGTCCTTTTTATTGTGAAGCTTTTGTTCTGCATTTTTTATGCATTTTCAAAAATTTGATTGACGGTAGATTAATTCAATGTAGGCTTTCCGGCACGATGTTTCTATCTATGACCTTTTTTTGTGCAAGATGCAATATCAGTTATGCATATTTCGTAATTGCAATGTCTTTTGTTTTGGAGAAGATAACTACGGGCTGAATACATATTTTACGTGTATTTATTATTGGTTAGAGATTCGGGCATTTTTTAAATGCACCAAAAAAAAAAAAAAGATAGCATCTTTCAATCACATTTCTAGACTGTGATGATAAGAACATTTAATCACTGTTTTAGACGAAAACCGTGATCTAAAAACTAAAAAAGATCACACTTAACTATTTTCCATCTCATTTTTTAGACATAAAAGATCACACTGTTTGGTGGTGATTGTTAACTACATATAATCACGGTTTTTTAGGAAGAGTGTGATCAAAACCAGAAAAAGAACACGGAAAGGAGTTTCTATCACGGTTTTTGCTAGAAACGATCACGCCTTTTGGGTGTGATTGTTTCTAACTTTCAATCACGGTTTATAACTGTGATAAAAGAGAGTGACTTACAATCACACTCACATCTATCACGGTAGGAGGAGTGTGATAGAAGACTAACTATCACTGTTAATAACTGTGATTGTTATGCTTTATTGTAGTAGTGTTGCTAGTTCAAATCCTATAGAGAGGAGTTCGATATGCAATGTGATTGGTTGGATTAGAGTTAGGGTTAAAAAAATAGGTCATTCAATCATATGACCAAAAAAGAGAAAAATTAAGAAGAAACTCGAGATTTCCAGCCTATCCGATCCATCAACAAGCATCTCAACTTTCTCTCTCTCTCTCTCTCTCTATCTACGAGCTGAACCCGCAACCCCATTGCACTCAAGTACATCTACACAACGGTTGAACCAACAAGTACCTCAAAGTATCTTCAAATCATATTGATTATTTTATTTTATTTTATTCTCTTCTCTTCTCTTTTTTATTTTTATTTTGCTGGCCATGAAACATTTACTAGGGTCATGCCAAGGACCGCTTGTGTAGTGAAAACACAAAGCTGCCAAAAGATTTTGCGAGCTTATTTTGTTGCTTTCCGAGCAGGTTGAAGACAAATCTTAAAAGGTGTACAAAACACATTTAAAAAATTAAACCCTGCAAAAAGCATTAGTCTTTGAATTTGTTTTGTGCATAATGATGCAATTCGATCTAGCTTGAAAATGATAGACCAAACAGCGACAAAAGATTTTGCAGATTTGGAGGTAATTTAATTTATGTGGCACTTGCATGGACGCAGCGAGCAAAGTTACTACAGGATCGTAGCAAACAACTCACCCGTTTATCTCAGCAATCGACGGTTCGGATTAAAAAAATAAATCAACGGTCCTCTTAATTCTGTGGAAGAATTTTTTTTTTAATCCAAACCGTTGAAAACACTTTTGGACGGTTGAAATTGCTCACTACAACCCTATAAGTCCCGCCTACCACTTGCATGGTTTCTGAGAAGGTTAAAGACAAAACTCTATGGATCCGATCCCCACCACTCATGCACGACTATTCTTTTGTTTTGTTATTCAATTATTGTCAGTGGGATTTGATACTTTTGAGACAGTAAGATCCGATTATGGTAACTAAATAAATGTTTAGATTACCTGAAAAATCGAAATAAATTAAATACTAGCTAGGAAAGTGGACATCATGCACACAGCCATGTGATGTGGCATTCTTCATATTCAAATCCTAATTTGCATTATCCAGGAAACGTTGGAGATGTGTTTTCTTCAAGTTAATACTATACATATATCCAGGCTCCACAAAATTTACTGTTCAAATCTTGAAAATAATCTTCGACATGGTTTTCCGAATATGCAATTGGGTTCATCTACGGTTCACGTTGTTCTCACTATGTAACAAATGAAAAGAGTACAAGAGTTACTACATTGATTGGGTATAACAAGGTATTTCTGACGTGGGTTTATATCACCGATTACCGAATCCCGAATAGTCAAACCAAATTAGTTAGGCTTCAGATATAAACCCAACACGATATCGCGGTACTCTAAGAAATGGACAGTAGTTCAAGGAGCATTGCAATCGGTCTTTGGGATATGGACAGTAGTTCAAGGAGCATTGCAATCGGTCTTTGCAACCGATATATCTTGGACCTTACTCTTTGCTACTTCTATGCTTTGACAAATTTGGGAAAATTTCTTTTATATCCCTTCGACTTTGTCCAAACAAGAAGAGTTTTGAAAATATGGATAGCATGGCAAGTGTTAGCTCCAAAATGATCAGTGGCAATGCGCTCGAAATCTTTGATTGAAGCCTTCAAGTCCTCTCTTATCTCTGGCTCGACTCCTCCTAGACTAACACGCTGGATTCCCCCTTGTGTAGGACTAGGAACAACCAAACTTAACGCGAATGGCTGTTGGTACGAGCAAACTATTGCTCTTGGCCGCAAACTTTTTTTGGCCCGTTGCCCGCAATCTTTTGCTCATGGCCACGAACTGTTGCACTTGGCTGTAAAGTGTTGCACGTGGCCGCAAACATTTGCATTTGGCCGCAAACTATTGCTCTTGGCCTCAATTTTTATCTAATTCAAAATGAATGTGAATAGAAATTCAGCGGATTTTCTTTTACCTTGACCTAATCGTACCAGACGGAAATCGACTCAATTCGATTTTTCTTCGACTGCAATTTTTGGAAGATCAATCTCACCATCTCTACTCCCATTCAAAAAGGGAAAAAAAAAAAAAAAATCTCACCACCTCTACCACGAATAAAAATCCAAGCATTAAGTTGATCAACAAAGGCCCAAGTTGGAAAGCACCCACAAAGTGTCATATCATCAAGACATCAGCGATGCTAAAGCTCTTCTTCTTCGGACGGGAGCAACGCTGACCCACATCTACCATAAAGCAAATCAATGTGCTGATCATCTAGCACGGCTCGGAACAGAGCAAGAGGAAGACCTTGTTATTTCGGTTAACCCTAGCTCCTTTATGGATTAGGGAGTTTATGATTAGGGATAGCCTATCCATTAGGCAAGTTTTCAACTAGTTTGGGTATTAATTTGTAGATGATTTGTACGAAGCCCTTGATTACGTTTGCGCTTATGTGGCAGAATTTTTTATTTTCCTATAACATTCCGAAGTACCAAAAAAAAAAAAAAACAAAGGTAGGTGTCGGCACGATTTTGTTTGATTTAATTTTTGTCTTTAACTAAACTTATTCTCAATCATTCAGAGGTTTATATGCCATTTCATGTGTCTGTGATTGGATTAGGCAGTTCTTGTACTAATCATGCTTTCCCAAAGCAAAAGATGTTGAAAACCAGATACATTGGTAGATTTGAGGGACCCTCATGGACTGCTTTGGATTGGAAAAATGGCTTTCATCAAAGTGATAGACTGACTGTTGAAACAAACTTCTAAAGTGACATGGGTTGTACTGGCCATGGAAGTGCCCAAAAAATTCAAATGACAAGAAAATGGTAGGTTTTTTTTTTTTTTGAAATGTCACTTCATTCATCACCCGAAGGGAAAGATTTCATCACAAATACAAGGAGAGAACCAAAACTACCAAGTCGAGACACGAGTTACTGCTTTAAGCACACAGGCTACAGACTCTAGGACACCCTGCCGAAGCAAACCTACACTACGTGCTGGTATGAGAGACCTGTCAGCGACTTAGAAGTAAAGGCTCTAAAGAACCCCAGCTCAGACCTCGAACAATAAGCGCAAGGATGAAATCGACTACCAACCACAAGAACATAAAAAAGCAGAAAAGAAAAAAGAAAAAAAAACTGAACAGCCACCAAAGCCACTGTATTACTGCCCTGATTTGACTCGCTGAGTCGCCCCACTGAGTCACCCCACTGAGTTGAAGCAAAGAGTAACAAACGGATCTGGAGGCTGTCCGGCTTCTTCCCCGGAATGATACCAAGCTCCATCGCCGGCCGCCTGCGAAATCCGGAGCCTTATTCCGTCGGGGGGAGCCTAAACCACCCAACGTCATCACCTCGTCGGCCCAAACAGGAACCCTTACCAGAAGAGGGGAACGGCTGGAGGTGGCTGGAGGAAGAGGCAGCGGAGGGAGAGGAGGCGGAGGGGCGAGTTCTGGCAGGGCCATGGAAGACCGGAGGAGGAGATGAAGGTCGGTGGTGGGCAAGGAGAGGGACGGGCGAGGGTGGGGCACGGGGGCGGCAGCCCCACCCCCAAAACGCTACACCAATCTGGAAACTGGAAAAGGGAGGAGGCTGAGAACAGACGGGGGGTGAAAGAGGGGAGAGAGAGGAAGTGAGGAGGAGTAGAGCGGTGAAGGAGCGGAAACCCTAGGGTGGGGTAGAAGAGGAGACCGGCGGCTCCTAGAGAGAGAGAGACCAGGCGGCTCTCAAGAAAATGGTAGGTTCAGTCAACTGAAATTGGAAAACTTATTTGGCGGACTTCGGGCGCTGCCACGGAGTGTCCAACACCCTTATTCACTGCGAATTTTGTGGGGCCCAATGCTAAGTGTACGAACCCTTCACGTAAATGTGTGGTGAATAAGGGTGTTGTGGCGGTGTTCAAAAACCACTGAATAATTGGGTGCCTTACCACTTACATAGAAAGCTTAAGCTTTTAAGGGGAATCAAGCGGATTGGATCGAGGCGGAGCCAAACCTAATGCATAATTCATATATGAGTGAGAGATTGTTGGAACCTGTGTGAAGAATTTGAGTCTTGCATCGAACAAATAAAAAATAAGTTAGACATAGATAATCGAACAAATAAAAAATAAGTTAGACATAGATATACAACCGGATGACTTATCACTTATCACTTATCACTTATAACTCTCATCTTTTAATTAGACGTAGTTCAGTCAACATATATCGGGTCCAAGTGATGTTGGGTGGACTATGTAGAGTACTCCCACGGATTTAGCCTATGCTAAACTTTGAGGATCAGACTCCCAACACAAATCGAAGCCCAAGGAAGCAAGTGTGGTACTCTCTCTCTCTCTGTGTGTGTGTGTGTGTGGTTAGCTGCACAAACTCCAATGTAGTGACACACATGCAGAACCAAATAACAACCTCGATCCAGTTCAAGGAAACCCTAGAAATTGAGAGTGTGTTTATCCACGTGCCTCTCGGAAATGGGTGAAGCCACCTCATGCATTGCTTTATTTGCAAGCCTATACCTTTTTTGTCCCCACCCTTTTTTTTTTTTTCTTTTTTCTTTTTCCTTATTTGTTTTTTCTTCAAAATTCACCTTATCTTTTTGTTCTTTAGCAACAACTGCCTAGAAAATAAAATAACTCAAGGATTTGGCTGAATGGACATGAGAAAATCAGTAAATACTTATCCTTCATGAGGTCGCATGTTGGAATTTTATGGGCGCCAAATATTTTAACCCAGTTTGTCCAATGGTTAACTTCAAGAGGCCGAAATTAGTTGAAATGCGCGTAAACTGGCTCGGCCGTGAGTATCCAGTTTATCTAGAAAAAACTGCCTAGGAATAGGACCATTAATTTGCCATGTTGAAATTAAAGGTGATTCCAATGATCTTTATCTATAAATCATCCATCTTTTGAAGATTTTCCCACTTCTTCTTTTTAAGGGCATCCCCAAAGTTGGTCGATGGTTCTTAAGGGTGATTTTGCCTTGGAACTTTACCTCTTTTTTGGCCCATGCTTGTTTTTCATGAATGGGGCGCCCTCCGAGTCAAAGAACAATAATACCCTTTTCATTGCAAAATTGATTTTTTTGGAGTGCATGATGATGATTTCGCTCCTTTAAGTAAACAGATTAAAATCCTTTGGATTAGATGATCATCATTTTGTTCTTTAACTGCCCTTTAATCAACCAGGGGAATTCATTCAAATGATTCTTCTTTCTTAATTGAAGCTTGACCCTTATTGCTTTATAGCAAATTAAGCCTGGAAACCAGGCTTATAACCAGTTCATCTTTTCTTCCTCTTTCTTCTTCTTCTTCTTCTTTTTTTTTTGCAGGGGTAAAACTTCGAATATGCCGGGAGGGAGAAAGTAGGGCTCAACGGGTTTAGAAACGGGCTCCGTTTGTTTGGGCAATATTTAACCTATTTTTCAGTGTTTGGTTGTGTAAAAAATTAGGAAAATATTTTACAAGTAAAACATTTTTCATCAATTAGATGAAAATGACTTCTCCTTAAATCTTTCGTAAGCTATTTTTCGAAATGAACTCACTGCCTCCTACTGCAATTCTCACTGCTCAGTTGCTTCGATTGTCAGTCCTGACCCACATTCAATTCCAATATTCTCATGTCTCTCCACCATTTAATCCCCCTCTCTTTCTGCACTATTTTGTTGATTTCTGAAAATATTTTCAAGTGCCAACCAAACACCGAAAAATAAAAGTTTGAAATTTGTTTTTTGAAAAAACTTTTTACATGAAAAACATTTTACATTGTAAAATATTTTACATCGATACAAACGGAACCTAATGCGGGTGAACGAATTTATATTCTGCAATAGTCGACCACGCGCGTAAGCAGAAAGTTGACTCGATCGATCGAGCTTTGACTTGAATTTGCCAATGATTATCATGTGCCATCTAATTCACCCAACACATAATTGATATCTCATAGAAATTGCTTGAAAGAGGCTCCAAAGAATAGGTTGAAGAAAGATGAGCAGTACTCTCCAAGTTGTTGGGGAACTTGTCAAAAAAAAGTTGTTTGGGTACATATATTCCATATGCAAACTGACAAATCTACACAAAAACACCTATTGAAGGAGTTAATATATATATATATATATATATATATTTATTTATTTATTTATTTATTTCCCACAGTACGTGTTGTATCTTTCAGATGATCTATCAGTTTCAAAGTCTGATTTGAAAACCACTATTCTCCATATCCAAGTTTAAACAAGTTGACTCAAATGTAGTGGCTACGTACAATTACTAATGTTTCTACTCACAGCTCAAGATGTTCCGACCAGTTTACACGCATTTTGATTAATCTCACGGGATCACTCTCGCCCTCCACTAGGGGAGGCCTGGATAAAGCAGGGACAATGCCCCTTATGAACTAGCTCCACAAGAGTTGATATAACCCATAGGAGTTTTCAAACCTCAGATCTATCCATCTAGGAGAGGGCAAACCATGAGTCTCCGGTCTTGACCACCAAGCCAACTCCTTGAGGTTAAGCGGACAACTAATAAAATATCATGGAGACACAAGTGTTGATTTATTATTTTTGATAACTCGGGTGTTCGGGCCAGTGTAAGCGCACATTGACTAATCCTGAAGTTCAACCTCACTGCCCATTTGCAAAGAGCCCAATTAAAGCTGGAACAAAACTCGTATGGACTGACCCCAAAGGAAATCGATAGCAACCATGAGATTTTAAACCTGAAACCATTGAAGGCCAAGTCCCGGGCCTTCACCACCAATTGACCTTTGGGTTAGATTGTGATTTACTATTACAATGATGCATGGTATCTAAAGTCCTCGAGATTAAGTTCCTTAATGTGCCAAAAAAAAAAACTAGATCGAAGAACCAAAGTCAGATTTAAATATCGTCTTATAAAAAAATTCTTCTCAACTTTGGCTCCCGTGTTCAAATTCTGGATTCCCCAATGAACCGATTGGTTGAATTCGAATCCATCTCATTGGAGCAAAAAATTATTCAATGTCCCTGGGTGGTGCCTCATATTCTTTCTCTACCACACATTTGTGTGGCCCCCACCACAAAGTATATGAAGCCCACACAAATGTGTAATAGAGAAGTGTTTGGAACACCGCCTCGTGGTGCCGACCCCAGGGGCATGGAATAATTACTCCATTGGAGCTTTCTATTTTTCGTAGCCGATTATGGAAGAATTTTTTTTTTCTGCCACATGGTAGAATGTTAGTATGTTAGTTAGTTAGATTACTATAAAGGAGCCGATCGTTGCTCCATTCATTCGAACCCACGACCTCACCCTTGAAACTCAAACCCAAGGAGAAAGACCACTGAGCCGAAGGCAGAGGTCTTTTAGGGAAGCATTTAACATGTGGTAAATATATAACAGAGGCAACAAAACATCCTAAAAGACTACCTAAAGATTGTGCCATAATCTCATGTATGCACAGCAGACAGACATTCGTCTCTTGAAGACATCACTCTGTTTCTTCTAACACAAACATAAGGATACCTCTCCGACCAAATCAATGATACATGTTATAGTTGTTGATTATGGGATAAGTTACAATCACTGAGGGTATCGGCCGGGCATTTCCTGTGAACTCTAGTAGAATGCCCTCCACGTGTACAAATCCCATTGGCCATTGGTGCCGCCGTAAAATGGAAACGAAGTCTTTTCTGCAATGCAATTCTCCAAAACACCTTTTTGACATCAATTAAATGGAGGAAAATAGTGCTTCGATCCATCCTGAATTTGAGAGGATTGCACTTTCATCCTCTATATTTGGATGAAAAAAATTCATATTTCATATTTGAAGGAACTGAGTCAAAAAAAATAAAAAAGTGTATTGGAAGATGGATTTTGAAGAAATTGAGACAAAAAAAGGTGTTTTGGAGGATTGATTGGAGATGCCCTCTAAAGTTTTGGCATAATGCATTATCGATCATTATATAGTATTTGGCTACAGAGTTGGTTAAAGGCTTACTAACCAAGTTCGATAATTGTCTAATCTGAGACGTATGGACACAGATACAGGATACGGACAAGTCATTTGTTTCAAAGTAAGAACACAGACATGTCGGGGACACGTCAAATGGAAAATGTATTTGTTTTATAAAGGTGTCCTTTAATTCATGTGTTGGAAGCATTATTTCTATCAAATTAAGAATCATACTATGAAGATATAACCCCATGGTCCGCGTATTAGTATACATGCATGAACAATACATTTGTTAAAATTTTCACTCTGGGCCAAGTTTTAAAACTTATATTTTAAGCTTTTAATATATCCTTAGCATGTTCTAAGAATGGCGCCAACATGTCTTAAAGTATCCACAATGTGTCTGAATAAAAGAAATATAACAAAAATATTGGGCAAGTATTTAGGCATGCCCAACAATCCGGAGAGTGTAGTGTGATCGTGTCCTTGGCCAACATGCTTCAGACGAGGATACATGATGTGTCCTTACTTCTTAGGTCATAATACGTTGAGAAAATAGTTTAGTTACTACTCCATTAATCACCATGAGGTGTGTCTCTCGACTGTCTTTCCTTCACCAATGGTGATTCCTTCGCCCAAAATAGACAACCGTACAATTTGGGAAGTAGGTGAAACGGGGCAATCCGTGCCTCCCTCAGTTTCTGCCAAACAAACACAACCTATCAACTTCACGCACAACACTGCCAGAAAACCGAAAACATGCATCCCCACCAACATGTCCTTTCTTTAACCTATGCGAAAGATTGCATTTGTTAGACTCATCATGTCCGGTAAGAGAATCTCGTTACAATATTTGTTTGTTCCTTTGTTCTTACCCATCATCGTGGTTTTAGTGAAAAGTGCGCGTGCAACTGAGTTGGAGCTTAGCCCTTAGGCCTTGTTTGATGCCAGTTATAGGTTGAAGAAAATTGGTGATGAGGAAAGAAATGTTATTAGGATTGGTAGTGTGGAGATATTAGTGTTATGGGCCTACACTCATAGCAGCCTAAACTCATCCTGCCATCAAATAGGGCCTTAAAAGTGTAATAAAATGGTTTGATAAGATTTCGAGATGTTGCCTCTTGGACCTCCTCTCAAACAAGGGAAATCGGTGGTCCAAGGACCTCTACCACTACACAATCAAAGAATGTGTGATGGTAGAAATCTCTAGAGCACCATGAGACAGCAAAAACAAGCAAAGGACTCCCCAAGTCCCAAAGCTTTTCTTGAGTATCATGTTATTGCTAGTTGAACCAGAGTGAGTACTTATTAAAGAGGGTTTATAACCCGTATAAAGAGCCAGGCCACCACAGATAATGACCCTTGAAAGGGGGTGTTGGCCTGCCCATTAACAAGACAGATAGAGACACCAAAGGGCACACCCTCCCTGCCCCTGCAATGAAAAGTCTTTGCCCCATATGGCCATCAGAAAGTCTAAAGGTACAGATTTTATATCTGTATTAGTGTGTACAAACCCCTTTTTCGACTCATTTTGGATTTCAAAAAGATGATCGGATCTGCTCATTTTGTTTAAAATACTTTGCTTATGGTCCTTGCAAAAAAAAAATAAGCTCAATCCAATATCGGTAAGAGCATTTACAAAACATCCAAACTTTACTTAAGAATTCAGACTTGAACTTATTTTTTGTAGGAGCCGTAAATAAATTATTTTAAACAAAATTAGCGGTTCCGATCATTTTTCTAAGACTCAAAACGGAACCAAAAAGGGGTTTGTACATACTGGTATAGATTTAAAATCTGTACCAGTAGCACCTCTGTATTGCCATGAGGTGTATCAAACATGAGTCTGTGGAGCCAACCCACTACTCTATCACAGAACACACATCACCTTGAGAGAGAGAGAGAGAGAGAGAGAGAGAGAGAGAGAGAGAGAGAGAGAGAGAGAGAGAGAGAGAGGGATCTAGAGGGTCCTATTTGAAGGCATACAGTAGTACAAGAGCACTCTTTCCAACGTATGGGAGAGAAGGTCATGGATCTTTCTTTCTAGTAGGGATAGAAAGAAAGAGGTGGGGACAGTTTCCAGTGGCCAGGGTTTAAGATTTCGGTCTCTCCTAAAACCCCTCATAACCTTTGTATCTAGATATCTTCTTGTATCGGTGTTCCGGTACATTTTCAGCCGTTGAAGCATGTTCGAGTATTAAGAGATCAATGCCAAGATTTTCATATGATTCAATATTCAGAAGTACAATCAAAATCGGCAAAGAAAAATTTGAGTACGAAGGATTTGAACTCCTCTTGAAAGGTCTCCGTTTGAACTCCTAGAGGTGAACAAAGATTTATATTAACTCATCGCTCTCTTTTGAGAATTGGTTTCTCTTCTGATATGCTTTATTCGTACTCGTTTTTTAGTCCCAGCTAGCACTTTTTGCTGTTCCAAAAATATTATCGTGGTGATTAGACATGCAATGATTATGTTCCCTTATATAGTTGGAATATCCAAAATGGATTAGAAAATAGGGACGAAGAGAGTATACGGAACAGAAGATCAAAACCACGGTAAAAGAGGAGAAAAAATGTGGAAAAGATATGAGTTGTGAAATCAAGTTAATACAAGAGCACTCTTTTCCATATGAAAGAGAAGATGGATCATGGGTTTTCTTTTCCTTTTCCTTTTCTTTTTTTTAAGTGGAAGATCAAAAGCAAAAATACACTACTGCTTTTACTTTTTTCCAGCCCTCACTTTAGGACTATTCCATCTCCATCTCCTAAATAAAGCCCAAGTACACCACATTGCACATTGAGAGCTGGTCCCCATCCCTGTAGGGCAAGGAAGGAGAAGGAATAAAGCACTCGGGCAAAAAGCTTCTCACCAGGGTTCTCCTCCTTCTATGCAACCTATCTATACAACACAATTATTTATATCATCATTTCAAGAAGATAAAAAAAACATGGTAATGATATATGAATAATCATCATCTTGTCTTTCACTTCTTACATCCCCTCTGTTTGTTGCAGGCACATGGCTTCCAACCCCAATAAAGGTGCCCCAAAAATAAAATTTGGAAATTGGTAGAATTAGAGAATTTAGTACTGCCCATTTGTTTGTATTTATACAATATACATCAAAGTACACAATGGTGTGTCTCCAAATCCTTTCTTGGTCCAATCCATTGTTTGCTTTTCCAGTTTTCTCCCCAGTCAAAAGTTATAAGAGTGGCATATATTAAACTATACATGAAGGGTTTTTTTTTTTTGTAATTGGGCGTTCTGACCAACTTACGTGCATCTCGACTAATTTTAGAATTTTGAAGTTAACGAGCGGACAAACGATAGTGGCCTCAAGAGTTTTTTGAGTGGCGGTGAGAGTTGAATCTGCGAACTCAGATAATAAACCCCTTACTTGTTGTCATGCTCCAACCGAAGAGATGGATCGAACTTACCCACGTTCAATAATTTTGTTTTTGTTTACCCTTTTCCCTCCTTTCATTTGCAAAATAGGAAAAAGAAAGAAAGATAGCATGCATAAGTGTCATTTACTAAAGTGTGAAGAGGATTCAGATAGTCCCCATGACTGAAAGTGCAATTGCATCACCTCTCACTCAAAGTTAAAGAGTGTCCTTTGATTAAAGCTAAAGGGCATTTCTGTCAAATGAAAAAGGAGAGAGAGAGAGAGAGAGAGAGAGAGAGAGAGAGAGAGAGAGAGGAATCAACTTTACCTTTGCTCCTAATCTCAACTTTAAATTTCTGTTATCCAACGGCTGTTTTATTTTAATTTCCTTCCCACAAATCCTCTGCTTTTCTTCTCTCACTCTTAGCTTTGTTTAAGGAAGTTCATGATTAATAGATACAGACACAGCTCATACAAAACCAGTTTTACAATAGTTTCGATCTTCTTCTCTTCTTCCCTAATAGAGAAAAGGAAAAGCAGAAGAGGGAAAGCAAAAGAAAAGGAGAGGCATAGCTTCTTCCTTCAATTTCAAGTCTCTTTCTGTGAAGATGAATGATTCTTTAAATTTGTACAAACTTGAGGTTTCTCAGATTCCCTTCACTTTCGTTTCCTTTACCGGAAAATCGATTCTCGTCGCAACCCTTAAAACCAACATTATCTTATCCCACTTCCTCCAATCGCAATCCCCATGAAAATCTCCCAAGAAAATATGCCACCTTTCGTTTTCCTAGCACTCTTGTTTCTTGTCGTCACTGCCTCTGCCTCGACTCTCATTACCGACTTCCATGCGTTAATCGAGTTGAAAAATGGCTTTGAATCCCCTTCGCCGGTTTTAAGTACTTGGAATTCTTCGAATCCTACATCGGTTTGTTCATGGGCTGGAATCAAATGCCTGAAAGGAAGAGTCGTTTCTCTCGATTTAACCGATATGAATCTCTACGGCTCTGTTTCCCCTGTTTCCTCTGTTTTCTTGAGCCTAGATAAGCTCACTGACCTTTCTCTAGCTGGAAACAATTTCACCGGGGAAATAAAGATAGAAAATTTGAGCAGTCTCCGTTCGTTGAACATATCGAACAACGCGTTCGATGGGGGATTGGATTGGAACTACTCGAGTCTGAAAAATCTGGAGGTGTTCGATGCATACAACAATAACTTCACTGATTCACTACCTCTTGGGATTTCAAGTCTGGAAAAACTGAGGTACTTGGATTTGGGAGGAAACTATTTCTTTGGGAAAATCCCGGAAAGTTATGGGAATCTGGTTTCCCTGGAGTACTTGTCACTGGCTGGAAATGATCTCCAAGGGAAAATCCCAGGTGAGCTGGGAAATCTCACTAACCTGAGGGAAATTTATTTGGGCTATTACAATGTGTTTGAAGGTGGAATCCCAAAGGAATTTGGAAAGTTGGTGAATCTATTCCACATGGATATCTCCAAGTGCGAACTGGACGGTCCGATTCCTCGCGAGCTGGGGAATTTGAATTCCCTCGACACGCTGTTTTTGCACACAAACTTGCTCTCCGGTTCGATACCGAAGGAGTTGGGAAACCTCACAGGCCTAGTGAATCTTGATCTTTCCATCAATGCACTAACTGGGGAAGTCCCAAATGAGCTTGTCAATCTCCAACAACTAAGGCTCGTAAACCTCTTCATGAACCGGTTGCACGGCTCCATACCGGACTTCTTCGCCGCTTTTCCCAAGTTGGAGACTCTCCAGCTGTGGATGAACAACTTCACGGGCACGATTCCCGAGAATCTTGGGGGGAACGGGAATCTCCAGACGCTGGATTTGTCGACTAACAAGCTCACCGGTACTATCCCTCCAAACTTGTGTGCCTCAAACCAACTTAGGATTTTGATTCTCCTAAAAAATTTCCTGTTCGGCTCGATTCCTGAGGGCTTGGGGAAATGCTTTAGCCTTGTTAGAGTGAGGCTGGGGCAGAATTTCTTGAATGGTAGCATTCCTGACGGCTTCATCTACTTGCCTCAGCTAAATTTACTTGAATTGCAAGACAATTATTTGTCAGGCAATTTATCCGAAAATGGGAATAGCGCTTCAGTACCCGCGAAACTAAGCGAGCTGAATCTGTCGAACAATTTTCTTTCGGGGTCTCTACCGTTTTCGCTATCGAATTTCTCCTCCCTCCAGAACCTCCTGCTAGGCGGAAACCAATTCTCCGGTCCGATTCCGCCTTCCATAGGACAACTCCAAGTACTAAAGCTAGACCTTAGCGGGAATTCCCTTTCCAGTGAAATTCCAGTGGAAATAGGAAACTGTTTCCACCTAACATACCTGGACTTGAGCAGCAACAATCTCTCTGGTCCGATCCCACCCGAAATTTCCAATATCCGAATCTTGAATTACTTGAACTTATCAAGAAACCACTTCACTAACACCATACCCAAATCAATTGGCTCCATAAAAAGCCTCACAATCGCGGATTTCTCCTTCAATGACCTCTCGGGAGACCTACCCGAATCAGGCCAATTCGCGTTCTTCAATGCCTCTTCATTCGCGGGTAATCCTCTGCTCTGTGGATCATTGCTAAACAACCCTTGCAATGTCACTGCCACCACAAGAACACAGAAAAAGGCCTCTGAGGAATTCAAGCTGGTATTTGCTCTTGGCCTGTTGATTTGCTCTCTAGTTTTTGCTGCTGCAGCCATAATCAAGGCCAAGACATTCAAGAAAGGCGGTTCTTCTTCTTCTTCTTGGAAAATGACTGCATTCCGAAAGCTCGAGTTCACAGTTTTAGACGTCCTTGAATGCATGAAAGATGGGAATGTGATTGGGAGAGGAGGCGCTGGGGTTGTCTACCATGGAAAAATGCCTAATGGGACTGAAATTGCTGTCAAAAAACTTCTTGGTTTTGGTACGTTTATCCCTCCTCTCTAGTAAATTTTTCCCTATAGCTTTATTGAGAAGTACCATGTATCTAGAAAATTATCCCGAAACTAATTTCGAAATATTCGCATATGGCATGGTGTCTTGGTTCAATTTTTATGCGGTGTGTAGGCCGCCTTCAAAATGAATATTTCTCATTTTTTTGTTTCATAGTATACGTCGTTAGCTTCAGTCATTTTTCCTTTCAATTTGGAAAAGCGTAGACATACATCGCTTTCACACGAAAAATTGTACAGAAGCAAAATTTTCTTACAGAAATCATCAGGCGCATGACATGATACTACCGATACTAAAATTGAGAATTACGACAAGTTTTTTTTTTTTTTTCTAGAATACTTATGTTTGTATATTGAAACTCATGTCATATGCCTGTGTGTCCGTAACAGGTCGTAGCCACAGTCACGACCATGGTTTCCGAGCCGAGATTCGAACGCTGGGAAACATCAGGCACAGAAACATAGTGAGGCTACTGGCATTTTGTTCAAACAAGGAGACCAATTTGCTTGTGTACGAGTACATGAGAAATGGGAGCTTGGGGGAGGCCTTGCACGGGAAAAAGGGGAGTTTTCTGGGGTGGAATCTGAGGTACAAAATCGCTCTGGAATCAGCCAGGGGCCTCTGCTACCTCCACCACGATTGCTCGCCGTTGATCATCCACCGCGACGTCAAGTCCAACAACATACTGTTGAACTCGGCGTTCGAAGCCCATGTGGCGGATTTCGGGTTGGCCAAGTTCTTGGCGGACGGCGGCGCGTCCGAGTGCATGTCAGCTATTGCCGGATCTTATGGCTATATTGCCCCTGGTACGTACCCTTTTCTTGTTGCAACAACTTTGACTCATGTTGTTAGTTATTTTTTGAGGTGCTGTGGTTGATAGTTTGTTAGTTAAAATTGACTAATTCTTACCATTATGTATGAAATTGCAGAATATGCATACACCTTGAGAGTAGACGAAAAGAGCGACGTATACAGTTTTGGAGTTGTTCTCTTGGAGCTCATTACAGGGCGACGGCCAGTGGGTGAGTTCGGAGAAGGCGTAGATATCGTGCAATGGACCAAGAAAGCAACAAACTGCGGTCGGAGAGAAGAAGTCATTCGGGTTGTCGATCCGAGGCTTCTAACCACGGTGCCGCAAGACGAGGCAATGCACTTGTTCTTCATTGCCATGTTATGCATCCAAGACAACAGCGTGGAGCGACCCACGATGAGAGAGGTCGTTCAAATGCTATCGGAGTTCCCTCGCCTATCCCCGGAAACCCAATCCTCGTCTTCCGCCGTCTTTTGTCAAAAGTCGAAGAACATCGAGAAAGAGAAAAATGGGTCAAAGCCTCGAAGCGATCTTTTGGTTTAAAATGAGTTTATTTTGTTATGACCTCGTCATGTGCAAAGTTTTTTTGTTTTTTTTGTTTTCTTTCCCTATAGTTTCTTCTCACTTAGGCTTATGCATAGGAAAGTTGGAGTTCCATACAAAGTGGGAATAACTGGATTTGTGGTGCATTTTGTTAGGTAGAGAGCTTTTGCTAACTTAAAGAAGTCAGGCCATGCTCTTGTATAATATTCATGACTACTTTGTTTTGTGTTTTTGTAATTTCAGAAGGCATTTGTATGCATATTAAAGTGAAGTACTATCCTTATTTTTTTGTCAAGAAATGAAGTGTTGTTATATTCATCACATCGATCAAGAGAGAGAGAGAGTCAATAGAGATAACACAAACACAGAGAGAAGTATTATTGGAAAATACACTGACTTCACTGGCTTGTACTAACTTGGTTCTTACCGTAGGTAGAACCATCCTTTTAAAGAGGTAAGGAGGGGTAGCTTGCGTCATAGCTTACATCACTGAATAATATTACATATAATTGGTTTTTACTGCTTCGTACTGTTTCTACGCATCTATAAAATACTCCTAGTGTAAAGCCGTTGTACATAAGCTCGTGGAAAACAAATACTGGGTTCTATCCTATACGCTTAACCTCAAAATGACGACCCTAGCTTCTTCTCCAACTGTGTTACTCCATACAAAGAAGAGCCATGGTAGCCCTTTTCAAAAACACACAATGCTTGCTGTGGATTCTAATCAAATGGTACACTTTGTTTGGTTTACATCTTAGAAAATTATTTTTGAGAGAGTTGAGTGGTAATGAGTGGAGAGAGATAAAAAAAGATTTATTGAAACCTGTGCCGAGAGTTAAAAGTTACTCTAAAAAATGGGAACCAAGCGGAGTGAATTTGTGAACTGATTAACAAGGTGCATGCGATGCAGAAATTGATAAAGGCAAATAATAGTAAGCAAAAACCGAGCAACCATATTTAGAAGGTGGGTTTTTACCAATTGCAAAAGATGCTGAGTATTTCCCCAAAACAATGGATTTTGCTTGCAAATGGATCCGTACATTGGCGTAATGTGCACAAAGTTGTGCAAAAATAGTCTGATGTATACATGTCCGCACTCGTTCGATGTATATGAAATCTTAATTTTTTTTTTCCCACAGAGCTCACGATCATCGGATAGCTTCGGAGATATGTGAGTATATAAGCATATACAATAATGGTAAGGACATCACAATACCAACCACATTCACCTATGTGACGGGCCATATCAACGTTAATGCTATGTTCACTCAAATATGAATTCGTACTTCCGAGGAACGAAATTGTAGAATCCAGGAAAAGTTTTCCTGAAAATGTCGTGGAAAGTGAAAATAGTGAGATTCACTTTAACGTGTAGGACCCAAATATCAAAGTAGATATGAGCCATTCATTTATCTTTTCCGGATATTTCCGGAGAAACTTTTTTTGTACCTAGGGTTGAGCCAAGCCGAGCTTTGTCAAGCTTGAGCTTGGCTCGTTTACTAAACGAGCCAAACTCTTAACAAACTAAGTTTTGTTATTTACTAAGTCTTTTTAATCAAATCGAGTTACCTTAATGAGCCGAGATTTTTTTTGGACAAGCTAGCCGAGCTCGCGAGATGGTCCTTAACATTGCTAACCAAAGTTGTCAAATCCGTTCCGTACCGGCCGGTATGTACCGTACCGGTCTTTAAACGGAACGCAAAAAGTCATGTTCCGTTCCGGTTGAAATACCGGCCTGTTCCGGCCAATACCGGGTGTAGCGGCCTGTTCCGGTCTATTCCGGCCATTTTCCGGTGTTTCAGCCGGTACAAAATTACGTTTTTTTTTTTTTAATTTATAGATTTTGTATATGTTTACACTTAAAATTTTAAAAAATGGTAGATATATATTAAATTTATATATAATATTAATTGCGGTAAATCCGAAACGGTACCGAAATACAGTCTGGTACCGGTACGTATCATTCCAGTAGTGAAAACGGTACGCTGGCCGGTACGGTATTGACAACTTTGTTGCTAACTGAGAAACAACCTATCCTGATCCTAGTTAGTTCCACATGCCCGAGCCGAAACATCGCTTAAACCCCAAAAACCCTTGCTCTGAAACAGAAGAGAAAACGATGAGGTCGTTTCATTAGGTAGTCTGGTGGCGGGAAACCTCATCGAAGAATCCCATATGACAAACGAGAAGAAACCAACGGCCTCGATCTCTGACAACTCCAAGCACTCGCTCGATCAACGGCCGGAATCTCCCCAGCGGCCTCCAAAGATCCCCAAAATCTCCGTCGAAGAGGACGAGGACGGAGGAGATTTCAAACAACCGAAAGAGCCAATTCTCGTTGACGATACGATGAGCCAGAAAAACCCTAGGTTGCAGCGGTACTTGGTTGCAATCGAGTACATCGGGACTCGATTCGCCGGGGCTCAGAAACAGCCCAACGACAGGACAGTCGTCGGTGTACTCGAGGTAAAATTATGAAAGTTTTTGCATTTCTGTTGGAAGTGCGCGGAAAGTTTGAGATTTTGTGAAATGTAAATGCTTGCTGCATCAACAGGTGGGATGATGATTTGAACTCGGTAGGGGTTCAGTCCACGATTCCCTGTCCGTAATTTTGTGATTCAACTCTTTTCTTGTGCAAATAAATTTTAGGGCTGCAAACGAGCCGAGCCGAGCTTTGACTTGTTCGAGCTCGTTCAAAACTAGTCTCGAGCTCGAGCTTGCGTCGAGCCCAACTTATCGAGCTCAAGTTCGGCTTGTTTATTATGAGGTGTTTGAGCTCAGTACGTTTGCTACACGAGCCTCTATAAATGAGCCTAGCTTTTATGGTCGAGCTGAGTTACAATTAACTCGAGTTTGGTTCGTTAGCTAAACAAACTTAAAACTCGAGCCGAGCTTTGACTTGTTCGATCTTGGCTCGTTTAAAACTAGTCTCGAGCTCGCGTCGAGCCCAAATAAGCGAGCTCAACCTCGGCTCGTTAATTATGAAGTGTTTGAGCTCGGTATGTTTACTACACGAGCCTCTATATACAAGCCGAGCTTTTATGATCGAGCTGATTACAACTAACTCAAGTTCGGCTCGTTAGCTAAACAAGCTTAAAACTTGAGCTTGAGCTCGCCACGTTTACATGCAAGCCAAGCCGAGCCGAGCGAACAACTTGGTTCGTTTGCAGCGCTCCGCAAATACCAGTTCTTCCCTGATCTGGGGTTAACCCGTTTCTATTTTGTTTTTTGATATGCAAAAGACTAACAAAAGTAGTTGGTTATCTACTTAATTTTAAAGTGTAGGGACTGTTCTTACTTATATGTGACAATGACATTTTAATTCCTTGAATTAACCTTAGCCTATATGTTCCACCTCTGCTTGCTGATTTCTGCCCGTACATCTATCAGTGTGTCTCCACATTTAAATTTTGTTGTCACAGATTGTTGTATAGTCTGATTGGCTAGAATTTGGGATTTCGTGTTTCATGCAGGAAGCATTCCATAAATTTATTGGACAGCCAGTTTCAATATTTTGCTCAAGCCGAACTGTAAGTCAATGTTTTGAAGACTAGTAGTCTAGTACAACATGACTTTTGTTTTTGTGTGTGTGTAACTGTGTATTACTTTCTATATGGTCTGCTTAAATTGATTCAGTGGATTGGGTTAAGAGAGGTAGATCACGAGAGCAGACATGAACTGGCAATGCAATGTGGCATGTGCCGGTTGGTAAATTGAGGAAGGATTTCAAAGTTTAGTTTCCTCTCGCGGATTCCAAAGGATCATTGAGATTGCTTGCTAGGATTTACTATTCCTTTCAAGTTGCAAGTCACCACTGCTCAGTCAGCTTATTTCGAGAAAATTATGAGGAATATCATGCGCCAATGGTTAAATTCCAGAGTTATTAGATTTTCTTTTTGGTTGTATGAATGTCGGCCTCCTCACAAAGGGTTATGCATAGTGACATTAATTCAGAGACAAACATTTGAACATCATACTCTCTCGTAGTATGTGAGCTCGAAATAATTGTGTTAGAGCTTCCCGCTTCAGTTAATTATAACATCCAAAACTAGTTTGTGTCGTTGGACGGCTTCTTCCGTCATTGCTAATTGTTTTGAGTTGAATGCTTTAACATGGTATCATAGCTAAACTTCCAGAGGATTTGTATGAGACCCTCTCGATTGATTGGCCCGTTGATTGTGCCATTAGTGGACTTTGTTCTGTAGGGATCCCAAATTTATGAGTCCCTTTTTACCTCTCATGTGCGAATCATAGGGTCGCATATGTGGGAGAGGGTCAGAACTTTTCCGTCATCAGTTAATTATAACCTCTAAAACTAATATATGAGCTTGGTGGTCTCTCCACTCATTACCAATTGGTTTGAGTTTGTTTCTTTAACAATCTGGATATATTAACACAAGAAAATCATTTTAACATGATATTTTATAAACTTAATAGCCTTGGTCTCGGCAAGGGCGATGAACGTGATATATATCACATCAAGACATCCGTCATAATATTTATGCAAAATAAGAAATGGAAAAGGAAGCCAACAGGGGAAATCAACAAAGAGAACCCAACAGGGGGAAAAAAGAACCCAGCAGCAAAAAAGCACATCACAAGACGTGAAGCATGGGACACAGCAGAGCAGAAGAAAAAAAAAAAGAGTAGAGAGAGAGGAGGAAAAGATATAGAGTCAAATGCCTGGCAAATTGGTGAATACCTCTTTCCAAGGCAATATGAAGCTTTCCGAACTTTATAATGCTTTTGCGGCCTTGGTTTGTCCATTGATCAATGTTCCCAATGTATGTGAAAGATGAGCTTTCTTTTTTTTAAAAGATGTTACTGGATTTGAATGTTTGGATGCTCCATAGTATGATGCTATTGATCTTTGCACCTTACTCTTTTTTCTTATGTTGTTTTATTTAGGATAAAGTTGTCATTCAGTTGTTATTCTTGTAGGATGCTGGAGTACATGCCTTATCAAATGTTTGCCATGTAGATGTGGAACGTATAAGCAAAAGGAGACCTGGTGAAGTGGTACTTACGTTCCAAAACTTGAACTTTCTGCCTTTTGGTTGCATGTACTGTTTGCATATGTTGCTTATTAGGACTTTGCATCTTAAGGGAGCACACAAGCTCTAGTAGTTGCATTGCTCTAGTAGTTGCATTATGCGTTTTATCCGTGGGGAACCATGTACCGCTGCAAGAGCAAGCAACAGCTCAGTATGGTTCAACACTGTTGGTAGCCTGCCGTGGAAACTTAACACCAGTAATCCAGTTTTATTTTACTTCCCCTCCAACCTTGTCTTCTCCCAATTTGATGGGAATTGTAGAGGCATTGGTGTTGAGTATCTAAAGCTATCTATGGAGACTTGTGTAAGCAATTATCTAAAGTCACATATCAAATTTGCATTGGTAAAGTGGTACCTCTGGTAATTTGACGTCAATGATGGAGTTTACCTTAACTAGACAACATTCCATAATGTATTATTCTCCCTCCAATACTTTGTCCTACAGTACCTCTCACACACACAGATTTCGTGAATATATTGAAACTTGAAAGCAGTCAAAGAGAAAATATACGTTTATCTTCTTGTTTAATGTGCATGCTCTACCATTCACTTTAAATCGTCTTAATGTGCAGTTACCACCTCATGAACCTGCCGTGGTTAGAAGAGCTGTAAATCATTTCTTACAGGTTTGGAATTTATTGGTCTAACAGTTCACACTCATTTATTACTAAATTGAATTCAGCTGGAAACACGAATTTTGATGCATGGTCCTGAAATGCTATCCCACTTGCATTCACATTGACGAGATCCTGATTCAACAATGTTCCAATTTTACCGCAGAAGAATGAGGGAGATATAATGGTGATAGATGTTCGATGTGTTACGCCTGATTTTCATGCTAGATATAAAGCTCAAGAACGCACGTAGGTATCAGCAAACTTTTGAACTGTATTAGCAGGAAGTAGTAGTATAGAGGATATTGTGCATGCTTCCCCAAGTAAGCCACAAAGGAAGATGCTGTTATCTATTAAACGCTGGGAATTTATATACTATCCGTTAAAAGTAAGAGAGAATGAATGCATCCTGTTGCCACTCTTCTTTGAATGTGGTAGTATCTGCAACAGATTACCTATGTTGCAGCAACATTTTGCCTGTACGACCTTCTAGTGTATGAGTTCTTTTATAACTGTTCTCGTAAATATTGGATTCAATGCTAAAAGCAGCCTTTTACGTCATCATTTCCAGTTCAATAAGTGAACATTTTATTTGCTTCTAAATTTAGATGTCACCTTATGAATGTGTCTACAATTTACCAATCTAGTAATGTGCTTTGACTTATATAACTTAAATTTCTTTAGGTACTTCTATCGCTTGCTGTCTGGACCAGAGCCTTTGTCAATCTTTGAGAAAGATCGTGCTTGGCATGTGCCTGAGGAGCTAGATATCCTAGCTATGCAGGTTATATAACAGTTTATTAAAAATTTCTTCTTTAAGTGTTCTTTTGCACACTATTCAATCTTATCATCTATAGATTGTTTGTTGGCCAGAGAGCGTGCAGGGTTCTTGTAGGACACCATGATTTCAGTTCCTTCAGGGCAGCTTCCTGTCAGGTCAGTAATCCTTTCCCTCATAGTTATTATGGTGCTTCTGTGAATGCATGTTACGTAATCCTTATAGTACATGTACTTGACAGTGAACATGCCAACATAATATAAGTCCATTTTGCTTACCAGGGTAAGTTAGGTTGTGGTGACACCAGGTTGTCTGGCATAGAGAGAGCCATTTCCCCTGCTTACTTCCCCTTGATATCACATACTTTTGTTGTCCCATTGACCATGCCAATTACATAGTAATTTTTGTTGGTGTAAAACAGGTAAGGTAAGGATAAATCCAGAAAGAAAATTCCCTAGGTATTCCATTTCTAAGGTAGGGTTGTCATGGAATGTGGGTGGCCTTTCAATTTGCAACCACTGGGTTAGTATCTGTCTCGTAGACATTTATAGGGTTTTCTGTTGGTAGAAGGAATTTGTCAAACTCAATATACTTTCAGGCTATTTAGGGAGTAATGATGAAATGTATGTCTCTGGATATGTTAAATACCACTTGGGCATTGTATGAAATTTAATGAATTAGAACTTCACCTGCAAAGTTATGTAACAATCCGTTCTTTGGGATATCTTGCTGGTTGTTATATGTTGAATATTTTAGACTCTACTGACATAAAATGTTTAATATTTTAACAGGCGAAGTCACCTATCAGAACTTTAGATGAAATCAGTGTGACCGAGGTAGTTTCAACTCCATATTTTCCTTCACTCCGAGATAGGGAAGTAAGCATTTCCACGGGGGATAGTTTGCTTGCTTTGCCCACTGCAGGAAAGATTGATCCTCTTGATTTGATTTCCGAAGAAGAAAAAGTAATAAGTCCCAATGGTGAATCCAATTACGAATTTGGCATAAGGAGAAGACATCATTGCTATGTGGTCACTACAAGGGCATGCTCCTTTCTGTACCACCAGGTTGGAAATCTGCTCCTATTTCTACTCAATTTGGCATTGCCATTATAGTCTCAAGACGCACTGTGGTGCTATATTGTCCTATTACATAAGTGCAAGGCCTCGCCAAAATAAAAATTGCTTGGGTGAAGCATTTTGCTTGTGGCATGAACATACATTTAAAAAAAAAGGTTCACTTAGAACAGAATGACTTGAATTATGTAACAACAATCAGGAAAGTGCATTTTTTTTACTTAAAGAGAGTTAGATTAATTGATGTACATGCAAACTTTTCAATTCTTGAATGCACCAACCATTTGGATATTCAATTCTTGGAAATTACTACCTTGTAACTTTCTTTTTGTAGTAATTATATAATTCTTAACACTCAGATTTTAGCACTCTTTTATGTCAAGTAAACAATCACAACTCATAAGCTTCTGAATCTAGAACAAGACTACTGAAACTGATAAAACCTACTCATTAAGTCCGTAGACATGGCATAAATGATAGAGATAGAGGATAGGTGATTAATGAAAGGCGTGCTAGCCTGTGGGATAGAGTGATGAGCTTTCTTCAAGCCTTGATGAGGTTGGAGCTTTGTTGAGTGCCAGGTGTGCCTTAAACAACTTTGGGTGGTATTTGTTTATAATCTTCAAGCTTCTGAAAAAATATTTCAGGTGGCTGTCCTGTTTCCTGTCAATCCCAATTGCTGAACGTTTAGGCTCTAGGCTCTGTTTGGAACCCATGGAAAGGAAAGGAAAAGAAAGGAAATTAAAAGAGAAGGAAAATGTTACTATTCACTACACTTGAAATTCTTGTTTTCTTCACTCTTTCTCTTCCAACCA
Source organism: Rhododendron simsii (assembly GCA_014282245.1). Classification (NCBI taxonomy): domain Eukaryota; kingdom Viridiplantae; phylum Streptophyta; class Magnoliopsida; order Ericales; family Ericaceae; genus Rhododendron; species Rhododendron simsii. The sequence continues at coordinate 24,748,168 of CM024963.1, forward strand.
AACAACGGAAGGGAATTTTTTTTTAATTTTCCTTTCTTTTCCTTGTGTCAGATGCTTAGCTTACATAGCTAGAGTGAAATATTAATTCGTGGTGGAGGAGTTTTATTTTGTGGAGATCCTTTTGCAACTGTAGTAATTTACAAAGCATGGGCACCTCATAAATCATGTCATACCCTCAATGCTTAGGTACTGGGTACCAGTACTTTTGGTTCTTCTCATGCATACCCAAACATTTTCCTTTACTTTTTGCTTTTAGAATTAACCTTTGGTCTAAAGGCAATGTGATGCCATTATTCCGAGGTTATGTGCCCTATGGCATTAAAGGCATTATGGTTTGTATTGTGAATCGTTTTCATGAGCAAACCTAAATAATGGATTAGAAGTCACTTTAGCTTGCAGTTTGTATCTTAACAAGGGTTGGCTTAGTAGGATATTGTTAGTTGCTAAAGATTGCAGTTAACATTTGTCCAGGTCCGCTTGCTAGTTGGAGTTCTCAAATGTGTTGGCACGGGAGAACTTACGATTTCTGATGGTATGTATGGTTCATCCATAGCTTTTAAGCCTGAACAAATATCTGTTCATTTGGGGTCCTGTTGTTGACTCAATCTTTTTTGTGTTTTGGAAATGATCTGGGCAGTTGAGCGCATCCTGAATGCAAAGTCAGTGACAGCTGCGAGTCCCATGGCTCCGGCATGTGGTCTCTACCTTGGAAGAGTGAAATACGATTTGTCCTCGGACATGTCAACATAACTTGCGGAAATTGTTCGAAAAGGTTTTCTACAAGAAGCGATTGCACCATTTAGAGAATGACCCTTCTCATAGCACCTGATCAGAAACTCATGGTTAGTGAAATAAATCTCAGAGAAGTAGAAGACTTGGGAAGCGACCGCACTTTGTTGTCCATGAACAGAGCGTATTGCTAGCTGTGGCCAACTGGTATATGGGTTATAGAAACCAGCTTGGTTGTGTGGATTTTGTACTCATGGGCAGGACTGGGTTATTTATTTTCATTTAGCCGATAGGAAATTTTTGTGTGGAGCTTTGCCAATTTGGGTATCTGCTCGTCATTTTATTTTCGAGGAACATAAACATAAATTCGTCTTTTCATTTAAGTAGAATGTAATGTGGTTTTTTAAAAAATCCTAATCATTGGGCTTTGTGACTTGACTTGTATTGTGGAGTTGTTTTGTCTGCCGAGTCTTTTTCACTAAATTTTTTAGCTGAAAAATATGCCCATTCAATTAAGAGGAAATGACTTGTTTTGAACAGTGAAAAAACAAAGTGCGAAATTCCGTTTCGTCAATCTTTGGGACAACTACGCCCATCTCTGTATCACGGGCCAAATTTCCTACTTATTTTCCTGTTGACGATTATCCACACATAACCATTCATTGCGCAACTGGAGAGAGAGAGAGAGAGAGAGAGAGAGAGAGAGAGAGAGAGAGAGAGGATATTCAATTTCAACAAGAAAATTGCAGTCACGAAATGTGACATGAAAGGCCATTGGATTGTTCCAAAATCAATATCTTGTTTTACCCAAACCCGAGGCCAAACGCTGAACCTGCCCGAGGCCAAAAACTGAACTTGCCTTGAAGTGTTACCCGCAACAAATTAACTACTTTAACAAATTATGACAGCATTGGGTTGGCATGCAGCCATCTACTTCATGAACGTTGCGACAGCTTCATGAATCAAACTACTACGACCGAGATCCTGGTGCCTGGCCAGTGAATGGGGCCCACTCCACACAGATTTACGATCGTTGGGAAAGACTGTTCCACATAACTTCAAAAGTATTGGATTTTCAAAGCGATGGAGGTTCTCATACATTTTCGCCTTCTGCTGCTTCTTCTCTGACAACTCCTGCAACCACAAAATGAACCTAAGAGATTAGTACCGGAACCCAATAATTACCGTACCAGTCAGTAATCAACTGGAAAATCCACTAAAACGTCTGATTAGAACACCCATTTAGAAACCTGAACAAGATTCCATTAGATACACCATTTGAATCTTGGATTTGTGGAGGAAAAAGGAAATAGAGTGATGAACAGGAATCATCTACTTTTTTCTTTTCCCCTCCTCAAATCTAGGCTACAAATATCGCCACAGTGCAGGTGCCTTGGGATTCACTAACATAGGAATTTTATGCAAAGTTAATGCTAAATTCAAAATACAAAATCCTCTTACGAATGTCCAAACAAATGTGTTACAAGGATCTCACACCCTTATTTGAGGGTCGAGGGTCTGACAGATACTTTATAGATTCAAAAGAGTACATGTAACATAGACAACCAGTACTTCAGATACTGAGTTGTAAACAAACAAAAAAAGTCATGAACTAAATGTCAGGATCTCGAGAATAGAATGAATACTATTTTCTTCAATAACCATTCATAGCTCCAAATACACAGCTGAAGCGTGGATGGATGAAACAGAGACTCAGAGACAACAAACAAGAAGGCATCCACTTCTTTTGGCATATGTTCACCTACAACCATGACAGGCCTCTCAATCTTATGATCCAAGTGATTGTTTGAGCAGATTATTTGTCTCCTTTACAATACATATTGACATCCCACTAATAGTGGTGGAGGTTTAGTTCATGGTATTTTGTGCGATCAATTGACTCTATCAAGACCAATAAAGAATTTTCAGTTATGGTTCTAACTTAATCTCAAGCTATTTTGCCCTCCAAATCAGTTTCTAGCTCCACCACTGAATATGGTACCTCTTGGGATGACCGACCTTCATGAATTTCCATAAATTTCCTCTGCGCCAGTTAATCCTTTGGCAGTCACAATGGCTACTGAATGCTTCCTCTCCTTGGTATTTCAATTCTCTTAGCATAGCGACCAGAGATTCTAACAACCAATGGTCCAACTGTAGCCTTAATTTTCCTCATGCATCATAGCGACCAACCTTAAAATGTTGCAGTCTGACATCTTTTAATAAGATGGATTTCTAATATCTAACAAATTTATCCCCTTCTCATCAGCAGGGGACCTTTCCACACAGATGAAGAAAGGCATGTGCTGAGTCACATAAAAAAACAAAACTCTGTAAACCAATAAAGTTTATTTTTGAAGACTACATGGTATATTTTTGGAATAAGCAGGAGAGAGACATCACACACCTTTAGCCTCTGCTGCTCAATTGCTGCATTTATATTCTCATGTTGCATTGGCGTTTCTCCTATTGGAACATCAACATGCATATCACCACTGGACTCCACTGTGGGGGTAGGGTACCCTCTACTGTGCTCCTCTTCAGATCTTTCACTTGGCTGTGACTGTCCAGAGATTTCTCCCCCTCCTTTGGTCTGGATCTCCATTTCAGTACCCTTCTCCACCTCCAGCTTTTCTCGTAGAGAATTAGGGCCATATAGCTGTTCAGTACCTTCTAGCTTCACCTCCTCTCCTCTTTCTTCCAAGTCAGCATCTGCATCTGGCCCTGGTGAATTATTCATATTTGATGAAGTATCCTCGCCATAAGGACTTTCTGCAGGTGACGGTTCCTTGAAAAAAAGATTAAAAAGTTAGGTTTGATAAATTCAAAGTCAAATTCTTAGTTCAAAGATCTGTCTGTATCTTACACTAACCATATTAGATAAAATAAAATAACATAAAAACTTAAAAGGAAAATAAAAGTAAACTTTTGTAAAGGTAAACTCGTATTTTAAGTAAAAAAATTTATTTTCTGTATCTTAGTCTAAAGTTAAATCAGAATTCAGAGGTCAGTCAAAACATGTATTCTAAGAAGCATGGACACGGGACATGGCATGGACATGCCAACACAAACACATGTTGGGAGGCACGGCAGATATTCCATTTTATTCTTGTTCGAAGTCGTACAAACGACAAACAATTTCCTATATAATGCATGAATCTGACTCTAATTTCTAAGGCCTATGAGGGGAGAATACATATATGCTGAAAACTAATTTTCTCTGGATCAAATTTATATTGTTCAGACTCATGATGTATTTCATGAGTGACCAAACAATACATGTTTCCAACTGTCTAAAGCATGTCCGATTGAAAGTACTAAAGAATAACAGGGCAAATCCAAAGGCATTTGACTTTCTGGACTTGATCTAGCATGTCTCCGACAGATGTCAGTAAGTGTCCGACACCACAAAACATGCCACATCACTAAAGACTTTTGTAGAAGTGTCCATACTTCTTAGCATTACATAGAAAAAGGTTATGACGGACAAAAAGCAGATGAGCTTGTTTCCAGGATCTTTAGACGTTCCTTGCAGGAGCTGAGGTCTTGAGTTCAACTTGGCCCCTTGACAGTTGAGGCTAACCCACAAGGATTTACCTGGTAAATTGAGAGCCCTTAATTCAAGTATCAAAGCAAATCCTTTCAAGAACAGCAGAGGGAGGTCTTTGATGCCTTGAAAGATTAGTTATTTCCTCTCGTGCCAAATATATTATACCATAGCGACCCAAGAATTTTCCTTATTATGCTGCCGAAGGATTTCCCCTGGAATTTGCCTATGGGCCATGAGATTTCACTGTCCCAAGAATATCGCACCTCAAACGATGCAAACTTGCTGCCAGACTTCTCTTGAGAAAGGGAAATTGAGGAGTTAAATGAGAGATGGTTGTCAGTATCTTGTTGACATAGAGAACATATAGGAGAAGTAATAACACCCCAGTTGTAGAGTATGGCTATGGTTCTAAGTTTCTTAGACATCTAGAAAGCAAGGTTGTGTCTAGGTAAGTTTATAGGAAACCATACAAGTTTATACCAATGTACTGTCGGGTAATGGGGCCTGATGGCATTCCAAGTAGCTGCAGCATTACATTTAGAGGAGAGATGCTCAAAGAATTCTATCATCATCGTAGTTGGGTTGAAAAGAAGGCTTTAAGGGAAAACAAAACGGCCAGGTCCACTCTTCATTATAGATAATTATGGAATATGGATACCTTGACTGCAAGGGGAATCACAGAAGAGGAGATAATTTCAAATCGAAAGTAATCACAGAGGAGACCCTTTGGGAGAAAATTATCATTATCAATTGACAAATTCATAAAGGAATTTAAAAGTTTATTCAAACTCAATAAATAATTAAATGTCGTAATTTCAGTTAGATGATTTCGCACTTAAAGAGATACAAATGAATTTTAATTTTAAGAGAGAAAGTTTGGTTTTTGGAGATGCATTCGTTATTCTAGCAAAATATTTGAAATCACCAAATAGCAAATGATCCTATTCCATTTCACATTCTAAGGACAGCCAGATGCGCAAGCGAAACAAGAGAACAATTAACATCAACATTGTCAAAGACTTCAATAAACCTCTGGCTTCATCTCTTGAGCTACATGACTGCTACTAGTCTGTAGATGGTCTTCAATTTGAGCACTCTCCTCACGCTCCTGCCTACGACGCATCATAACACATATGGCACACAGACAGTCGTCCTTATGCCGTTTAACTCTGCACAGGGAAAATGACCACTTAAGAAGAAATTTGACCAAGCAATCTATCCAATAAACAATATAAGCATCTAATGCTTTAAGGACAGAAAAAAAATAAAGAACAAAGAAGGCTAAGAGTAATGAATTTGTCTGCTTATATTTCATCTAACTTCGGAAAAACTCATGATTAATTGTACTTAATGTGAATGTGATGAGTGCCAAAATATTGGTATCTTGGCCCTCCAAACTATACTTGTTAGTTATTTATATTTGTTACTTGATATTTATTTTGCTTTTATTTTGTTTATAGGTTGCTCGAGCTCGTTGTTCAAGATTTGGGATAAAAACAAGAGTTAAAGGACGCTTGGGGTTATAGTGCATAATGTTCGAAAGTTGAATTGTTAGTCTACAATTACACAAAGTCCAAAGGGCCTTTATGTAATTAAAGCATCAAACCCTATCTATTTAAGAAAATTTGCCTACTAACTTCAGCAGTCAGTATTGGGGGGCGAGAAGGAATTGGTTTGACGAGGCCACCCCGATGTCCGGCTAAACTCTCTCTTCTAGGGCGTAGATGAAGCTCGAACTCCTAGTAACATTGTTTATGTTTTGATTTAGATTTTTATTCAAACCATGGTTGTATGACTCTCAAGGATTTATTTAGAATATTAATTCTTTCCATCACATCTTGTGTATAAATTCCTAGGCTTTATGCACGCCTATACAACGGTTCTTAATTGTTTTATGATAACTAAGTAAGATGGGTTATGCTCCGTAAGACGCGCTCTGCTATTAGACGATCCCTGCTATTAGACGATCCGTGCCATAGAGACGGGTCGTACTAGTAAGACGGTTCGTGCTAGGCGGCGATACCCCATGCTACTTGGTGATTCATAAATATCTTTAGGCGATACCGTGAGGGCTCGCGAACCCTAACGATATTCGGATTGATTCGAGTAATTAATCTTTGTCATCACATAAATATTGTTACAATGGGTCGAGTGGATTCGAAACCCTAGATCTTTTCTCTCATAAACTCTCTCTCACTTTTTATTACTCATTTTTTTTCAGCTTTAAATATTTTAGAAATCAAACAATCAAATCTCTTTCCGAATTAATTTAGAAATCAATTGAAGCAATCACAACTTAGCCTTCGTAATCCTTGAGGATGATACTCGGAGTATTTACTGCTATCTTTTAGGTAGTAGTAATTATTCTGTTTTATTAATTATTTTTGATATGGAAACGACACGATCAAAATCCATAGCTTAGCCACTGCAAATAGAGTTTATAATCGTCCATCAAACAGTCAAAGAAACCTGCAAACCACTCCTCGATAAATTTATGTAAAAGAAACCAGCAAAGACATACCCATGGCGTTTCCGCATCTTGTGTTTAAAGTGACCACCTTTCACCTGCATATTTGAATTGCTGGTAGGTGCAACATCCTTTGATTGACTGCTTTCAATGCCCACTAAGAATTAAATAATTTCGTTAATAGAAATACGGCTTAGCATAATTGAAACAAAAGAACATTTTGCAACCATTAGATACACATCCAATAAGTACTAAGCAAAGCACTCAATAGTGCTAACACAATACAGAGAGCAAACAACTGATATGGTAGGTATGCAGTAAAGGCATATAATGGTCACAAACTGGGCAAAAGGACCATTCGATTCAGTATTCACAATTTGACAATCTTGGGAAGACTATCAAGTACTTATGCACTGGTGATGGACAAGAAGTGACGTTAAGCAATGTATATCAAAGTTGGTATAGAACTTGCAATAAGTAGGGCAGAGTATAATCATGAAACCCTCACCATCAGTGCCTTGTGGTTGCTCAGTATACAACCCTGCGGCTGTCCAATACTTCATTAAGTTTTTCTTCACACGCTTCATGAGGTCCACAATGTAATCACCTTTATTGTTATACTTGAAACAGTTTTCCCAGATATATTGGACATCTTTAAACACGTCTCTTGAATTCATATACTTAGCACCACTTTCAAGGTTGTTGCGTATTGTCCCAAAATCCATAGGCGTGTCAATGACATCAAAGTAGTCCTGGTTGGAACCCACAACAAAAACTATTCTGGATAAGGCACAGAGAATGAGGACAAAAAGTTACTTGGAAAAACTGAAGCACATTTAAATCTACCAAAAGACGACACAAATAATTAAATAAAACAAGTTTTTTTTCATGCAGATCAAACAAAAATTTATTTTCATGATTTCAAGAAGAATACGGAATAGCATTGTCAATGAAACAGACACTTCTTTCCATTGTGGATTATCAAAGTCAGCGATAAGTTGATAACAGCAGAGCGGATGAGATCTGCTCAGCTAATAAGATAATCAATGTTACACATAGTGTCACTCGTACATGGTAGCATCCAACTCCTTAGAGTAAACTAGTGGACCCCAACTCCTCAACAGAAACCAGTAGCTAATATCTAAAGAATTTCAAAAAATTATATTGCTTGGAGTGCACTTCATACGTTTCATGGAATTTCAAGAGGTCATGTAGAAATACAAAAATCAATTCCTTCCAGATATATTGCAAAGAACAATAAGAGAATATGTTGTAATCTGTATTAGAAACTATGAGCACATGTCAGTATCCTGCATTTAAGTCATATGCCACTGAAATTCAGAGAATGCTTCATAACTTACTGGTATTCCTAGTGCAACAGGATTAACTGGAGCATTGAACGGTTCAGCTGCATCCATTTTCATAATCTTCTTGATTACCTATTAAGGGGAAAAAGTAACATAGTTATAAATAAGTAAAATAACAAAAGCTGTAGATAGAGTTAATACTCATCATTCGATGAATTATTAAAGAAAAGATAGTAATCCCAATCATACCTCCAAAGAGGCATTTAATTCTTGCTCATTATACCGAGGACCCCGCCGAAGTAACCCCGGATCTTTCTGGTGTGTCTGCTCACTTTGCACAACAGGAAAATTACCACATGGATTTATAACTGGAGAAGCAAATCCTTTGGACGACTTAATTTTTATGCCCCCACTTTTCTTGGATTGATTCCCAGATACACATGGATTCACATCAGGCAATGAGTTGGCACTGTCTTCCACTTTCTCACTAACTACTACACGCTTTTCTAGACCCCCTTGCTGGCTACTCTTGTCAGTATCACTTTGTGTAGGTGCATCCGAAAGCTGAGAGTCTAATGCTTTTGATGTCTTGATTTTCACTTTAACACGCCCATAAACCAAGTTTGCAGCTGGCCTATTAACTAATCTTTCAGAATTAATACTAGCAAGTTTCTCTGGCTGATCAGTTGACGATGGTGTCTCAAGGCTCTCAACCTCCTTGCCTGAGTCCAATTCATCATTATCAACGTTCCCCGTGCCAGAATTATCCTCCGTATTTAGACTGATGACATTCTGGGTTTGCTCCTTCACTACCACCACAGGCTTTTTTGATTTGCCTTTCTTCTTCCCACGCTTGCGCTTCATGCTTTAACTACAGAATGCTTGTCGATGGCTTTCTTCTACCTTGTATCTTTCTTGAAAGGACCAGACAACAGCAAAGGATTCAGATGCTCCTCCACCGTCGGTTATCAGTCCCAAGTCCTAACAACATAGGCAAACAAATATGTAAGCAACGCAAAACAATGAGGCAAGATACACGCAGAGATTGGTATGGTGTTGTGTAAAACGCAATATTCCCAAATGTCTAAACGCTTTTAGCATAAAGTAACGCTTTCATCTCCAATTACAAACCTAAATGCAAATAACCTCTCGTTCTTTTCCTCTTCCAGGAACACATGGACACAACTAGCATAAAAGTAACAAATATCTAAATGTAAATATTGTTCTCAAATGGTAAAAAAAGAGGGAATATAAATCTGTGCAAAAGTTATATGAGGGCAGAGGTGCACAGAAAGCTAGCGAGAGAGTCTAGGGGCCACGCCACCCTGCCCATGTGAAGAATGCCCTATTCACAATGTTGTCTATCTATTACTTTAAAGAACATAATTAACATTTTTTATTTTCTTTTCAGCTCTGCAATGGTAATGAAACAATTGGGAATTCTCTAATCAGTATGCATACACTTCTTCTCAAAACTAGTTCAGCTAGCTGTGGCCCCAATCCCAATCATTTCCTACCCTCTCGACGAAGCTATTCGCGACCTCAAAACTGAGTCACGCCTCTGCCTTCGTCTATAAAAGGATCGTAGAAGAAATAAAGAAAATCAGGACATAAAAGTATTAAACTTCGTATGATGCTTACTCCCCAAACCCTAAACCCTACTTGAAACTTCACGTAAAGATTCAGGTAAAATTACACTTCTTGCGAGCGGATTGATACGCAACAAAATAATTTGGTTCGCTAATGGAAAAGAATTGGTAACAAAACTACTTTGCCAAATAAAAAGTATAAAAATAAAATTCCACTATTTGAACATCATCATCTTCGAATAGAGTACTTCCTAAGGTAACATCATCAAAATATATACATAACAGAGAGAGAGACGAACACGAAGAGAGGAATAAGAGAGAGAGAGAGAGAGAGAGAGAGAGAGAGAGGAGGGGCTGTACCAGTTTTAATCGTCGCCGGACCTGGCGAGCGTTGCCGGAGGTGGTGAGCTTTCGAATTTGGCAACACCTTTGTTCGATTGAAGTTCAAGATTTTGGGATGGTTCGATTCGGCATAAAAATATAGGGGAGAATTATCGGATTCGGGCAGAAGGAAAAATATTTACAAAGACATGGTGTATCAAGTGAATTGACAATTATACCCTCCTTTTATACCAGTAAAAAGCCCTAATCCTCAATCGCTCCCAATAAAAAGGTATTGAGTTGAATGCTTTAACAAAAGATCGCAATCCTTTGTACCACAACCTAGAGTAGATAAGCAAAGACTAAAAGCTTGGTTGTTAGTGCTGTTATATTTTGATGTGGCTTTTTGGTCCAAATTACACTTTCCAAGGTCCAGGGTAACCGGTTCATATACTGATGAATTCCGTTGATCATTTCTGAGTTGTTAGTGCTGTTGTAAGTCCAAGGTTAAAAATAAAACAATTGGAATTCATAGTTAAATTTGTTGGTGGGGGCAAAACCTATTTTTAATTATCTAATTTACCCTGTTCATTTCTATTTAGGCATGGATTTTGTTTCAACTTGTTTTCCTTAATTTGTTCCTTCTCTGTTTGGTGTTCTAACTCTCTTGAGAAAGTTTGCAAATGGAGTTGCTATTCGAGCCATATATAAGTTTAAACCTACCCTCTCTTTTTCTTAAGTGGATATAAAGTTTAAGTGCTAAGTATAAGTAATTACCAAGCTCGGGGCCCAGAATACCGAAGCTGATGTTTCTATTCTGTTGTTACTAAGTGACTACATAAGAAGCATGGACACAAATACGGTATAATTAGGACTCGGGCACATGTTCGTAGAGTGTTGTGTGTCAGTAACCGACATGTGCGAAACAGTTCTGGAGAGCTTCACATTTGGGGTTTAATTTTGATGTGGGAATACCAATGTCTTTTGAGGAATGGTTTGGAAGATGGATTTCAGTGGCGCCGAGTAAATATTTGATTTGGGATTCCATTTTTATGTTATGGGTTATTTGGTCTGCTTGCAATGAGGCTCTTTTTCAACGGCACGTATGCAATGTAGATAATGCTTTAACTCATTTTTCAGGAATTAGGCGCTTATGCAGGTTGCAGCAAAAGGAGGGAATTCTAACTGATTCTTCTTATTATGGTGGAGCTTGTGGATTGGTCAAGGGAGGGGAGGATTTGAAGTATGTCTGGAGGAGGGAAGGTCATGCTTTGGATGGCTGCCAATTTTTTTTTTTGCTGATAGAGCTTGGGCTGCTGTTTCAAGACACGGTGCGGCTGCTTGGGTGTGTGTGGGCGATCATGGGCAGGAGGTGGCGGCGCAGGTAGACCTTTGTTTTGCATCCTTCGCGGCTTTGGTCGAGATTCAAGCAGGCTTAGCAGCTCTTCAGTGGGCATCCACACTGGGGATTCTTGAAGTTTGTATTCAAATGGATAGCTCTGTTTTTGTGCATGGTCTATGTAATCCTCAAGGGGCTACAACTAGTTTGCAGTTGGCCCTTAAGGATTTTTGTTTTCTTTGCTCTTCTTTCAATTATGTCAAGGTTGTAAAAGTTTCAAGACTTGTGGTAAAGGTGGCCCATGATAAAGCTTGAGCTGTCTAAACTCGTGTTTGTAATTAGTTTGCTTTTTAATGCTATGAGTTTGTTCGTTTAAAAAAAAAAAAAACAGTGGTTCGTAAAAGTGATTCTACAACCAAAACAGTGGTCGTAAAACAATCAGCAATCTAGTCACTAGAAGAAGGTAACAAAATGTGATTAAAACGAGCAACTACAATCACAATTCTATCAAAATTGTGCTAAAAAAAGTATTATTTTTCACGGTTTCACCTTTTGCATTTGTTGGTTTGTTCTAGGTATGCCCCTTGGATCCTATGATTGGTTACTAAAATAAAATTAAGTTAACAACAAAAATGAGGGTTAGGGTTCTCATCGATTTGTGCCTTTTCGATTTAGAAATAAATATCAGGAAGTTGCAAAGAAATTTGTTTTCTTATTCAGTTCTACGGTAGGATTATGGGAAGTGTCACTGCATTGGCAATTTCCATTTGATTGATTTCATGCACCATAAGGAAAGCTTTTATTTTGCCTTGTCCTCCTCATCCTATTTTTTCAAAGAAGAATGGAAAGTGGGAAAAAAGAGAACATATGAAAGGTGAATTTCTAATTGCTTGATTTTGGCTGTTTTTTTCACCAGAGTTGCAGGCACCTAGTACCCGCATTGAAGCTGAAGTAATGAGTGCTTTGACGTTTCCAACGAAACCTCTTTCTGTTCTAGGAGCTAATATACCTCCCATCTAGGCCGTGATCGCTGCTCCTACAATGGAAGATGGAGAGGGTAGAAGTGCTTCTCAAAGTGGAAAGGAACCAAGAAGATCAATCGTATTTATGCTGATTGGATCGATGATCTAACACCTCCTCTGAGCTTGCCGAGCCAAGTGGAGAGCTGAGTGTAGTGTAATAAGTGTATTCCTTTGATGGAGGGTGTTTAGTTGTGTTATGGGAATGTATTTTGTAATAGGTAAATTATGTAAACAATGTGTTACAAACAAAGTGGGACCATGTGTTGTCTTGTTTATAATGAGAAGTATCTGTTGGAATTTTTAGGATTAATACTTAGATTATGTACCCTTAGGGCGTGTTTGATAGTGGGATTGGGGCTTGGGATAGGACTCCGAAAGTGAAGTGCAGTTCAAATAGTGTGTTTGGTTAGATTTTTATCCATGGATTACAAATCCCATGGGAATACCAAACCCCCCATCTGATGGGATTAGTCAACCCATGGGGCGGGGGTGTGTGTGTGTTATTACGAATCCCATCCCCATGGGATTGAGCAAAATCAGTTTAAAAACCCACCTCAATTTCAATCCCAATCCTAATCCTAATCCTAGCCAAAACAAACATGTTATTTACAATCCCACCTCATTCTCAATTCCAATCCCAATCCTAATTCTATGCAAAACAAACATGAATAAATGATTCATCCCCTCATTAATAATCCCACCTCATTCTCATTCTCATTCTCAATCCCAATCCTAATCCCATCTCATTACGAATCCCTCCAAAACAAAATCTGCAATCAAACACGCCCTTAAACCAATTACTCAGTAACCCGTTGTATTACTCTATTCCATAATTCCATTTCCTAGTTTACATGGACTTCAAGCTTCAGTGAAACGTGGCAAAAGGATGCTAGAATTCATTTCTTGTGGTTTGTTCAAAGCTTTGTTACCTTATTTTAGTTCAAGAAATGGAATAGAACACGACACGGACAAATCAATTCTAGCATGAGCCCGCACATCAAATGGAAATAAGTAAAATTTCTGCTTCACATATATCCAATTGGTGGCTAGCTGCACACAAGCAAATGTCAAATTAAGCTCGAATTCCCAATAAATCTGAACTAGCGTAGCATTGTTACAACAAGCTCTCAGTAACATTCTACAACAAAAACTAAAGAAACTCATAAATGTAGCGATCAAGTCCAAGGTTAGGTTGAGGGAAACATATCCCATTTCAATTAAGAGAAATGGGAAACCTCTACAGCTCTAGCACCCAGTTGTAGAACCAAAACCAGCACCGGCAAACAAGCAGCTACAGAAATAACATCAAGGCAGCTAATTCCAGTAGGACAATTCAGTCTTGATAAGTGATAACTTCCCCATCCCAACTGAACCCTTTGAATACCAGCTTACCACACCTTATAGCACCATTTTGCACCATTTTTAGAGCCTGAAAAAGGTACACAATATTATAATTAAAAAAAAAGATGATAATGCTAATTTGAAAACGTGGCTAAACCAGGTTTACATGCCTTCAAAACTAGTAACAAACAGAATTGGGAGATCATATGAAACAAGATAATCATTTTTCAGAAAAAGAATAGATCATATGAAACAAGATAATCGCCGCTTCAATCTTCTTTTTCGTCGATCTCTAGCGGTCGTTCGTGTTTCTGTTGAAAATATAGAAATCGCGGGATAAGGTTTCTGAGCAACAGAGATTCGAGAAATTCGAGATATGAGAGAGAGAGAGAGACCTTCCGTCATCGCGTCCATCTTCTTCTTCTTCGTCGTTGTTCCCTCTCTCTCCGTCTGAAACGATTAAGAAAGGGGGAGTAACCCGTTCTGTGATAACCCTGACCCGCGAATGGTTTTAACCCGATCCATTTCCTATTTTAACCCGCGAGCAGCTTTCTCTTCCCAGAATCCCGCATTTTATGGTTTGTTCGGGATCCCTCCGGGGAACCGGAGTTAGTTTTATATACATACATACATATATATATATATATATATCCCTAATCTCTTTGTCATGCCTCTCTCTCTATCCCTAATCCCTCTGTATCTAACATCCAATCCCTCATTTTCTCTCTGCGATTCCACTTTGATCTTCGATCGTCCACCGCATGGTACTATGGGAAGCTTCCAAACCCGATGCGTCACCGCCGTGTGAGCGATCAAATGGGGTTTAAAGTAGACTGGAGAAGATCATTGTTGCATCACCGTCGTCGCCCACCAGATCTGCTTACATCTCTCTCTCTCTTGGTTACGAACCCACCCCAAAACGATTACCTTTTTTTGAAATAAAAAAAAAAAAAAAAACAAGTCTGGTTTGGGTACCCAATCGGTTCGAGGATTACCCGAACCCTGAATTGTTCGGTTATGGTTTCTTCTTGCTCTACCCGTTCGGGTATCGGGGCGGATATGGGTAGGGGTTCGGTTTCAGGGATCGGGTACGGAATTCCCCATATCCGCCCCGAACGCCCCGATTGCCATCCCTATATGAAAGCCCAACCCAAAAAAAAACTCTAAACCTAACCTAAGAGCCGCCTCCTCCTGCCACAGACAGCGCAACCACCACTGCCAGATTTCACCACCGACATCCACCAGGCCACCACGGCCACCCACAGTAAGGAAAACCGAAACAAGCAAACCCAAACTGCTGTGGAAGCTGCACCAAGCCATTAGGCGAGAACCGGGCCGCCCAACGACGGCCACGGCGGGAACCAATGCCAACTGCTCCATCCGAACCCAAAAGGACCCTAGCCATTAAGCAAAAGTCAGAGGACCCAGCAGCACCTCTGACCGGGAACAAGGGGGCAGACTAATGGCCAAGTAACCGGGAACAAAACAGCTTGGGAAAGAGGGTCGAAAAAAACAGATTTGAGACGGAGAAGAAGAGGGAACGAAGCCATACCAGATGGAAACGGATCGTACCAAAACCGCTCTTTTGCGACCCAAAAACCCCAAAGATGATCCGCCAGCCGAAATCAAAACACAAAAGATGAAACTGGAGCTCATATTGTCTAAACAATACAAACAGGCTAAAAGCCCACAAAACATGGATTTCGAGGCAAGTCATTTTCTTTACATACATCAACTAAAAGTTCATTTAGCGAAAACAACTTGTCTAAAGTCTTTAAGTTATGGACAAACTTTTTAGGGGAGACCCAAACCTCATATATGGAAAAGGGTTGGGACATGACATACAGGGGCCAAGAAGCACTCAGAAAAGATACAAACTTCTAAGGGGTCAACAAATTAAAAATGATTTATGTTGTGTTTGGATGAGTTTTTGAGAAATTTTGTAGGGTTATGAGTAGAAATAGAGGTAATAATTGGAGAGAGATAAAAAGAAAAATAAAAATAATAATTAGAATGGGTGAGTAAGATTGGAAGTAGAGGTAATGAGTGTTTTTTGAGTTGAGATTTTTGTTTTCAAAAAGCATCCAAACAAAGCAGTCATGTCTGGAGACGGTACACGTATGATGAATTTCTTTAGGGGTCAAGTCAGTTTTCCTGCCCTTGTATTATCTTGAACTCCATATTAATATGTAGTAATGGAAGAACTTGACACTACATGAAACTTATGGCCCTTATATCATCTTGAGAGTATATTATAATATGTAGTGTTGAACGAATCTGGAGGATCTAGATACTGCGTAGCACTTATGGCGCTTATATTATCTTAAACTCCATATTCCATATTAATATTTAGTATTAGACCGGACGGATCCGGACACTACGCCCAAAAAAAACTTCAAGAATTTTTTGGCTTAGTAAGACCCACTTGCCATGTTTGAAAAGTCAATTCTAACCACTAAAGACGAAACTATTATACTAGTAGCATAAAGCAGGAAGATCTCATACATCATCGATTATATATAATGCTGTTTATTTCACCACCAATGTTGCATGATAGGATTTATCCTTCATTTTTATTTACGTAATTTGATTCACATACCAAAACCCATAATAATTATCCAACCAACACATGAAACATCAGTAGAAATCCGTAAGCATTAGCTACAAAAACATCCAAAACATAATTCATCCTTATTATAACAACAATTGGTAGGAGGGAAACTAGGCTGAAAGTGGAAAGCAGCATGCAGCTTCCAGAGCTATAAGATTAAGACACTAATCCGAATGAGCATCTTGTCCATCGGGAAATAAGAAGATTAAAAATAAAAAGAATCCTTTCCAATGGAAATCATCACTTAATTAATATGCAAAACCAAAAACCCTTTGCATCTGAAATTGAAGCCAGGAATTAGGATCAAACATGGCAAAAACCTACAAGGATGGCTATAAGCAGTGTTGTCTAAATCTTATAAGATCAAAAAAGCAAAGAAGATAAGTAAGATAGCTTTAAAGTTATGAAGAAAACATCCTTGTTGGTGAGACCTCTCAAAAAAATAATAATTCGAATGATTGTTGAGTCCTCAATTTTATCTAGAAATATTCACAATTGGAATAAATTGATTTCAATAGAAGTAGAGGGCAATGTCGTGAAACGTCTAAGCATCGATTATGAAGGTGCAGATCCTAAGCTGTTGGTAAGATTGGTGAAGCAAAATTAGACGCCTGTCGCAATCAAGTCGAAGAGGTTATATCCTAGAAAATTAAAAATTGGGGAGAAATGCGACAAAGGGGATGACCATATAGGGCTTGTTCATATGAAGATTGGTATTTTAATTAGATGTCAACAATCGATGGAGGACCATCGGGTGGCATATTTAGGTGTTCTTTAAGTTGATATCTTACCAACTCCATTTGAGGATTGGCGAGTTCGGAGAACCCTCTATGCACATCCACTGCAAGAAAACCAAGATGGTGCGGGATCTTTGTAAGTTACAGAGGTTTCTATGTGAGACTCTTAACTCTATTGTTCGATAGACGAATGACGTTACGGATTACGGGCAGTGGCAGACTACTTCAACAGATTTTCTTGACAGTATTGCCATGGTGGGATGGAGTCTTTGGAGGGGAAAAGGAGTGTTCCAAACTTCCAAGGGGCTCCTATCGTAGCTAAGTCAATTGCCTTGAAGATGGAACAAGCATGGGAAGAACTAAAGCTGGCATCATCAGTTTCAGTATCAGACCTTTTTAGTAGAGCTGCAGCCCCCTGTGTAAACCCAGATGGAAGGCCCCAGCCCAGCGAGCCATTAAATTGAACTGTGATGTGTACTGGAAGGAGCTCCGCTATGATTTTTCAGCAGTTATTCTACAAAACCACACAGGTGAAAGTTCTAAATGGAAAAACGATCAAGGTCGTTCACTCTTCAGCTTTTGTTTGCAAAGCAGTTGGCTCCTAGAGCAGATTGTCTGATGGCCAAGGCTCAGGGTTTGAGATCAATGGAGATAGAAAGCAACACCAAGACAGCAAGCTTCCAATCTCGTTGAGTGTCTCAGTATTGATACCCCTGGGAGTGTTCGCGTATTATTCAGGATATTATATCTCGTTTCTGAACTTTATTTAGTCCGTGCATGGATCCCTAGAGAGAGCAAACTGAGCTGCCCATTGGGTAGCCTCTTTTTCTTCAGGAACACTACCTCAGAACTGTGTTTCTTTGATCCCAACCAAGCTATGTGTAATCCTCGGGTCTGATGTTTCTCCCTCTTAATGCAAGTATGTTTGCCGATCAAAAAAATTAGCATATTGTAATATCTAGCCAAGTTAAAAAAAATCTTTTTCTCATGAAATAAAGTCTTACGATGCATACTACGTATCTTACAATTAGTGATATGTTTAGAGGTAAAATTGTGCAAACCTGTAACATAACTAATGTTTGAATAAATCTTACGCTACGAATTTGATGCGATATGTACCCTAAGGTATGGGTCATATAGAGGTAAACCAATAACAATGTCTAAACCTATCTTATGTTTGAAGCAAATATTTTTGCCCAATCCATGATGCGATATTCCAATTTTTTATTACTAGAATACATCATATGGTTGAAGAACAAAAATTTTATCATTTAAGTTTGTACTCAATATGAGTAATAGATTTTGTCATACCGGCTATGAAGCACCGACACCACTAGAGGTCGAAGTGTCCAGAGTCTCCAAACACGGGGACACGTGTCTGACACGCCACGTGGCGTGTCCAATAATTTACTTTATATATATGAGGGGGACACAGCTGGGGACACTGATAGGGACACGGCGGGGGTCAAAGTTTAATTTTTTTTATAAAATTTCTGGGGTCAAACTGTATTTTTTACAAACTTTTTGGGGTCAAACTGTTGTTACTTAAATATATAAACAAATAAATATACACGTGGCGTGTCCATGTCCCCATTTTTTAAGAATTTCCATGTCCCTGTGCTTGTGTCTGTGTCCATGTCGATATCCGTGCATCATAGCATACCGATATAACAATTTTTGTTACTAATATTTACACTTGCTAACGTACCTTATGGTACTCGATATGTATCCGATACATAAAATAAAAAACAATATAGAATACCTATTTTGTTATGACAACCTTAGCTATAATTTGACAAACTCAAGTTACAAGAGTGCCAAAGTAAGAGGACTCAGCACGTTTTGCATTCACTTTCATTCACTGAAAGAGGAGCAAATAACAAGTCTTTTTACAAACGTGGAAGCATTTCTGTACCTAATTAGTGTCGAGATTGAATTCAGCTATCTTCTTCCAGGATTTCAGAGTCATGTCTTCAGTGTCTGTTTCGTACAAAGCAAGGCTGCTTATCTGGAAGCTGAGGCTGCTAATGCTTTCATCAAGGATGTTGGCTTTCTCTTGAGCTTTCTTTTTCTCCTCATTGGATAAATCCCCATAAAGGATACTCAGATGTGGCATATAAGCTGCAACAGTTATACAGCATGTATTAATCAGCAAAACCCATTTTCGAATCAAACGGATAAGGACATAAATTAGCATTCTTTGTTCCATAGACGTTGGACATATGGTAAATATCAGGTTAAACTAAGGAAAATAAAAGTCAAACTGTAGCAAACTCCGGTTGTTTCTTTTCTCTGAATATTGAACTGTTCCATAATGCATTCTTCCAAATAGCATTACCAACAAAAGTGGTTCGAGACTCAGAATATTAAGAGATCTTAACCCAATAAACTAGCGTTTATAATTTTGTAGATACTAGCAACATTAAGCTTCAGGTTTCAAGTTATTGCGAACCACATTTGTTTTAAGCTTTGTCAGATAATCAATTAAGTCCCGGAAAAAATATGCGTTTCCACAGTAGATAGTAATTGATGACAAATTGCCTTTATTCAGAATGAACCCGTAATAAGCATTCACTCTGCAAGGATATGATCTGTTATTACCTTGCATCCGAAAGATGTATTAGTTGTTAATTTTTATGGGTTCAAGTTCAACTAAGGGAAATACATGTCACACGGAAGCCAACTCTAGATATTACTCTCCGACTGCTATGGATGTTGAAGTATTTTATAATGTACTCTTACACATTTAATCTCCAACTATTACCAATCGCTTTGCCAATAGGTGCAAGAATGTTAAGAGAATCTTAACCTATAAACTTAGGTTTCCATCTCATAGATACTAGCAAACATTAAACTTAAAGATATTAGTTTTAAGCTTTTTCAAGCAAATTCTATCAAGTGTCAGACATGCTACGCATTTCCTTAATATATATTAATTGATGACAAAGTGCCCAGGTTATTGAAGAGACATGAACTACGTTGTATTGCTATGCAAGCATAGACGAACCTATTACACTGCATCCAAACATTCAATGAGCTGTGGGAATTAGAAACTAGTTCAATAGAAATAGAAAATGCTTCTTCCTATGAAGCAAGAGAAAGTGCTTCTACCATTTCTTGATTATATCTACATTTGACAAAACTAAATCACATGACTTAATCAACAAAGTTTCAGAGACTTGAGTTGTCTTACGGGTTGAGCTCTTGTAACCTAAATGCCCGGAGCAGTGCGAACTAGCCTCCACTACCTGAAATAAAATATCCATGCCACCAAATCCCATTCAGCATACTGAGATACAAGTGCTTGCTAACATATAACAAAATGAGAATAAAGTGAAAAAGTATCTAAATTAATGCCTACCCTCCATCGTTTTAGCGAAAGTTCAACAAAAATAAATATGATGCCTTAGCAACAAGAACAACCGACAATTGACTAACCAACTTCCTTTTTAGTCATACTCATTCCAAATAACCAATTCGACGATGCTCGTGCCCCGACGGTAGGGCCTCACCAGCTTGTCACATGAATTTTGTAGGAATGCCTAAGAAACTGGAAAGTGGAAACCCCTTCTATACTGCTAATATGCCACTCTACCCAAGATGAGCTCAGCCTTTTCCTTTCTTTTATCATCTCCTTACCTAGTTCCATCGATTTCCAAACTTTATTTGCTTTGCTCTCCTAGGCTCCAACCAAACACAAGGGCGTGGCTGCCAAATTGGGTTTGGGGGTTCCTTCCTACTCCCACATCATTTTTAACATGCTTGAAACCGAATATGAGGTAATTTTGCATTCTCCCCTTCTTGCACCAAAGTTTATTCACAACCCCAGATAAAATGGCAGTATACAATATGACCCAAACAAATATGCAAGTGTTCAACCCAAAAGGCTATTCTAGGGGCAAGTTGAGCCGTGAGACGGCATGTGCCGAGAGATTAGCTGTGGTAAAGCATTGAATACACTCGTTACTTGAAAGAAGAAACTGTATTCATCTAAAACCTGAGGCAAGTTAACCCCCAATCTTTGCATACCCGGCCAGATACATTTGCAGATCATGACCATTGTTCATCCACATGTTGTGTTTTCCCTTCTTAAAACCAATAATTTCTAAAATTTATCACATAAACAATACGCAAATTCATCTTAGACTTCAGCAGCTATTCACCCATCAATTTTTCCATGCTTGAAACTGATAAAAGTTTAAATTCTGAACCCATTTGATGAAGCTCATTGTTCACCCTCATTTTCGTACTTCAATTATTGCATAAAATAATCTTTACCTTAAAAAAAAAATGCCACGACTGGAGTTAAAACTAAGGGGCCATTGTGATGCGGGCCACCATTAATCTAAAAAAATTAAAATTTTAGTTTATTATTTTGAATTTAGTATTTTAGTAGGAATCGATCCGTTTTAGCATAAATTGCCAAGGATATTATGTTTTCTTATTTAGGTTGATTCTATTTCCTTTTTATTATTTTCTTGTTCTCGAAGATTTAGATTTTTAGCTTTCCTTTATTTTATTTTCTTTTTAGTATTTCTAGGCTATCATTATAAATTACAGTAAGTTGTAAGCCTTAGGGTTAAGGAGTTGTTTATGAATTGATTAATGAAAATTTGAGAAGTTTTTTCAATATCATTTGTTCGTAGAGAGATTATCTCCAGTTCAAACTTATTCGTGATTGTCCTTGTTACGCGTTTTTCTTTTTTGACACGCCTCCCTGCATCACATTGCCATCAGTTCAAATTTTCAAAACACAAAAAACGGAAGAAAGAGGGAATACAACTCTTTTTGATATAAAAGTTTTACCACAGATTTTTACGTTGTAATCAGGTATAGCGGGATTATTTCCTAGAATTGGTGGCCAATCCCTACATAACAACAATTTTGCATTCTATAAAAAATATTTTACGTAGATGAAACACGTATTTTGATATATACCGCAAATTTTTACAATGTAGTTCTATATAGCTAACTTTTAACTGTATATCAGTTTTTGATACATGTCCCGATTTGAAAAAATTGTTGTCGGCCAATCCCTACATAGCAACAAAACCATGCCCAGAATGACGATGCAAACATTTCAAAACAAACTACCCGATTGAACAAGTCCAATACAACATACGGTCGTACTACACACAGATAGAGAGAAACACATACATAGAAAATGTATCAGGAAAATTACCATGAATATTGCATACATATCAATCAAAATTTGAAATAAACTATCCTATTGAACAAGCCCAAATGCCCAATACAGTCATAAAACACACACACACACAGAGGGGGAACACCTACAAAGACAAAAAGTAAGAATATTTGTTAAAAGTATTAAAAAAGAAATTCACTAAAAGAAGAAAAATTACGCAAGCCTGTGCAACTCTTTTTGATATAAAAGTTTTATATCAAAAAATTATCTCAAAACTGACAACCAAATAAGAGCAATGTAATTCAAAATTACCTGAGGCGTTGGATGGAGGAGAAGAAAGATGCACTGATAGAAGAAGGTGCCAGTGGCCACTCTCTCCACGGTGGCGGTGTAGGCTCTGACGCCCTGACAAGCGGCTCGGAACTTTTCCAAGGCGTCGTCCTCCGTCAGGCTAATAGCGCCGACGACAGTGACGTGGGGTTCGAACTCGGGCCCACCGAACTCCGATCGGAGCCCAGCCATCAGCTTCTTGAGCCGCTCTGTTACGTCCTCTGGTGGTATCGCCCACACTGAATACATATGTTTCGAGGGCCGAGGTGGTTCGACGACTCGTACCTCCATGGAGAAATTGATCGGATCAGTAGAGAGGAACAAAGGGATGTTGAGAGAGGAGAGAAAGATCGGGGTACTTCAGTATTGCCCTACGGTTTCTATGTACCCTACGATTTTTTTATAAATTATCGATATCGCAAAATTTACCCTACGGTTTCTAAGTACTTCAGTATTGCCCCAGGAAACCTTCTGAAAAAGCAAACTTCACTTTGACGCCTCACTTACGAACGGAGCGTTTTCGCGAAACCCTGTACTTGGACACAAGTTCCACTTTGCTCTTTGCGGTAACTCTCAGAAACGGGTGCATTTTATATCTTCTCTAGCCTTGACCTATTTTTTTTCATCCAAATTTGGTTGAAATTTTTGAGTAAAAAACTTCGTTTGGATATGCACTCTTCATTGTCAAACCCTTATTTTTATCTTAATCTAGTGGGTTTTTTTTTTCCTTTAAAATTTGGGCTCCCTCCATTTGAGTAAAGGAAAAGGTAAAACTCAATAGGTGTAGGCAAAATAGTACTATGTCATTGGAGATTAATTTTTATTGTTTGTACTCAAATTTTAAGTCTGAAAAAAAGAGCGAGTAGTTGTGAAGGAGGGTAAAGTAGAATTTAGAAGTAAAAACTAATCCTATATGTAATTATGTATCTTTTAATTTCATAATTCTGACCCTACAATTTTCTAATAGAGAAGTGCTACTGGTACAGCAGCTGCGTACAGATCCCCTTTACGCCCCGTCTCGGGTTCCGCAAAGATGATCGGAGCAGTTCATTTTGTTCAAAATACTTCGTTTAAGGTCCCTGTAAAAAATCACCTCAATCCGATATCGAGAAGGGTATTTACGAATCATCCAACTTTGCTTCAAAATTCTTTGCGGGACCTGAGACGGGCGCAAAGAGAATCTGTACGCAGCTGCTGTACAGCAGTACCAGTAGCATTTTTGAGGAAGTGTACATTGCATTAGTTTCATTTTACACCTATAATGCTATCCACACATACATTAGGAACATGGGAAAAAAGTGGGCCCATTCTTTCCCTGCCAATTCCGACTTCCGCCCATTTTCTCCCAAGATTGAAACAAAAAAGTTAAAAATTGGAAACAGGGGAGAGGAAAAAAGAACTTTCCCAATTTACATCCCAAATATTCACCTCTAAACTCACCCCTCTTCTACGACAATTCTTCTCTGGCGTACTTTCAGCTTGTGGAGATCTTTTCCGGCGACTTCTTCCCATCCAAATAAAAATACATAAAGATACTAATTACCCAATTACATTTACGATTAGAAAAAGATAGTACATAGTACTACATACTTTGCTTCGAATTCTTTCCCAAATCAAAGAGCAGCACATCCCATTGTAAACAAAAGTAAAGTACTGAAGCCCCAATTTGGGAAGAACAAACCCTAATTTGTGAAATTCTAAAATTTGTTGACAACCTTATTTTGTAAAAGCCCCAATTTCTGAAGAACAAAACCTAATTTTAGACCCAAACAAAAGTTAAGATCTACAAACGCACCACAACTGATTTGGCGTGCCGTCCATGGTGGGGGTTTCGGGAGGCCGTCGGGTTCGCCATGGTTGCAGAGAGAACGGAGATAGAGATGGAATTAGGGGACAGATAAGGGGTGGTGGTCAGTGGCGGCATTAGTGGTGGAGTGGGCATACGATTCAGATGCGGTGGAGGTGGGGGTTGTCGGTGGAGAGAGAGAGGCGGTGTTGACACTTGCTCTCGGGTGGGTGCTGGTGGACCAAAATTGGGTTGGGGCCAAATTTTGAATTTTTTCGGGCAAAACAAGAAGGGATAGAGAGAGAGTGTGTGGGTGTGAGAGGAACCAGTCTACTGGCACAGCAAATATGTGCACAGTTTGTGCACAGTTTTTATGTGGGATCCACTATGAGTTCCACACAAGTGATTTGAGTCATTCATTATGTTTTAAAACATTTTTTTAATGTTCTTTGCCAAAAATCAGCTCAATCCGATACCTATAAGTGCTTGATTTAATCATCTAACTTTTCATTCAAGTTTTTAGAGAATGAAAAGTTAGACGATTAGATCAAGTACTTATAGGTATCTGATTGAGCTGATTTTTTGCCAAAACCCTTGAAAAAATGTTTTAAACATAATAAACAGTTCGGATCACTTGTGTAGGACTCATAGTAGACCCCACATAAAAATTTGTGCACAAATTTACTGTTCCAGTAGACTTTCTGGTGTGAGAGTGGGGCCCTTTTTCTTTGCCACGGGAGCTGCTGATCTGTTTGTGTATTGTCTGTGTGGCTAGCATTATTGCCCAGGAAATATCTTCTCTTCTCTTCTCTTTTATTTTCTTTTTTAATCTTGTATACATTAGTACAAAATAATAATAAAAATGAGTTTAACAATCACGGGTACTACTACAAAATTGTTCCCGTAATCACAAATGCTTTATGAAAACAAAATTCCGCGGTACTTCCTCCCTTTCATCCATTCCCGTCATTTATCAAGTAGTAACAATATATAACACTTCCAAATCCATTTTTCAAATGGTTCTACATTAATCAAACAACGAAATGTTGCCAAGAAATAAAATAAAATGAAAACATTTTTTGTTGTAATTGATGAAATTTTTTAATAATGAACAAAAGAGGAAGGGAGAATTTTTAACACGAAAACCTCCTTACAGAACTTTAAAATCACAAAGGAAACAAACCATTTTCTTCAATTTCCTCCCCCTTCTTCCACACCCCAAAACGCCACCTCGCAACCTCCTTGTCTATAGGAGTCCTAGGCGAGCGATGCTAGTAACACATCCATTTGTAAATACGTTAAACAAGTGCAATCGAGAACCTTAGAGCTAATGTTGTTCATTCAACCTTAAAATCCATTACAAATCCAGTACATACAGTAAGACATGGCTTCAGCAGTGGTCACTTACCAAGACATTTAAAGATCCATAAGTGAACTTTGAAGATCCCACGTTCTTACCTCAGTTGAAGTAATGGAACCATTAATTAACAGACAGTTTAACCTGATAGGAAAGGCAAAAACAAGGCCGTCTTGAACTTCATATCACAACGGACATTAAGTATAATATTATGCATACATAGCAGGAGTCCCATGTATCACTTCAGTTCGGATAACCATTAACACATCGACTGCTACGAAGGTGCAATCAACCAAGCCTCACTTCTTTCGGGAAACTGACTGCAAGCAGAATTGAGAAACGAGAAAATTGAATTAGTGATCCATTTAGATCAACTGAAAACCTAAATTACATGTTGTGCATTGCAGCATATGGATTATCAGAAATAGTCTCAACACATGGTTTCAAGAGTAAAGATACCAATTTCGCACCCTCACAGAAGTCAGCCAGTTGTCCAACTAAGGTGAAGTGTGTAGATAAGTTAAGTAGTTAACACTTTTATAGCCAGAAAAGCAGTAAAAATGACAAATAAAACAGAACATGCAGATATGCATTCTCATTCTCGTGTCGGTGATATATTACCTTGCTAGATCTTGTAGTTCTTCTTGTCATTTCAGAACCCTGTTTTTCATCGATCAAGTAATTCATAGTTATAATTAAATCACACAAACAAAAAAGTAAGGCTAGCTCCTTTATTCATCTAACAAGATAGAAACTAAATGATTATCAACGTACCTGTGGCTGCTGCAATTCCTCAGAGTTGCCAGAGACATCTACAACCTAATGATAACAGGCAAAGATTGAAGTTCGAAACGAGACAGCAACTTCTAGCCTCTGTAGTTCGATTAATTATTTGCTTAATTGCTTACTTTCTAGCTTGTTTGGCGGGGGCTAAGTTGCTAAATTGCTTACTAAGAGAATCTTTATTCTCTCCTCTTTCAAATGTGCAAAGTGGATCCAAACTTTTTGCTTATTCCTGATTTTGCTGGTTACGTACCAATAAGAAATAAGCAAATAAAATAACCAATGTGAACCAAACGGGCCCCAAATGCAAGAATAAGCTTAAAAATGTTAACCGCCCAGCATACACTAGGCTGATATAGGCAATCTACTTACATTAGGAGGATGTCTGTCAGGCGACTTCTTCTGCATGGTGGACATCATTGACATCATGGTTGCCATTTGGGCTGCCATCTGTGCACAAGTCTGCTCCATGGCCACCATTCTTTCTTTCATCTCACGCACCTCTGCATTAGCCTGTGCCACCATTTTTAAGGCTTCAGCATGACTCGGTTTAGGGACCCCAAGATCTGATGGGGCGGGACCCAGCCCATAAGTGCGCACACGACCATGTCTATCTCGTCCCATCACTTGATGGAAGACATCATCTCCAACAACAATGTTTTCTGAGGTCCCCTGCCCTTGAGCAGCTCGTTCACGAAGCTTTGACTGCAACAAAGAACAAACATTATAATTATACAATATAGCTACCTACCATAGACCGACTTTGCGAGATAAAATTACAAACAAGAGCATTCACAGAAAGGGAGAGAAAACAAATTAAGGTGGTTTGAACATCATCTAATGTCTAATGCCAATTCCACCGATGTGGTAGTTAGGAGAAGTGATATGATTACGGTGGAGGATAAGGGAGGCAAAATTGACACTAGATGAGTAGTTCAAAAGGATCTAGGTTTTTTGAATATCATGGAACAAGGTGCTCTCGACAAAGCTCAATGGGAAAAACGGATTCATGCACTCGACTCCAATTGATTGGGACTTGAAGCTCTATTTAGTTTGGTTTGGTTAATACGGCTATCATTTGATTCACAAATAGGAGTAGGCGAGATAACATTAATGCATATCCAAGAATAAACAATTTGTCGATATCGCTTCAACCAAAGATTAATTTGCATAATTTGACGCCTGGACATACAATTATTGCAGACGATTCCTCATTCACAGGGCGCCCATCTTTGCGAGTACGCGTCACAATGAATAGCTCTGCCCTAGATGGCTCCTTCCCATCGGGCCTCTTCGCACGCTGGACTCATTGAACAGAAATTGTTAGTGCTATTTTACTCAGATGGCAACAAAACAACTTTATGTTCTAAAAGTCATAAAGCTACCTGCTCCTCACGTACTCGGGCAAAACTCTTTGAACCCGTCGCATGGTTTATTTTCTGGAAAGAGCGACAAGCCTTATTTTTTATACTGAGGTTCTGTAAAACACCAAATGGATGGAATTGCCGTTGAAAAATATCAAAATGGTTAGTCAAAATATATTTAAGAATGGCGTCATATTACCAAATTGAAAGCAAAATAGTTGAAAGTGAATTCTGCAAAATCAGTCAAATTGCACCTTTGCCTCTTTGGAGTTCCAATATGAAACGAGGATCCGCCACTGATCCGGGAGGACCCTCTCATCACGATCTGCCAGCCTCCCCTCATTGGTCTTATGGGGCGTATAACGCGTAGCCTTTAAGAGAGCTTTCCAGTTCTTCCATTTATTGCCAATTGATTTCAAGACCCAACTTCTGCTTTGTGGTTCAATATCAAATTTTGACTACACATACAAGCCCCGCATGTAAGACCTCAAGAAAGTTCACAATGTTTATACATATGTAGAAATAGCTCTCCAATACCTGAACTTGCTGCCACATTTTCTCCTTGCTCTCATCCGGGAGTGCTCGCCACTCAATGTAATTAAGGGGCGCCATGTGCCCATTTCGTGCAATGGTGCCAAGGAAATTAACTAGTTTGGGAGCCTCAACACCAATAGGCTGCCCAAATTCATTGGTGGTAATAGGTATTTTACCATCCATATTCCATACATCAAGGCACCGTGTTGGACCACGACCACGAGTCTTCCTTTTCCTAGTGCTGCTAGAATCTATTAAAAAACAAAGAGAGCGGGAAAAAAAAGGGGGAAGAATAAACGTGCACATAACGACTAAAGTTTAAAGCATAGGAAAGTATTCAAATTCAAATCTGACTATGACAAGCCTGCCACAACACACCTGCAGTACCCCTATCCACGTCAGCTTGTGAGTGAGAAGGCTCTGGTTGATTAGAGCTCAGCGGGCCCTCGCCAGTCTTTTCCTGAGGCTGTTCAAGCTGCATTTGGCTAGGGGTTATCCGATCCTGCTGCTGGTGGCTGACCACTGGGACAATAGGCCCACTTTTGGTGCACCGTATCATAGACTCCGCAGGAGGTGGGGAGTACCCTTAACATATGAGATAGGCAGATGTAAAGACAACTAGAGAGGGGACCCACTCATGATTTAAACTAGTATTTGTTTCACCAGTAATATGTGAGTAGGATGTATCAACAACTTTGCATATTCAAAACAAGAATGCTGAGAATAAAATTGTGGAAGGCCCTAAGGATTCCAGTGGCTGAAAATGTCCTAGAAAGTAAAAAGTACATTGATTAAGTAATAAAAGTAAGGCATAGGATTTAGATTAAATAACAGGGGATGCAATTGCCGATAAGACAATAAGGTAATGCTGCTACACATAAATTGAGGGCTTATTCAATAATCTGCCAAGTTATTTGTATTCAATGTAATTCCAAACATAGTTCAAATTCCACATGGAAAAGCACATACCAACCTGGTTCACATTCAGATAATATCTGAGTTGACTGTAGAAAAACCAGACGAAATCTTTATCTAATAGGATGTATACGACTCCAACATAACATAACATACCTGCACTAGCCATTTCCATTTGTGGCTTGGAATGTTGTGGCGGGTCAAAGCCAGAATGCAGATGGGAGGGATGATCCTGATGGTAGATAGATAGGGGCTGCATATCGTTTGGGGATATCTGATCCTGCTGCTCGTGACTGACACAGTCAGTCATAGGGCCTACTGGGTACCTAGGCCCACGCTTGGTGTTCCTTATCATGGATTCCTCAGGAGGTGACGAGCACAAGTCTCCTTCATCAAAGATGCGTATAGTTAATGCAAAAGCAATACAGTATAGTAGCTAGTCTGCATTTCTAATTACAGAAGCATCCACTGATGCATTCAGCTATCTACTCTATAGCACAAGACCAGACTATTATAAGATGTTGTCGGGCAGATGAAGACTTAATAATCAGGTTGATGTTATGATAAGCGATTTGCTTCTTCTAGGAATCCACCTGATTCCAGACTAACTCAGTTGAGATCAATATAGACAGAAGTTAGTTCTTTTCTTATTTGACCAGCAACTGGAGACAATTATACATGGCAAGTTAGGTAGCTCTGCACATGCACAAGGCAGCATTGTTTAATTAGTGTAGGAAAACCATAATGCTCCAATGGAATCAGAAAAGAAAGAAGTTAGTGAAGGGGACAAGTATCATCTCTATAGCATTTGGAAAGAAGCTCTAGCACCTATTTGGTTATCTAAAGACTAAAGCAAAGATAGCACTATGCAACACTCGAGAAGCTGCCAAAGCTGAAACCTTCTTTGAACCAGCACAAACAGTCAATGGAAAGAAAAAATAGCAGCAGCATGAAACTAAGCCCAGGTTAGTCTCCATTAAGGTAGGTCTGGTACAAAGGGTTATCTGATCCTGCCAGTGGCTGATGTATTGAGTTACAAACTCATGGGAACCACACAAAATCTAAGCTATCAATGTGGATGGAAGTATCGACACATTTTTTACCCAACCAAACGAAGCCTTGTGTAGTGTGTACCATGAATTATTTGTTGCCATTGTATATTAAGCAGTTCAAGGAGCCAGTACATGCTTGAAAACCTATATATATTATATACCACCCTCAGGTAATTTGCATTTATACCCCCCTGTACTATCACCGATTTGAAGATACACCCCTTGTACTTCAAATTTAAGCACTTACACCCCTATATGTAAAAATATAGGGGGTGTAAGTGCAAATTCTCCTCCTTTCACTTCAAAGTACAGGGGTGTACGTGCTTAAATTTGAAGTACAAGGGGTGTATCTTCAAATCGGTGATAGTACAAGGGGTGTAAGTGCAAATTCCCCTATTTATAAGAATATATATAGGGGTAACTAGCAAATGTGGGTCCATGCCCCCCTCAGCTATTGAATGGCTCCACCACTGCCCTTAATTTATCAAATGTAAGTATAAAACAAGCTCCACGAAGCTGATGGAAGATAATTAGATTCCAACCATAGTAACCAACATGGAAATAGGCATACGAGAGCATAGTTTAAGATCCAACTAGAGCTATTCAAATGCGCATAAAATCTCACTCTTATAACAGAAGACTTTTTCTTTGTTTAAATGTTAGGTAACCAAGTAAACTCATTATCAGATATGACATGACCAACATAACAAACCTGCACCACCCATTTCCTTGTGTGGTTGGGAATGTTGAGGTGGCCCAAAGCCAGCATGCAGCTGGCTGGAGCTCAGCTTGCGCCGGGAAGTCTGCTGGTGGGGGAGATGTTCCTGGCCATAGTTATATGAGGGCTGATAGGATTCCATATGGCTTGCAGCTCTCTGATCCTGCTGCTGGTGGCTGATGTGATCTGCCATAGGGCCTACTGGGCACCTAGGACCACGTTTGGTGCTCCTTATCATGGACTCCTCAGGAGGAGTTGAGCAGAAGTCTCCTGTATTAAAGGCGTGTATAGGTTTTGTAAAAGCAATAAGATATAGCAGCTAGTCTCATAAATAATGACGTGGCATGCACTGATACGTTCAGGTATTAACATACAGTACAGATGAGACTATATTGTTTATTCTTTCTCTTTTGTTTTTGTTAGGCAAATCAAACTAGATGCATTAAGCAGATATGTAACAACCTGCCGGCAGAAGCAGACGTATATATCAGGTGAATGGTACAATAATTTTGTAGCTTTTGTAGCTTGTAAGAATTACATGATTCCAAACTAACTTAACTGAGCACCCAGAGAGAAATGTGTTCTCATAGGCAACAAGAAAAAAGTAGATAAACCATAGTTTAAGCCATGAGCTCTGCACAAGCATAAACCAACCTTTTTGCAAGTGGTAGCCCAGGGTTAGGCATCATGTATTCCCATGCATTTGACAGGGGTTTAAACCTCACTAACAAAGCTTACTTTCGCCGAGAAAAAAAAAAAAAAGGGCACCATTGTTCATATAAATTTGTAATGGTCCAGGGAATGGAAAAAGGAATGCAGTGTTCGGGATTAGTATCATGTTTATAGCATTTGAAAAGTTGTGATAGCACCTATTTGGTTATCCTCTAAAGCAAAGAGAGCACTTTCCATCACTCTAGACAAACCTAAAAGCTTCTCCGGATCAACACAAATAACCATTGAAGAGGAAAGATGAAACGTGGAGGTCTGGTTCTGAGGAATATCTGATCCTGCTTGTGGCTGATGTACTCAGTCATGAACTTACAGAAGTGTTGGTTACTTGGTTACTAGAAGATCAAAAGAGACAGCAAATCTAGAATGCCCTCTCCCACGTCATTCCAATACCAAACCAAATCCACCACCAACCCTGCCGTACCCCTACTTATTATTGTCAATGACTCAACGTGACCGTAAAAATCTCAACCTATAATCATTCAGTCCTGTGGGTCAATCTTGCACGATTTGATAGATTTGATCCATAAATTCCCCCCACTTTCTCCATAGAGACATTCCTGTGGGTTCAGGTTGAATGCCTCTAGACTTGGAACTTCCTCTTTCTTTGAACTTTTGTAGTTTTGATTGACCTCCACTGAGGGAAATAGGGAATCTTTGAACAGATAGCCCAGTAAATCAGAGGCTTTGCAAACTAATCATATGAAATAAATTATCTCCTATCACAAATTCAATTAGAATGATCCAATCAGCTTTCGTCAAATACATAGTTCTTAAAGTTTTTTGCTCCAATACTTCCCACAGCACTCATCTAAATATCATTTCCTGAACTTGAATTGAATGAAATTAGATTGACCAGGATGGCCGGAACTGTCCTACAACAGCAAGCATAGGATAGCTACAATAAGGTACAGCCATACAGGATTTGGCTTTAATATAAAGGCACACACACTTAGTAGAACCAAAACAAACTTGCCCGTATATAATTGATGGCATTGTCCACGCTTAATTTATCAAATTACTTAACGATAAGCTGTATGAAGCTGCTAGAGTTTGACATGGTTCAATGGTTAAAATCCGGTCTGGAAATATCTAAGATGCAGCTAGCCCTGTTCAAATGCGCATAACATCTAGATTGGCACTAAAAAAACAAGGTAAACTCAAAATCAAAATATGGTGTGTACAACATAACATACCTGCACCAACCATTTCCATATCTGGCTGGGAATATTGTGGCGGGCCAAAGCCACGATGGAGCTGGCTGGAGCTTAGCTTTCCCTGGTAAGCCCCCTTCTGGTGCTTAGATGGGGGCTGATGCGGCTGCATATGGTTTGGGGCCATCAGATCCTGCTGCTGGTGGCTCATGTAGTCAGTCATAGGGCCTACAGGGCACCTATTTCCATGTTTGGAACCCCTTACCATGGAATCTTCAGGAGGAGATGCGTAGAAGTCTCCTTAAAGAGATGTGGATAGTTATAGCAAAAGTACTAGTAGCTAGCCTCAATTACAGTAACGAGGAATGTACCAAGGCACTCATGAACTGACTAATACCACAAACCAGACTAAATGTAATAAAATGGATGAGGCAGCAGTCAGAGAAATTTCGGTAGTAGAAATAAGCTAGTTTGGTAGGCTAAAATAAAGTGAATGCATAGATCCCATATAGAGATTAGTACAATCAAAGTATTGCCAAGGGAAGAAACTACTCATATTCTCAAATAATGGCTTCAATTTTTCTCTTTTTGCCAGGTACAACATATGACTAACAAAGTTTACGAACTAAAATTCATGTATTACAAGTATTCAAGCATACCAAACGACTTATCACATGGCATTGAGATACTGTCAGTGAATCAACATGATGCACACATCAATCTGAATCCACTCCAATTAAGTAAATTAGAACTTCATCCATTTGCAATCAGAAATTTTGTTCATATGATGCAAGCAAGGCTAATTCAGGGTAAATAACTAAGTAGCGTATCCATAGGTAAAGCTATTGCAGGGCACATCAAACCGGGTGTCACATCTTCTGTATCGCACAAAATATCAAACAGTAAAATAGGTCAAGTGGTTAACCAAGACGAACCTCCAAACATAGAATACCTGCACTAGCAGTAAATGTGTCAGCCGGTACATGGAAGGGCTGTGGTTGCTGAGAGCATGCATGACACTGGCAGGATCTCTGGGGAGGTTGATATGGCTGGCTATAACCCGACGAGGGCTGATGCTGCCAATGTTGAAATTGGCTCTGGCCTGTCTGCTTCTGTTGTTGGTGGGAGCAATTATCATCTACAGGATCCACTGACCACCGATGCCCATGTGAGCACTGTCTCATGTCACCCTCAAAAGGAGTCATGCGTGAGTGTCCTTCAGAGAAGAAACTAGCCTTTAGTTAAACTATGCACCATTAATTATGGTGCAACTTACAAAATTACTTAATCTTAGTCACTCTCTGAGGAAAGTCCAAAATTAGACTATTAACCGTAACAAATCCTGATGTTGATACTTGTTAAGGATCCAAACAACAAATGAGAACATCACTAAATCAATAAATGACCACCATTAGTAGAAATACAGAATCCACCAGAACTTGGTGGCTTTCAGCTATCACATGGAGCTTTTAAACAGTAAAGCATCAGTTGACAATTGATACAGCAAGCATATCCTTCGAGAAGCATAAGCATGACACAGGAGTCAGGAACATCTTAAAATGGGGTGATGCTTGTTCAATAACAAGAGCATACAAATTAGGTAGATCCGCATAAACCATGAAATATAGTATATACCTGCACCACCAAGATTCGGGCCAACCCGTGCTTGGGACGACTGCTGCTGACAAGAGCTCAGTTGATATGTATGTGGTCTCTTATGGGGCTGATATGACTGGCAGTGGTTCATTGGGGGCTGATGGGGCTGAAATCCACTAGGGTCTGCCTGATCCTGATACTGATGTCTGGCAAAATTAGCAATAGAGCCCAATGGGTTCCGATTTTCATTATTGCACCTCATGGTAGACTCCGTAGCAGGTACGTGTGAATGTCCTAAGAGAAGAAAGTAAACACGTGTATAATGGTCATTAAAGTGATGATGATAGTGCAGGGCCAGGGATGAATTGATAAAATTTCTTGACGGGTCAGAGACTAGGAAATCAATGAAGGTTGGAATTGCCCGTTGCTACTTATCAAAAGAATACAACTAAACACTTGGATATATATCCATTTGTTTTGTAGGAGCAATGACGTTATTAGTTTAGCATGGACCGCCACCTTACTTTCTCTAACCGCCAATCTTCTGTTCACATAGGGTCGCACCCACATGAATTGGAAGCAAGAAGTATTTGGACTAAATAATAGCATCTTTTTTCAAATCGGAGTTAATATCGAATGGTCACACCGAGGATTCAGGATTATCCTTCAAAGATAAGCTTCAAACTAAGATAACAGGATAACCATCTCAAGATGTGTGCATTATGAGTTTCTGTTGTCTTTAGAAGGACATGAATGGTGAAACATTTTCGAGAATCACGTGAAGAGGAGTTTGATACGGTTCTTTTAAAGGTGGGGCAGGAATTAGGGTATATTATAGACGTCTAAAAGCAAGTGTACTCCACAGAGAATCCGAAACAGGTAACCAGTAAACCACATTTTATAAGATAGGTTTGATTGCCCCCTTCAGTGATTGTACACTTTCAAACATTCCAAGATTTGAGACCAATATTCACTATTTTGTATTTGCTGAAACTATTCTCAGGGCTTGATTCTGTGACGATGGCAAGCACTTTGCAAGGAGAAGTTCCAAAAGGATGTAAAAAACAACAATTTCCCAAAATTCATCTCTCCCCGTACAAAAACTTACTTGATTTCCTCACCAATTCACAGTTTAACGAGTAATCACAAATGATAGCTGCAATGCACAACATTCTGCAGCCACTTATGCAGGGAAAACAATACAGTTTTTTTTAAATATAAAATTAATAATGATGATGCCTTGTGCTTAAGTGCCAAGTGCCACACTACGTACAAATACACGCATGGTACATTTCACCGGCCTATGCTTGCACCCATTTGCATGTAGCACAGTGTGTCAACAATACCACTGAATTTGCAAAATTTCAGCCCAATAATGGGCAACTCAATTCCCCCCTTAACTGCAAGATGAAACAACAAAGTTGGACATTTACGTAGAAAGAAATGAACCGAGTCAACCGACACAACTTGACTGTCCTAAATGGAAGACCGTTCTACAAGATAGAAGAAAAGATTCACAAATTAGGAAGGAAACCCTCTGTATATGGAAGACAGAACGGGGGGCAAAAAAAGGAGGCTAAAAATAAGCTATTTAACATGACATCCACAGCATGTTTAAGAGAGCAAAAAAGGATGTGAGCTCATTCTTCACATTTCACAATTTAAGAAAAGCTTTAATTATGGTGTTGCATAACACAGCCAAATCAATAGCTAACAAGAAAAACATAACTATCCAATACATAGATCAAATAACAACTACATTAGCAAATTTCTGCATGGGTAGGGAATCAAATACATAAATTCAAAAAGAATCATGAAGCCTCACCATCAGTCTCCTGCGCTTCCATATGCAAACCAGCTTCCGCCCATAACTTTGTGAAGTTCCTTCTCACGCGCTTCATGAGCTCCAAGATATAATGACCTTTTTTATTATACTTGCAACAGTTATCCCAGATATATTGTACATCCCTTAAAACATCCTTTGAATTCTCATACTTGGCACAATTTTCAATGTTGCTACATATTGTGCCAAAGTCCATAGGTGTTTCAATGATATCGAAATAATCCTGGTTCCAGCATCACCAAATAAAAAAGGTTATTTAATAAATAATAAATATAGGAAGAAAAGAAAGAGCAAGTTGTCGTACTGACAAAAAGAACAAACTTGTGGAAGAACATGTGAAACTTTTGTAATTTAGCATAAATCAACAATCTGAAGCAGAATCTTAGGATACATTGACATTAGCAACACAAAAGCGAGTGAGTTTTCGAAAATAATATTAGCAGCAACCAGTTACAACTTCCAAGTGAAGAAAGAAGGAAGATGATACCATAGACGTGGAAAATTATATGAATTTGTCTCCTATATTTATTAATAACCTATTCTCACTCTTATTCTCCAATGCTAAACCCTGCTTCTCCAAAGTAGGGTCTCCTTATAACCAACATAAACCCCACTCCACACAAGAAGGAAATTTATTTCCTCCCACGCATTATCAAATATATTGCACTTCAATTGCCATAAAGTTAACAAGCTGCTCCTAAAATAATTCACCAGTAAAGCATGTAGAAAGCACCTTATTACACTTACAGGTATTCCCATAGCAATAGGATCCACAGGATCATTGAAAGGCTCAGCCGCATCCATTTTCATAACTTTCCTGATCACCTACAAATGGATGCAATGACTCAACAATAAGTACAAAAGTAGTGAGCATGCTTCAAGCACCGATCCAAAAGGGGAAATAGAATTTTGTGTTTCATGCATAGGTGCCAAGAAGTCAACAATTACGCCATCCAGATTCCAGAGATATGTATCAATAAAAAATTTATATACCTCCAGGGCAGCTTTTAATTCATGGTCTTGGTATTGACGCTCCTGATGAGGCAAATTTGGTTCTTTTTGGCATGCCCCTCCTCCCATCACCTGTTGTGCAGAACTAAAGGGTTCTCTAGTTGAGGAAGCAAAACCCCTTGATGATTTACTGATTATGCTCCTAGCTATCCTCGATACATTAGCAGAGACACCTACACTCGTCTCAGGAAATGAGCTTATATTATCTTCCATGTTCACATCAACTACTTTTTGCTTTTTTGAACTTGCTTGCTGCCTAGTCTTTTTGCTGCCATGTTGTGGTTTTTCAAACTCCATTCTAGAGCGAAATTCAGTACTATCAATGTCATCCGGAACCAAGTCATCTTGAGTATTTAGAGCGACAACATTTCCGATTGACTCCTTTGCACCAACCGCAGGAGCCAATTTTGGTTTGCGTTTCCCAACCCCACGCTTGCGCTTCATGTTCTGCTACTAGCTTGACTGATGAACTTGATTTGGTTGCAGAAGCTTCCCCGAATGGAAACAGACAATTTGGTTCTGATCCTTGGCCTCTTCACGCTAGCAGTTATGCACACTGATATTCATCATACGGTCCACATAAGCACAACTAAATTTAACTGGCCAAAAACAAAATACGAAGCAAACATAGAGCTGACTCACTGTAAACAGTAATCACAGTAAGCAAACCATTGCACTCTCCCCTACATAAAAGAGGGACATCAAGAAAAAACTATGTTGCCCACAAAAAGAATTCCAGGGTCCATGTTTTTTAATTGGCTTTTTTAAATTACTTATGCCATCTCTCATGACGTTTTAACATAAGATAGTGTCTCTGTTTTTATCCAGTTAATAAGTATGGAGTCCAAATGGTTAACAGTTGAAGCCACCTTCAGTAATTGTGTTAAAAACATGACACATATTTATGCCCATTCAATTGAGCCCAAGTTCTTCAGTAATAGTGGCTGAGACTTTGTAGCTCGGAGTCAAGTCATTTCTCGCAAAAAAGGGGGGAAAAATGCTCCAATCACTGGCTCTCTGCTTCGCATTACAAGCTAGCCAGGTTTGAAATCGATAACTCTCACAAAAGAAATTCCCTTTAAATCACCATGCATAAATACTTCATAAACTCCTCAACGGGTTTTTTAGATAACAACCTTCCCAGAGTTCTACTAAAGAAGAAAAGAAATACAGTACGTATAGAGCCGGTCCCCGAGTAGTGTTCTGTGGCACTTTTTGCTTCCTAGACCCTTTGGATTGTGAGAAAGTAAGGAGAACAAAAAGGGTTGTAGTTTCTCACGACATCTCACCATGGGCCAATAAATTCATCATTTTCTTCTATTTCTCATCTCACCATGGGCCAATAAAGATTCATCATTTTCTTCTATTACTCAACGTTTTTCACCATTTCTCGCCTCATTTAATTGTCCAATTAAGGGAAAGGTGACATTTCTTTTCTTTTCCTTTTTTTCCCCTTACTCGGCATCCAAAGGGGCAGCAAATTTTAACTTTTCGTTTTGAGGTCTCAAAACCTCTGGGCATGGTCTCTAATAAATTTTCTCTCTCTCTCCTCATTACTCTCAAAACCCAAACCAAACAGGAAACTCTTGATTGCACTCTTTCGCTACTGCGCGTTTCGTTGGAAAACACATTTCCGGGTTTTCACGGGCACAGATCTAACTATCCAAGCTCTTATCACTAGCACCATCACAACAAAGTCCCACATGCACAAGCCCTAGAACCTTCCAAACCAGCACAAATCAATTCGAGAGACAGTAGACACAAATGCAGATTACAGTCGCATGGTGGACCAAACTACAGCACAATCTCAATCGTTGAAAGAAATGCAATCGAACAAAGAGATCGATATGAAGTCGATAAAAACCACCGATATAGTCCAAGCAAATCGAAGGCCTAATTTTACAGAAGCAGCGTAAATGAGCTGATCGTACCTCTATTCACTGCATTTTCATAGGATTCGTCGCCAAAGGTCCAAGTGACTCAAACGAACGTCGCTATCGTTTGAGAGAGAGACAGAGAGAGAGAGAGAGGGAGAGTTGTGAGCTGCGGTTGGTAAAGTAGAAGTGGAATTTGTAGGAAAGCACCACCTGTACTTAACGGCGTTTTCGGGGACCACTTCGCCAAAAAAGGTAGAGTACTACTCCGTACTACTTAATTAACGGCGTTTTACGAAAAAGTTTATTTCAGCGGCGAAATTTACCGGGAAATAGTTCTATAAACGATAGTTTTGTCGAGCTCAATTCGTTTACTAGACGAGCCAAAAATTTGAATTCAAGCTCCGCTCAAAACAAGCTTCTTTAATCGAGTAAAGTTTATCTTGATGAGCCGAGTTTTTATCGAACAAACCGATCTCCAAATGTCTATTTTACAAAACAAGCCAAGTGTTATCGAGTCAAGCCGAACCCGCGAGCTAATCAGTCGAATGTTGCTACAGGTACAGATCTTTCTGCACAAACAGCGCGTACAGCGCCCATTTGGGCCCGTCTCGGGTCCAACAAAGATAATCGGAGCCGTTCATTTTGTTTAATATATGTTTCTTAAGGTCCCTGCAAAAAATCAGCTCCACTCGACATCGATAAGACTGTTTGCAAAGCATCCAAAATTGCTTTAGAAATTTTTCAAAGCAATTTTGGACGATTCGCAAACGCTTTTATCGATGTCGGATGAAACTAATTTTTTGGAGGGATCTTAAGCAAAATATATTGAATAAAATGAGCGGCTCCGATTATCTTTGTTGGACCCGAGACGGGCCGAAATAGGCGTTGTACGCGCTATCTGTATAGAAAGCTGCTGTACCAGCAGCATTTTGGCTAATCAGTCCAATAATAGTCCTACCGGGAAACCCCGAAGAGTATTCCTATGAAATTTTTTTTTTTTGGGTAAGTTATTCCTATGAAGTTATATGAACCTATGGTTTCATTTCGTGTGAAATATTTTAGGTGTTAATTCTGGCCATAATTATTTAGTCCTTGATAGTCGCGTCACTTTTTAGATTGAAAAAATGACAAATTACGTTTGTAAATATTACGAGTAGTATATTTTTTGACTTTTTTTTTTTATTGAGACCTAATGAATACTTATTTTGTTCATTTTGGCCCAGTTATGAATTCTTTTAATGCAAAGCGTCAAAAAATACACAATAGTGAACAATTGTCCAAAGTCCCAACATCTAAGATAGGTAGGAATATTAGAATTTAGAAACGTTGAACAAATAATTTGTAAATTAATAGCCACGCTTGTACTTTCACAAGAATATTCTCTTTTTTTCGTGTTATGATAACAAACACATTAAACAAAATCGTCTCACAATCAAATACAGTAAAAGTCATTAGAAAGTGTGGGCACGCGCCCCTAAAATCGCCCGATTTTTGGTTTGCAAGAAATGAATTGGGGGCAGCCCTCTTAGAAAATAGCGCGGCGAAACGCTTCGATTCAGAGTCGCCACTCGAGTTTTAGCGGAAGAACACCCAAGGAACCGAACTCGAGAACGTTTGCTACGTTTTGCTTAGATTTGAGAAATGGTTTGATTTGATTTGAAAGGCGTAGACTGGTCCGTCATCACCTTCGATATCTGAGGTTCGGGAGACAGGTTACGAGAGAGGAAGGGTTTTATGGCACCCCTCTCGCCCAATCCGGAGATCGGTCTCTACTCGGGCATTTTATTAAAACATTTGCATTTCTCTCTCATTTGATCATTTTGGCCAGTTAGGGCTGGGGAACAGTTAATAGGGATTAAAACTGTAATAAGTTGC
Source organism: Rhododendron simsii (assembly GCA_014282245.1). Classification (NCBI taxonomy): domain Eukaryota; kingdom Viridiplantae; phylum Streptophyta; class Magnoliopsida; order Ericales; family Ericaceae; genus Rhododendron; species Rhododendron simsii. The sequence continues at coordinate 24,789,251 of CM024963.1, forward strand.
AGTTTATATGACAAAAATGTTTATGGATACTGGCTTGCTTGCTTGAATTGAACTAATCGTAAGAACATAGATTTGAGAACAAGCGCTGCAAGAAGTTCGACGGGATGATGTACGCTGCCCATCGGGTGCGTGAGCAGGTAACATGCTGGCACGCAATGGCCAGGCCACTGCACGCCAGCACATCCTGCGCACGCCACCTCAAAGCTGGCGTACACTACCCTGCCAATTCCTACAGTTTTTGCTCTCAACCCTCTGGGCTCTGGAATGGACCAGTGCACACCCAGGACAAAACCACGCAGTTGATAATATAGGTTAAGTGCATGTACAGACATAAGAAATGGCTAAGAGCCAGAAAAAAACAGCAAAGCAAACCCCATAAACAGAGTGGGGGGAAATAAGAGGCTAAGATTGAACTGGGAGGTAAGGGCCAGGCACTGGACGCCAGCAAACATGCCGTACGCCACTCCTAAGAGGCCGTACGCCTCCATTGCATGTTGCCCAGTGTTTGGCTTTACATCATCTGAGTTCTGGAACATGACCAGAAACACCCCAGAGGCCTCATAAAAGCAAGAAAGGTACAGGTATTGAAAGCTACGTTTAAATAACTCTAATGTACAGAAAGCAGTAAACTGGTTATTAGCATGCTCAAGGTGATGACAGAGAGGAAGTAAACAATAAATGGACACCTCATGATCCCCACGCCAGCCGTACACATACAACCAAAGGTGGCGTACGGCTTGATGTAGCTAGCGTGCGCCATGATATGTTCCTTTACGACTGATTTATTTTACCAGAGAGGGGTCTGGACTAGTATCAGTTACTAGCCAGAACCCTTCTGGCTCCCCTCAGGAGTTCAAAACAGAAAGCAACACAAGGGTGGTATACCTTTGGTTGCAAGAGATGGAAGGATGGGTTGAGCTTTGAAGGTTGAAGATGGAGGTTGGGTGGTGGCTGGACAGTGGTGTAGGGTGTGTACTGAGCTCCCCTATCTCTCTTTCCTTCAATGGGAGAGCAAAGAACAAGAGAGAAGAGAGGGATGGATTTGGAGAGTTAATGTGGTTAACCCCTTGCAAATGAATGCAAGGGGGGTATTTATAGGGGAGAGATGACTGGAGAGGAGGGCAGTCAGCTGGGGTTAAGGCTTGGTTAGGTTAGAGGGAGGAGTGAGGAGCCTCCCATGCATTAAAGGCATGTGATGGGTAGTGTAGGAGAGAGAGGGGAACAAGCCAGAGGAATATCATCATCTGGGGCATTGTCCCCTGTACTTTGGAGCCGCAAAAGTCTCGGGCGCGTGACATAAAAACGGTGATTTGACCGGTCTTGACCATGCGTACGCCACCTGTAACCTTGCATGCGCCAGGTCAAACTGGGTCAACGGTCGATGTTCGACACGTGGTAGTTTTCTGGCGCACGCTAAGTTAGAGTTGGCGTAAGCAAGGTAAGGCTTGGCCGAGGTTTATATGGCTCTGGATTTGAAGGGTTTTGAAATGGGTTTGAAGGTGGGTTTGAGAGGGAAAGTTCAACGCTCATAGCTCAAATCCTTCCATCGACTTTGAAATGTTCTCGACCGTTCATCATCATCGGGGCGACAAAGAAAATAAAAGGACTAAACTGGACAGTCCAGAATGAAGTGTCTACAGAAAGTTACAACTACTAAAACAGATTCAGAATTATTTACAGAAAAATGTTAGAACATATAACTGGTGAAATTACGACTAATTGTTACGCCTTTTCTTACCCAATATTACCATTTTTGTAATCGAAACTAGATTCCCACTAGAATCGACTCTCAATACATTTTTTAACACCTTTTGTGTGTGTCTATTGTAACCCTACGGATAATTAGCTTTTAATGGTAAAAGGGAACATGCAATACCCTGTTGCTAGTTTACTACTATATTTCTAACGCTGCTACGCCACTGATCGGCCAACACCGACGGGTCCGCATGAATGATTTGGCCATTCAATAAGTTTTATTTTTCTTTAAAAAAATGCCCCTGGAAAAATTAGTAAATTTGATACGTGTAGATGTTCAATCAAATCTTCTATTTTTCATCCAATCGGTACTGCTCTGGCCGTCTGGCCTTAACATTTTTGCGACATTTCAAGCATAAGAGCATGTACACCAACAATAGGTGAAATACCTAGCCGAAAAGGTACATTTTCTATTTTACCTACCCATATTTTCCTCTCACACTATAGCAACTAAGGGTGTTCAAGAAAACCATCCAAACTGTAAAATCGATCCAATCCAGACCGAACCGTTCTATTTGGTCCCGTTCTGCGGTTCTACAGTCAAGTTATGGTTTCAAAAAAATAAGAACCGTTAATTTTGATTCGATTACTGGTTCTCAATTAATGAACCGTGGTTAGAACCGAACCAAACCGTTTAAAATTAAGATAAATATACATATGTGTGTATAATTAAATATGTATTTGAATTTGGTAGGTTAATCTTTTTCTTGCTAAACTTAATTTATTTACAGATGAAATTTCATGTAGAGACCCGTATTTTCGAAAAATCGTTTAAAGGTTTTATTAATGTTAAAATATCGAATGAATGTGAAATTTGTTAAATTTATTAGATTTGAGGTCAATGTAATAGGATTGAAAGTGGAGGGGGTGCAAGTGTGGTTGGTGTGTACCCTAGTATATATATATATGTGTGTGTGAGGATGTAGAGGATTAAAAATCCCCAACCTTCTCTCTCTCTTCCCGATCTCTCTCTCGGCTCCTCTCGCTCTCTCTCTTTCTCTCTCAAACTCTCGCACTCCAACACCCCAAAATACCTTGAACCCACCTCGATCCTCCGCAAAGTTTTCACATTCAAGTGTTCTAGAGCTTGGAAATTCGTGGGTTTGAGCTTGGAGAGGAGTATTCGGTTGGTTCAAGATTTTCGGAGCTAGGGCTTGCTTGATTGAGCTTGGGTTTCACTCTTTAACTTTGAGGTTGGGATTTCTCACTTCTATTACATGTTTATGTATTGATTTGGTGTTTGAATTGCACCCTAGATCGTTGATTTTGTTGTTGGAATTGTTCTGGTGAAATCTGAACGTCGTGCACTGAAAATCCAAGTCCTACTGGTAGGAATTTTGGCACTATCGGTAGAAACGTTGTCCAGTAGAGTCATTTTCGTGAAAATGTGGTCTCTTATCGGTAGGAAAAAGTGTCCTACCGGTAGGGAATGAAAATTCAGCATTTTGGCAAAATTTTGGAAGAGCATAACTTTTTCATCCGAACTCCGTTTTGGACAAATTTTATATCGAAATTCATGTGCCAGAAGTCTACTTCCCAATGGTGGTGGTCTCATCTTCTAATTCTTAATCAATAAGATTTGGTAGCCAAAATAAGATATATATGTTTGTAGATGTTGGAAAATTCTTTTCCTTAGAATCGTTTGGGTGAGACACGGGTGTTCTTAGGTTCTCCTGAGTACTAGTTGAATGGGTTGACAAAACTAGTGGTATGCTTAACACTTGGTAGTGTCGTTGGGTTCCGTATGAGTCGTTTGACACCGAAACGAAGGTTTAGAGAACATAAGGGATACAGGTAGGCGAAAGTCGTATGTGTTGACATGTGATGTGAGAAACGAATGCGCAGAACACTTCTTTGAGTTAAACAACACTAGGCGCGGGTACTTGAGACATTTCCTTGTGTTTGATATGCGGTATACTTCTTGCGTAACTTATACGATTTTACGAGTTGCAAAGTGAAAATCTATGAATCGTTGTGAGAGAACATCTTTTGATATGTGAGCGCTTGTATGGTGATGAGAAACTAATAACGTTATGATCGTGAGTTGATTGAGATGAAATTGTTCGTACTACCTCTTTGCGAGTAAGTCTTTATTTTGAATTCATTATATGTGATTGAGATGAATAGCTGAGTTGTGAGATGTATTGGAGGAATTGTGGTACGGTAACCTATACTACGTGATGCGATTTAGTTACTTTAGTGAGGAAGGTATTTGTAAGGAGTAGCGGGACTCCATAAATAGCTTGGAAGGAGCATTCGTTTATGACATGTGATGAGGGATTGCAACGGTGACATATATGAGTAAACGTAAGGGTTTATTTGATGAATATACGAGAGAAGTGATTGGTTGTTGAAACAACATCATTGAGTCATGTATCAATAGGTCTTTTTTTTTAAAACATGTGACGTTATGACTAAAGTGAAGTCGAGGAGTGGATAGAGTATTCAGAATAGGATGTTGTGCTTAGCCTACAGTCCTGATGTCTAGTCACGGTACTTCATCTATGTCGTCGATATTGGGACAATCACTAGTCATGTTTTGTTTCTATTTTGAGATACCTTACCTTGTTTCCGGTATTCATCCTACCTGTCATCCCATTTGCATATAATGGTTGTGTAGATTTCTCTACTGGGCTAGTGTAACTCAACCTATCATTTTTCAGGTGTGAACCCGGAGCAGTAGAATAGAGTGAAGTGCATGCATTCAAGTGCATATTTTCGAAAGAAGTGGCAAAGGAGACTCATGGACTTTTGATAAAATATGTTTTGGGAATGTAATAGAACCTTAACTCTATTTCTTTTTATGATGTAATATATTCAAACTCTTGGAGTTGAATCTGAAATTTTAATGATTAGAATATGGTGAACTTTTTTGGGGTATTATGTAAGACAATGTGAGGAGTTTTATTTATGAAAAACTATCTTTAATTATGTTGAAAATCGAAGGCGTGACATTTCATTGATTAGGAAAGCTTTTATTTTCTTCCTTCCTTTCCTATTGCAAAAGATTATCTTCCTATTTTTTTAATTTTACGAGTTCATATTTTGTGAATAAGTGTTTATTTCTTTAATTTTATGAGTTTATATTTTGTGAATAAGTGTTTGGATGCTTATTGGATAGAATCAGAATCGAACCAAAACAGACCGGTCTTGCGGTTTTGTTTTGATTATGTTTCATGCATATATTGGTTAGATTTTGGTTTCCAATTTTTTAGAAACGTTTGAAATGGTCCGGTTACTGATTTTCTAGAGAAACGGACCAATTCGGACCGTGTACACCCCTAACAGCAACCTCTCTACTTTTTTTCTTTATTCCCATTAAACAAGATAAAATACTCAAAACCCTATAAATCTCCAACGACATCCACTTCCACTCCGGCGACCTCCACCTCCATTCCACCGCCCAACCCTTCCTACCCCGCTCTCCTCAAAACCCCAAAAATCTCTGGCGACGGTTGCCTCTTCTTCGCCCTTGCCATCTCCCTCCTCCTCTCCCCCCGCTCCACCACCTCCCTCCTCGCCGACCTCCTCATCAATGCCGTCCTCAACCTCCTCCTCGTCGGCCTCACCAAGCACCTCGTCTGCCGCCTCCCGCCCCGTCTACAAGAAGGATCTCCTTCACCACAGAACACTGGTCTTTCCCCAGCAGTTGGTTGTGTTCAAGGCGTGATTGAGTGGGGTGAGGAGGAAGAAGAGAGGAATTTTGCAGTGGGGAGTGGTGGTGAGATTTGGGAGAAATGGGACGGGAGAGAGAGGAGGAGAGAGAAACAATAGTTGTTTAGTGTATACCTCTGCTACAGTTCCTTAGCAAAACTACCAAGCCAAAATCCCATAGGTATTTTACCTTCCTCTTTACCTATTCTGGTGTACTATGGTTTTACCCCTTTGCATCGGTAAAGTAGTTAAGATTAGGCGTTCAGCTCATCTAATGTGCATGCTCAAGGCCGGCTCCGGGGTAAGACCCGGAAGCCCTTGGTTTTCGACAACCTTTTTGGCTGGAGCAACTAAAAAAACCATTTACATTACAAATATAAAAAAGTTTCCTAAAGAAAAACAAATCGAAGCATTGGTAACGTGGTAAATTAAGCTGTTTAAAATCCCAGGAGGACTAAAGTTCGATTCCCGAAAAAGCCCTTTGAACTTGTCACGAATTTAAAAAAAAAACACATAGACTTTAACTAATGACAAAAAGATACTTAAACTTTTTTTTTGATCCGCAAAAAGATACTTAAACTTGTTATTCCGTTAAAGATTAGGCCCTAACTTATTATTCCGTCAATTTGTACCGGATGTAGCTAATGAAAAGCTATACCTTCCCTTTTTTTACTTTTTACTTTCAAAAAGTACTTTTAATTCTTTAGTAGCAAATACAAGTATGCAATAAAGTTCTTTTCTTGCAATTTTCCCTTTTGTTTTTCTCTCAATGTACAATATTACGAAAATCAAATTACTTTATGGAAAAATTTTGATTTAACAAACACAATAGTAATGTACTATAAGTGATATGTTCTTACATTTAATTAAAAAAAAAAATCATAACTAAATAAATTGAGTGAGCTAACATAGTTTTTATTTTTATCGAACTACCATTTTATAAGAGAGATTAAAGAGGCTGGCTATAATCTTAATTGAAAATGAGGCAACATTCCATTGAGAGTATTTTGGACATTTGAGGCTTTTTTTAAATTTTTTTTTACGTTTTTTGAGACAGATCATTTTCCTCACATATATCAACTAAAAAGCCCAAAAATTAAAAGTTAGTGGAACGACCCAGAGTTCTTGAATAAGTTAAATACGATAACTCAATTGAAAATTTTGCTTCAAAAAAGGTGAGGAGAATTTATTTTCTTTGAATCAAATCGTGCTAATCACAAAACATTATAACCGGGGTTTACATTTTGACGTTGAATTTTTTTTTTTTTTTTTGATGTTATTCAAGCTAAAATGACAATGTAATTTTGTTCTTGTTTTTTTTTTTGTAATTGAGTGTGTGTATATATATTTTGTATCACTTAATTGCAAGTGGACAACAAAACATGAGATTAGGTTAGGATAACTCAAATGTCGGGACCGACACTGTGCCTCAACACTGGCCACGTCAATTTTTGTATGTTCGGTGCAGGGTAGGCGTAGACCCTTCGGTTACAAACCAAGCTCAAGTAGTGGGCTAGACCCTACGGTTACAAACCAAGCTCAATTGTTCCATATACAAAAAAATTCGCCGGGTCGAGTTCCCATCCCGCACCAGTTTACAATTGTCAAGCAGACTTTGGGCTTTTCGATCAAAACAACAGACTTTTCTCCATAAGATCACAAATTTCATTTTCATGAAAGTCAAATATTTCATACCTTGAGGTTATTGGGGTTATGTCAGATTATTACCTCCAAGATTCTGAAATTAGTCGAGTTACGCGTAAGCTTGACCGGACCTCCAATTATTAAAAAAAAGAAAAGAAAAACACATATAAGAAAAAACATATAAAGACTTTGAGCTCGTTGGTCAACTACCGGTTCGAATCCCGATTCATTGTTTATAGACTGTTAGACTTCTGTGATAGGAAAAAAATTTCAGTCCCGAGCAGGTATCACGTGAGATATACTCATCCGGCACCGAAAAATTTCTCCTGTGATGGGCACAGGCACTGCAAAATCCATTTGCAAGTGTTTCTCCATACATAAAGTACAGAAATGCTACTGGTACAGCAGCTGGGGCACAAACAACGTGTATAACGCGAGTTTGGGCCCGTCTTGGGTTCAACAAAAATAATCGGAGTCGCTTATTTTATTCAATATATTTTGCTTAAGATTTCCATAAAAAATCAACTTCATCCGACATCGATAAGGGCGTTTACGAAGTGTCCAAAATTGCTTAAGAAAATTTCAAAAGTAATTTGGATGCTTCGTAAACGCTCTTATCGACGTCGAATGGAGCTAAGTTTTTACGAGAACCTTAAGGAAAATATATTGAATAAAATAAGCGGCTCAGATTATCTTTTTTGGACCCGAGACCGCCCTAAACGGACGTTGTACACGCCACGGCCAGCTATTGTACCAGTAGCAGCACTCCATAAAGTATATTCCTCTAAAGATTTGGCATGAGTAAAATAAGTTGGTCATAATTAGGGGTGGCAAATTCAACCCAGACCCATTAACAAGCCCAGACCCATCAACTAAAAAATAGACCCAACCCAACCCATTTATTAGTTGGGTAAGAATGGGTCCAAACCCAACTAACCCATTATTAGTTGGGTCTTAATTGGGTATCAATTGGGTCAACTAAAATGACCCAATGGGCATGAAATTACCCATGAAAAATTTTCATCCCTTTACTAGATTCCCAACCGCCGCCACCACCACAATGACCACCATCACCGCCACCACCATGCCACCCTCACCACCCCCACCACCACGTCACCACCCCCGCTACCGCCGCCGCCACCGTTACCACCACCACCGCCATAATGTCGCCGCCGCCACCACCACCACAACCACCGCGCCACACCCACCGTCACTACCACCGCCACCACGACCCCTACCACGCCACCATCGCCACACCACCACCACCACCACCGCCGCCGCCGCCACCACCACCTCCGCGCCACCGCCACCACCACAACACTGACACCGCCACCACGCCACCCTCACCACCCCCACCACAACGCCACCGCCACCACCACGCCACCCTCACCACCCCCACGACAACGCCGCCACCACCGCTGCACCACCACCACAATGCCACCCTCACCGCCGCCACCACACCACCCTCACCACCCCCACCACCATCGCTGCCACCACCACCACAATGCCGCCGCCACCACCACCATCGCCGCCGCCGCCGCCGCCACCCCCACCACCACCACCACCACCGCCGCCGCCCGCCGCCACCACCATCACGCAACCACCACCGCCACCCCCACCACCACCACGACCCCCGCCGCCGCCACCACCGCACAACCACCACCGTCACCGCCACCACCATGACCACGCCGCCACCACCATCACAACGCCGCCACCAATGTTGGTGGTGCGGTGGTGGTGGCGGTGAGGGTGGCGCGGTGGTGGTGGTGGCAATGGTGAGGGTGGTGTGGCGACGGAGGCCGTAATGGTGGTGGTTGTGGTGGCGGTGAGGGTGGCATGGTGGCAGTGGTGGTGGCAGAGTTATGGTGGTGGCAGCAATGGTGGTGGTGGTGGTGGTGGTGAGGGTGGTGTGGTGGTGGCGGCGGTGGCGGCATTATTGTGGTGGTGGTGGCGGCGTTGTGGTGGTGGTGGGTAATTGGGTTAATGGGCGGGTTGGGTTTGATTTTAAATGCATGGGTCGGGTTGGGTATGGGTAATTGAACTCATAATTAATGGGTCTAAATGGGTCAATGACCCATTAAAGACCCAACCCGCTTATAACTTGCCCATTTTGACCCAAACCCGCCCATTTGACACCCCTAGTCATAATGGTTAGTTTTCACTATTCTATTAGGAATTGATTTTGTCACTCCTTTTTTTGTTAATATCACTCTCCTTTCTCTCACAAAACAAATTATCTACCACAAAAGGGGTGGCAAAATCACTCTTCATTCTATTACTCTTTCTTTCATTAGCACACGTCTACGGTGAGCATGAGTTGGCTGGATCCTTGAAATATCAAAAACAAAACTAGAAAACGTCTTCGGTAAAGTAAACCAATAATCTCTTCCCTGAAATAGGCAAGGCCTCGTACAAACGTCAACTGTCTTCCGTTGGTTCTGGCCAGTCCGCGAAAGATGGCCGGACAAGTTATGTATCCCAGTTTGAATAAGCTCTTGCGGAAGGAGAAAAACATAAGTACAGTGAGGTGAAGAACGAAATCCCTTGTTTCTTGTTATTATCTGAATCGTTCATGCATAAATATATTTTTTCGCGTAGATCCCATTTGTATTCGAAATCTTACCTTACGCAGGTTGCCTATGTTTCCAGATCAACGTGTTCTTATTATTCGATATGAAAGTCTGATCAATCTCAATTTTGAATGGATAGTAACTTTGAGGGGTTTTTCTGGTGGTCAAAGTTTGGGTCTTCGGAATTTGCTCTCTCTTAATATCTCATGTTCAAAACCTCTTAGATTCTATTAACTACTTGCCCAATCGTTAACTTCAGAATTAGTCGAATTAGTCGAAGTGCACAATACTAACTTCAAGGGATTGTCTTGGTGGTCAAAGTTTGGATCTTGATAATTTGCTCCCTTTTAATATCTCATGTTTCAAAATTTCTCGGATTCTATAAACTACTTTAGAGTTACCGATAGTTTACCTGATTGTTGTTGTGCAACCAATTCGATATATTTTTTTTGAAGTAATGAGGTGTTCGGGACAACCTGTGTGCCCTTCGACTAATTCGTTTGTCTAAATCACACCCACCCCACAAAAAATAACCTTCTTTTTGTTTTCAAAATTGACTGGTCAAGATGTTGAGCTTTCTTAATCAATTAAATTAACATCTCCATAACCCATCCAGAGAATCTTCCAAGTACTTTCCATACCCTTTAATTACATCATAATCTTTAATCAAACAAGAAGAATCGTTATCACAATAACATCATAAAACTTGATGATCGCGAAATGAAATCTGGATGAACAAATGATTTTTACATATTTTCACCTATCAAGAACGGTAAAGAACAAGCAAAACGGTGCCCGCTGCCTTGGTCCGTTTAATCTTTTGTTTTCTTCTCCAAAGATTGATAAATTTCTTTTGCCGAGACAAAAACAAGAAGTAAACGGAAAAAAGCAGAGGATTTACTGGCCTGCTGTGACAGGGTAACCAATTCCATGCCTTCTGGTAGGAAAGATGACAAACAACAAGCTGGAGATAAGCCCAATTCCCACAGGAACTATGTCCAAAACCTCCTCGGTCTCGTGATCAGGCCTCGGATAATAGCAAGTCAACACATTCTTGTCCCTCAAAGCCACCGCAGCGAACACGAGGACCGACAGAACTGCGTGAACGACGTCGATGAATCCCATCCTGTACTTGCTGAGGTCGGGAATCCGGGTGCCCGTGGCGGAGGCGCCCTGGGAGTCGAAGAGCCACATGCCGCTGGTTGTGGCGAAGCCGTAGTAGACCTGCCCGTCGGGGGTCCTGAAGCTGTCGGTGAAGCAGGCGAGGAAGCACGAGGCGGCCAGGGCGAGGAGGAGGAGGAAGGTGAGGGGGCGGGTGGCCGCGTCGCACGAGCCGTTGTTCGTGAAGACCGGCGTGAGGAGTTGGAAAGCCAGGAGGGTGCCGGTCGGGAGGAGGTTGGCCAAGTGGGCGATGCTCGTCAGGCTTTGAGAGAGCACGCTAGGTGGAGGTGGTGGATGGTCTTTGGGCGTTTTGGGAGAGTTTTCATCATCGGAAGATGTACTGCTGGTGGCAGCGGCGGTAGCAGTGGCAGTTGGCCTCGCCCTAAGATCCATTTTCAGGGGGAACAGCGATAGTGCTGGCAGTGGCGGTGGCAATAGCGGCAGCTGATTTCAGGGGGGGAGGTGGAGGCAGATCTTGTACTTGTTATCAGGGTATCGTTGTGGATTTTGGCATTGGGGGAGGACTAATTATAAAGGGGTTTGGTCATGGGTGTTGCTTGTCTTGAAAGGTAATTAAATTTCCATGGCGTGTTTCATTTGGACCTGGCTTTCTCTGCAGTTTCTCCGCAACCTCTGCCATTTCATCATACTCATTTATCTTTTTATTCAATGGTTCAGATTTCAAAGAAAAGTTCTCATTTTCTAATTTGGAACAGTTAAAAACACTTTTGAACGGCTAAGAACAACATTCTGCAGTCCAAAGATTCGTTTCATTTTGTTAAAGCCTTATTTTATTATAACAAGACTTTGACATTTTCGATGCCAATAGTTATCTGAAAGCAGCGTCATTTGCCCATGCTTTCAGGGCAATCAAATTTCTCTACCTACCTCGTTCACCATTGAGTCATTGACCCTATCTACCAGTAGAAAATTGGTATGAATTCCTAATGAAACGTGCTGAAGACATATTCAAACTGTTTTAGGCAAACCCACTTGGCCAAGGAAATTCCTACACAGATATCTTGGCAAACCCAAGGAAGAAATGAGCTGCTGCATTAGCAGGCCTAGGCGGATCAAAGAATTTTGGACTTCCTATATATTTGTACTGCCTGTTTCACAATATAGAGAGAATTGTTGTCTGCAAATATCAAAACACCGACAGTTTCCTAGAACCCCTCTTGGACGTGGACGAGAGCGGAAAAGGCTCGCCAAACGGTTGCATAAATGTATAAACATAACTGGGTGCATAGTAACAAGCATAACTGAAACAAAGACACAAATAGTGGGACTTGAATTGAAACCTCGTTGAACTTGATTTGTCTTCACTGGGAAAAGTTTTACGACAATTATCAGGAAATGATCTCTGTCTCCCTCAAATTGTTAACATTCATTTGGTCCAGGTGCTCCTGGGTTGACTTGTGGCCTGATCCATTTCACACTCTTGGCCCTTACCAAATGCTTTTGGTTCGAAGATCACTATTTCCGTATGGTGGTACCTGCTACCTGCATGGTTGAGGTGAAGATCAGTATTATTTATTGGCCAGTCAGTGCGATCACGATATAGTGCCTAAAATATTGCTACCACTTGTTGAGAGTCGACATTTATTACCTTTATTGGGGAGATAAATAAAAAGGAACTTGAAGACCCAAGAAAGCTTGTAAGCAAGAATGTTCCCGAAAATTGATTCCTAATACGCAAAATGTTATTGTAAACGGTTGAATCTCAATAATGATTCCCACACATACTTTTGTGCACATATCATGCACATACATTTTTGTGGGGCCCATATCAGGGTCCCACAAAATGATCTGAACCGCTCATCTTTTTCAAAATAATTTTTGAAGGGTTCCTGCAAAAAATGAAGCTCTAACAGATATCGGTAAGGGCTTTCCCAGAAATCGTAGGGCGAATCATTCTGTTTTGCCCTACGATTTCTGAGAAAGCTCTTACCGATATCCGTTGTAGCTGATTTTTTACAGGAACCCTTCCAAAAATATTTTAAGAAAGATGAGTGGTTCGGATCATTTTATGGGACCCCAATATGAACCCCACAAAAATGTATGTGCATAATATGTGCACAAAAGTATGTGCAAGTAGCAATGTTGGTAGAATCTGAAGCATTGAAGCACAAGTTTTGCTGGCTCCCCTAGGACTTGAGCTTTCTTTAGCAAGTTGTGCACAGTCCAGCCCAAAATTGCAGCTGTATGGGGTACACCTTTTGGTGTACACAAAATTGTGTACCCATAGTTTTAGTGCTTTTGTTTGACACGTCCATTCTTGTAAATTTTGTATTCTTTTGTCGTTATGTTTGTTGTTTGTCTTTTTTTGAATTTTTCATAATCATTTATCTCGATGAAAGAAGTATAAAAAGAACAAAATTATGACCATAAGCCAAAAAAAAATTTCAGTAAAGACTATTTTTATTTTTTTGTCTAAAGTGTCTTATTATATGACTTTTTTTTTTCAACATTGGCCCATATTATTATACTTTTTATATTTCTCTTGTCGAGATAAATGATTAACCCCAAAAATTACAATTCAACAAAAACTTACGAAAAATAAAAAAGTACCAACAAAAGTTTTAGACAAAAAATTTACAAGAACGGAGTCTTAATGCTCCGATGACTAAGGTAGGTCTACAGGCCATCTTTTCTCTTCCATTTAAGAACTATCAAAGACAAGAACTATATTAGGCATTCACTTTGAAATATGAAGCTTGAATGTATCGAAGACTTCAATACCTATAAAACAAAATGGCATTCAAATTAATCGACATTCTCACGGGGCGACGTGGTGTGACATTAGCCTAGTCCAGTATAAACTGAATTCGTGAATTTGGTTAAATTTCAATTTAAATAACGAGATTTTCTCACACAAAATTTTCCGATCTCACTCTCCCATCCCAAGTTACAACACGTTACCGTGATAAAAGGTGCGGAGGAAAGCATTTTGTTGAGGCGCATGGTTCTTCATTTTGATGAGGCTAGCTGTCATTTCATAGGAAACTTACGTAATCATAAAGGAAGAAAGCGTAGATCAAAGTCAAATCAAGTGTAAGTTAATGAATTGGTTTGGTCTTCCGATTGAAAAAAAAAGGGAAGCGTAAGTTAAACTACGTCCTTTGGCAGAAGGACATGCGATAAAAGTTGGTAAAAAAGAAGGAAAACCAAGCAGAAACTAAAAGTATAATACTTGAACACTCCCATTTCTAGTGTATAACCAGATCTCTTACTCAAAATAATGACACTCAAGTTGTTGTTCTATAGTCTCTACCAATATAAGCGATTGCCTGGGCTATAATCCTCCTATTTTTAAAATATGGACTCTTTTCCCAGTTCTGGGGTCAGCCCACCTGCTGCGCCTTGAGTAGGCTTATAAAATTGGTCAATTATGGACACCATTTTTACTAATTCTGCGGTCTGCCCACCTGCTGTCTCCTGCGGCTCTGCTTGATGCTCGCTCGGCTCACATCCCGGGTCTTGTGCTTGGAGTAACCTGGAATCGAACACCAAATATGAACAACTCATCCACAAGCAAAACAAGAGCTATGAAAGACTGAAAGTAAGAATGCAAATTATATTGGTGGTTAAACTCAACAATGTTAGTGAAACAGAATGGAGCAGTAAACAATAACTGCAGATCCCTAGAACAAGTACATGGCTCTAAAGGTCTGCAATTGAAGAAATCCAAACTTAAACTCATAAAATTAATCACTAGGAAAAAAAAAATCATGCCTGTTGTTCATACGTCTGCTTCAACCTTCAGACTCAAAACAACACCCAAATAAGTTTGATTGGAAAGTTATATGGCCCAGTTCATTTATACTCTAGCACATTCTAAATGGGGACGATATTCCATTCTATCGAGAGCTCATTGGCATTAGTACATGAACATATGAACGCATAAAACCATATAAATATAGCCTGAGCAATTAAGAAAAGACAAAATTGCAAGTTACTGGACCGACGACCAAACTATACCGATAGAAAAAGGAAGCAAAAATTATTGTTCTAAAGTTATAGTTAGTGAAGAGACCAACATGATGTTTGCTCAAATTTACTTTTTTCAATACAATAAGAGCAAGCAACTAAGCACGAAAGTAAAACTCAACAAGAGTTAAGGTTAGTTCATTTTTCAAATGGAAATTTGTAGAAACTTGTTCCAGCTCTTGATTGTTACACTGAACCTACTAGTAACCAACTAAGAAGCATGGATACGGATACGGAATACGGATACAATATGAATACACGGATACGTGATTTTTCCAAAAAGTAGGATATGATACGTTAAGAATACGATAAATATAAAAATAAATAAAAATAAAATATATACCCAAACACACATGAGGGCCAAAGGCCAAACTCCAAAAAATGGGCCAACCCCGAACATCTAAGAGCCATAAACTGCCCAGATAAAAAATTTCAGCCAGAAAAGTTCAACACAAACGAAAATGGCCCAACCCAAGAAAACCGTCCTAACCCAACCATAAAGCTACTCAGATTCCGTCACAGCTACTCACGCTCCAATCATCACCGCCCAGTTGGCTGCCACCACAAACAGAGCAGCACCGGCGACGCGTGCTACCGCGAACCCTAGCGAGTGGACACCACTCGAAGATGACTGCCAAGAAACCACGACTCTAGCCCTCACACACGACCTGAGGCACTGTCCACCGGAGTTCCAAAAATGCCGCCAACGTCACCCACACTGTCCACCGCAAATCTTGTACGTGTTATCAGGTGTCGTCGTAGATTTTGGCATTGGGGAAGGACTAATTATAAAGGTATTTGGTCATAACGTAATTAAATTTCCATGGCGTGTTTCATTTAGACTGTGCTTTCCTACACTTTCTCTGCAAGTGAAGCCTTTGCCATTTCATCAAATCCATTTATCTTTGTATTCAATGCAGAGGTGACAATTTCAATCCATATTTATTAATCCTTCTAAATCCGTCCACTTATAACTCAATCCAATCCGTCCATATTGTATAATGGGTTAAAAATGGGGAAAATGACGGCCCATGATATGTTTTGATAATTAATACCCGTTATGGACAAGCTAAGAACATTTTTTAATGCTGAAAATGTCCTTGGCGGGTATTAATTATCAAAACATGTCCTTGGCCGTAATTTTTCCAAAATGAGTTCAATATGGGTTAGAATTAAAACACCCAATTGCTACTTGTACGTTTATCCCAAACTGCTACTGCCAAAGACAAATCTTTTTTACGCTTGTGTGATCACTCTCTCAGTTGACCGATCGTGATTGACCTTTCTGCCAAAAACGAGTGCTATTATAGTGAAAATTTTCTTCTTTAAAAAAACTGAGAGTAATGAATTGCTGCTTAAATTGAACGATCGTGCTAATCCTTTTCATTTGGTTTAATTTTTTTTTGAACCAGAAAGAAATATGTCATATATGAATATAAAAAGGACACTATTGATCCAAAGTACAAAAAATGACAAAACAAAATACAAAAAAGCCGTCTAGAACCAAAATGCTGGAGCTGGACCCATCGAAAAGTTACGTCAGGAAAGGACTTGAAATTTTCAAAATTTTTGGAAAATGGAGTACTCCACACCTTTACCAGCCAAACCTTTACAAACAACGCAAGTAGAGTGGAGTGCAGTTGGTATCTCTATTATACTTTATACATATGACCAGGTTCGATTTCTGTAAACATTCATCCCCCTCCCCAAGAGGCAAACGTTTACAACCGCACAGGCACACATGCTTTGAAAGACAAAACAATATTCGCATTTGTTTATTTTTTGTCAAACTCTTGTAACTTTTTTATTCGTCTTGTTGAGAGGAATAAAAAAAAGTAAAAAATTATGAGTTTTGATTATGATCAAAATTCATAATTTTTTGAATAAAGACAAAATTAAATTAAAATTTCTGTCTTTTTGACTTATTTTTGTTTTTATTCAAAAAGAATTGAATTTTAATCGTACTCCAATTTTTTACTTTTCTGATTCCTCTTATTGAGACAAATTAGAAGGAAGGGGAAAAATGGGAAGGGGGAGAAGAGAGGGGAAAAAGGGGGAGAAAAAAAAAAGGGAAATGGGTTAGGTGGGTGTGGGTTTGACTTGACTCACATTCGACCAAACCCGTTTCAACCCATTTACTGTTTGACCCATATTTGACATGCGACCTGTTCAAATCCGCTCATTTGCCGCCTCTAATTCAATGGTACATATTTTAAAAAGTTTTCTTCCATGAAAAAGTTTTTTTTAAATTTCAACCGTCAAATACTTTTGGACACCTAAGAAGAACACCAATCTGCAGTCCAACAAAGCCGGTGTTCGTTTCATTTTGTTAGAATACTTTATTATTACAAGACGTTGACATTTTCAATGCCAATAGTTATCGGATAGCAGCGTCATTTGCACATGCTTTCAGACCAATCAAATCTATCTAACCTACCAGTAGAAATTTGGTATGGTTTCCCATGAAACGCGCTGAAGACATATTCAAACTTTTTTGGCAAACCCCACTTGGCCAAGAAAATTCCTGCACGGGGTTTTGCCATCCTGTACTTCTGCCCCTGCAAGTGCTGCGTCCGGACCGAAGGATAGACGGGGCTCTAGAGGACGAGGAAGAACCATGGTTAAAACAGAGAAAAACATTACGAAATGAGCTGCTGCATATAGTAGGCCTAGGCCGATCAAAAGATTTCGAACGTACTATTTTGTATTTCCTGTTTCAAAAGCTAGCATCGCTTTTGTAATCACAAAATAGAGAGAATTGTTGTCTGCAAATATCAAAACACCAGCAGTTTCCTAAAACCCCTCTTGGACGTGGACGAGAGCCAAAAAGGCTCGCTAAACGGTTGCTTAAGTGTATAAACAAAACTGGGTGCATAATAACAAGCATAACTGTGAACAAAAACACAAATAGTAGGACTTGAATTAAAATCTCATTGAACTTGGTTTGTCTTCCCTGGGAAAAAGTTTTAATTATCAGGAAATGATCTCTGTTGAGCTGCCTAAGAAACATATCACACACTGTCTCCCTCAGATCTACGGTTATAGAAGTTTGAGAACTCTTGTGCTCAACTAACTGCCATAGCCCAGTTAACCGCCCTATTATGGGGATTCTTTCTTGAGGGTGGTATCAAGCCAATTCTTGTGACATTCGATTACTTCTCACCCAACATAAGGATTACTTCACGAGTTATAGTCATTGTGTCATTGGGTTGGCCTTGTTTGTAGATTGGAGATGAATTTATGAACATTCCTATTAATAGATCATCATCAAATTCGATGATATTCTTCATAAAGTTTGTAAATTTCATTCTGCCCAAGGTCAAGCGGGGAAAAGAGAAAACTCATCTACACCAGGGACGCCTTTAAGAAGGAACTCTATTTGCTGCTTAGTGGCATGTGGGCATGATGCTCAATCAGAAATTCAGACCATATGCTAATCCCATTGCCACAATAGTCTCTCCAAATTAGACAAAACCACAAAAGGGTCTAATAAAACCAAAAAAAAGAAAAGGAAGGAAAAGAAAACCAAGAGGTCTTACATCAGCTGCGGATATAGAATATCAATGCTAACAACTCAAGTTTGCATTGTTGCAATAGAACATAGGCTTGTAGGCAAACACCAGAGTTACTTCCTCTCTGCTGCCATAGAGACAATCAGACAACGCTATTTTTTACCTCAGGTTTTTTGCTTTGTCTCCTTAAGCACAAAAGCTTCAGTCAATGCACATCTTGACACCAACGAAGCCACCAAGAGACGCAAAGTCTGCAATATGAATGTATCAGCAGAGAGTGAAATTGAAGCTACTACAGTCAGCAAACTACTACACCAAGCCACAGTTACATGCTCAAACTAAAAGCACAACTTTGGGATTTAAAGCGCTGTGGTGCAAGCCAATGAATTCTGTTTAGTGTGCAAGGTTTGAGCAAATTTCTTTGATGTTGATAGAAAAAACCTGTTACATAAAATCTTCAAAATATATGAAGAACAGTGTTGGATTCTTGAGACACGAGTAGGGGTACAACATACGTGTAACATTTTACTACGACTTTCACCTTGAAAGCCTATTGAGTACCGAAAACCTTGAAAGCATATTGAGTACCAAAAACTTTGTGAAATTTCTGGCTGGTGGAAAGCAATGATGTGAATCTCATGCTATGCATGAAATAGTCCATGGTACCTCGCAAACAATATCAACCTTAAAAATAAAGAAATCCAATCAGAAACGTGAATATTTCACAGTGTCCCTGTGTCCTCAATGAGAATGAGATGAATCCCACACACAGACACATACACTAAGGGCCGTACCCTTCACCCGTATTTGAGTCCGTGTAACATCTATTATAATTTGACAGCAGTTAACTTATGGCTTACCTCCTCCTCACCCATATTCACCTCCAATTCCTGAATGTCACTGAGAGGAACCTTTAATCTGTTGATAAGAGATATGCCTGAGATCGGAGATAAAGGTGCTATTGATAAACTATCCGTCACCATGAACATGGACGGTCCTTTCACTAGTCTGCCACCAATTTTAACTTCCCGCAGAGGGGACTCTGAACTCAAATCAAGGAATTCAATATTGCATACGGAAGAAAGAGTCTCATATGACAGGTTTACAACTTCTTCAATACCAATTAGTTTGTTGTGATAAGAGGTACCAGGGGCTAGTTTTGGATCGAGTAGAATTGACTTCATCTCCTCTGATTTGAAGAACTTGTTGACATCAAAATCTTGGACACTCTTGTATAAATTGCCCATGCATCCCTTGAAGGACAAATGTGGAAATTCCTTAAAGATAAAACCGATTGGAAATGAGAGGAAACTGCATAGGAGATTCACAAAATTCTCTTCAACTTCTGCATACAATGCCCTATTGTTCGATCTATTTATGATAAGCTTCAAGTTTATCTTTTCATCCTTATTTCTTGTGTCCACATCTCTTTGAGATTGATTCATCATCCTCGGTCCATACTGTCCATAATTAATCATGGGCTTTGTCTTACTGAAGGGAGGTTCCAATATGGAGTCAGAAAAAGGTGTCCTTGATGCTAATGAACGCTTGAGCAATTTCAGAACCTGAGACAGATGGATACAAACAAGTAGTTCCAAAAAAATAAGGGCACGGAGTCATGGGCAAGGCCGGGCCCGGGAACATGGCAAAAGTGTGTGTGTATACGGTTCCGGAGACCCTTAAAAAAACCTCTAAAATAACCCCCCCAAGTTCTTGATTGAATTTTGACGGATCTGAGCCGCTTGATGTAATCGGAACGTGATTTTAAGAGTACTTGCGAGAAATCAGCAAAAACAATGACCGGGAAGGGCTTCATCCGAATAGTTTTTTATTGAACGGTTCAATAAAAAACTGTTCAAATCAAGCCCTTCCCGGTTATTTTTTTTTGCCAATTTATTGCGGGCACCCTTAAAATCAGTTCTGAACACATTGAGCAGATCGGATGATCAAAATTTGATCGGAAACAATGAGATCAAGATTTGGAGGGTTTTTTTTAGAGGTTTTTTTAAGGGTCCCCGGAATACGCAAGTATGAAAATATGTGGATTTTATAGGTATTCAGTTGTTATTTGTTCGCATATACTAGTATTTAGAGACACGGTACATCATAGCTTTTCATTTATGGAATTTAGAACAAAAAAATGATTTCGTTAATTACCTCATCCTTTCCTATGTTCAGCAATCTCTCTTCTATTTTGCTCCCATCTAATGCTCCAAAATTGCCAAGCAGAGACAAGCCAGCCATGGTAGACATAGGCAACACTTGAAAGTCATCGGTTATCATAAAACGCACAGTTGGTTCAATAAATCCACATCCACCTTGGGGAACTGGATTTAATAGATCTAACTCATAGTGTAAGGCTTTTCCGCACAGGCAAGAATCATTTTGGTCATAGCTCACAACATCACAACAATCATCGCGACACACATAATACTTGCTTTCGTTACATTCGACCAAATTTACCTTTAGGTCCCTACAGTAGACATCAGTTGCACATCGCGGATGAAGAAGTATCCCTTTGTGCTCACTTGATAGAAAGTCCTCATCAAACTTTTCCAAAGTTTCATATAAGTTGTTTAAACAGCCAATCTTCTCCTTCAAAAAGTGCTCACGAGTGAGTCTGACAATTGTTCCAAGAGGTATTGTAAGGAAGCTGAATAGAACATCCACAAAATCCTTGTTTGCCTCCACAAAAACAATTCGATTTTTCTCTTTCTCCACAAGGATCTTCAAACTCATAGTTTGAGAAGCCTCGCTCTCCATGATTTTCAATAAAAACTTGAGTGACTAACTTCAAGATAACAGTAATTCGCTTGACAAGGATTGTTGGCTTGTGTTGGAACTTGTATCCCTTGCATCAACCACTACAAATGGAAAAGATTAATAGAAAGATGCATAAAAAACTGTCCGTGAAAAACACAACAATATTGAGTTGCAACACCGAAAGAAATCCATGGCACCAATATTGCATTCGAGGAAATTCTTGAAATGTAGATTTTTTGCGATTAAGCAATGGAAACCGCATTTACAAATGTCAAACATTGAACTTTTTTGGTGCAATGCCGGTCTACGTGTACAATGTTACTATTAAGTTCTCGACAGAGGACGATTATGGTTGCAATACGAAAGTATAGGGAATCACCGGCATTCGGTTGGGCCTCCATGTTCCCCGTGCAGACTGCCGTACCATTTAGAGGCTATAACCAAAACAGGAGTGAATTCCTTCATGGCATGTTTCATAGGATTGTCACTAACCATTAACCAATACAATTCCAATCTTGTAAATTTTTTTTTTTTTTTGGATAGTCAAATAGGACCGGGGAAGTCCCCTTTTGCATCACAAGTGTCAAATGAGGAATAGCCATCGAATGAGAGGATCCTTACTCATGGAGAAATATCGTTTAAAAGGAGGTAAAATTAGGACTGAAAAAATAACTCCATACAGAAGAATTTACCAAGTCCTAGTGCAGGTATGTTACCAATCACCTCCGCCAGAGAGTATTGCCATCACATCACACCACAATCACTGTACTCATGTCGGGACCGAGCCTAAGAACCCAGCACGTGTGGGTGGTGTTGGAAGTAAGGCCCCATTCTCCTCAATTTTTTCGTCTTGAACTTTTTCCGGTAACTTTTTTACTTTTTACAATTTTTTGTTGAGCTTTTCGTCGTAAATTTTGGGGTTAATCATCGGTCTTGATTGGTTATAGCTGTCCGATCAACTCCTTTAATAAATTTACTCTCTCCCTCCCTCTTTCCTTAATTCTTAGTTAATGTTGCCTTTTCGGAGAACATACATTTTATTTCTTTATTTAACAGCGTGCCTTTTATTATCAATACATTTTTTTCTCTCTATCGTCAATCTTAAACTCTATTATTGTAGTACTGTTGTGCATTGTCCACTCATCCATCAGAAAACTCTATTCAATTTCTTCCATCAACTAAGGAAACAATAGAAAAACATTATGGAAACTTTAGTCATACAAAAGAATAAACTTAGTTTGATTTGGTAGTCATACAAAAGAATAAACTTGAAGGGGGAAAAGTCAATTTGTAGCATTCCATTGCAAATCATATTCAATGTTAAAGAAAAACAACATTCGTTAACTTACGGGAAGTTGAGTTTTAAAACTATTTTTTTGGATTAGTTGTTGGTTGAACAATAGAACTATATTGTATACGGGTGTGATATAAGTATTGGTTAATCATGATAGCTGTTAATAAATGGTTGTGCATAAGTTAATTAGAAATTTCATTTGGGTATGTGCTCCCACTTTTTCAATGGGAGTGGTATTATTTGTTGTGAAACTATTCTTAGAATAAATTAGTTCAGTTTATCCTATTTGAAGAGAATTTTAAAAAATAAATTATAAAAATTTTCTTTTGGGTTTGTTAAGTTCACTAGAAGGGAAGGATATTTTTTTTTTGAGTTGTAATAAAAAAGTATTGTGACGTGCCTTTTTTTATAAGGCACGGGCAATCACTAGTTTGTTTTTTTTTATATAAGACGACACTTAAGACAAAAAAATTTGTATTTTTTTCATCTTTAGTGAATTTTTTTTATGCTTTTAGCCATAATTTTTTACTTTATAGACTCATCCCATCAAGAAAAACAAAGAATCCAAAAGACACAATGCAAATCTAACTAAAGTTCATAAAAGAAGAACAAAACACACAAAATAAAGATGACAGGTAAGGAGAATTAGTTCCAATGGGGGCTACAGGACTTGAACTTGGGCTTGTCCAACCAAGGCCAAGTTTCAACTGCTGAACCAACCACTCGTTTGTTACCCTTGTACAGTTCAAAGGTTCAAGTCGCATACAAATGTCCATATATTAGCACAAACAAGAATTCTACCGATGGACTGCCCACGCCCACAAATGTGAATGTTTGTAAAAGTGTATTTAGTTTGATTGAAGGACAAATTTGGTGATGAAAAAGTGAAATGACAAGAAGTAACCGAAGTAACGATGGAGGGACGATGAAGAAGAAGGCATAAACAAGCAGAATGAGTAGAGTAGTGCTCCAAGGTGATCCTAGTCAAGTAGTGTGTGGTACCTGTGAGTCACTGCGGGAGATATCCAGCAAACCAAACCAAACCAGAATTGCTGCTTTGATGAACGATTTGGGAATTGGGAAAGACAGTGGCAATGGTGAACTAAAAGGTAGTTATTAAAAGCATCTCCAACAACTCTATAATAATACACTAAAAGGACAATTATTAAAAGCATGTCCAATTTTTTTTTCTTTTTTTGACAAGAAAAGCATGTCCAATGACTCTGTAATACACTGGCTAAAGTTGTAGCTAGCAAAAGGGCAAAAAGTGACTCCAATGTACTTGATAAATTGGTCCATAAACTTATGACTCAACAAGTCACCTTATAAATTTGGCCACAAATATATAGTCACTAGTGAATTTAGGATGTAACATATCTTCAGCTTAAATAAATTATTCGTTTTATCCAACTACTTTATGTGCTGATGGTTGTAATCACAAGTATCAGTTACCATTTTGATATATATATTTTCTTATTTCATCATAAAAGAAAATATTTATACAGAGATACATTGCTTAAAAAGTGAGGGTAAAAGAGTATATTTTAAAAAAGAAATAATTCAATGGCTATAAAGTTAATATGAAGTGATCTAACAGTTGTAGAGGTTACAACAAAACTTTGTAGGCTGAACAAAATTTTTTTTCTTGGCATAAAAAGAAACTGCACTATTTTATAATATAAACTATATGTTTGTGGGCCCAAAGAAACTTTTTTTTTTTTTTCCCTAGGCACAAAAAGAACCTCTTTAAAGTGTTGCCGCAGCAACAATAGCTACCCAACTTTTGAGGGTTTGAATCTTCGACTTACCCAAAAAACAAAAACAAAAACAAAAAAACTTGGAGGGTTTCAAAATGAAAAATTGCTGTTTTACACAAACTTTGTGTCTAAGAAACATATCAGTTCATCTTCTCCATAATAGAACATAGACCTCCCTTTTCTCATTCCAAATTCAAGCAAAATTTGTGTTTCAATCAATAAATTTAGCTTGTCCATTGGAGTGATCACCCAGGATAATGACTTACCAATCTATAATGACCAGAGTCTACTCTAAAGGTATAAAATTATGACAAGAAGCAAAAAAAAAAAAAAATCATTGAAGACGAAAAAAATATCTTTTTTTGTCTAAAGTATCGTCTTAGTATGATGAATATTTTTTCAACATCGGCCCATATTATTATATTTTTTTGATTCCTCTCGTCGAGACAAATAATTAACCCCAAAAATAACAACAAAAGCCACAACAAAAAATTATGAAAAATAAAAAAGTAACCAAAAAAAGTTTTAGACAAAAGTTTACAACGGAGCCTTAATGCTGCAATAGCTAAGGTATGTCTACAGTCCATCTTTTTCTCTTCCATTTAAGAAATAGTACCAAAGACAAGACCTGTATTAGGCGTTCACTTTTAAATATGAAGTTGAATATATCGAAGACTTCGATACCTTATTATAAAACAAAATGGCATAACCAACTGCCATAGCCCTGTTAACCGCCCTATTATGGAGATTCTTTCTTGAAGTATAGTTCAAAGGTAACTCACTCTCAAATGGGAGGTATTGGGCCAATTCTTGTGTCATTCGATTACTTCTCACCCAACATAAGGATTAATTCACGAGTTATAGTCATTGTATCGTTGGGTTGGGCTTGTTTGTTTGTTTTTTTTTTTTTTGGGTAAATGGTCGCCTTGTTTGTAGATTGTAGACGAATTTTTGAACATTCCGATTAATAGATCATCATCGAATGTAATTCTTCATAATGTTTGTAACTTTCATTCTGCCTGCCGAAGGTAAAGAGGGGAAAGAGAAAACTCATCTTACACCAGCCTTTAAAGAAGGAACCCTATTTGCTGCTTATTGGCATGCGGGCATGATGCCCAATCAGAAATTCAGACCATACCCTAATACCATTGCCACACAATAGTCTCTCCAAATTAGACAAAACCACAAAAGGGTCTCACAAAACAAACAAAAAAAAAAGGGAAAGGAAAGAATACCAATAGGTCTTACATCAGCTGCGGATATAGAATATCAATGCTAATAAAGCAAGTTTGCATTGTTGCACTAGAACATAGGCTTATAGGCAAACACCAGAGTTTCTTCCTCTCTGCTGGCATAGAGACAATCAGACAACGCTATTTTACCTCAGGTTTCTTGCTTCGTCTCCTTAAGCACAAAAGCATCAGTCAATGCAGATCTTGACACCAACGAAGCCACCAAGAGACGCAAAGTCTGCAATATGAATGTATCAGCAGAGAGTGAAATTGAAACTACTACAGTCAGCAAACTACTACACCAAGCCACAGTTACAGGCTCAAATTAAAAGGCACAACTTAGGAAGTTAAAGTGGTGTGGTGCAACTGTGCAAGCCAATGAATTCTGTTCAGTGCACAAGGTTTGAGCAAATTTCTTAGAATGTTGATAGAAAAGACCTGTTAAATGAAATCTTCAAAATATATGAAGAACAGTGGTGGATTCTTGAGACACGAGTAGGGGTACAACATACGTGTAACATTTTACTACGACATTTACCTTTAAAGCCTATTGAGTACCGGAAACCATCAAAGCATATTGAGTACCGAAAACTTTGTGAAATTTCTGGCTGTTCAAAAGCATATTACTGCAGAAGTATGTATGCAATGATGTGAATCTCATGTTATGCATGAACTAGTCCATGGTACCTCGTAAAGAATCCAATAAGAAATGTGAACATTTCACAGTGTCCCTGTGTCCTCAATGAGAATGAGATGAATCTCACACTTAAACACATATACTAAGGGCCGTACCCTACACCAGTATCTGAGTCCATGTATCATCTATTACAATTTGACAGCAGTTAACTTACGGCTTACCTCCTCCTCACCCATATTCACCTCCAATTCCTGAATGTCGCTGACAGGTACCTTTAATCTGTTGATAAGAGATATGCTTGAGATCGGAGATAAAGGTGCTATCGATAAACTATCCGTCACCATGAACATGGACGGTCCTTTCACTAGTCCGCCACCAATTTTAACTCCCTGCAGACAGGACCTTGAACTGAAACCAGCACGTGCATTTCGGAATAGGGAAGAAAAAGTTGACCGTGGCACGTTTACAGTACCAATTAGTTTGTTGTCATAAGGGGTACCAGGGGCTAGTTTTGGATCGAGTAGAATTGCCTTCATCTCCTCTGATTTGAAGAACTTGTTGACATCTAAATCTTGGACGCTCTTTCGTAAATTGCCCAGGCATCCCTTGAAGGACAAATATGGACATTCCTTAACGATATGGCCGATTGGAATTGAGAGGAAACTGCAAAGGAGATTCACAAAATTCTCTTCAACTTCTGCATACATGGCCCGATTGTTCAACCTGTTTATGAAAAGCTTCAAGTTTATATTTTCATCCTTATTTCTTGTGTCCACGTCTCTTTGAGATAGATTCATCATCCTCGGTTCATACCGTCCATAATTAATCATGGGCTTTGTCTTACTGAAGGGAGGTTCCAATATGGAGTCAGAAAAAAGGCGTCTTTGATGCTAATGAACACTTGAGCAATTTCAGAACCTGAGACAGATTGATACAAACAAGTAGTTCCAAAAAAAATAAGGGCACGGAGTCATGGGCAAGCCCGGGAACATGACAAAAGTGTATATACACGCATATACGCAAGTATGTAAATATGTGGATTTGTACGCATATTGTATTTAGTAACAGAAAACATCATAGAGTTCCATTTATGGAATATAGAACAAAAAGATGATTTCGTTAATTACCTCATCCTTTCCTATGTTCAGCATTCTCTCTTCTGTTTTGCTCCCATCAAATGCTCCAAAATTGCCAAGCAGAGACAAGCCAGCCGTGGAAGACATAGGCAACACTTGAAAGTCATCTGTTATCATAAACCGCGCAGTTGGTTTTATAAATCCACTTCCATCTTGGGAAACTGGGGCTACTAGATATAACTCGTAGTCTATGGCTCTTCCGCACCGGCAAGTATCATTTTGGTAATAGCTCACCAAATGACAATAGCCACACTCATAATACTTGCTTTTGTTACATTCAACCAAATCTACCTTTAGGTTCCTACAGTAGATATCAGTTGCACATCGCGGATGAAGAAGTATCCCTTTGTGCTCACTTGACAGAAAGTCCTCATCAAACTTTTCCAAACTTTCATATAAGTTGTTTAAACAGCCAATCTCCCCCTCCAAAAAGTGCTCACGAGTGAGTCCGAAAATTGTTCCAATAGGTATTGTAAGGAAGCTGAATAAAACATCCACAAAATCCTTGTTTGCCTCCACAAAAACAACTCGATTTTTCTCTTTCTCCACAAGGATCTTCAAACTCATAGTTTGAGAAGATTTGCTCGCCATGATTTCAATACAAACTTGAGCAACTAACTTCAAGATAACAGTGATTCGCTTGACGAGTATTGTTGGCTTATGTTGGAACTTGTATGCCTTGCATCAACCACTACAAATGGAAACGATTAATAGAAAGATGCATAAAAAACTGTCCATGAAAAACACAACAATATTGAGTTGCAACACCAAAAGAAATCCATGGCACCAATATTGCATTCGAGGGAATTATTGAAATGTAGATTTTTTGCGATTAAGCAATGGAAACCACATTTACAAATGTCAAACATTGAACTTTTTTGGTGCAATGCCGGTGTAAGTGTGCAATGTTACTATTAAGCTCTCAACAGAGGACGGTTATGGTTGCAATAAACCGGGATTCTGTTGGGCCTCCATGTTCCCGTGCAGACTGCCATAACATTTAGAGGCTATAACCAAAACAGGAGTAAATTCCTTCATAGCATGTTTCATAGGATTGTCACTAACCAATACAATTCCAATCTTGTAAATTTTTTATTTTTTTTGGATAGTCAAATAGGACCGGGGAAGTCCCCTTCTGCATCACAAGTGTCAAACGAGGAATAGCCATTGAATGAGAGGATCCTTACTCATGGAGATACATCATTTAAACGGATGTAAAATTAGGACTGAAAAAATAACTCCAAACAGAAGAATTTGCCTATTGCATGTATGTTACCCGTCGCCTCCGCCGGAGAGTATTGCCCTCACAACACTTCACCATCACTGCACTCATGTCGGGACCGAGCCTAAGAACCCAGCACGTGTGGGTGGTGTTAGAAGTAAGGCCCCATTCTCCTCAATTTTTTTGTCTAAAAATTTTTCCGGTCACTTTTTAGTTTTTGCAACGTTTTGTTGAGCTTTTCGTCGTAAATTTTGGGGTTAATCATCGGTATCGACGAGAGGAATCAAAAAAGTATAATAATGTGGATCGATGTTGAAAAAAATTTATATAAGACGACACTTCAAACAAAAATGTTCGTATTTTTTCGTCTTTAGTGAATTTTTTTTATGCTTTTGGCCATAATTTTTTACTTTATAGACTCATCCCGTTGAGACAGACAAAGAATCCAAAAGACACAATGCAAATCTAACTAAAATTCAGAAAAGAAGAACAAAACACACAAAATGAAGATGACAGTTAAGGAGAATTAGTTCCAATGGGGGCTACGGGACTTGAACTTGGGCTTGTCCAACCAAGGCAAGTTTTCGACCGCTGAACCAACCCCTCATTAGTTACCCTCATACAATTCAAAGGTTCCAAGTCGTATACAAATGTCCATATATTAGCGCAAACAAGAATTCTACCGATGGACTGCCCACCCCTCTCAAATGTGAGTGTTTGTAAAAGTGAGTTTGGTTGAAGGACAAATTTGGTGATGAAAAAGTGAAACGACAAGAAGTAACCGAAGTAACGATGAAGGGACGATGAAGAAGAAGGCATAAACAAGCAGAATGAGTAGAGTAGTGCTCAAAGATGATCCAAGTTAAGTAGTGTGTGGTACCTGTGAGTCACTGCGGGAGATATCCAGCAAACCAAACCAAACAAGGATTGCTGCTTTGATGAACGACTTTGGAATTGGGAAAGACAGTGGCAATGGTAAACTAAAAGGACAATTATTAAAAGCATCTCCAATAACTCTATAATACACTAAAAGGACAATTATTAAAAGCATCTCCAATAACTCTGTAATCAATACACTTGTAATAAAAAAAAAAGGATAGGATGGTAAACTAAGGCACGCCATGAAAATACCAAATTACCTCTTGTAGGATTACCCTTGTAGGTTGAGTTGAAGGACATGGTCGTCATTTCACCTTGTTTGGAAGATCTAACAGACCGTAGGATGGCAAACCAAGCTACATTGTGAAATTACTGGTTTGTCCTAGTAGTTTGTCAATAGCGGAGTTAAGATATGGGGGTATTTTAGGTATTTTAGTGTTAGGTCTTTTGCTTAGTGAAGAAGAAGATGGGGTACAAAAAAATCTTTTTTTCCCCCTAATTTAAGGGATATTGTTTTTTATAGGTACAGAAAAAAAAAAAAAAAACTTTCATTTCCCTAATTTAAGGCAAGCCAAGCTACCATGTTAAAAGACAACATTACCCTTGTAGATTTCATCTTTCAAATTTCTTTTGGATGTCTTGAGTTGAGGTTATTTTAGATCTTACTTTGCTTAGTTAAAAAGAAAAGGTTTTTCGAGGGTATTTTTGGTCCTCCTTTACCTAGAGAATAAGAAAAGGCTTTTTGAGAGTGTTTTAGATTCTAGTTTGCTTAGTCGAGAAGAAAATGCTTTTTCAAGGATATTTTAGGTGTTTAAGGTCCTATTTTGCTTAATCAAGAAGAAAAGGCTTTTCGAGGGTATTTAGGTTCTACTTTGCTTAGTCAATAAGAAAAGACTTTTCATAGGTATTTTAGATATTTTAGGCCCCTCTTTGCTTTGTACGTTAAGAAAAAAAAAGATTTATGCATCTCCTAAATCTAACCATTAGAAAGAAAGAAATCCTTCTCTCTCTCTCTCTCTCTCTCTCTCTCTCTCTCTCTCTCTCTCTCTCTCTCTCTCCTCCTCCTCCTCCTCCTCCTCCTCCTCCTAGATCTCCTCTGATTTCTCTCTCATCGATCCCTCTATAATTCAAACAAAGAATTAGCATCAATTTCTCAATCTTAGATTCTTACACACAAGGAAAGACACGACTACGTGGTTGGATTCTTTTAGATTTCATAACCCTAGACCTATGATTTTGTTAGAACTTCACTTCGTAAGTATTTTGAGTGGTCTTTTCTTTCTGGGGTTTTTTAATTGTTTTACTTTTATGGTTTTGTCTTTTTCAACATGATAGTTTGTTGTGTACTCTTAGCAAATTGAGCTCTAATTTTGTACAATATTTGAAGAAAGTCTCTCTTGTGGCAAGGTTTTACATTTATTTTCCAATATACACGGATGAAAAAGCGTCATTATTCGCACAATTTTAGAATCTAATCCATGACATTATCTTGATTATTGTTGCTATTGTTTGAGAAAGAATTTATAGTTTAATCCAAATACCTATTTCTTTGATCTATGTTTATGCAATGTATAATTTGTCCTGATGGAATTAGAAATACCGTTCATTATAATCATTTTTTTAACAAGGTTGAGCTATTTGTGACTCGCTTCAGTTTTAGTGCATATATTGAATTAAATTACTTGCATGATATATGAAATTACAATAGCCTTAATTAATTATTTGAGTCTACAAAATTAAAAATATTTTGGTACTCCAAAATAGTGTTCTTTATGTTATTTTTTCCGTACAAAAACTCCTTTTGCATTGATTATAAAATATTATCTTTTTTTTTTTTTTGTAAAAATGAACTTTCATTCAATTACTTACTCTTTTTTTTTTGCTCGGCAATTCAATTACTTACTCTTACTACTTTTTTATTTCCATAACTAAATCTTAATTTAAATTATCTTACATACATGAACAATTACACCAATGAGCACACAACACCGGGCAAAGCACGTGGAATTACACTAGTACATTGTAAATGGCTAAAGTTGTAAAATGGGCAAAAAGTGACTCCAATGGACTTGATAAATTGGTCCATAAACATGACTCAATAAGTCACCTTATATATTTGGCCACGAATATATAGAGCCACTAGTAAATTTGGAATATAACATCCAACTACTTTATGCGCGTGATAATTGTAATCATCACAAAGTATCAGTTACCATTTTGATATATATGTTTTCCTATTTCATCATAAAAGAAAATATTTATACAGAGATACATTGCTTAAAAAGTGAGGATAGAAGAGTCTATTTTAAAAAAGAAATGATTCAATGGCTATAAAGTTAATCTGAAGTAATCTAACGGTTGTAGAGGTTACAACGAAACTTTGTGGGCCCAACGAAACTTTATTTCTAGGCATAAAAAAAAAAACCACTCTATTTTATAATATGAATTATATGTTTGTTGGCCCAATGAAACTCTTTTGTTTTTTTTCCTATGCTAAAAAAGAACCTGTTTGAAGTGTTGCTGCAGCAACAATAGCTACAAAACGTTTGAGGGTTTGAATCAAAGTTGTCAATACCGTACCGGCCAGCGTACCGTTTTCACTACTGGAATGATACGTACCGGTACCGGGCTATATTCCGGTACTGTTCCGGATTTACCGCAATTAATATTATATATATATATATTTAATATATATCTACCATTTTTTAAAATTTTAAGTGTAAACATATACAAAATCTTAAAAAAAAAAAAACGTAATTTGTACCGGCCGGAACGCCGGAAAATGGCCGGAACAGACCGGAACAGACCGGAACGCCCGGAACAGACCGGAACAGACCGGTATTTTAACCGGAACGGATCTGGCAACTTTGCGTTCCGTTTACGCACCGGTACGGTACGTACCGGCCGGTACCGGCCGGTACGGAACGGGATTAACAACTTTGGTTTGAATCTTCGACTTACCCAAAAAAAAAAAAAAAACCTTGGAGGGTTTCAAAATGAAAAATTGCTCTCTTACACAAACTCTGTGTCCAAGAAACATATCAGTTCATCTTCTCCATAATAGAACATAGACCTCCCTTTTCTCATTCCAAATTCAAGCAAAATTTGTGTTTCAATAAAAAATTTTAGCTTGTTCATTGGAGTGATCACCCAGGATAATGACTACTTACCAATCTATAATGACCAGAGTCTAAAAAGTACAAAATTATGATCAGAAGCAAAAAAAAAAATCAATGAAGACAAAAAATATCTTTTTTGTTTAAAGTGTCGTCTTACTATGATGACTTTTCTTTTCAACATCAGCCCATATTATAGGAGTATATTTTTTTGATTCCTCTTGTCAAGACAAATAATTAATCCCAAAAATTACAACGAAAAACTCAACAAAAAGTACCAAAAAAAAGTTTTAGACAAAAGTTTACAACGGAGCCTTAATGCTCAAATGGCTAAGGTAGGTCTACAGTCCATCTTTTCTCTTCCATTTAAGAAAAAGTACCAAAAGACTAGACCTGTATTAAGCGTTCTCTTTGAAATATGAAGTTGAATGTATCAAAGACTTCGATACCTTGTTACAAAATAAAATGGCATAATCAACTGCCATAGCTCAGTTAACCGCCCTACTATGGGGATTCTTTCTTGAAGTATAGTTCAGGGGTAACTCTCACTCAAATGGGAGGTATCGGGCCAATTCTTGTGTCATTTGATTACTTCTCACCCAACATAAGGATTAATTCACGAGTTATAGTCATTGTGTCGTTGGGTTCGCCTTGTTTGTTTTTTTGTTTTTGGGTAAATGGTGGCCTTGTTTGTAGATTGTAGAAACATTCCAATTAATAGATCATCATCGAATGTAATTCTTCATAACGTTTGTAACTTTCATTCTGCCTGCCGAAGGTAAAGAGGGGAAAGAGAAAACTCATCTTACACCAGCCTTTAAAGAAGGAACCCTATTTGCTGCTCAGTGGCATGCGGGCATGATGCCCAATCAGAAATTCAGACCATACCCTAATACCATTGCCACACAATAGTCTCTCCACAGATTTTATAGCCTCTAGTCTCGGTTGTCAAACAATATTGATATAAAATTAAATCTGATTGAGAGATGGCATACATGAATAGCAAATGAATACATGAAGCACACCAGCAGTTCTATTTATTTTATGTATTTTCTTCCCTCTTATTTTTTTTCATATCGCAGTACACGGTTCGATTATGTTTTTTAGCCATTCTGGGGCTTTTTTTTGAACTTAATTGTAACCATTGTATCGGTTAATTGTTTGAATTATTATTATTCATCTAGAGTAGGTGAGTAACATGTAGAAGCAAGGTAAAAAGAGAAGGGGAAAAAAAAAACCCAAAGAACTACTAGGTGCCTGCCCAGACGACTAATTCCTACTCAGTGGGCATTACTCGCCGATTACTTGTCAACTAACGCCGAGTACTCGCTCCAAGGTGCTTGGCCGAGCAACTACCGAGTAGCGAGTTTTAGAACACGAAAAAAATGTAGCTCATTTTACCATCTTTTTGTTCACACTAATCAACAAGTTTCGGCATTTTAGCTTGTTGTTCACACTAACAAACAACTTATCAACAACAGCTTATTTCTCAATAATTTTTTCACTCACATACTTATTTACAACTTTTCATTTATCAATAACTTGTTCATTACAGGAAACACCTAACAACTTCTTTTTTTTGAAACGGCAAAATATTATTATGAAAACTTGATAATGAGTACATCAAATTGGGGGGAAAGGGGAAAGAAAATCAACCAAAGATTGATAGAAGACACCAAGAGGGACTAAGCCCAAACACCTAGGGGGGCCCAAGGCCAACTCCAAAAAATGGGCCAACCCCGAGCACCAAAGGGCCATAAACTTCTCAGATTAGAAATTTCAGCCAAAAAAGTTCAACACAAACGAAAAAGGCCCAACCCAAGAAAGCCGTAAACCTAACCCAACCCTAAAGCTACTCAGATTCCGTCACTGCTACTCACGCTCCGATCATCACCACTCAGTCGGCTGCCACCACAAATAGAGCAGCACCGGCAGCGCGCGCTACCGCGAACCCTAGCGAGTGGACACCACTCGATGATAGTCACCAAGAAACCACAACTCTGGCCTTCACAAACGACCTGAGACGCTGTCCACCGGAGTTCCAAAAATGCCGCTGCAAGCCGCCAGCGTCACCCACGCTGTCCACCGCATATCTTGTACGTGTTATCAGGTGTTGTCGTAGATTTTGGTATTGGGGGAGGACTAATTATAAAGGTGTTTGGTCATAGCTGTTGCTTGTCTTGAAGGGTAATTAAATTTCCATGTCATGTTTCATTTGGACCGGGCGTTCTTACACTTTCTCTGCAAGCGAGGCCTTTGCCATTTCGTCATAGCCATTTATCTTTGTATTTAACGGTACAGATTTTAAAGAAGAATTCTCTTTCCTGGAAGAGGTTTTTTAATAAAAACACTTTTGAACGCTTAAGAACAGCACTCTACGGCCCAACAAAGCCAGTTTCGTTTCATTTTGTTAGAATACTATTAGGGTCTTGTTAACGCATGTCCCCAAGGCACATAATAGTAATGCATTAAATCCACTATTTGATTCCACTTTTTTTTTTTGGAAATCTAAGGGTAAGACTTGAGTAATAAATTCTATTTTTAAAGAGGGTAACTGTTTGCGAAATGGACGGAAATGCCCAGCTTTAATGTTTGTAATGTTAGCCTGTTTTATAATGGAAGACCAATCATCAAACATAATTTCAACCTGTGTTCTTTAGCGAAATTTACTTATCAAAAGAAAACAAAAACCTGGGCCGTGGAACGACACCTGCTAACTTTCTTCAGATCAATTGAAATTTCCCCCCTTTTTAATGTAAGAAATCTTCAGCGAATGCATATGAAAAGACCAAATAGCTTAAGTTGTTTTGTCTTATTTTTATCTAATTTTTTACACTAACCCATAAAAAATATTGAAAAAAAAACAAAAATAAATAAATACTCCGTATGTTTTACAGTTTACCGCACCAGTTGATGGCTCCGTCCAACTGTTTATTTCTTTTGTTGCTATTCTTCATCATTTGAGTGAAAAATTACTTCAATCAGTTATCGATAATTACTACCTTTAATTAAAATATATATTTTTTTCTAGAACCGATGCCACCCTAACCCCCATATACCTCCTCCCCTGTCAATGACGGACAACATCAAAACATAAATTAATAAAAAAAAAAAATGAAAACGTAGACTACCCTTACTCTAATCTAATGCTAGAGAAAAGACGTAAAGCACTTCAGGAAATGTAAAACAACAAGAAAGGCAGAGGCTGTGGAGTGGAATGAAAATGAAGGGGAGATGAAGTAAAAGGGTATTTGATATAGGGAAAAAAATTCCTTCATCCAATATGACAACTAGTATTACTATTTTCTATGTGAGTGGCGTTAGTTGAACTCATTTATTGAGTATTAACATATACCTTAGGGGCATAAATTAACAAAATCCTACTTAGGTGGTGTTCCACTTTAAGAAAAAGTACTTTTTTTTCAAAATGTTTGAATTTCAAATTCAAATATAATGAAAATGAAAAATATTTTTAAATTTTTTTTTACACCGTTTAAAAAATTTTAATGAGATCTATCAAGCAAGATCCATATTGATAGAAAAATTACTTGTGCAAACACATGATTTTTAAGCTTAAAATTACCTTCTTTTTCAAAAAGTACTTTTTTTGAGAAACCGGAACGGCTCCTTATTATTACAACAAGACGTTGACATTTTCAATGCCAATAGTTATCTGATAGCAGCGTCATTTGCACATGCTTTCAGGCCAATCAAATCTATCTAATTAATCTACCAGTAGAAATGTGGTATGAATTCCTATGAAACGTGCTGAAGACATATTCAAACTTTTTTTTGGCAAACCCCACTTGGCCAAGAAAATTCCTGTACAGGGTTTTGCCATCCCATACTCTTCTGCAACCGAAGGATAGATGGGGCTCTAGAGGACGAGGAAGAACCATAGTTAGAACAGAGAAAAACATTACGAAATGAGCTGTTGCATTTAGTAGGCCTAGGCCAATCAAAAAATTTCGAACATGCGATTTTGTATTACCTGTTTCAAAAGCTAGCATCGCTTTTGTAATCACAAAATAGAGAGAATTGTTGTCTGCAAATATCAAAACACCGACAGTTTCCTACAACCCATCTTGGACGTGGATGACAGTTTCCTAAAACCCCTCTTGGACGTGGATGAGAGCCAAAAAGGCTCGCTAAACGGTTGCATAAATGTATAAACATAATTGGGTGCATAATAACAAGCATAACTGTGAACAAAAACACAAATAGTAGGATTTGAATTAAAACCTCATTGAACTTGATTTGTCTTCACTGGGAAAAAGTTTTAATTATCAGGAAATGATCTCTGTTGAACTGTCCAAGAAACATATCACACACTGTCTCCCTCAAATCTCTTGTGCTTAACCAACTGCCATAGCCCAGTTAACCGCCCTGTTATAGGGATTCTTTCTTGAAGTATAGTTCAGGGGTAACTCACTCTCAAATGGGTGAAATAATTGGTGATTACTGTGATAATTCAGTCCTTTCGTTGGAGGTGGTGAAAGTAGGTAATAATAGATTGACAAGTAATAGTACTACTTAATTATGTTTGTATGTAAAGTGTGTAAAGTATGGCAGAAGTCCAAAAGGGAATACTGACACTGGTGATTACATCACACTACTGTACAATCATATGACAATACAGGAGATACATAATTGAGCCTAACTATTCCCTTTTGGACTTCTGCCATACTTTACACACTTTACGTACAAACGTAATTAAGTAGTATTATTACTAGTCAATCTATTATTACCTACTTTCACCACCTTCAACGAAAGGACTGAATTATCACAGTAATCATCAATTATTTGGTGTCGGGCCAATTCTTGTGTCATTTGATTACTTCTCACCCAACATAAGGATTAATTCATGAGTTATTGTCATTGTGTTGCTGGGTTGGCCTTTTTTTTTTTTTTTTGTGAGGGGGGGTAAATGGTGGCCTTGTTTGTAGATTGTAGATGAATTTTTGAACATTCCGACTAATAGATCATCATCAAATGTAATTCTTCATAACGTTTGTAACTTTCATTCTGCCTGCCGAAGGTAAAGAGGGGAAAGAGAAAACTCATCTTACACCATCCATTATAGAAGGAACCCTATTTGCTGCTCAGTGGCATGCGGGCATGATGCCCAATCAGAAATTCAGACCATACCCTAATACCATTGCCACACAATAGTCTCTCCAAATTAGACAAAACCACAAAACGGTCTCACAAAACCAAAAAAAAAGAGGAAAGGAAAGAATACCAATTGGTCTTACATCAGCTGCGGATACAGAATATCAATGCTAAGTTTGCATTGTTGCACTAGAACATAGGCTTATAGGCAAACACCAGAGTTTCTTCCTCTCTGCTGGGCATAGAGACAATCAGACAACGCTGTTTTACCTCAGGTTTCTTGCTTCGTCTCCTTAAGAACAAAAGCATCAGTCAATGCAGATCTTGACCCCAACGAAGCCACCAAGAGACGCAAAGTCTGCAATAGAATGTATTAGCAGAGAGCGAAATTGAAACTAGTACAGTTAGCAAACTTCCACACCAAGCCATGGTTACAGGCTCAAACTAAAAGCACAACTTTGGAAGTTAAAGCGCTGTGGTGCAAGCCAATGAATTCTGTTTTGTGTGCAAGATTTGAGCAAATTTCTTAGAATGTTGATAGAAAAAACCTGTTACACGAAATCTTCAAAATATATGAAGAACAGTGGCGGATTCTTGAGACTCGAGTAGGGGTACAACATACGTGTAACATTTTACTACGATGTTTACCTTGAAAGCCTATTGAGTACCGAAAACCTTGAAAGACTATTGAGTACTGAAAACTTTGTGAAATTTCTGGCTGGTCGAAAGCATATTACTGCAGAACTATGTGTGCAATGATGTGAATCTCATGTTATGCACGAAGTTGTCCATGGTACCTCATAAAGAATCCAATAAGAAATGTGAACATTTCAGTGTTCCCATGTCCTCAATGAGAATGAGATGAATCCCACACTTAAGACACATACACTAAGGGCCGTACCCTACACCTTTATCTGAGTCCATGTAACATCTATTATAATTTGATAGCAGTTAACATATGGCTTACCTCCTCCTCACCCATATTCACCTCCAATTCCTGAATGTCGCTGACAGGTACCTTTAATCTGTCGATAAGAGAGATGCATGAGATCAGAGATAAAGGTGCTATCGATAAACTATCCGTCACCATGAACATAGACGGTCCTTTCACTAGTTCGCCACCAATTTTAACTTCCTGCAGAGGGGACTCTGAACTCAAAGCAGTGAATGTGATTTTGAATAGCGAAGAAAGAGTCGAATAAGACGGGTTTACAGCTTCTTCAATACCAATAAGTTTTTTGCCATAAGAGGTACCAGGGGCTAGTTTTGGATGGAGAAGAATTGCCTTCATCTCCTTTGATTTGAAGAACTTGTTGACATCTAAATCTTGGACACTCTTGCGTAAATTGCCCAGGTTTCCATTGAAGGACAAATATGGAAATTCCTTAATGATATAGCCGATTGGAATTGAGAGGAAACTGCGTAGGAGATACACAAAATTCTCTTCAACTTCTGCATACAGCACCCTATTGTTCGACCTGTTTATGATAAGCTTTAAGTTTATATTTTCATCCTTATTTCCTGTGTCCATGTCTCTTTGAGATAGATTCATCATCCTCCGTCCACACTGTCCATAATTAATCATGGGTTTTGTCTTACTGAAGGGAGGTTCCAATATGGAGTCAGAAAAAGGCGTCATTGATGCTAATGAGCACTTGAGCAATTTTAGAACCTGAGACGGATACAAACAAGTAGTTCCAAAAAAATAAGGGCACGGAGTCATGGGCAAGCCCGGCAACACGGCAAAAGTGTATATACATGTCTATAGAACAAAAAGATGATTTCGGCAATTACCTCATCCTTTCCTACGTTCAGCATTCTCTCTTCTGTTTTGCTCCAATCAAATGCTCCAAAATTGCCAAGCAGAGACAAGCCAGCCATGGTAGACATAGGCAACACTTGAAAGTCATCGGTTATCACAAACTGTGCAGCTGGTTTTATAAATCCACTTCCACCATGGGAAACTGGGTTTAATAGATTTACCTCGTAGCGCAAGGCTTTTCCGCACGGGCAAGAATCATTTTGATTATAGCTCACAACACTACAACGCGCAGAGGAAGGATAATTTTGGTAACACGCATAATACTTGCTTTTGTTACATTCAACCAAATTTACCTTTAGGTGCCTACAATAGATATCACTTGCACATCGCGGATGAAGAAGTATCCCTTTTTGCTCACTTGATAGAAAGTCCTCATCTAACTTTTCCAAACTTTCATATAAGTCGTTTAAACAGCCAATCTCCCCCTCCAAAAAGTGCTCATGAGTGAGTCCGAAAATTGTTCCAATAGGTATTGTAAGGAAGCTGAATAGAACATCCACAAAATCCTTGTTTGCCTCCACAAAAACAATTCGATTTTTTTCTTTCTCCACAAGGATCTTCAAACTCATAGTTTGAGAAGCTTCACTCGCCATGATTTTCAATAAAAAATTGAGTGACTAACTTCAAGACAACAGTAATTCACTTGATGAGTATTGTTGGCTTATGTTGGAACTTGAATCCCTTGCATCAACCACTACAAATGGAAAAGATTAATAGAAAGATGCATAAACAACTGTCAGTGAAAAACACAACAATATTGAGTTGCAACACAGAAAGAAATCCATGGCACCAATATTGCATTCGAGGAAATTCTTGAAATGTAGATTTTTTGATATTAAGCAATGGAAACCAGATTTACAAATGTCAAACATTGAACTTTTTTGGTGCAATGCCGGTGTAAGTGTACAATGTTACTATTAAGCTCTCGACAGAGGACGGTTATGGTTGCAATACAAAAGTATAGGGAATCACCAGTATTCGGTTGGGCCTCCATGTTCCACGTGCAGACTGCCGTATCATTTAGAGGCTATAATCAAAACAGGAGTAAATTCCTTCATATCATGTTTCATAGGATTGTCACTAACCTATACAATTCCAATCTTGTAAAGTTTTTTTTTTTTTGGACAGTCAAATACGACCGGGGAAGTCCCCTTTTGCATCACAAGTATCAAACAAGGAATAGCCATTGAATGAGAGGATCCTTACTCATGGAGAAACATCGTTTAAAAGGATGTAAAATTAGGACTGAAAAATTAACTCCAAACAGAAGAATTTAGCAAGTCCTAGACTCCTAGTGCAGGTATGTTACCCATCACCTCCGCCAGAGAGTATTGCCCTCACATCACACCACTATCACTGCACTCATGTCGCGACCGAGCCTAAGAACCCAGCACGTGTGGGTGGTGTTGGAAGTAAGGCCCCATTCTCCTCAATTTTTTTTTTGTCTAAAACTTTTTTCGGCAACCTTTTTACTTTTTCAACTTTTTGTTGAGTTTTTCGTAGTAAATTTTGGGGTTAATCATCGGTCTCGACGAGTGGAATCAAAATAGTATAATAATATAGACTGATGTTGAAAAAAATTCATATAATACGGCACTTTATACAAAAAAAATTCATATTTTTTTTCGTCTTTAGTGTATTTTTTTAAATACTTTCAGTCATAATTTTTTACTTTTTAGGCTCATCAAGTCGAGACGGACAATGAATCCAAAAGACACAATGCAAATCTAACTAGAGTTCAGAAAAGATGAACAAAACACACAAAATGAAGATGACAGTTAAGGAGAAGAGTCTTGCTATTGACACAGCAAGTCTGTGCACAGATTGTGCACAGATTGCATTGTGGGACTCACTAAGGGTCCCATACAAATAATCTGATCCGTTAATTATGTTTAAAATATTTTTTTAAGGGCCTCTGCAAAAATTAGTTCAATCTGATACCTATAAGTGCTTGATCTAATCATCTAACTTTTCATTCAAGTTTTTAGATAATGAAAAGTTAGACGATTAGATCAAGTACTTATAGGGATCAGATTGAGCTGATTTTATGTGGGAGCCCTTGAAAAAATATTAAACATAATGAACGGTTCGAATCACTTGTGTGAGACCCGTAGTAGGCCCCACATAGTAATCTGTACAAGATCTGTGCACAGATTTGCTGTTTCCATAGACTTTCTGTAAGGAGAATTAGTTCCAATGGGGGCTACGGGACTTGAACATGGGCTTGTCCAACCAAGGCCAAGTTTTCGACCGCTGAACCAACCCCTCGTTATTACCCTCATACAGTTCAAAGGTTCAAGTCGTATACAAATGTCTAAATATTAGCACAAACAAGAATTCTACTGATGCATTGTCCACCCTTCAAATGGTAGTGTTTGTAAAAGTGTGTTTGGTTGAAGAACAAATTTGGTGATGAAAAAGTGAAACGACAAGAAGTAACCGAAGTAACGATGAAGGGAGGATGAAGAAGAAGGCATAAACAAGCAGAATGAGTAGAGTAGTGCTCAAAGATGATCCAAGTTTAGTAGTGTGTGGTACCTGTGAGTCACTGCGGGAGATCTAGCAAACCAAACCAGTATTGCTGCTTGGATGAACGATTTTGGAAGGGAAATGATATTGACATTCCAAAAATTAATGCAGACACTCCAAAAAACAAAGGAAAATAACTTTGGAATTACACTGATTTTGGAGTACCTGCATCAATATTTGGAGTGCTAATATCATTTTCCTTTTGGAATTGGGAAAGACAGTGGCAATACTAAACTAAAGCATCTCCAATAATAATTTTATAATACACTAAAAAAGGACAATTATTAAAAGCATCTCCAATAACTCTGTAATACACTATAATAAATGGCTAAAGTTAAAGCTAGCAAATGGGCAAAAAGTGACTCCACTGTACTTGATAAATTGGTCCATAAACTTATGACTCAACAAGTCACCTTATAAATTTGGCCACAAATATATGTCATTAGTGAATTTGGGATGTAATATATCTTCAGCTTAACTAAGTTATTCGTACGATCCAACTACTTTATGTGCGTGATAGTTGTAAGAGCATCCACAGTGGAATAACCAAAAGTCAATAATCAAAAGTTGCTACATCATCTTTTGATTATGCATTTAAGGGGTTGTTAAAGTTAGCAATGTAGAGGTTCACAATGGTACAATCAAATTTGAATAACCAAAACTTGCCACATCATAATTTCAATTTATAAAAATCTAAAAATTGTGAATATAGAAAACAATTTTTTAAAAATAGGTTTCAAACTAATAAAAACATGTTATTAGAATAAAAAAAAAGTTTTCGGGAAAAAGTAAAAAAAAAAAAACAGTTTTTGAAATTTTTTTTAAAAAGAACAGTTTTTGAAAAAAAAGTTTTAATAAAAAACTGCTTTTGCAAAAAATAAAAAAAATAGTTTTCGCAAAAAAAAATAGTTTTGAAAAAAAAACAATTTTTGTAAAAAAAAATAAAAACTTTTTTTAAAAGTATTTTTCTTAGAAATTTGTTGAAAATGGAAGAGAGAATGTTTTTGTGTGATGATAGTGTACTTGATTGAAGAAATATGGAAACAACTAAATTTGATTATTGACAAAAAGTTGCTAGTTTTGATTATCCAATGGCCAAAATTTGATGAGTTGCTAACAGATTGTTAAATCTGATTATTCCACTGTGAGCACTTTTTTGAGCTTATGTTGCTAATCTTAGCAACATTTTAGTTTTGATTATACCACTGTGGATGCTCTAATCATCACAAAGTATCAGTTACCATTTTGATATATATGTTTTCCTACTTTATGCGCGTGATAGTTGTAATCATCACAAAGTATCAGTTACCATTTTGATATATATGTTTTCCTATTTTATCATAAAAGAAAATATTTATACAGAGATACATTGCTAAAAAAGTGAGGATAAAAGAGTATATTTTAAAAAAGAAATGATTCGATGGCTACAAAGTTAACATGAAGTGATCTAACGGTTATAGAGGTTACAACGAAACTTTGTGGGCCCAACGAAACTCTTTTTTCTTGGCATAAAAAGAAACTGCTCTATTTTATAATATAAATTATATGTTTGTAGGCCCAACGAAACTTTTTCCTTTTCCTAGGCACAAAAAGAACCAGTTTAAAGGGTTGCCACCGCAACAATAGCTACAAAACGTTTGAGGGTTTGAATCTTCGACTTACCCAAAACAAAACAAAAAAAAACCTTGGAGGGTTTCAAAATGAAAAATTGCTCTTTTACACAAACTTTGTGTCTAAGAAACATATCAGTTCATCTTCTCCATAATAGAACATAGACCTCTCTTTTCTCATTCCAAATTCAAGCAAAATTTGTGTTTTAATTAATAAAATTAGCTTGTCCATTGGAGTGATCACCCGGGATAATGACTACTTACCAATCTATAATGATCAGAGTCCAAAAAGTACAAAATTATGACCAGAAGCAAAAAAAAAAAAAAAAAAATTCATTGAAGATGAAAAAAACAATTTTTTTTTGTCTAAAGTGTCGTCTTATTATGATAATTTTTTTTCAACATCGGCCCATATTATTATATTTTTTTGATTCCTCTCGTCGAGACAAATGACTAACCCAAAAATTACAACGAA
This sequence comes from Rhododendron simsii, assembly GCA_014282245.1. Taxonomy (NCBI): domain Eukaryota; kingdom Viridiplantae; phylum Streptophyta; class Magnoliopsida; order Ericales; family Ericaceae; genus Rhododendron; species Rhododendron simsii. The sequence continues at coordinate 24,833,121 of CM024963.1, forward strand.
AAACTCAACAAAAAGTTACGAAAAATAAAAAAGTACCAAAAAAAAGTTTTAGACAAAAGTTCACAACAGAGCCTTAATGCTCCAATGGCTAAGGTAGGTCTACGGTCCATCTTTTCTCTTCCACTTACGAAATAGTACCAAAGACAAGACCTGTATTAGGCATTCACTTTGAAATATGAAGTTGAATGTATCAAAGACTTCGATACCTTATTATAAAACAAAATAGCATAACCAACTGCCATAGCCCAGTTAACCGCCCTATTATGGGGATTCTTTCTTGAAGTATAGTTCAGGAGTAACTCACTATCAAATGGGAGGTATGTTAAGGAAATGAATCTCACATTGCTTGGGAGTGGAATGAGTGATCACTTAATAACATCTGGGACCTCTCCACTCATTGCTAATTAGTTTTGAGATGGATATAAAGTTTCTACATGGTATCAGAGCGGGGCCCGTTCCACTCTCACATTTTATAAAATTCACAATCCACACTCCACGATGACAGACCAGCAAAAAGGCTGCACGATGATAGAACCCAAAAGTGGCCACACGTGACAGACCTCAAACGCGGCTGCACGTGAGGGGGATGTTAAGGAAATGAATCCCACATTGCTTGGGAGTGGAATGGGTGATCATTTAATAACATCTGGGACCTCTCCACTCATTGCCAATTGGTTTTGAGATGGATATAAAGTTTCTACAAGGTATCGGGTCAATTCTTGTGTTATTCGATTACTTCTCACCCAACATAAGGATTAATTCATGAGTTATAGCCACTGTGTCGTTGGTTTGGCCTTGTTTTTTTTTTTTTGGGTAAGTGGTGGCCTTGTTTGTAGATTGTAGATGAATTTTTGAACGTTCTGATTAATAGATCATCATCGAAAATAATTCTTCATAACGTTTATAACTTTCATTCTGCCTGCCGAAGGTAAAGAGGGGAAAGAGAAAACTCATCTTGCACCAGCCTTTAAAGAAGGAACCCTATTTGCTGCTTAGTGGCATGCGGGCATGATGCTCAATCATCAATCAGAAATTCAGACCATACGCTAATGCCATTGCCACAGTAGTCTCTCCAAATTACTAGACAAAACCACAAAAGGGTCTCACAAAACCAAAAAAAAGAAAAAGAAAAGGAAAGAATACCAATAGGTCTTACATCAGCTGCGGAAATAGAATATCAATGCTAATAAAGCAAGTCTGCATTGTCGCATTAGAGCATAGGCTTATAGGCAAACACCAGAGTTCCTTCCTCTCTGCTGGGCATAGAGACAATCAGACAACGCTATTTTACCTTAAGTTTCTTGCTTCGTCTCCTTGAGCACAAAAGCATCAGTCAATGCAGATCTTGACACCAACGAAGCCACCAAGAGACGCAAAGTCTGCAATATGAATGTATTAGCAGAGAGTGAAATTGAAACTACTACAGTCAGCAAACTACTACACCAAGCCACAGTTACAGGGTCAAACTTCAAGCACAACTTTGGGAGTTAAAGCACTGTGGTGCAAGGCAATGAATTCTGTTTGGTGTGACAGGTTTGAGCAAATTTCTTAAAATGTTGATAGAAAAAATCCTGTTGCATGAAATCATCAAAATGTATGAACAGTGTCTGATTCTTGAGAAACGAGTAGGTGTACAACGTACGTGTAACATTTTACTACGACATTCAACTTGAAAGCCTATTGAGTACCAAAAACGTTGTGAAATTTCTGGCTGGTCGAAAGCATATTACTGCAGAACTATGTATGCAATGATGTGAATCTCATGTTATGCATGATGTTGTCCATGGTACCTCGTAAAGAATCCATCCAATAAGAAACATAAATATTTCAGTGTCCCCGTGTCCTCAATGAGAATGAAATGAATCCCACACGTAGACACATACACTAAGGGCTGTAGCCGTACCCTACACCCGTATCTGAGTCCATGTAACATCTTTTATAATTTGACAGCAGTTAACTTATGGCTTACCTCCTCCTCACCCATATTCACCTCCAATTCCTGAATGTCGCTGAGAGGTAAGTTTAATCTGTTGATAAGAGATATGCCTGAGATCGGAGATAAAGGTGCTATCGATAAACTATCCGTTACCATGAACATAGATGGTCCTTTCACTAGTCTGCCACCAATTTTAACTTCCCCCGGAGGGGACTTTGAACTCAAACCACTGACTGTAATTTCGAATAGGGTAAAAAGAGTAGAAAATGACAGGTTTACAGCTTCTTCAATACCAATTAGTTTTTTGTCATAAGAGGTACCAGGGGCTAGTTTTGGATCGAGTAGAATTGCCTTCATCTCCTCTGATTTGAAGAACTTGTTGACATCTAAATCTTGGGCACTCTTTCGTAAATTGCCCAGGTTTCCCTTGAAGGAAAAATATGGAAATTCCTTAATGATATAGCCGATTGGAATTGAGAGGAAACTGCAGAGGAGATACACAAAATTCTCGTCAACTTCTGCATACAGCACCCTATTGTTCGACCTGGTTATGATAAGCTTCAAGTTTATCTTTTCATCCTTATTTCCTGAGTCCACGTCTCTTTGAGATAGATTCATCATCCTCGGTCCATACTGTCCATAATTAATCACGGGCTTTGTCTTACTGAAGGGAGGTTCCAATATGGAATCAGAAAAAGGCGTCCTTGATGCTAATGAACACTTGAGCAATTTTAGAACCTGAGACGGATACAAACAAGTAGTTCCAAAAAAATAAGGGCAGGGAGTCATGGGCAAGCCTGGCAACACTGCAAAAGTGTATATACATGTATATAGAACAAAAAGATGATTTTGGTAATTACCTCATCCTTTCCTACGTTCAGCATTCTCTCTTCTGTTTTTATCCCATCTAATGCTCCAAAATTGCCAAGCAGAGACAAGCTAGCCATGGTAGACATAGGCAACACTTGAAAGTCATCAGTTATCATAAACTGCGCAGCTGGTTTTATAAATCCAATTCCACCCTGGGAAACTGGGTTTAATAGATTTACCTCGTAGTGCAAGGCTTTTCCGCACCGGCAAGAATCATTTTGGTAATAGCTCACAATACTACAACGCTTAACGGCATCGCTACACGCATAATACTTGCTTTTGTTACATTCAGCCAAATTTACCTTTAGGTTCCTACAGTAGATATCAGTTGCACAACGCGGATGAAGAATTATCCCTTTTTGCTCACTTGATAGAAAGTCCTCATCTAACTTTTCCAAACTTTCATATAAGTTGTTTAAACAGCCAATCTCCCCCTCCAAAGAGTGCTCACGAGTGAGTCTGAAAATTGTTCCAATAGGTATTGTAAGGAAGCTGAATAGAACATCCACAAAATCCTTGTTTGCCTCAACAAAAACAATTCGATTTTTCTCTTTCTCCACAAGTATCTTCAAACTCATAGTTTGAGAAGCTTTGCTTGCCATGATTTTCAATAAAAACTTGACAGACTAACTTCAAGATAACAGTAATTTGCTCAACGAGTATTGTCGGCTTTTGTTGGAACTTGAATCCCTTGCATCAACCACTACAAATGGAAAAGATTAATAGTAAGACGCATAAAAAACTGTCCATGATAAACAACAATATTGAGTTGCAATACCGAAAGAAATCCATGGCACCAATATTGCATTCGAGGAAGTTCTTGAAATGTAGATTTTTTGTGATTAAGCAAAATGGAAACCGCGTTTACAAATGTCAAACATTGAACCTTTTTTGTGCCTATGCCGTTGTAATTGTACAATGTTACTATTAAGCTCTCGACAGAAGACGGTTATGGTTGCAATACAAAAGTATAGGGAATCACCGGTATATGGTTGGGCCTCCATGTTCCCCCTGCAGACTGCCGTACCATTTAGAGGCTATAACCAAAAAAGGAGTAAATTCCTTCATAGCATGTTTCATAGGATTGTCACTAACATTAACCAATACAATTCCAATCTTGAAATTTTTTTATATTTTTTGAATAGTCAAATAGGACCGGGGAAGTCCCCTTTTGCATCACAAGTGTCAAATGAGGAATAGCCATCGAATGAGAGGATCCTTACTCATGGAGAAATATCGTTTAAAAGGAGGTAAAATTACTCCAAACAGAAGAATTTACCAAGTCCTATCACCTCCGCCAGAGATTATTGCCCTCACATCACACCACTATCACTGCACTCATGTCGTGACCGAGCCTTAGAACCCAACACGTGTGGGTGGTGTTGGAAGTAAGGCCCCATTCTCCTCAATTTTTTTGTCTAAAACTTTTTCCGGTAACTTTTTTACTTTTTGCTACTTTTTGTTGAGCTTTTCGTCGTAAATTTTGGGGTTAATCATTGGTCTCGAAGAGGAATCAAAAAAGTATAATAATGTGGACCGATGTTGATATTTTTTTTATATAAGACGACACTTAAGACAAATAAGTTTGTATTTTTTCGTCTTTAGCGATTTTTTATTTTATTTTTTATTTATGCTTTTGGCCATAATTTTTTACTTTACAGACTCATTCTGTCGAGGTAGACAAAGAATCCAAAAGACACAATGCAAATCTAACTAAATTTCATAAAAGACGAACAAAACACACAAAATGAAGATGAATAAGGAGAATTAGTTCCAATGGGGGCTACGGGACTTGAACTTGGGCTTGTCCAACCAAGGCCAAGTTTTCGATTGTTGAACCAACCCCTCATTAGTTACCCTCATACAGTTCAAAGTTTCAAGTCGTATACAAATGTCCATATATTAGCACCAACAAGAATTCTACTGATGGACAGCCCATCCCCTCAAATGTAAGTGTTTGTATAAGTGTGTTTCGGTTGAAGGACAAATTTGGTGATGAAAAAGTGAAACGACAAGAAGTAACCAAAGTAACGATGGAGGGACGATGAAGAAGAAGGCATAAACAAGCAGAATGAGTAGAGTAGTGCTCAAAGATGATCCAAGTTAAGTAGTGTGTGGTACCTGTGAGTCACTGCGGGAGATATCCAGCAAACCAAACCAAACCAGTATTGCTGCTTTGATGAACGATTTTGGAATTGGGAAAGACAGTGGCAATATACTAAACTAAAAGGACAATTATTAAAAGCATCTCCAATAACTCTGTAAATACACTGTAAATGGCTAAAGTTGTAGCTAGCAAATGGGCAAAAAGCGAGTCCAATGTACTTGATAAATTGGTCCATAAACTTATGACTCAACAAGTCACCTCGTAAATTTGGCCACAAATATGTAGTCACTAGTGAATTTGGGAGGTTACATATCTTCAGCTTAAATAAATTATTCGTTCTATCCAACTACTTTATGCGCGTGATAGTTGTAATCATCACAAAGTATCAGTTACCATTTTGATATATATATTTTCCTATTTCATCATAAAAGAAAATATTTATACAGGGATAGATACATTGCTTAAAAAGTGAGGGTAAAAAAGTATATTTTAAAAAGAAATGATTCGATGGCTACAAAGTTAACATGAAGTGATCTAAAGGTTGTAGAGGTTACAACGGAACTTTTTTTTCTTGGCATAATAAGAAACTACTCTATTTTATAATATAAATCATATGTTTGTAGGCCCAACGAAACTTTTTTTTCCCTAGGCACAAAAAGAACCTGTTTAAAGTGTTGCCGCAGCATAGTTCTAAGTGTATTTTGTGTTGTATTTTGTTTGATTAAACCCTTGTACTCTTTCTTTCATATATATATACTAGGAATTGTCGGCTCGAAATCGGTATTCAACTAATATCTAATTTTGAAGGCCAAGTATAGCCACCGGTTTATTTGAATCGGCATATAAAAAAAACTAACAAACTAATAGCTGTAGCGCTCGGGCCCGTACCTGAAGGCACTTATCGTTAGCCATTTAAATTCACAGCCAATTCGACCACACTACAAACTATGGATCACAATTGGCAAAACCCAACAATAATCACAAAATCCACTTTATGTCCTTAAAAAAATCAAGCTTCAAAATGTAAGAATACAAAACTAGTAATTAAACTTAATGATAATATAGAAACATCTAGCTTTTATTCATCAAGTTTTCTAAAATCAAGAAGAAAAGACAAAACATAATCAGCTCTTGAATTGAATATAAAAATGTAATTCAACTTCTAATGAATCATTGATAACAAAGTTGTAGACTTTCTAAACTTCAAGCTCCAACCAACTTGATATCTATTACTGGTTAGCCGATGCAACCTGCCAAAAAAACAGATGGTGCTTCAGCTCATATGAAAGCTGCAACACACACAGATTTCTGTGCACAGATTGTGCACAGATTTCGTTGTGGGGCCCACCACGGGTCCCACACGAACCATCCGAGCCGTTCATTAAATGTAAAACATTTTTTCAAAGGTCCCTGTAAAAAATAAGCTCAATCCGATACCTATAGCTGCTTCATCCAACTATCTAACTTTTCATTCAGATTTTCGGATAATGAAAAGTTATATGGTTGGATCGAGCATCTATAGGTATTGGACTGAGCTAATTTTTTACAGAGACCCTTGAAAAAATGTTTTACATTTAATGAACGGCTCGGATGATTTTTTTGGAACCCGTGATGGGCCCCACAACAAAATCTGTGCACAATCTGTGCACAGATCTGCTGTGTGGGTAGACTTTCTGAGCTCATATACCATTTCAATCATCAAGAAAGAAAATTTTATGCCATACAACCTGTCAAAAAAAGAAGTAAACAACTTATCAAATTGGTTTGGGGTGTAGGGAACGTTTTCCTGTTCCCTTTTCCAATTGGTTTGTTCTTCTAATCAACTGATCAAATTTCAAAACATAGGAAAAAAAGAAGTGGAGTAACATACTTCTCTCATGACTTTGCCCAACACACCAAAGAACAAAGTACTAATTTTCTAAACAACCAAATTTTCCGATTCATAGCTGTCACAATTGTTTCAAAAAAAAAAAAGAGAACAAAGAGACATACCTCTGGAGAGAGAACTGGAGAGAGGGCAAGAGTCATGGAGAACCGGAAAGAGTACTTGCACCCAATCAAAGCAATTTGTCTCCCAATCAACGCCAATCACCGGCAATTTCATAAATCATTACCAAACTGGATATAATGACTAAAAGAATCAGCAATTATAGTGCACCCAATCAACGGCAATCAAGTCTTTTAGCATGTCATTAGCCAATTAGTCATTATAGTCTATGATAACTGAATATAATGACTGAACCTCGTTACCAAAAATTCGACTCAAACCATATTGAGCAACTCAACGGGTAGGATTTATGCAGAAAAAAGTGTACTAAATCAAATGGTGAAGATTTATGCAAAGAAAAATGTGTGGGCCACCACACCATCGCGAATTGTATTATAGATAGATAGATGATGTTCTTCTTTGATGCCCAAAAAAAAAAAATTTTGTTACAAAACGTTTGAGGGTTTGAATCTTCAACTTACCCAAAAAACAAAAAAAAAAAGACCTTGGAGGGTTTCAAAATGAAAATTTTATCTTTTACACAAACTTTGTGTCTAAGAAACCTATCAGTTCATCTTCTCCATACAAACTTTGTGTCTAAGAAACATATCAGTTCATCTTCTCCATAATAGAACATAGACCTCCCTTTCCTCATTCCAAATTCAAGCAAATTTTGTGTTTCAATTAATAAATTTAGCTTGTCCATTGGAGTGATTACCCCGGATAATGACTACTTACCAATCTATAATGACCAGAGTCTAAAAAGTATAAAATTATGACTAGACGCCAAAAAAAAAAAAATTTCACTGAAGACGAAAAAAATATCTTTTTTTTTCTAAACTGTCGTCTAACTATGATTACTTTTTTTTTTTCAACATCGGCCCATATAATTATATTTTTTTGATTCCTCTCGTCGAGACAATTGATTAACCCCAAAAATTACAACGAAAAACTCAACAAAAAGTTACGAAAAATAAAAAAGTACCAAAAAAAGTTTTAGACAAAAGTTTACAACGGAGCCTTAATGCTTCAATGGCTAAGGTAGGTCTACAATCCATCTTTTCTCTTCCATTTAAAAAATAGTACCAAAGACAAGACCTGTATTAGGCGTTCACTTTGAAATATGAAGTTGAATGTATCCAAGACTTCGATACCTTATTATAAAACAAAATGGCATAACCAACTGCCATAGCCCAGTTAACCGCCCTATTATGAGGATTCTTTCTTGAGTATAGTTCAGGGGTAACTCACTCTCAAATGGGCGGTATCGGGCCAATTCTTTTGTTATTCGATTACTTCTCACCCAACAAAAGGATTAATTCACGAGTTATAGTCATTGTGTCATTGCGTTGGCCTTTTTTTTTTTTTTTTGGGGTAAATGGTGGCCTTGTTTGTAGATTGTAGATGAATTTTTGAACATTCTGATTAATAGATTGTGTCGTTGGGTTGGCCTTGTTTTTTTTTTTTTTTTGGGTAAACGGTGGCCTTGCTTGTAGATTGTAGATGAATTTTTGAACATTCCGATTAATAGATCATCATCGAATGTTATTCTTCATAACGTTTGTAAATTTCATTCTGCCTGCCTAAGGTAAAGAGGGGAAAGAGAAAACTCATCTTACACCAGCCTTTAAAGAAGGAACCCTATTTGCTGCTTAGTGGCATGCGGGCATGATGCCCAATCAGAAATTCAGACCATACCCTAATACCATTGCCACACAATAGTCTCTCCAAATTAGACAAAACCACAAAAGGGTCTCACAAAACCAAAAAAAAAAGGAAAGGAAAGAATACCAATAGGTCTTACATCAGCTGCGGATATAGAATATCAATGCTACTAAAGCAAGTTTGCATTGTTGCACTAGAACATAGGCTTATAGGCAAACTCCAGAGTTTCTTCCTCTCTGCTGGGCATAGAGACAATCAGACAACGCTGTTTTACCTCAGGTTTCTTGCTTCGTCTCCTTAAGAACAAAAGCATCAGTCAACGCAGATCTTGACACCAACGAAGCCGCCAAGAGACGCAAAGTCTGCAATATGAATTTATCAGCAGAGAGTGAAATTGAAACAACTACAGTCAGCAAACTACTACACCAAGCCACAGTTACAGGGTCAAACTTCAAACACAACTTTGGGAGTTAAAGCGCTGTGGTGCAAGGCAATGAATTCTGTTTAGTGCGCCAGGTTTGAGCAAATTTCTTAGAATGTTGATAGAAAAAAACCTGTTGCATGAAATCATCAAAATGCATGAACAGTGTTTGATTCTTGAGACACGAGTAGGGGTGCAACATACGTGTAACATTTTACTATGACATTCACCTTGAAAGCCAATTTAGTACCAAAAACGTTGTGAAATTTCTGGCTGGTCGAAAGCATATTGCTGCAGAACTATGTATGCAATGATGTGAATCTCATGTCATGCATGAAATAGTTCATGGTACCTTGTAAACAATATCAACCTTAAAAAATAAAGAAATCCAATAAGAAACGTGAATATTTCAGTGTCCCTTTGTCCTCAATGAGAATGAGATTAATCCCACACTTAGACACATACACTAAGGGCTGTACCCTACACCTGTATCTTAGTCCATGTAACATCTGTTATAATTTGGCAGCAGTTAACTTATGGCTTACCTCCTCCTCACCCATATTCACCTCCAATTCCTGAATGTCGCTGAGAGGTACCTTTAATCTGTTGATAAGAAATATGCATGAGATTGGAGATAAAGGTGCTATCGATAAGCTATCCGTCACCATGAACATAGACGGTCCTTTCACTAGTCCGCCACCAATTTTAACTTCCCGCAAAGGGGACTCTAAACTTTTACTACGCAATTCGTTCTTGACCAGGGAAGAAAGAGTCCCACGTGTCAGGTTTACAGCTTTTTCAATACGAATTAGTTTGTTGCCATAAGTGGTACCAGGGGCTAGTTTTGGATTGAGTAGAATTGCCTTCATCTCCTCTGATTTGAAGAACTTGTTGACATCAAAATCTTGGACACTCTTGTATAAATTGCCCAGGCATCCCTCGAAGGACAAATATGGAAATTCTTTAAAGATGTAACCAATTGGGAATGAGAGGAAACTGCATAGGAGATCAACAAAATTCTCTTCAACTTCTGCGTACAGCACCCTTTTGTTCGATCTGTTTATGATAAGCTTCAAGTTTATCTTTTCATCCTCATTTCTGGTGTCTGCGTCTCTTTGAGATAGATTTGTCATCCTTGGTCCATACTGTCCATGATTAATCATGGGCATTGGCTTACTGAAGGGAGGTTCTAATATGGAGTCAGAAAAAGGTGTCGTTGACGCTAATGAACACTTGAGCAATTTCTGAACCTGAGAGAGAAAGAGAGAATGCTTAGAAAAATACAACGTAAGTACTTAACTTTGTATCTAAGAAGTATGGGTATGGATACAAGCAAGTAGTTCCAAAAAAATGATGGCACAGAGTTCCAGACAAGGCTGGGGTCGTGGCAAAAGCACACACACGCGTGCTTATGTATATGTATGTATGTAAATATGTGGATTTGATAGGTATTGAGCTGTTAATTGTATGCACATTGTATTTGGAAACACGGTGCATCATAGCTTTCCACATATGGAATGTAGAACAAAAAATGATTTCGTTAATTACCTCATCCTTTCCTACGTTCAGCATTCTCTCTTCGATTTTGCTCCCATCTAATGATCCAAAATTGCTAAGCTGAGACAAGCCAGCCGTGGTAGACAAAGGCAACACTTGAAAGTCATCGGTTACCATGAAACGCACAGTTGGGTTTACAAATACACTTCCACCTTGAGGAACTGGGTCTGACAGATCTAGCTCGAATGTTAAGGATTCTCCGCACTGGCAACGAGTTAGGTAGTAGCTCACAATTCTACAATACGAACCGCGGCACATATAATACTTGCTTTCGTCACATCCAACCAAATCTACCTTTAGGTTCCTACAGTAGACATCAGTTGCACATCGCGGATGAAGAAGTAACCCTTTGTGCTCACTTGATAAAAGGTCCTCATTAAACTTTTCCAAACTTTCATATAAGTTGTTTAAACAGCCAATCTCCCCCTTCAAAGAGTGCTCATGGGTGAGTCTGACAATTGTTCCAAGAGGTATTGTAAGGAAGCTGAATAGAACATCCACAAAATCCTTGTTTGCCTCCACAAAAACAACTCGATTTGTCTCTTTCTCCACAAGGATCTTCAAACTCATTGTTTGAGAAGCTTCGCTCGCCATGATTTTGAATAAAAACTTGAGTGACTAAATTCAAGATAACAGTAATTCGCTTGACGAGTATTGTTGGCTTATGTTGGAACTTGAATCCCGTGCATCAACCGCTACATATGGAAAAGATTAATAGGAAGACGCATAAAAAAGTGTTCGTGAAAAACAACAATATTGAGTTGCAACACCGAAAGAAATCCATGGCACCAATATTGCATTCGAGGAAATTCTTAAAATGTAGATGTTTTGCCATCAAGCAATGGAAACCGCGTTTACAAATGTCGAACATTGAACTTTTTTGGTGCAATGCCAGTGTAATTGTACAGTGTTACTATTAAGTTCTCGACAGAGGACGGTTATGGTTGCAATACGAAAGTATAGGGAATCACCGGTGTTCAGTCGGGCCTCCATGTTCTGCGTGCAGACTGCTGTATCATTTAGAGGCTATAATCAAAACAGGAGTAAATTCCTTCATAGCATGTTTCATAGGATTGTCACTAACCAACACAGTTCCAATCTTGTAAATTTTTTTTTTTTTTGGATATTCAAATAGGACCGGTGAAGTCCCCTTTTGCATCACAAGTATCAAATGAGGAATTGCCGTCGAATGAGAGGATCCTTACTCATGGAGAAACATCATTTAAAAGGAGGTAAAATTAGGACTGAAAAAATTACTCCAAAACAGAAGAATTTATCAAGTCCTAGTGTAAGTATGTTACCTGTCACCTCCGCCAAAGAGTATTGCCCTCACACCACACCACTATCATTGCATCTATGTTGGGACCAAGCCTAAGAACCCAACACATGTGGGTGGTGTTGGAAGTAAAGCTCCATTCTCATCTACTTGTTTGTATAAAACTTTTTAAACTTTTTGCAACTTTTTGTTGAGCTTTTCGTCGTAAATTTTGGGATTAATCATCCGTCTCGACGAGAGTAATGTGGACCGATGTTGAAAAAAGTAATATAATACGATACTTAAGACAAAAAAAAGTTCGTATTCTTTTTGTCTTTAGTGAACTTTTTTATGCTTTTCGTCAAAATTTTTTAGTTTTTTAGACTCATCTCATCAAGACGGACAATGAATCCAAAAGACATATTGCAAATCTAACTGAAGTTCAAAAAATATGAACAAAACACACAAAACAAAGATGACAGTTAAAGGAGAATTAGTTCCGACGAGACTTGGGCTTGTCGACAAGCCCAAGTTTCCCACCCGAACCAGCCTCTCATTGTTACCCTCATACAGTTCAAAGGCACAAGTCACAAATGTCCATTAGCACAAAGAAGAATTCTACGAGCATGCACAATTACACAAATACTTTACACACATACATTTTGATGGAGAGCCCACTCCCTCTAATGTGAGTGTTTATAAAAGTGCGTTTGGCTTGGTTGAAGGACAAATTTGGTGATGAGAAAGTGAAACGACAAGAAGTAACCGAAGTAACGATGATGGAGGGAAGATTAAGAAGAGCGAGGAGGCACAAACAAGCAGAATGAGTATGGCTCAAAGGTGATCCAAGTTAAGTTGTGTGTGGTACCTGTGAGTCGCTGCAGGAGATCCAGCAAACCAGACCGGCAGTACTGCTTTGTCGAACGATTTGGTAATTGGGAAAGACAATGGCGATAGTTGCTTGAAGGACAATTATTCCTTTCCCACTCTACTTTTTCAACGACCTCTAATTTTGTCTTTATTTGATTTTGTTTTTTTGTGTTAGTTAAATTTGCATGCATTTTTTTTAGATTAATGAGACGAATTGAAATTTTTTTTTTTTACTTTTACCCAAATAATTTAAGAATTAACCACGTTTAAATAAAAAATTTGGCTTTTTTTTTTTCCTTCTTAAAATTGATTATGTTTTAAAATATTTAAGTAAAAGTAATTTTTTTAAATTTTTTCCAAATGAATTAATAATTTATAAAAAAAATTGATACAAAAATAACAAACGTAAAAAAATTAAAATAAAAACAAAATTAAAAGTTTTAGAAAAAGTCCAGTGACAATGTGCAATGGGGCTAGAGTCGCTAGAGCCCAGCCCGCCCAAAATTTCGACGCTAATGTGGTGGGATTCACATAAATTTTAAGCGAAATAGGAGTATTAAAAAAAAAGAGGATAAAAAATTTGTTGGGAAGTTAAGAAGTCTGTTGACACAGATGATATGTACATAGATAGCGCACAAATTTTTGTGTGGGGCCCACTACTGGTCCCACACAAAAAATTCGAGTCATTCATTAAATGTAAAATAATTTTTTAAGGACTTTCAACAAAAATCAGCTCAATCCAATAGTTATAAGTGCTCGATCCAATTATTTAACATTTCATTATCTTGAATCAGAATGAAAAGTTAAATAATTGGATCGAACACTTATATGTATCGCATTAAGCTAATTTTTCATTAGAGCCTTTAAAAACATGTTATACATGTAATGAACGGCTCGAATTATTTTTATGAGACCTATAATAGGCCCTACACAAAAATCCGTGCGTTATCTGGGTACATATCATCTGCGTAAATAGCACAGTTGGTTAAGAAAAGTGGAGCAGGAGAAAGGAAGGAAAGGAAAATGAAAGAAAAAATGAGAGGAAAATAAGTTAAAGAAATCAATTTTTTCGTCTTTATTTAAAAAAATTAGATTTAGATAAAAAAAAATTTACTTTTTAGATTTTTCTTATCGTGACGATGTAATAATTTTTAAAAAAATTGACAAAATATTCCAAGTGACTCAAAAAAATTTTAAATAAAAATTAAAAAATAAACCAGTTGACTTATGTAGCCGAACTGAGCGTAGAATATTCTGCTACTGGAGTACTATTTTCTCTTCTCTTCCTTATCAAACCAAACTCGAAATTTTCTTAATTTTTCCTTCCTTTCTCTTCTTTTCAGCAAGCTATAAATCCCCAAAAAACTGACGTGCACCTAAACACGAAGAGAGAGGGAGAAGAGGAGGAGGTGGAAGAACTGTCGCGCGCGACCCCCGGGCGACCACCAGCCGCACCTTCCGCCTCCGGCGACCACCACCAATACCGGGTCCACATCCGGTGACCAACCCTTCGCGAAAATCTACGCACTGCCTAGGACTAATCCACCGCCAAGGTCTCTGTCTCTTCTCTCGTCTATATATCTGGTTGAAATACTGTTGAAGTGAGCAAATTTGTTTGCGCGATTGAGATTAACAGTTAATGTAAGATGAAAAAAAAATTGAGGGACATGGTTTTGTTCGTTTGAATACTGGGAAACATGGATGAAGGTCTGGAACCCCATAAATGCCGTATGTGGTCAAGAGTAACAAAACCCAGATGGGTACACGAAACCCTAATTCTGAGGCTTAGCATAAAAACCTTTCTTGATAGGCTATGACTAAGCACTGGGGAGTGGTGGGTTGGAGTTTAGCAAGAATATTTTAGCAACTTTCTTTTTTAGAAGGTCAAATCACTGGAAGAATTAGAAGATGGTGTGGGTCTATTTAGATGCGGAAGACTGTAAAAGGAAAAAATAAAGAAAAAGGAAAAGAAGAACCCAGTTGTTGAGTCCAAAAGTCTGTGTTGGGTTCCAGATTTCCAAAATGACTTTGCCAATTCTTCATCAACAGCTGAAGATTTCAATGACAATGAATCGAGTGGTTTGGAGGTCCAATAGGTTTGTGAGGAGGTGGGGGAGGAGAGAGAGTAGTAGGTATTGATTGATGAAATGATTTGTTTCTCTTCTGTTTTTTGTCTAGAAGATAAATTACATGCTATGTGTGCCATGAATTCCCATGGGGAATTGAGTGAGCAATTGGTATCAGGACATGTCACAAATTTTTGCAAAAGATGTAGCTAAGTAGTCTTGCTGGTCGGAGTGTTTGGGCAAACAAAACTTAGTAGTCTCCTACCAATTCCAGCAATACCTTTGTGGAACAGTAATTTTAAAGTTTTCGAACTCGTTGCGAGTGTGCACAACCACTTTGTGCGTTCATTTGATCAGTATCTGACAACATTGATTTGTTTTACACAAACAAGTTCTGCTCTGTCACTTTCCTTGTTTTTATCAGAGTTTGTCCCACATTGGTTAATTGTCTCCTCGGACCAAAATTAATATAGAGTATGAATCTGGGCTGTCTCTCCACTCCTTGCCAATTATGTTGAATTAGATACTTAAAAATGGTTTCAGAACTTTTCGGATGCCTTCAGACAAGATTCTTTTGATTGATCCCCCATTTATGTATGCCTTAAGTGTACCTTGCTTCTTTGTGACCCTGCATTTTGGATCCTTTGGTTACCTCTTCACTTGGGAGTTGGGGTCATATGTGCCGGGAGTGGTAGTGCTTGTTTCACAATGGTTACTTATCACCTCAAAACTAGTATAAGAGCTTGTGCAGTTTGCCTACTCGTTGCTAATTGGTATTGAGTTGAATACTTCAGCAATTTTTCAATTTGATGTGGAATATTAACATGTATTGGTAACCTGAGTTGAAAGTCTGCAGAATTTTTTATGTCTTCATTTCATTTGACCATTATGATTTATGGAAGTTTTAAGCATGCAGATTTTGTGTGTGTGTGTGTGTGTGTGTGTGTGTGTGTGTGTGTGTGTGAGTTGGGATAGTTCTATTCTAAGAGGAGAGGAGTCTTAGTTTGTTTGTGTACTTCTCGTTTGGGCTATTGAAATCTGTTGACATTTTACTATCCATCAGTTTGACAGGAGCTGCTTGACTGAAACATGTAAAATGAATCAGCTTGCAAATTCATTTTCTTTGCTTGAATTGGATGTTGGAGATGATCGAGAAGTTACTATTGTTCCTGCTCGTCAAGAAAATGCTAATGGAAAAGGTAAACCATGCCCAAATCACTTATCCGAAAAAATAAAATCGTGCCTATCCTCTCGGACTCTCCCGTCAATTGATCCATTTCCTTGCGTTCTCATGTGTAAAATTATTCTTCATGCAACTCTAATTCCAATCATCTCAATTGTATGAGGTCCTAGCTCACCTTTCAAAATTTTTTGTCCATGACCTTCATAGACACTGTGGTTACAATGGAGGCATATTTTCTAATGCACAATGGAAAGGTCCAAATAACACAACTGTGGAACAACAATGAGTAGTTGTCCCTATTATGCACCGCAATTATAGAACTGCAAACGTTGCATTGTTGTCCCAAGAGACTCTAACGCCAAAAAAACTATCTACATGATGCAGGTAAAGGTAAGAAAAAAGGTGACAGCTCTGCTGGCATGACCCTCTCAAAGAATAACAATGGGGTCCCACAAAGTCTAGAAGTGGTTTCAGGAGACTACAAGTTGCCCCTCGTGTGGATTGATTTGGAAATGACAGGTAGGCTTTGGTTTGGGGTAGTTATACTGGACCACGTTGGCCTTGGATAACATTGAGCAATCACTATTTTCTTTGGAATGAGTTCAAAGAAGGAATTCTATATACTGACACCACTGTTTCAGTGGAAGATGGATAATGGGAGAAATAGTGTCATATATGATAGCCTTGCATGAGCCTATGATCAACAAATCTTGACAGCACTAATTTTTCTTGCTCTTTTCTCATTTAATAATCATTTCTTGCAATTAGAATTTTGTTAGTTGAGAGTGGTATTATGGGTTGCATTGCTTTTTAGTCTTGAGTAGAAGTAAAGTGGTTCATTGAGCTCAGTAAATTTGCTTCAAATGTGTCTTCTTCGCAAATGTTCCACCTAGCATGTTGTATGAATCCAAATGGGCAGTTGAATGGCTTATGATGGTTTTTATGGGTAATTTCATCGCTTTTGTTACCTGTACAGGTCTCAATGTGGAATTCGATAGAATATTGGAGATTGCCTGTATAGTTACAGATGGTAGTTTAACCAAATCAGTTGAGGTAATTTTACCCCTCATCTATTGACAGTCTGGTTCCCCAGAATTACTGGTTGGTCCATTATGTGTTACTTGTACGTTTTTATTGATATGTTACCCTTTAGTACTTTCTATTGCCTTATGTTCAAAGGTTGCCATTTCTAGTTGCAGATTCTTCTATCCTTTATGTATTGTACATATCGATGATGGTGAAGGTGAATGGGTTATAATCTCTTGTAAAATGATAGAATCTTCACTTCTACGAGTTTCAATTGTGTTAATAATGATGCACGACTTACAAGATTAAAGAAAACTAAAGTGCGAAATTGCTTCCTTAGAAGGGTGAATTTGTCTATATCAAATTGATGGTGAGCTTTAATTCCCAATTGCAAAACACCCCATTGGAATGTTTTTTGCAGTCATATATTGGTTGATGGTTAGTAAATTACCAAGTGGGGTTTACATGATCCAAGAATCCAAAGATTTGGAGAGAACTGGTTCTAATTCGGTTGAACATGTCCTAAATGTAGAGAGGTTCTCAAGGAGATGGCAGTGTAAACATGGTTTCTTTTGTGAGATATTGTCCAAGCACTTTGCCTCACATTGATTCACATTTACCCTGTAAGAAGTTTTCTTGAATGATGCCATCGATTTCAGATTTTTCTTCGTGACAGTTTATATTCATTTGTTTTATCACCTCTTTGTGCTTTTAGCAATTAGCTATCATGCCTTGGACATTTGCCCTCTCACTTGCTCCTTGTATTAATGTGTCCGTTCCCTGTACAACCCTTAACAGAAGTTTATCAAGTGTATCTCCTGATCTGGGAAACTAAATTTTGCTTTACCTTGTTTAGGGTCCTGATTTGGTTATCAATCAAAGTAAAGAATGTATGGACAGAATGGGAGAATGGTGTAAGACTCATCATGCAGCAAGTGGTGAGTAGTTTTTCTAATTTTGGGGCTTTTAAGAGCTAGTGATGTCACCTTGATGATTCATTTATCTCCTCCTTTAGTGCCTCCTGTTTTATGATCGGTGCATGTAACACGTCTAGTTTTTTTTTTTTTTCTTTTCTTTCACTGCAAGGCTTGTAACATTTTCAATTTAATTTAGGATTGACAAAAAAGGTGCTCCACAGTAAGATTAGTGAACAAGAAGCTGAAAAGCAGGTAAAGTTTGTCTTCATAAACCTTGAGTGGTGTAATGTGGTTTGACTTTGACCACTGTGTCCTTGTCCCTACGGACTCTACCTGAACCTTTTGTACGCTTCTGTTTCTTTTTAGAATAAATCCTGCTTGCTTTCCATTTTCCCCATTGAATCTAGTTCGCTGACATCCTTTTCTTTTTGTAGGTTACTAAATTTGTGAGGACATGTGTAGGCACTCATACGCCAGTTCTTGCCGGAAATTCAGTTTATATGGATTTTCTGTTTTTGAAGGTAGCAGACTCAATATCGTGATGATTATCCATTTATATACATTTGCGATAAACGGAATGTGCTTCCTTGCTTTATTACAATTACTAGGATATATCCGTTATTGCTCTTTAGCCTTTTCCCCAAATTTAACACTTAAAAGTTGGCTCGCTCTTTTCTCCAAATGTTCATGTTTGCAGAAGTACATGCCAAATTTGGCCGGCCTGTTCTCTCATGTACTTGTTGATGTTAGCAGCGTCAGGTCTCTATGCATTCGTTGGTACCCAAGAGGTAATATTATGTTGTGCTTATCAGGTTCATTTTGTGTTCAGCATACAAGTGGTGTCAAATATTTTATTGAAATTATCCATTGTCATATCCTTGTATTCGGTTTCTCTGTATGGGCGTATGCATAACCAGGGCATTTTCTTTTAATCGTGGTCAGTTAATTTTGCTGTCGCGATTTTTGTAGTTTCTGATATAGTTTTGAACATGTGTGTTTTAACATCTTTTTCCCAGAAAACAAGAAGGCTCCTGTGAAGGAAAAGAAGCATAGAGCATTGGATGATATCAGGGAAAGCATAGCAGAGCTCAAGTACTACAAGGAGCATATATTCAAGACTAAGAAGTGAGCAAAATGATACACTGCAGATTTCAGATTGAAGTGATAGCTCATTTTTAAGCTAGTGTGATGTATGGCGTAGGCGTAAAGTGATGCAAGGGGTCAGATTATACAATCATTCTCGTCGAGTCTGACGTCAGTTCAACGAGACCAAAATTGTTTGACAGTATACAGAATTACTTATGGAACTTTTACAAGTGCTCCGATTTTAGCTTTTCCATTGTAATCTAATGAGTGATGACCACATTCTGCTCTGTTGTTTCAATTTTAGCCTTCCCATTGGATTCTGATAACCAACAGTGATATATTTCAATGACATCTGCGCTAGCAGCCCATGGAATCCATTGACGCATCGGGTAGAGAGGTATTGGTAAAAAAGCAAATTTTGAACCCCATCCAAAAATTAGAGTCTAGTGCATTCTTTTGTGCATGCCTGGCAGGGGTGTAAACAGTCTGGTTTAGGCAATTTTCCAAACCAAACTGACATTTCGGTTTGGTTCAGTTTGACCGGTTTATTCCGGTTTCTGGTTTGAACTCAAAGCATCACAACATAAACAAAACATTAGCTAGTCCTAACATAAATAAACCAATCCGTAGAGAAGTAGGAGCTAGTTTCAAACATTCCAACATAAAAATCATTGATAGTCCCATCCGAAGCCATTTGGTATCCTATAATAGTTTTTAAAAAATTGTTAACCATCCACTGTACATCGAAGAAAAAATCAATTAAATAGACATTGTACCCATTACTTCTCGCTTCTTGGAATCAATATACTATCCATATTCTATTTCTACTTTTTTACACTTTCAACTTTTTACTTTAACTATGAATATTTATATATCTTTTTTGATTAAAAAAATACAAGTGTGTGGCCGGTTCCTCCCACACAAAATTTAAAACAAATAATGACATTCCATCTCAGCCATTAATTTCAATGGTTGAGATTAAAACTTAACCCACCTTCTCTCTCCTCCAATTAATGTGAACTCCTCCAGGTAAAAAACATTAACGCCGTTCTCACCTCTGTTCTCTTCTCCCCTCGCCTGTTCTTCTTCGTCAAGCCACACCACCACCGTCCACTGTCCGCCGTCTGACGAGGTGCTTGCTTCTCCGTACTCGCCCTCCCATGCCTCGCGCACGTTGCTGCTCCGCAGAACAACTTCTCGGTGTTGGCTTCTTCCAATTGCTGCGATTCGGGAGTCAGGACTTCTTCACTGGGAAAAATGGGTTTTGATGAGCCTGAAGCTTCTAGTGGTCGCGGAAGCTTCGGTGTTGGCGTCGTCGTGATTCTCACCATGGCCGACGGTGCGGACTTAAGAATTATGGAGTAGTATTTTTTTCTTTTCTGAATCTGATATGTTTCAGAATCATTTTTATCTGTTTTTTTCTTTTCTTTTCTGAATCAAAGATGTTTAGGGTGTTTTGGGTGAATTTGTTTCAGCTAGTTTTGGGATTCATGAGATGGATGCACATGGGCACCAATCGTTTGATGTTATTCCCCAAAAAGGTGTTTCAGCGTTTAGTTTGAGAGTTCTATTCACAATGAATTTGAAACGATAATGTAACACTAGATAATTTTGAATCCTATCCTTCATCAAATTACTATCACGAACCTGCTTATAGCTAAGCTTCTTGTATTATTGGTGAAACAGAATTTGGAATCCTGGATTTAAATTACGTTAGATAGAGCCCAAGAGTTTTTTTTTTTTTCCCCGGTAAAATGAGCCCAAGAGTTAAGCATTAGTAGTACGGAGAAGCAAAGCGTCGGAGAAGGAAGCACCTCGTCGGACAACGGCAGCAATGAAGAAGAACAGGCGAGGGGGAGAAGAGAACAGAGGTGGGAACGGCGTTAATGTTTTTAATCTGGAGGGAGTTCACATTAATTGGAGGAGAGAGAAGGTGGGATAAGTTATTCCCTTGAAATTAATGGCTGAGATGGAGTGTCATTATTTGTGTTAAATTTTGTGTGGGAGGAACCGGCCCCTATATCCAGTCCAGTCCAGTTTATACCAGTTTGGAAGGAGACAAAACGGACTGAACCAAAAAATTCGATTTGGCTAAAACTCAAACTGAATGAAACCTATTACCTCTAGAAACCAAACCAAACCAAACCACCGGTTTGGTCCGGTTTCGGTTTTCGGGCCGGTTTATCAATTTTTACTTTCACCCCTAGTTGCTTGCATATGTCTGCATTTGGGTTTACGTGCATGCTTGTCTAAAACAAAGTCATACCTAACTAAATCCCTGGCATATCCCAAGTACTCTTCATATTGTTAATTACTCCATCACAATCCCAAACCACTAACAGGAAACTAAAATAATGAGACCATTGTTGAGATGAAACGTGTCCTTGAAACATGTTGAATAAAATCTCACTTTGTCGTACAATAATTTATTTATTCTATCAATAAATTCACACACACACACAAAAAAAGAGGGTGAAACAAACAGAGGAATTATTTGCCTGGTGTAACAGGGTAACCAATACCATGCCTTCTGGTTGGAAAGATGACAAACAACAAGCTGCAAATAACCCCAATCCCAATAGGAACTATGTCCAGAACCTCCCGAGCCTCATGGCCAGGCCTTGGGTAAAAGCAACTCTGCACATTCGTATCCCTCAGAGCCACAGCAACAAACACAAGAACTGACAGAATTGCATGAACAACATCAATGAAGCCCAGCCTGTATTTGCTCAGGTCAGGAATCCCCGAACCCGACGAGGCATTGGAGGCTGCCTGCGGGTCAAAAACCCACATCCCTTTGGGCGTCGCGAAGCCGTAGTAGACTTGTCCGTCTGAGGCTCTGAAGCTGTCGGTGAAGCAGGCGAGGAAGCAGGAAGTGGCCAGAAGGAGGAGGAGGAGGAGGGTAAGGGGCCGGGTGGCGGAGTCGCAAAAGCCATTTTGGGTGAAGATTGGAGTGAGGAGCTGGAAGGCCAGGAGGGAGCCGGTCGGGAGGAGGTTTGCCAAGTGGGCAGTACTAGTTAGGCCTTGGGAGAGCGCACGTTGTGCGAGGGACGGTGGTAGAGGTTGGGATTTTGGGGTTCCAGAAGACTTTTCATCATCAGAGGTTGAACTACCTGTAGTGGCTGTGGGAGCGATATCGGATACGGATGTTTGCTTGGAGGGGGTTTGCCTTGCCCTAAGAGACATTTTAGGAAACAAAAAGGCAGTGGCGGTGGTGCAGCAGATTTCTGCGGCGGCCCAGCGGAGGAGGAGGCAAGTTGTGGCTAGAGATGTTAGAAGGGTGTTTGTAGATAGGCAGGACCAGTATATGGTTTATAGGTCATCAAATGGTCCTTGTTTAACTTGTCTTTTTCAATCACTGCGTAATTTCAATTGCGTGTTGGCAGTTTTATCTTTTAAACGGAATCTTTTACTTTCAGGTAAAAGAATTCTCTCTCTAGCTTTTTCTGCCATTGACGCCATCCACAAATTAGGTTGGGGAAGTTGTGTCTTTAGGCCAAATCCTGATTTATTTATTAATTTATTTTTATTTTTTGAAGTCGTTAATTGAGACCAAAATAGTCGATAAGCTAAAAATTTTGGAAACCTAAAACGTAATGTTATTTCTCCAAACATTACTCGTTGAGATCTACAATCAAACAGATCCAAATCGACGATGAAATTATATAAACAAAATCCAAGAGTTTTTGTAACTTCGAATAACAAATCAAAACTATGAACATTTTTGTGTAAAAGTAGGCGCGAAATCTTTCGCTGCGCAAAATATGGGCAAGTTCATACAGTAGTTTCCTCGCAACCGAAGGACCTCAATAGAAATAAACGAAGTCTATACTCCATACAAAAAATGTACATGAAATTTGTTTCTTCTCTTTTAGTCCATATTTTTGACTTTTGAGTGCTTCCGTAATCAAGTCTTATACGACATATAATGTTCTTCATGAGGCAAGTTTTATATGAAAATGGTCTGTGGAAAACAAGAATAATGGAGAATAATGGGATGTCAAAACGAGCCCAGTTTTTCATAAAGGAACCTGAGAAAGGAAAAAGCAGTAGGAATAATGTGAACGGTGCGATTGGTCCCCAAATTAGTCAGTCACTGGACCGGAGTTATCAAAGAAACCATTCAGTCTTCTGTCTAACCAATTCTCACAGCCACCATAATGCTATGTTTCACTGGACCAGACTGTCTTCGGCCGGTTGAATTAACTTTCCACACCCCTGACAAAATCACAAAATGGCAGGAAAACCGTTATTACCTAGGCCGCATAACGATGATATCCTCTGGATCATCCTCCCTAACTACTAAAGTTGGAGGGGAGAGAGATTTCTTTTGGCCCATATTCTGACTTAACTTAAATTTAACGTCTTTTTTTTTTCTAGCACTTTCAATTACTCTCGACCCATCAGATTATGATGGAATTTTGCCCGAAACTAATTCACAAGTTTATAGAATATGATAATAAGAACAAAAAGGTCAAAACTTTAAGTTAAGCCAAACCCAATCCACTCCACTATCAGTTCTAAGAGAGGATGGAAGAGCGGATATAAAGTTGGATGTGTACCTAGCATTGCTCTATTTGAGGCAACTTGTTTGGAAGTCAGTTCCTGTGAGACCAACAGCAACAAGAAGACTCTCAAAGCATCATCGGAGGCTCATTCGATTGGCAGTCCCTGGGTTTCATTCAGTAGGGATGCCTAATAGTCCATTCAGATTGTCAGATGAGGCCCATGAGGGAAAAGACCAAACCTCTTTCTGCATAATCTGCAAGCCACACACGTCAGTTAGAAACTTGAAAGTTATGTTAGTCGGATGTTCCACCCCACAGTTGATTACCTTCCAGCTTCAACCCAGTGAAGAACCTTGCCATTATAATTAACCAGGAAAATGTCAAACAACCAGAATATATCTTCAGACTTCAGACATGCAGGATCCTTATTCATTTTAAGGAAAACAAACTAGGATTTACTAATTCACAGTCGATGATATTTTGAATCATGCATGTTTGTATCGTGTGGCCCTTTTACCAAAAGGATGTTAATGAGGTTTCTACCTCTTCAATGTACCAACATACTATTTCCAAACAATCGAAAACCTTTTCTGACAAACAAATCATATATTTTTAATGTTTGGTTAATACCTACACATACTTATTTTCTAAACCGGAGTTTTATCCAGTTTTTGCCCGACATAATAACGGTTATCAAATATCTCATTCTCAAGTTAGTATGTCAGAAACCGTATTTCTGATAACTCGCGGGTACTAGATGGTACATAAAACTATAGCCAAAACTGCAATTGTAAAGCTATTGATTCTTGGAATCAGCCTGTTTTCCTTCCAGTATAATCAACTGTAAAGAATGCTGCAGCAGCTGCACTACATTTCTTTTAGAGCAAAAACACATCAATCAAAGCAGAAAAAGCTCTAATGGATAACTTCATTGAATTTGAGATAAACTAAGGAACTCACCACCAAACAGCCTGAAGGAGATTTACCCAGCCACAAGAGCCCAAATATAACCAACATCATATATTGTTTTGTTGAAAATGGAGCAACCATCCTGTCCCTCAGAGCCATTGAGCCATCTTCGAGTACATCCTCCTCATTGAATACAGCTCCTTTTTGATTGACAGTAGGAAGTTTTCCATTTTGGCTTTCTCAGCCAAAATTGTCAATTCCACATGATCCCAAGTCACATTTCCCGGAATTCAAAAGCTCTGCCACGGACCAAGTTCACATCCTAATCCAGTAATCCCTGCCTGCTCAATTTAACTACATTTCTTCTCCTGCCATGTCATAGGACTATTTTAACTTTATCCTCCTCCATCGATAATCAAACTATCTGCTTTCTACGCCCATTACCTCCAACTTGCATTGGTCTATGCCATTTCACCATCTTGTTCATGAGATGAATATACCTATAGCGCATACCCATCAATGGATGCTTCTCAACCAAGAAGTCCTTCCTGTAAGCCTCCCTCAGAACCACAGTCTGAGTCCTAATTTTATTTGATACATAAAATATTCCTGGATGGTGCACCAAAGCCTTCTTAAACCTCTTCCCGAATCCCAGATAATCCCCCAGCCGATACAAATTCTCCCTCTCCGTCTTCTTTGACACCATCAGATGAAGCAATTCGTGAAGAACCGCCACCGTCCACTTCTCTGCTTGATCACCATCCGGAGCAAGATGAAATGCATTTTCGTAGGGCGAAATGTAAGGCAACTTTTGCCATTCATCAACCCAGTTCTTCACTCTCTTATCCAAGTCAAATCCCCTTGGTAAATCCATCGGAAATGCAATTCGCATACCCCTTCTGCGCTCAGAATTCACACCCATCGCCCTTCTCTCCATCGCAGAGACAGCAAGCTCATCTCTCCAAGAAATCAACTCTAGCCCTAGCATTTGAATTCCATTTGAGTCCTTACAGTCCATACCACATACCTGAAAATTTGGAAAGCAGGGTGAGAATCTCAATACGGGGCAAACGCAGGTCCAATTTGAAATCATCGATGCATTTTAAACATACTAGACTACATCCAAATATACGTGGATTTCCAATGAAAAGATTTGGCATATTTTCCATAACTATGAGAATAGCTCCAACTTAAATGTGATTACATGGGCTTGAATCATAGGAGCTATGAAGCACGGGTACTCCAGAAATGTCGCCGTACGCGTACTGGGTACGGGTACGGCGTGGGTATGGCAAAAACGTACCGGGTACGGCCAAATTGGATCGGGTACTTTTGATAATTTTGGGTACGGCTAGGGTACGGCATAGGTACGTTTTAGCCCAAAATTATTTTTTTTCAAAATTTCAGGGATTTTTTTTTTGTAAATAATTATAAAATATGGGCTTATTGTGTAACAAGGAACTCGTCTTGCTTTGATCTAGGCACGTAACTTTTATCTATATTGCTTTTTTTGGTAAAATGGGTTTATATATCATTTTATGCAATAAAAAATGGAGTAGAAAAATTTTATTTATATATATATATATATTCGCCATACCCCGCCGTACCCGTACCCTACTTTTTTGGGGTTTTGCAATTTCCCGTACCTGTACCGCATACCCGTAGCCGTGCTCCATAGCATAGGAGTGATATTAATCATCTCAAAGATTGTAGCTGAGTAAAGATCCCCACAAAATACACCTCTTCTAACTCTATCCCATTTTTCATTCTAGTTTAACACCACCTAAATAACTAAACCTCTCACATTTTTGTTGAAATTAGAAACAAAATCCCTCGTTTGAAGTTTTTTTTTAAGTTTTAAAACACATCAATCCGAATGGAGCCTAACCCTCTGTTATGAACTTGAGGAAAGTGGGAGAAAATAAAATGGAAGGAAAATGAGAGGAAAAATCTACCGTACACAAAACTGGAATTTGTTATTTTCTCTCCTCTTTCTCTCCAAACAATCGAAGAGAAAAGAAAAAGAAAGGGATGGAAAATATTTTCCCTTGTTTGCTTTAGAGAGAATGTAAATAACAAAATAAAGAATTAAGCAGTGTATTCCACTAAACTAATTGGACCAAAGCTTTTTTTTTTACGAATTTTAATGCAGATCATTCTACTTACATACATAATTAAAATTTAGCGGAAACAACTTGGCTACCAAAAAAATATAGCCTATCAGCTGAAGCAAAACAATATAGCCGAAATGCACCCTAACTTTTTCTCCACACTTTTCTCAAATCTTTGTTTTCCTTTCCTTTCAATTCCCCAAGTTCCAAACAGGATCAAAATGCATACCATACCTGAAAGTACTCAGGAAATTCCGAAAGAAAAGTAAGAACGTAATTATGGGGCAAACCCAGGTCGAATTGAAACCCGTCCACCACATCCAACGGAACCCTCCTCGTTCCGGCCAGCATCAACAGCTTGGCGAGTCTCTCCGCCGCCTCTTTCCGCCGCACCGCCGAGTCGAACACTCGGGCCTCCTCGTTGTGCACAATTAGGGCTGGGGGAGTGATCTTCACGTGGGGCAGGGCCAGCTTCTTGATTGGCCGAAATCCTTTGAAAACCGAGGGGTATTTCCGGATGAACTTCGCGGCGGCAGTGGGCAGGCGGAGGCGGTCCTTGTGGGCGGCGGCGGCGGAGATGGGTAGGGTTCTGGAGGGTTGGGAGAGGATTAGGGATTTAAGGGAGAGGAGTGGGCTGAGGTTTTTCTCCTTTTCGACGGCGGTGTCAAGGTATGGGTCTCGGACCCATTTGACCCTGGCGTTGATGAAGGTGCGCGTGGTCGTGAGGCGGTGGCGGAGGAGGTTGGTGGCGGATTGGGTGAGCGCCGCCGTGGGCATGGCTTGTTGAGGTGGTGGGGAGAGAGTGTGAGTTCGGTGGCCGGGGAAATTCAGCGCGGTAATTAGATCGTAGAGTGGATTGCATTTTGTTGGGCGCTGCTATTTGCAACCATTTATTTTCTCTTATAACCCGTTAAAAATTTTCAATTATACTCGACAGTTAGTTGCCGAAATTGAGATACATTTTTAGCATCCAGTTACCGAAATATGATTTTTTTTCAACAAGTATTTACCGAAAATGGATGTTTGGCAGTTATTTATTAAAAGTTGAGTATATTTTCGACATGTAGTTACCGAAATATAATCTTATTTTCAACAGCTATTTACCGAAATGTTATTTATGATTTTTAATAACCACTTACCGAAATATGGTAGGCTATAGGAGAAAATAAAGAGTTGCGAATAGCCGCGCCCATTCTGTTTAGGTTAAAAACACAAAAGGGTAAATTACTGTTTACCCCCTTCAACTATGGATTAAGAGCACCTTACCCCCTCTAACTATTTTTTTAGCACTTAACCCCCTCTAAATAATGAAAACCCTTATCCGTCTAACTTCCGTAACGAAGAGGTGTTAAGTTACGAATTTGCCCTTTGAACAAAAACACCTTTGGGAAAATCGAATAGCCCTCAATCGCTGGGCTCCAATTCCCCACGCACAACTCGTCATCCTTCGCACAACTCTCTCTCTCTCTCTGTGTATGCAACTCCGATGGTGAAGAATTACGCGAGAGACAACGTCCTCCTCTCCAGATTCGATGTCCTAGTAGCCCAGCTAGAGTCCATCGTTGCCTCCTCTGCCCACAACCCCCTCGACTCCCTCCTCTACTTCGATCTCCTCTCCGATCTCGTTTTCGCCATTGACGAATAGCCCAAGGTCACTTTCTCTCTCTTCAAGCACCAAAGTGTGAGATCCTTTTGTTGCTTTTGCTGCTAGTGATGATGTCGCCACCACCGCGTGTTCTTCGTCTTTGGGTTCTTGTTCAAGGGTTAGTCAAAAGAAGAACCCACTTCTCAAGCGATCGTCTTTCGTTTTCGATCCTGGTGGAGCTGGACCGGTGGTTCATAAGTGGGTTTAAGTAATTCAGTGGTAGTTCACCGGAGAATGGTCAAAGTTGTGCTAAGGCTTTGTAACGACCCTAATTTTCTCCCTAATTTATTTTATGGACATTCAAATAATTTTAATTGGTTTAATTATAACAGTTAGTAAATAGCTTCTTTGTTAGTTTAAATTTTTTTTAAATTTTTATAATTACATATACTAGTAATTATTACTACTCTAAGCAAATTTATAAAATGTAAGATATAGCATATAGCATATAGGTAGGTACGTGTATGCATACATGGGAAAATTTCCAAGTACACAGAACCCATGTTCCCATCTCCTCTCAGCTCTCTTGTGCTGACTCTCCCTCTCTCTCCGATTATCTCTCTTCCACTTCCCCACTTCTCCCTCTATGCCCTCAAACCACTACAACACCCCACCTCCCCACTACTCATTCTCTTCCATTATATACACCCATATAATTCCGAAAATGAAAACAAAAGTTACTACTTCCGAAAATGAAAACAAAAGTTACTACTTTCCATTTTCCATTCTGATACTCAATCCAGAGATAGAAAAAGAGAGATTTTTGAGCTCCAACAATGGTGGTTTAGAGAGAGAACGCAAAAGTGGGTTTTCGGTTCTACACTTATCCGAGCACTTATTCCGGCTGCCCATCTTTTAGAACGACCCTGAGCACCTCCGAATCAATCCCCAACTGTCCGAAGTCATCCCCGGCGTTCCGTTGCTCTATCGTCTTCTCCGATTTTTCCAAATCCGTCCGAAACAGTCCGAACCCATTAACCACTTTTTCAGTCGGAATCGAGGTAGGATAATCGCTCCCCTACTTTCTCCTAAGTATAAATTAATCCTTGTATATCGAGTTTATGGAGTATTTATGGTTAAAATCGTGCTACGGATCAAAACTACGAAAATACAAATGATACTCTGTTTTCCGAAAAGTGCACTGTAGCATGCACGTTTGGTTTTAAAAGTCAGGTTCTAAAACTTCAGTTTACTCCCAATATTTATGTTAGTTCTAAATTCAATTCCTGTGGTAACTAGTTTCGATTTCGGCCGTGGACTAAGTTTTGACTAGATTAATTTCCTTGTTCTAATATCTGTTGCATGGAAATGTTTGAAATACCTAGTACTAATGGTGTTGCTGAATGGGAACGTAATTATAGCATGTTTAAACAATAACTATACTTTGTTATAATAATAATAATAATAATAATAATAATAATAAGATTATGATACAATAATGATAAATGGATTGTACTTAGTTTATAGTAAGACAGTACACAATATAAGTTGTGAAAATATTACCTTATTTTTTTTGAATAAAATAACTCTTAAGAACTTAAGCTAAGAAGTTTTCCTTTGCTGAACTAAGCAAATGGTAAAATACCAATATAGGTGAAATTGTATAGTTGAAACCTCGTTAAGTACTGGTAAAGGTCTGGAATAATCTAAACGTTACAGATTGCATAAGAAACTACATTCTGATACTTACAATTTTATTCCCAATCTTAATAATACGTTGAACTCTAAGAAAATATAAACTACTAAGTTACCTAACTAAGGTCAGTGTAGTTCATGAAACGTAACTGGAAGCTGGTCGTAAAATTTAAAAATCTTGAAAGGCATCGGCCCAAATCCTAATTTTTACGTGTTTACTTATCAATTCGCACTTATAAATTGTTATGCTTGTACTCACAATGAAATGTATCATGTTATTGATTGTGTGCTATTGGAATTACTATGTTTCACTGGTTAGATCGGACTTAGGTTCACTGGGTGGTTACGTGTAGTGACTCACGTAGACGGTGTTAAGTAAAGGAAAAATGTAAAGTGTTGGAAGTGTGAGGTTGTGGAATGAGATTTGAGTCATGGCAATGGCAAGGGTAACCAATGGGGCCTTGTGTTGATATGGGTAACCAATGGGGCCCAGTGTTGAGAAATGTTGTGACGTTAATGTTTGATACGTCATGGGAAGTTTCTCTTGGGAAAGAGAATGGGTCCTATGAGACGGTTATAGTTAGCGTGGGGTAGTGAATGTCCGATCCTAATGTACGATGCGTCATGGGATGACTCGATCCTCCTGTTATGGTCTTAAGTGAGAACATACTAGATACATAATTTAGGTGCACTCACCTAGGACCCTGGTACAGGATAAACAAGAGGAAGGGTGGACCCATGAGACGGTTGTAGTTAGTGGATGTGGGAGGAAAGGATCTCGTAGAGAGGATCCTTAGATTTCATGTAAGAAAATGGATAGTAAAGAAAAAGATAATGTGCTTTTATGTTGTGCCTACTATCATTTGTTATATCGTTGATCTGCTAACTGTAGAGTAAGGGGTTAGTAGGGTTGGGATTATCTACTGAGTTTCAAAACTCATTATGGTGCCGTTGGGCTAGCGTTTTATGCCAGGTAATCAAGAGACCGAAGAGCAGAATCCTCTTCAAGATGATCAGTATCAGAGTGAGGACCTCCCAGCTGAGGAAAGGGAGTTTGTCGAGCCTTGGATGCCTTACCCTTAGAAGCTCTGTTAATTTAAAGTATTGTTATTTGAATTTCCAAAAGTGTTATCACATTTGTCAAATTTTATTTTTATTTCATTGGGTTGTAAGACAGTAAGTATTTTTTTTAATTTGGTATTTGAGATTTTCGCTGCTAAACTCTGTTTAATAAAATTTTATTTCTTAAATCAGTTTTATGGATTTTTAAATCAATTATAAATGATTTAATTAACGTGTCCGAAAATCGGGGCGTTACAGGCTTATTTCGGCTAAATAAGCAAAGGTGGCTTATTTTTTTGTCTTTATTCAATTTTTTTTCGCATTTGTTAATTTTGCGTTGAATTTTTGAGGATTATTGCTTGTTATGACGAGAAGAATCTAAAAAGTAAAAAAATTACGATCAAAATCTATTTTTTTAATAAAGACAAAAATAAGCCAATAAACCAATTTTTCCGTCTTTATTAAAAAAATTGGATTTCGATCGTAATTTTTTACTTTTTAGATTCCTCTCATTATGACGAAACAATAATTCTAAAAAAATCGACGAAAAACTAACAAATGTGAAAAAAATTTGAATAAGGACAAAAAAATAAGTCATCTTGGCTTATTTAGCCGAAATAAGCCTAATTCATCAAATTTCGCAGATGGTGCAGTTCAAAATGATGAAATGATAGTAAATAACCCTAAATCCTACACTGGATTGTTCAACCATGAGGGTTTTGCAACCCACTACGAGTTCTTTGGAGAAACTTTCTGGTCTATTAAGGTTATCTCCAACAGGGCAATGGCGGTGCAGGGGAGATCATGAGGTTGCGTGGATGTGCAGGGGAGGTAGGCTGTTTGGTTGGGTTTGTGGTCTAGAAGATGCGTTGGTTTGAACTTGAGGAAGGAGAGAACAAGAAGAGGGCAATAACGTCCATAATTTTTAAATGGGAGGACATGTGACTTGCACATGACATCTACCATCCCATTTTTAACCGAATGCAAACAGAAGGAGGGTTTCCAACTTTCCATTAGTTAGAGGGGTTAAGTGTCAAAAAAATAGTTAGAGGGGGTAAAGTGTTCACAACCTATAGTTAAAGGGGGTAACCAGTAATTTACCCAAACAAAAAACTTAAAAAGGAACGAGAGCACCAGGCATTAAAGCATAACAAGAGCAAAATAACAAAAGTTGTCTATTGGTTTATAATCACCTGTACACTCAGAAACCCCGTGATGACAATAATTATCATATGCTTTCGCATACTCCGTTTTATATTGTCTAAAATGTTTTTTTAATATGCAAAAGAAAATTAATTAATCTCTAAAAAGATACAAACATTTGATATTGTCTAAAATGTAATGACGTTAGAAATCTCTAAACTAGTAGTATTAGGCCTTCAGTGGCTTAACACCCCTTGACAGGTCACGACTTTCAGGGTCGGTTTTGGATCGTGATAAAAAATTCCTCAAATGAGACATTATTTGTATCAATGACATATATAATTGTTTCTTGGTGAATGGAATTTTTATTTTGTTTTTGTGAAAATAGTGATCAATAATTAAAGTAGCTTACGTTGGAGTTGTTTGGATGTCGAATGTTTAATTACAAAATTAAACTAGGAAAAAGAAATAGCCAAAACGACGTAGTTCCAGTTGCCATACACTACCGCTGTAGTGTAGTCCGCACTACAGCATTCCCGCATCCGGGTCGGAATGTGCCTTCAATAAGAGCTCTTAAGTCTACCATATCAGTTCGAAGAAGGAACTTTCCAAAAAAAAAATGAAGTTCGAAAAAGGAAAGGCATGAAAATCCTAGTTCTAGGGGGAAACATAAAACCCTAGCTCTATATATGGGCCAGGGAAAAGCCTCATAAACAAAAAGCTCATAGAGTAAAAGAAAAAGACAAAAGGAAAACCAGTGTTTTTTCAGATCACTAATGGCGTCGGACGAGAAGAAAGAACGGTCCCCGTGAAATACAATTCGGCGGCCGAAAGGACGTAAGGTTTCTACCGAAAACCTCCCTTTGGTCCCAAACCCAAAAATCACCAAATCGAGAATGGATTTCTCCGTGGGGATGGCAAAGCAGCTCTTGCTCAATCAGGTCAAAAATTGCTCAAGCAAGAACTTTGCGCTGTCTCCGGTATCCATCGACGCCGCTCTGGGCATGGTGGCTGCCGGATCAAGGGGCCCCACTTTGGAGCGCATGCTGGCATTGCTTGGGACGCAAGACGTCGACGAGCTCAAGCTGAGCGCTTCGGCGATGATGGCAACGGCAAACTGTGGTGGTGAGGGCGGTGACGGTCCGGTTTTGTGTATGGTTAACGGAGCTTGGGTCGACAAACGCTTTCCTCTTGTAGATTCTTATGAGGAGGAAGTACTCAAAGGGATTTACGGTTGTGATGCAGAAACTGTTGATTTCCTGCATCAGGTAACCAATCATTCAATCCTCTCTATCTCTCTCTCTCCTTGCACACAGAGCAGTATTATTTTTAATCAGTCAGCTTTAGGTAGGTAAGGGCACCTTTATTTTAGTTATTTGCGGACGTCGATCTCAATCGTTGAATTGTATTTTGAATAGTTCGGATTCACGGACAATTTATTCGCACGAATAGATATCTGTTCACCCGAATACATTATCCGCGAGTCCGGACCATCCAAAAACACAAACCAACCGCCTGCCGAAATAGATGTCCACAAACAACCCATCCTAAAGGCGTCCTTACGAGAAGATTTGTAATTTTTAATTTCTCTGAAAATAAAAATAAAAAATAGTTTGTGGAAATATTTTGTTTCAATTAAACACTATTGGAAACAACAAATATTTACCAAAAAAACAAAAAACAAATATAGAACCTGTTTGGTAAGCCAAATTTGATTATGTATGGTTAACGTTTATAGCAAACGAAAAAATGATTTTTTATTTTACCAAAGGCGTATTGCGTAATTGTTTATAAAAATCTTAGAACACGAACAATGAATTGTAAATAAAAATGTTGCCAAATAATCAGTTTTAAGAACTTAATTTTTTTTTGGGTACTCTCTAAACTTTTGTTTGTTCTCGAGTAATTTTTCGAATGATTAATTCATGTTGACAAGGAGCAATTGAAAAAGTGAAAAACATGACCAAAAAAAGGTTGGATGTCTATATTGGTAGGTTGGGTCTTCAAACAGTAACTTCTACAAATAAATTTTTTTATACTCTAAAAAAAGGAATTAATTTGGTGAAGATATTAGATGGGTATTCCTGTATACATCTCAGTATTTATTTTTGAAGAACGAAATATCTACACAGGCTGATGAAGTGGTAAACAAAGTTAACTCATGGGCCGAAGATGCATCAAAAGGGCTTATCACGAACCTTCTACAACCTGGGTCATTATCTCCGGAAACAACAATCATCCTTGCGAATGGACTCTACTTCGAAGGAACTTGGACTAACCAATATAGATTTGATGCGAGTCTTACCAAAGAGAGAGACTTCTATTTACTCACGGGAGACACCGTTCCAATACCATTTATGACAGGTCATGAGAGATATCACTATGAATCATTTGACGGATTCAAGGTCCTCAGAATCCCATACCAAAGCAGTGCAGAACTCAATAGGAAGTTTTCTATGTACTTCTTTCTCCCTCATGAGAAAGTTGGGTTACAAAATCTTCTCGAAGAGCTCTGTTCTAATTCTGGATTTACGAAGCAAGATTACTTCAACTTGAGGGAAGTGAGTCTCGACAGAGTTCGGATCCCAAAGTTTGAATTCTCGTATGAATTTAATGTTTCTACGACAATGGAGGAAATTGGAATGACATTTCCTTCCGTTGAAAATCCGGAAGACTTTTCGGAGATGATGAAAATTCCTGAGGGGATTCCATTCTTTGCAACAAAAATGATTCAGAAAGTTGTTGTTAAGGTAGACGAGAAAGGCACAAAGGCTGCAGCTGTTACTTACGGTCTCGTTTCGGGGTGTCGTCGACGTGGGCAGCCACCCCCAAAACCGAGTTTCATAGCTGACCATCCTTTTATGTTCGTGATCAAGGAAGAGATATCAGGGTTGCTATTTTTTGTGGGAGCTGTGCTCAATCCAAGCCTTTAGTTCCTCTACACAGTATTAGAAATTTGTGAAAATTTCCGGTTATGATGTCATAATTATTTTGTTTTTGATCTGAACTTTTAATATCTTGAAGCATTGGCAGTTTATGATCTAGTTCCTTATGTCTATTGGTTGTTTAACGACTTAAGCATTTGATAAAGCTTGAAGACAATGTTTCTTCTTATTTCTTGTCTTTTTTTGTGTGGCCAAATTTTGTAATGTTCGGATGAGAGACTTCAATTTTGTGGGAAGTTCAGACTTGAAAGGAGCCATCTTTGATATGTTTTTTATTTTTATAAACAACAAAATTTTATTAGAAACTTGACAAAGAATACATCGAAAAGCTATCATCGATACTACTTTTATTGAGATATGTCATTCTATCCATTCTTATAGACCAGCAGGACATAACCACCTTTGCTTCCAACATTGTGATGTTTTACACCAAATCACCTAAAAGAAACGGCAACGTGGCCATTGGCTCACCATGAATATATATGATGGTTGCCGAGCAAATATATATACCATTGTACCATTGTCGAGTCATCAATGTACCATTGGTCATGATCAGGTGAAGATGTATTTGGCTGACGTTTTTACTTTTGTATTTTATCGGCTTTATTGATAACTCGACAATGGCACATTGATGAAAACAAAAGGAGGAAAAAAAAAACACTTGCTTCATGACGTTGATACATGAGACAAAGTGTTAGATCCGAAGCAAGGAAAAAAAGAGACAAAACAACATAGTTTCGGATGTTGGATGCTTACAAAATTTAACTAGGAAATTGATACATGCTTCATGAGTTGTTTGGATGTTGAATGTTTACAAAATTTAACCAGGAAAAAAAAAAAAGAGACAAAACAACGTAGTTTCGGTTGCCCTACACCAGCATTCTCATGTCTGGGTCGGAGGCCTTGTTCGTTTTGGAATCTTAAAAAACTTTTTCGCTGATAAAAAAAATGATAATAAAGTTTCTAAAAAAAATCTTAATGCTTGTTTTCTCTTTCTCGAAGTACCCTATTGAGTTCTTATCTATCGAAGTACCCTAATAAAAAGTTTCTAAAAAAATCTTTTTCGCTGATAAAAAAAAAACGCTGAAATGTCAGTGCACTGTAAATCTGTACACAATATATAGTCATAAGGAACAAGATCATATATAAACTACCTAATTATTCAAGATATTAAAAACTTGAGATACCAAAACAAAATAATCTTTTGTTGGATGACCTCTTTTGAGGAGATCTCCGAGCACATGATTAGAATGGGTTTATCCCTCTCTCATTGATGCTTGTTTCTCCTTCTCGAAGTACCCTATTGAGTTCTTATATCAATAAAATCTTTTCTTTGTTGATAAAAAAACAAACAAATAATTATGGTAGATACTAGATACATACCAAAACAAGATCTTTTACGAATTTTTACTGTTAGAAGAACTAAAGACCAGGATTGAGCACAGCTCCCATGAAAAAAATCAACCCTGATATCTCTTCCTTCACCATGAAGATAAAAGGGTGATCAGCTACGAAACTTGATTTTGGGGGACTACAACAGCCTCCAGTACTCTTCATTGCACATATCTCAGTAATGACTTCAGCCTCCGTGCCTTTCTCGTCTACCTTAATAACAACTTTTTGAAACATTTGTGTAGAAACGAATTGAATCCCCTTAGGAATTGTCATCATCTCCGAAAAGTCTTCTGGGCTTTCAATGAAGGGAAACGTCATTTCCGTTTCTTTCATGGTCTCGGAAACAGTAAATTCATACGAGAATGCAAACTTTGGGATCCAAAATTTGTTGAGATACACTTCTTTCAAGTTGAAGAAATCTTGGTTCAAAGATCCAGAATTAGAACAGAGCTCTTCAAGGAGGTTTTGTAGCCCACCTTTCCCATGAGGGAGAAAGAAGTACATAGAAAACTTCCTATCAAGTTCTGCACCTTCGTATGGTATTTTGAGGACTTTGAAACTGTCAAACGACCCATAGTGATATGCATCACAACTTGTCATAAATGGAATTGAAATGGTATCTCCGGTGAGTAGATAGAAATTTCTCTTTTTGGTGAGACTCGCATCAAATTCGTGTTCGCTAGTCCAAATTCCTTTGAAGTAGAGTCCATTTGCAAGAATGATTGCTGTGTCAGGAGATATCGAGTCAGGTTCTAGAAGGATTGTGATAAGCCCTTTTGATGCATTTTCGACCCATGAGTTAACATTGTTTACCACTTCATTAGCCTGTGAAGATGTTTCATTGTTCAACAATGAATACTCAACAGGTATATACAAACAAAAAAACTCTTCATTGTTCAACAGAATGTTTCCAAACAATTTTTTTCAATTTATTTTTAGACAAATTAAACAAAATCATGTTTGCAGTTTTGAACAAACCAATAACGTCACCAAATGCACCTTACATGACCAATTAATATTACATGACCTATCATACTCAGGGTGAGCCAAAGGCATAGGTTCCAGTTCCTAACGAAAAAATTGAGCCTAATTCATAATACAAGGTCGAATAAACTCAACACGACCCCCAAGTCTTGTAAGAAGAGACAAAATGCGGATTTTTTCTTGATGTATAATTACATGCGACTATAATTCTCTCTCTCAATACTCTCATTTCATTTGCTTTCGTTACTGTAATGATCTCATTTCTTATCTTGATGATAATGAGATTTCTTTGTCATTCAAAAAAAAATTTATTGTAGCAATGGTCACACAGATTTATAGAGCCCTGACATTCAAGCTTTATATAGATAAAGTACCTGACATTATGAGATTTTTTTAATGAGATACAAATTTATGTGACCAAATGGAAACTCTACACTACATTACCATTTCTCTTGGGTGATTTGGTCTCCTAATAACACAATCGTGAAAGCAAATTAAGCTGGGTATGTGAGAGCATGTAGAGAGAGAGAGAGAGATACTAGTCTTTCTTACAAAAAAAAGGAGAGAGAGAGAGAGAGAGAGAATTACCTGATATAGAAAATCAACAGTTTGTGTGTCACAATTGTAGATCCCTTTGAGTATTTCCTCCTTATAAGATTCAACAAGAGGAAAACGTTTGTCGACCCAAGCTCCGTTAACCATACACAAAACCGGACCGTCGCCGCCACAGTGTGCCGCCGCCGTCATCATCGCGGAAGCGCTCTGCTTGATCTCATCAATGTCTTGTGCGCCAAGCAATGCCAGGATGCGTTCCAAAGTGGGGCCCCTCGATCCGGCGGCCACCATGCCTAGCACGACGTCGATGGATGTGGGAGACAGCGCAAAGTTGTTGTATGAGCGCTTTTTGACCTGATTGAGCAAAAGCTGCTTTGCCATCCCCGCGGCGAAATCCATTCTCGATCTGGTGATTTTTGGGTTTGGGATAGTAGGGTTGTTTGGGACCAGAGGGAGGTTTTCGGTAGAACCCTTTTGCCATTTCGGCTGCCGGATAGTGCTTTCCGGAGACCCTTCTTTCTTCTCGCCCGACGCCGCCATTAGTGATCGGAAAAGTGGTTTTTGCTGTTTTCTTTTTGGAGACTGTATGAGCTTCATATATAAGGCTTTTCACCGGCCCATAGAGCTAGGTTTTTATATTTGGTCGAAGGAGTTTTTCAAAATAACAAACACATCGACACCATTGATTATTGAGATGAATGGTCCGAGTTTCATATACTAAGAAACAATTATGTCGTTTATCCAAAGATCAATAGATAATCGCTGTGTTTGATTGCCCTTTCTGAGAGTAACTTTCAACTCTCGGCACAATTTTCAATAAATTTTTCTCTCTATTTCTTCCCACTTATTATCTCTCCAACTCTAAAAAATAACTTTCTAAAAGCTCAACCAATTATAAAGTAAATGTCTTTCAGGAACTTCTAATTACGATCCAAAACTGACCTTGTCATGACCGCCGGACGAGGCATTAAGCCGCAAGTTCGGAGGATATAATTCTTACGTCATTAACATTTTAAACAATATAATTCATCGTAAGTAGAAGCGTAGAGTAATTAATAGGGGTGTTAAAAAAACCGTCAGAACCGTAAAACCGGTCCGATCCGGACTAAACTGTCCTATTTGGTCCGGTTTGCGGTTCTACGGTCATGATATGGTTCCAAAAAAATAAAAACCATTAATTTTGGTTCGGTTACTGGTTCTCAATTAATGAACCATGGTTAAAACCGAACCGGACCATTTAAAACTAAGATAAATATAGCAATATCTATGTGTGTAATTAAATATGTATTTAAATTCGGTAGGTTAATCTTTTCCTTGCTAAACTTAATTTATTTAGAGATGAAATCTCATTTGTTAGTAAAGTTTTTATTTTCTTCCTTCATTTTCTATTTCAGCAGATTATCTTCTTATTTCTTTAATTTTATGAATTCATATTTTATAAATAAGTGTTTGAATGCTTATTGGATAGAACCGGAGCCAAACCAAAATCGGACCGGTCTTGTAGTTTGGTTCTGGTTAGGTTTCATGCATATATTGGTTAGATTCTGGTTCTTAATTTTTTAAAACCGTTTAAAATGATCCAATTACTAATTTTCTAGAGAATCGGACCAATTCGGACCGTATACACCCCTGTAGAAACATAATAATTACAAACTATTAGACAACTTATAATATACTTCCTCCGTTCCAAATTGACAGTCCACCATAAAAAGTCGTGCCGTTTTTTAAATCAAAAAATCAACTACTTTTGTGTATAATTTTTTGAATTTTTCGCACAAAATTAAAGTACTAATCAAAATCTTTAATACGGTGTGAAAAAATTTGAAAAATAATACACCGAAAGAGTTGATTTTTTTATTTGAAAAATGGTAAGAGAGAGAAAGTGGGACTCTCAATGTGAAATGGAGGGAGTATGAGTTAAGGCCAAATTTTAACCACCGTGCAAACAAGACATTTGTAAGTTGTAATCTGCTGCTTTTGATAGCCGTAATTTTGGTTATTGCTTTTCATGTGTAGTAGTTTTTTATTATTTGCCTCGTTTCATGTGTCATTCGTGTTTTTGTTGGATGATGTTTCTTGCTTCGGATCTACCCCTTCCGTTCTATTTTATTTGTCCAATTATTAAAATTCGTGTCTTTTAAAAATATATTTTTTTACTAATACTCAATGTAGTCTTTTATAATTGATGACTTATTCTTTTATTCCTCAGATGATAGTCAATTGTTTGGGACAAAATTCTCTGAAAACCCTCATATGGAGGAGTATTTCTCTTATTCATCATCATTTTCCAATTTCAATCCCTTATTATTAGTTAGTGGAGTAGTAGATTAGATCATAAAAAAAAGAAAAAGAAAAAAACATTTCATTTTTTATTCCCTCACTTTCCCCCGTAATCATGCCCTCCCGCCAGCTGCTTTCGCCACCTGGCCTGCGCCGCAATGCCAAGCCCCAAATCTACTCCTGCCGCTCGCTGGCGCTACCGCCGCCGCCCTCTCCCTCCTCATCCTCCCAACCATCTTCTTCCGTAAATTCACCCACAAGCAAACCGTCCCATCTGACTCGAAACCCCCCACCGCGCGCTACCCCTACTCCACCCTCCGCCGCACTACTCGTGGTGGTGGTGCTGCTCATGGTGGTAGTTGTGGTGGAGATTCGGTGCCAAAAACAAGGAGTATGAAAGTGAAATGATTTTAAGGAAGGGGCATATTTGTCTTCAAAATTATATCTTGACAATTATGTTTTCCTTTTCATGATTTTTCAATTTTGAAAAAGTAGTCCATGAGTTGGGAATTGCCCCAACCCCCACTGAAGAGTAATTAGCTGTGGTGGTGGTGGTGCTGCTGCTGCTGCTGCTGCTGGTAGTTGTGGTGGGGATCCGGTGCCAAGAACAAAGAGCATGAAAGTGAAATGATTTTAAGAGAGCGGCATTTTTGTCTTCAAAACCATGTCTTGACAATTATGTTTTTTTTTTTTCTTGATTTTTGCAATTTTGAAAAAGTAGTCCATGAGTTGGGGAATATTTACCCCAACCCCTGCTGAACAGTAGTTAGCTTCCCCCCTTCCCTCGCTAATTTAGGCCCCGTTCCTGAATGGGTCGTAAGAGCATCCACAATATAATAATCAAAATTAAAAAATT
The DNA here is from genome assembly GCA_014282245.1 of Rhododendron simsii. NCBI lineage: Eukaryota > Viridiplantae > Streptophyta > Magnoliopsida > Ericales > Ericaceae > Rhododendron > Rhododendron simsii. The sequence goes on from CM024963.1 coordinate 24,874,095, forward strand.
GCTAAAGTTAACAATATGTGCTTAAAAAGTGCTCATATTGTAATAATCAAAATTAGTAACCTCCTAATTAATAATCAAATTTGGACATTTGAATAATCAAAAGTAATAATATGAGACTTCACATTTCTAATTTTAACAATCCTCTAAATGAATAATCGAAAGTTGACGTGGCAAGTTTTGATTATTCACTTTTGATTATTAAGTACTTAAGCTATCCACAATGGTATAATCAAAAAAGGATAATCAAAAGTTGACACATCAACTTTTGATTATTCACTTAAGAGGTTGCTAAGCTTAACAATGTTGAGCTTCACAATGGTTATTTCTAGTCCATAACCAAAATAAGGGTCTATTACAATTTCACTCCTTCTCCTCCTCTGTTTCCTGCCATTCACTTCCCTCCATTTACTTTTTTTTTTTTTGGCAAAAATATATCGATTATCTCTCTTAATTTTGAAAAAGATTCGGTGACATTCTTCTATCATATTATGAATTTTTTTTGGGGAAAAAATTAGAAATAAGAAAGAATAGTGAAATACCTTAATCCGAAGATGATGGATTGAATTGTAGATGATCGAGAGATATAAGTTTCACTTTTTGAGGAAAAGAAAGAGATAGTTTGTTGATGAAATGAAAAAGATGTAGAGTAGGTGAAGAAGATAAGAAAAAAATATTAATTGAAACACACGTGTAAACAAATTTTGGAACTAGTTAACTTATGTGTTGTGGAGTCCACAAATTTTGATTATTGAAAAAAAGTTGTTAATTTTGGTTATCCAAAGTCCAAAATTTGATTATTTTCAAGAATGTTGCTAAGTTTGATTATACCAATGTGAACCATCTTTTGCACTAATATTGTTAACTTTAAAAATAATTTACTTTTGATTATACCACTGTAGATGGTCTTTTGTTTTTAAGAAATCAATTTTAAGCTAAAAAATAATTGGCTTAATGAAATCTAAAAAATATGCAATAGGGATCTTTTTTTGAAAGATCTTGATGAGATCTTTTATACAATGTAAAAAAATTAAAAAATTATTTTTCATTTATATTGTTTTTGAATTTGAAAATGTGAAAAAAGTATTTATTAAAAAAAAAAAAAAGGTGTTCTTTAAGGGGCTCTCAGGACTCCTATTCCCAAATCGAGCAAACCTCATCGCAGCTTGTGATCGACGAGACAACCAACAGGTTCCTCTCTCGATCGATCGATCAAACCTCATCGCTCTCTCTCTCTGTTCGTCGCACACATTTACCATTTTTTTTGGGGGGTGTGGGGCCTAAAAACGGTGTGGCCCTGAACAACCCCGGCTTCCTTCTTTGTGAATGGGATTTTTGACGAAAGACTGCAGCTTGAAAATTCTTCCAAATGTTTTCCTTCTGTTGATTGATGTTTACGGTAAAAGACATACATACTCCTTTTGATGGGAATTAACCCATTCATGATTCCTAGTTACTTATATACCTGGAAAAGGATTTTAGTTTTTTATTTTCTTTTCTTGAGAGAGTAAATGTCAAAGACTAAATTTTGTTAGTGCAACAGAATGTGTTTTTGCATTCTCAGTTGGGAAAATCTTTATATACGGAGGTTCCATAAATAAAGTCTACGAGGTCAATCTCGGCCGTCCAAAATTAAAAATATATCTCAACCGTTGATTGCAGAATTGGATGGCTGAGATCACGCATTTCTCGTGAAGGGCTTGTTCACGGAACCTCCGTGAATTGAGACAATCTCTTCTCAGTTACTGTAAAAAAAAATGTTGTCTTTAAGCTTGAGAGATTCCACTTGTTTGTAGCAAGCACCCCTCTCTTTTTGCATATCAACTGGTTAATAATAAGTATGCTGGTTATCACTCTTTGCTGCACGGGTACTGTGTATGTCTCCTAAGGAATGAGCTCACGGTATCACGTATCATACCTCCATGACTTCGCTCATCCCAAAAATAATTGCTGGCAAGGTAAGTGTACAGGAAAATATCTGCGTTCAAGGAAACTATTGATGCATAGCATGCAAATAATGAAAAGGGAAAATCTGATTATTTTGGGACTCAGGGGGGCTGCTCTCCCCCTTGGGGAGAGCAGCGTGGTGCTGCCCCCTTTTTCGGGCCCATCCCGGTCTCGCTCCGATAATCCGAATCGTTTACTTTGTAGAGCTCGTCGAGTAGAACAACTATGCAAAAAATCAGTTTAATTGGATATCATTAAGTACTTAATCGGAGCCTTTTTACTTTGAAAAGAATGGATTCGAAACACTGGATCAAATCCATTATTCCCAATGGACCAAGAGTTATATAGGCTCTGATCAGGCACTTAATGATATTCAATTAAGCTGATTTTTTGCATAGTTATTCTACTCGACGAGCTCTACAAAGTGAACGATTCGGATCATCGGAGCGAAACCGGGATGGGCCCGAAAAAGGGGGCAGCAGCCCCCCTGAGTCCATTATTTTGTAACTTTAGTTAGTGTTGTGTCAGTATAAACCTATGCACAAAATTTTTTTAAGGTCAGAAGAAAATTGTCAAATGAGTGCTAGCGAGAGCTAATATATTGCTATGTCTTGTAGTCTTTAGATGCGAATTAGATGAATCCAACACCCAATGCTTGTTCTTAGCCTACCTAGACTAGCACCGTGTGAGGAGACAGGGTTTTATGGTTTGCATAAAACTCACCGGATTTAATGGGAAGTGGGCAGCGTGGGAATCTTTGGGGCACTGAATAATCTATTGGATTTAACACATTCAGCCGCACAACAGCAGATGAGTTCGAACAAGATGTGGTAGTTTCAGTTTACGCAATGCACATATGTATGTTTGTTCCATTCGTTTCTCTAACCACCACACTGAAGAGTACTAGTTCCAAAATCCCTAGCTCTGCCTCCTGGACTGTTAGAAGGATTTTTTGACCAAGACCAAGAGTGCAACCTTGGATTAAATATGTGGTTGGGAATGGGCGTGATGGTTTTCCGTGGTGGCATAACTGGCATCCTCTTGGTCCTTTGCATCACAGATATGATAATCGTTTAAGGCATGCTTGGGAAGGTATTTGTCTGCTAAGGTGGAATGTGGGTTCGCCGCTTCGCTACAAATTTTTGAATTGCAGAAAGTTGGGAGAACTAGGACAGAGTTTGATGATTTTAAGGCTGACAACATTTTGCCCAAGAAGTGTTTCGTTAAATTTGTGCTCAATTCCCTCTTTCTTACCCACTTTCTCTCTCCCTACCATTTGCACAGCAACCAAAACAATTCTGGTTCAACCATTTCTCCCCCTTTGTGAAGGAAAAAGAGGTGAGTCACCCAACCGAATCAAGTCCAATGTGACTCAACCCCTACCCAGTTCATTGGCAAATGGCAATATGATTAGGCTTGCCGTCAAAGCAGTTCTATTATCTATTACGTATTACCAACATGCCTTGAACGGCAATAGAAAATGATATTATTGCATATTTCTAACCATATTAAGAGTTGGAATGCCAATCCAAGTCAGTGATGCCCCTCTTCTCTGAAATCATTCCGTCTAATTCTTTCCTACTATTCCTATAATCATATGCTAGTATGCTACCATAACAACTACGGAAAAAAATACAGGGTGACCTATAAACGAAGGATGATCACACTAACAAAATGATGCAAATGAAAAGCAACAGAGGTCACCTTTTCAGTTGCATTTGATGCAACCAAAAACAATAACAGAGAAAAAAGAAATATGGTCTCATCTTATGGTCAAATTCAGCCATCTAAAGAACTATTGGTATAATAATAGTTATAGGTTCAGCACCAGACTTTACTGTTTTAGAAGGGGGATATCCGTCTGCCTCTAGTTTCATGGCAAGCCCAGAAAACGTGAGAATTCATTCCCACCAAGTTGCTCGGTTCAGTCATTTCTTGTTTAAGAAAACAAAAATGTGACAACCGACAAGAATTTAGTACAGGAGATCTAAAGTCTAAAAAGGGGAAGTTAGATGGCTTGAAATATTGGGAAGGTGATGGATGTTGGCTAGTTGAGTGATGATGGGTCAGATAACAAACACTTTTTTCCCCTCTTTTTCATAACTATTTACAAATACTTGATGCATTTTGTATTGAAATAAACCTCAAGTAGCAGGATTGATGCAATATAACTTGACTCACCTAGACCACGATCAATGAAACCACGACGACTAACAGACACCAGGCAAATATCTCAAGGCCAATGTACAGCCGCTTGACCAGAATCAAAATAGCATTTTTATTAGACTTATGCACAAAATACATGATTCGCAAAGAAGTCTGACGTGTTGGCCACACAACTTTACCAATAATCACTGAACATCTCCCATGGCATTCCAATTTTTACTCCTGCAGAAACCCCTCACGGCTTCAACTTCGTCTCGGTCACTCCCGGGCGCCATCACCAGCCTTGCAACAACAACATGCTTTATCCATAGGATGACAGCATCCGAGACATTTGCAACAGCTACAGCAGGAGCCCGTCGGAGAGCAGCCACCTCCTCCAAAATGGCCAACTGATCCTGTTTTTTCAATCCCTTCTCGACCGAAACCCGCTCGTTGGCCGCCTTCAATTCCTCATCGGCTTTCATCTGCTTAACGATCAGGGTTTCGAATTCCTCACCAATATCGACGTACTCATCTCGTGTAAACACCGCACCAACTACCTTGAAGCGTTCATGGAGCCGAGATACATCCGTTTTTGCAGCGGAGGTTTTTTTCTTAGCGTTCTTGAGCGCCGTCCTCAGGGTTTTGAGGTTAAGTTCCCTCGTGGCTTCACTTCCGACCAACTGTTTCAACTTCTGAGGAGTGGGAATGGGGATGGTCGACATTTTCTGAGGGAGGAGAGATCTGAGAGAGAGGAGAGAAGATGTGCACACGTAACGAGGGTTTTAGGTGGACTATATATGGTTCTCTATAGCCGATCCTCCTCCGTTGGATTAACTAAATGGACGGTGTAGATGTTAAGTTTAGCGATCCTGAAAGGTTTATAACCAATAAGATTCTGCCACGTCACTGATCTGACTTAGAATTGCCGATCAGTGTTTACATTGTCAAGATACTTATTAAGCCTCCTTCGATAAATGTGTTAGATTAGATAAGATTAATAATGAGATAAAATTAGTAATATTGAGTGTAATTCAAAGTGGATGTTTAATTGTGTAAATCATGGGATTGTGATTACCAATCACAATCCTTTGTTTGATTGGAACACCGAGGGATAGGACACAAATTAGGAGGTGTTCCACTTTTGTGGAAAATGAATTTTTTGGAAAAGAAGGCAATATCAAGCTAAAAAATCATATGTTTACGTAAATAATTTTTCTACCAATATAGATCTTGTTTGATAGATCTCATTAAGATTTTTTAAACGGTGTAAAAAAAATTAAAAAAATATTTTTCATTTTCATTATGTTTGAGTTTGAAATTACCTTTGTTTGAAAAAAAAAAGAACTTTTTGAAAAAGTAGAACACCACCTTACATTTTCTAATTATACCCATAGGTGAAAACCTGGTCTTTTTTTTTTTTTTTTTGGGTACAAAGGAAGTAAAAAAAAAAAAAACAGTTACACTCTCTCAAAAGCCACTTCTCTCATATTCGCCTCCAGGAGTGAGATAATGTCATCCGGGGGATAATGGGCGACGCCATACGATCCTCTTGATCTACTCCCATGTTGACAAGTCTATCTGCCACCTTATTTCCCTCTATAAGCGTGTGCCTCAGGATACATCCAGTAATATCCACGAGGGCTTTACATTCCTCGATGAGCACTATGTGGGATGAATTCTGAGGTATCAAATCAATAGTCGTGGTTGAGTCCGACTCTACATCCATAGCATCCATCCCTTGTTGTTGGATCATTTCGAGCCACCTAAACAGCTCTTAAAGCTCTGCTTCCAAACTTGTACGATCTTCAAGCTTTCCAAAGAAACCAATTTGCGAGTGTCTGGGAATATTCATGAAAGAAGTCTTACTGGTCTTGAGCTACTACATGAGATGGACTGAAAACTATGCACAATTTTCATTCGCAAAAATATGACTACTAGAACAGATCTCATTTGGAATAGTATCAATATTATCAAAAACTTTCCTATTCCTAGATAGCCATATCTTTCAAAGGATAACAACAATTAAGACATTCAAAAAATAACCCCCGGAGTTCGCCTTCAAGTGGTTGACCTTGCTGTAAAGCCATTCTCTCCTTTCCTCCAAATTATCCGTAAGGGGTCCTGGACACTAGGAATCAGAAGCCAAACTTTAGCACTCAAAGGGCAATCAAAAAATAAAGGGCAAATTTTTATAATGGTCTCTCTAGTTTTACGATTGTCTCAATTTCGTCTCTCTAGTTTCAATTGTCTCAATTTCGTCTCTATAGTTTGTTTTACGTTTCAAATTGGTAAAATTGTTAACACTATTAATGAAACTAACGGAAAAATATGATTAAAAAATTAAGTACTCCAATTTTCAATCCGGTTGAACCAGTGTGAAGATCTTATTTTTTTGATCATTTTATCCTAAATGGTTGTAATGAATTTTTAGCTCTAAGGCCTTTTAACGAGCACCCGAAGATTTCTTATTTAGTTTCAGGATTCTCTTAGGGTGTTCATTTAAAGACCTTAGAGCCAAAAATCCATTATAAGCATTTAAAATAAAATGATCAGAAAAATAAGATTTTTTCACCGGTTCAAAAAGATTAAAAATTGGAAAACTTAATTTTTTAACTATATTTTTTAATATATAAACGGTGTAAAAAATAAGTGTTCCAATTTTCAATCCTTTTGAATCGGTACGAATATATTATTTTTCTGATCGTTTTATCTTAAATGCTTATAATGGATTTTTGGCTCTAAAGCCTTTCAATAAGCACTCTAAGAGAGCCCTGAAAACTAAATAAGGAGTCTTCGAGTGCTCATTGAAAAGCCTTAGTGCCAAAAATTCACTATGACCATCTAGGATAAAATGATCAAAAAAATAATATTTTCGCACTAGTTCAACCGGATTGAAAATTGGAGCACTTAATTTTTTAATCATATTTTTCCGTTAGTTTCATTAACGGTGTTAATGATTTTACCAATTTGGATCGTAAAACAAACGACGGCACGAAATTGAGGCAATTAAAACTAGAGAGACGAAATGGAGACAATCTTAAAACTAGAGGGACCACTATGAAAATTTGCCCAAAAATAAATGCATTATGTCCTCACTAGCATTATTACAACGAGGACAGGTGTCGTTATCTACAAGATTACGAATCAAACGCTGGTGATTGGTAAGAATCTTACCGTGCATACAAATCCAAAGAAAACTTCTCAACTTAGCAGGAATTTTAAGAGCCCAATTCCATTTCCATTTAGTGAGGGAAGGGGAGATATCAGACACAAAGTTGTGCGCAGACTTCACAGTGAATTTACCATTACCAGCTAAGGTCCAGCAGGGGGCATCTTTGATGGTAGCCCATTTAGGAATGAGGGTGTTCATGATGTACCTAGGGGCATTACTGGAATTTGGAAAATTAAGAGCATGAAAATCCCAATCGTTGGGTGCAGAAATAAAGTCAGCCACTTTGGATGACTCCACATGATCACCAGGATGCATATCAATAAGCGGATTAGTACCACACTACCAGTCTTGCCAAAAAGATACGTCTTGTCCATCACCAAGAATCCATTTGAGATTCTTCAAAACAATATCTCTAGTTTTTATGATACTTTTGCACACATGAGAGGCTTTCTTATGGGCAGGCCAATTTCTGAGAGTATGCCCTTGCAGATACTTCTTGTGGAGAAGTTGGATCCAAGGTGGAGCATGTTCAGTCGAAACTCTCCAACCCAATTTAGACAATAGGGCTCATCCTGATTTTACTCTGACCATTCTCCTTTCATTGTTTTCACTGAAGGCAATCCCGCCCCTTTGCTCATTTTAGACCGAGAGGTCCCCATTTCCACTATTAGCAACCACCACCAAAACCACCACCCCCCCCCCCCCCCCCCCCCCCCCCCCCCCCCACACACACACACACACACACACTTTCTTTCCGGCTTTTTTTTTTTTTTCCTTTTTCGTTTTTTAATTTTCAATTATTTTCTTTATTTGGTCGGGTGGTGATTTGGTGGTGGCTTTGGGTTGAGTTTCTTCAAGAAACTCAAGAATACCAAGAACAAAATAAGAACAAAGAACAAACATAAGGTTTCTAGAGAGAAAAGTTGGAGAGATTAAAGGTGTGAGTTGAATGGCTTGACAGAGGGTCCTATTTATAGGAAAATGAGGACCCCCCCTTCTATGGTTTATTTGCTCCATAGTCATGTCCAATCCACTTTTAAGCATGCTAAAGCCTTCCCCTCTCTTATCATTCTATCCTAGATGCAAGACTATGTGATTATATAGGCTAGTATGCATGTATACCTAGAAAATCTAGAAAAGACTACTTGTAAGACAATTTAATAGGCTCAAGTCTATTTCTAGGCTTTGTAAAGTAATTGAGAGAAAAAAAAAGTGTGTCAATTGATCATGTTTATCTGACTGTTTTTTTTTTCTATATACATATTAAAAAAATAAGTGTTTCAATTTTCAATCCGTTTGAACCGGTGCAAAAATGTTATTTTTCTGATCATTTCATCCTAAATGGTCGTAATAAATTTTTGGCTTCAACGCCTTTCATTGGATGCCCTAAGAGAGCCTTGAAACTAAATAATGAGTCTTAAATTGTTTGTTGAAAGGTCTTATAAAAAAAATTCTGACCATTTAGAATAAAATGATCAAAAAAATATGATCTTCGCCCCGGTTTAACTGAATTGGAAATTAAAGCACTTAATTCTTGAATTATATTTTTTAATATAGAAATGGTGTATTTATAGAATTTAAATAAATAAAATAAAAGTAATTAAATAAAGAAAGAAATTAAAAGTGCGGGGTACTTTTAACGCTGGGGGGAGATGAAAGCAATTTACTTTTAGCTGTCTTCTTTCAATAGTTTTGGGATGCGGTAGGTCCTTCCTTTTGTAACCTCATTCAGAATTGTCTTTAGTAAAAGGGAGGTTCCTATTGAATTAAATCGTAATCACGTTGCTTTTAATTCCTAAGTGTGATCACCCTGAGACTATATCTCAATTTCGTTCTATTGGCCTTTGTAATGTTTCGTATAAAGTTATTTCTAAAATCATTGTTAATCTCATCAGACCTCATCTTGATGCCATTATATGCCCCTTTCAATCCAGTTTCATTCCTTGTAGACAAACTACTACGGGAATGACTTCGGTATCCCCGGTCATTTTGGAGACACCGTAATTTTTGGCATAACAAAACCATTATGAGTATAACTAAAATCCATTACAAGTATAACAAACCATAACAAGGCATAACCAAAGCCATAGCAAGACATAACTTATTTGTTATGCCTTGGTTGGGTTTAGTTACGCCTTGATTGATTTTTTGGATATTTCTTGATTATGCCTTGTTTGGGTTTTATTATGTTTGTAATTGATTTTAGTTATACTCCTAATGGAAAAGTTATGTCAAAAATTACGGTGTCCCTAAAATAACCGAGGACGCCCAATTACATAACATTATTATTTCCCAGGATATCATTCATACTCTTAGAAATCGTAAAGGTAAGAATGGGGGCATGATTTGGAAAATTGATTTTGATAAGGCCTATGATAGAGTCTCTTGGGATTTCTTGTTAGATACCTTGCGCTATTTTAAATTGAATGAAGAGCTTATTGCTTCAAGTATGAGTTGCGTGACTAATTTGGAAGGGGTATTTTTGTCCACAAAACTCCTCCACACCCGGATTATTTTTGGGCACCTCAAGGGGAGCTCAAAATTAATACCCGACAATACCTAAAACTGGGGAAAACGAAAAGGGGGTAAAAATTAATGGGGGGAAAAATTGGAATGTCAAACAAGGGGAAGAGAGGTGGACCCCTCTTATATACCCCCTCTTATTTTTCCCCTCTCTTTTTTACTCCATCCAAACAAGCCCTAAAAGAGGTCTTAGACAAGGGGACTCTCTCTCCCCATACCTCTTTGTCTTGTGTATGGAAAAATTATCTGCCCTTATAAATCAACACGTCTTGAACAAAAAGTGGATTGGCATTAAAGCCTCTAATTAAGGATGGTCCTTGCTTCTCTCATTTATTTTTTGTTGATGATATTCTATTTTTTGGTTAAGGCCTCTGATAAATAATGTGGGATCATGTTAAGTACCCTGAACATGTTTTGTGAGGAATCTGGTTTAGTTGTTGGTGCTCACAAGTCTAAGATTTTTATCTCCCCCAATGTTCCCAATAGAATGGCTAAGAATCTAAGCTTTAAACGTGGTTTTGCCCTCACTAAGGACCTCGGCATGTATCTTGGTGTGCTTCTAATCCATAGCAAAGTTTCTAAGAGAAATTACAGCTAAGGACATGTTTAACATTAATAAATGTTTTTAGCTTGTTCTTGATAGATATTAATTATTAAATTCCGTCCTTAGCTGTCATTTTCCCAATTATCAAATATATTATAGAAAGGCTTAACAAGAAACTTGCGGGTTGGAAAACTGATGTGATTAATTTCATGGGAAGGGCAACCTTAGTCCAATCGGTTACCTCTACCATTCCTAATTACACTATGCAAACTGTGGCTTTGCCGTCCTCTATTATTGATCAAATTGATAGATTAAACCGTCACTTTCTTTTGGGGATGGAATTGCATGGAAGATCAACTCATGAATTTGCAATTTTTGGACAGTTTGCACTTTTTTTCATCCAATCAATTTTTGGACAACCACCAGCATACATTTTTTACCAAAAGGCTCGAAAGCCATCGGAGCAACGATTGCTCCTCCTCCTCGCTCCAATCTCGTCGTGCCATTGATATTGTGCAATCAAAATAGAAAAGAAAATTTAATATCCAATTAGATGTGAAAACAAGATGGAGGATTGGTACTATTTATACAAAATGGTGGCCCTAAAAATGTAGTTGAACCCACTTTTCAATGAAGCTTCATAGCCTACTATGAATATTAGATAGCAATGGTTGAACTCTCCAAGTTCACACAAAACCAATTCATATCAGCTAAAAGAAGATGAAATTTTTCTGTTGACAACTACCAAACATCTTATTAATTTCTTTCAACCAATGGAGAGTATTATTGGTATTGAGTTAAAAAACCACGGGCAATGTGGTCATTTTGTAGGAGGGAGCTTGACATAAGATTGGTAATACCTAGTGCCCCATGGTATTACTAAGTGTGGATTACTAATCCCAATCCCATCCTTAGTTTACCAACCAAACAAAGAGTTAGAAACCCCATAGGATTAGCAATCTTATCCCAAGGTCTAACACACTTATCAAACATGGCCTTAGTTGCATAGAATCCTTTCTAAGTACTTCTATCAACATAAGTAGAGAACATTGAATTGAATTACATATAAAAGTACTGCAACTCACGAACACAACTGTTACCTTAAAAAATCATTTACATTTGTGCTTTTAGGATATAGCTTTGATGACAGGGATGGCTTGCGCGCAGTTGTGTCCACCATGCCAAAATTTATGCAGATTTTGCGTTTTTAGTAGTTCACATTATAAGAAAATTTGATTTTTTTTATTGCTTAAATTTCAGATTGTTCTGGTTGCATTTATAACATGATTGGGATGGTTTATCACCGGAGAAGATGGTATCTACCCTAAGCATTGGATACCAAAAGCCATGGATGCTTTTGAGCTTGCGCTGCAATTTGGCATTTCGGTATTGATCGTTGCATGTCCCTGTGCTCTGGGGCTAGCAACCCCTACAGCAGTCATGGTTGCCTCGGGCAAGGGAGCTTCACAAGGGGTTCTTATAAAGGGTGGAAATGCACTTGAAAAGGCTCACAAGGTATTTGCACTCGAAAACTAGGACTACACTTCTTCGACAATATTCTCTCTGAAATATGTGTATGCATTCGACTATATTTCCTACATGTGGCTCGAAAGTAGTTCACTCATGTTGGTGGGTGATTTTGGAATTCTTGGGGATCAATGGAGTGGTTCCATTCTGATTTCGTAGGCGGATGCTTTCTTGGAAATTTAATGACTGTCCACTGCTCGTCTATATTCTCTATGCAAACACTAACCTGAAGGACTTTGACATCACTTGAACCAAACCAAACCGAGCCTTACATCCCAACCATTTTATTCCAGATTTGTTTATTTAAAATTTCAATCGTTCGTTGATTATTCCTTCACAACTATGGAAAATACTGGTCTCTGATTTTTGTTATATGGTTTTAGCCTTTTGGGTAGTATACTCCTTTCAGAATATAAATTGGTGCCATATCATTCCTAAGCTGTAATAGTGATGGTGTTTTCCTTGTCCCCCCGCTTTCACTCTGGACAGGAACACAGCTCATTAAGCAATTCATCTCACGTCACTATTTACCTTGAATTTTTTTGTTCAGATCTTAATGGACCCATATTTTGACCATGCAGGTAAAAACAGTTGTTTTTGATAAAACAGGGACATTGACTATTGGAAAGCCAGCAGCGGTAAGTTTCATGCTCTTTTCGAAATTCTCCGTGGAGGAATTCAGCGACGTCACTATCAGACTATCGCTGCAGAGGTTGGTTTTCTTGTTCGTAGTCTCAATGTAAAATTTGAGATATATGCACTGTATGAATTTTAGGTGCCACCTAAAGATATGTTGAAGGGGGAGCACGGGACGGGAGTGTTTACTAAAGCATGTGGCAAGACTGTTTGCAATTACCCAAAGCTAAATCGGTACTTTTATGTCAGTTTGAAAAGCAGATGTTTATTTACGTAGTTATCTTGGTGTCTGCTTTGATGTGGTGAATGCAATGAATAATCTGGAGAAAATTAGAAGATCACACTCGCACAAGAAAAATGTGTATCGCAATCACGTGCGCCAAGAAAATTTACTTAAAGGACATGTGATTCGTGAATTTCTTGTCACGGAAAGGAGAGCCATTGTGTAAATGTTCATAATTTTTTCTCAACTTCAGGCAAATAGCTAGCGAGCACCCAATAGCGAAAAGCTGTGTTGGAGCATGCGAAGAAGATAAGGCAGAATTACGGCTCTCTCGAATGGTACACATCAAGGAGGTGAAGGACTTCGAAGTGCACCCGGGATCCGGGGTAGGTGGAAAAGTTGGAGAGAGAAGGGTATTTGATGGGAACAAGAGGCTTATGCAGTCTTTTAATGTCTCAATTAGCCCCGAGGTTGACAACTACATTTTCAGATACTGAGCAACTGGCTCGTACGTGTGTTCTAGTTGCCATTGACCAAAAGGTTGCTGGAGCATTTTTTCCGTGACTGATCCGGTGAAACCCGAGGCTGAACGTGTCATAGCTTATCTCTAATCAATGGGAATCGCGAGCATCATGGTCTCTGGAGATAACTGCATGGGCTACAGCAACTGCAGTAGCGAAGCAGGTCGGAATTCGAAAGGTGTTTGCTGAGACTGATCCATTGGGAAAGGCCAATAAAATAAAATCAGTCCAACCGTTAACTAGTGATTTCTGAACTTACAACTTGGATTGCTAAGTTGGCTTCTTTATGTATCCAGAGGAATAATAAGGGGTCTTAAGGTGAAGTCAGTGGGCCCGCATGACATCCTCTGCTAAGTACTGTTTATCATCTAAAACTTATTTTCCATTGATAATGGACATAATTACTATCTTAATCAGGGTGAGATGAAGAAGTCAGCCAATGGGGTTTATTTGTTAGTGCATGGATTCATAAGTGGGACTCTCTGGTAGTATTTTTATCACAGATTATGGTAGTTTGGTCATCCTTTCCCTGTGGAAATAGTTCTGTGTTGGTGAAAGGCAGCCGGCTAAGCTTAATTTACAACGTAATCCTTTAGTTTTAGTCGGCAGCTTTCACCAAATGCTTCAATTCTGTTTTTCTTGTTGGTTGCGTGATGCTTCCCGTTCGATTGTCATTCAGTTTGAAAGATGTAGAACCGAACAGACATGGTCAATTTTATTTGTTTGACTGAAATATGCACTTACTAGTTGTGAAAAACCATTATTGATGTACTCGCACACATGGAAAACCACAATGAAGGGATTTAAGTATTATCAAATCCACAATTACTATATTATGAAAACATCAAGAATTCAGAATCCATCAGAAAACCATATTATATATAAGATATTGAGAAAAATTTTAAAATTGTTAAACATTAGCTTCATTTACCTATTAAATGCAGAAACTAAACATTGCACTTCATTAACCTAACATTGCTTAACATTAACTTCAAACAAATCACACAACATTTCCCATCGCATTCCAATTGTTGCTCCAGCAGTAATTCCTCACGGCTTCATGGTCTGCAAAATCACCCTTGGGTGCCATCACGAGCTTTGTGACTTGAACATTCTTTGACCATAGAAAGGCAGCATCCGAGACATTAGCAACAACTATAGTACCAGCCCGTCGGAGTACAGCCATCTCCTCCAAAACGGCCAACTTATATTTCAATGCTTCCTCGACCAATGCAAAACCCGCTTGTTGGCTGCATCCAATTCCTCATTGGCTTTCATCTCCTTATGGGTGAAGGTTCGGAATTCCTCACCAATGTCAGCTAACTCCTCACGGGTAAACACCGCAGTAACATCCTTGAAGCGTTCTTTCAGCCGGGATATGGTCGCTTTTGCAGCCAAGCTCTTCTTCTTGGCATTCTTGATGTTAGGGTGCAAGTTATATTTTGAATGAAATTGGACAAAAAGAAGTACGTTGTAAATAAAGGAAGGGTTGATTGATGCAATGAGTAGAAAGGAGTCCAAGGCTTTAAGCTTGCATTTATTCACTGGAAAAATACATCAATGCTCTATTTATAGAGCTACTCCACCAACATTTCTTTCTCTAGAAAAGGCTAGTACATGTGCTTAATTACATAAGATCTCTCATCTTCTAGAATTATTTAATTCTACCCATGTGCATAAATACAAATATCTTCTACACGCTTCTAATTATTTTAAACTTAGATACTTATTCTACATTATTCTAGAACAAGATTACAAATTATTTTTCTAACACATGAGGGCCGACTTCAGTTCTTTGAGGGTTTGTGACCTCGTGGTTTTATTTCCGACCAGTTGTCTTAACTTTTGAGGAGTGGGAGAGATGGTCGCCATTTTCTCTGAAAGAGAGATCTGAGAGAGGCGAGTTTCAAGGGATTTTTCCAGGGAGAGAGAGAGAGAGAGAGAGAGAGAGAGAGAGAGAGGAGATGAGCGCACGTTTCGAGGTTTTTTGGTGACTATATATAGTATTCTATAGCCAATCCTTCCGTTGGATTGAGTGCCTAAATGGATGTATAGATGTTGACTTTAGCAATCTGCGCAAAAAGTTTATACCCAATAAGATTCTGCCACATTAGTAATCTGACTTGTCTGATTTAGAATTGCCGATCCTGTTGGATTGAGTGCCTAAATGGATGGTATAGATATCGACTTTAGCAATCCGCGTGAAAAGTTTATAACCAATAAGATTCTCTAAGGTTTTAAATTTTTTTGGGATATGGTTTGATTTTTCTCTAATATTGTCTGTACTGAATTATTTCTATAAGTCCAAAGTAAATGAAAATTTTGCTAAATTTGTAAAAAAAGTAAATCATGCATGTAGGTTAATAAAAAATTAAACTAGGCCCCATAGGTTTCCAACCAAAATAAACATATTTGAATTATACCGTAATTTGTAACCGCTCAGCTAAAATCTTGCTACCACCCCTGAGCGACTCTAAAAAATTACGGGAAAAAACCATTGTACGATAAGAAATTAGTAAGTTAAAATGTACTTCATTACGTCTAGATAATTATTAGGTGTATGAGGAACAAAAGAAGAGATAGGCAGTAATTTTTTGGGGGGGAAAAAAAGGAGGGATTGCCGAGCATGGCAAGGTGTAATTGGTGGAAGGATTGAAGTCTAGAAATTGCCGGAAAAACATTCGATCGGGCCGCAGTGGGGGTGGTGTGATTTGGGAGAATTTTTTTTGTGCAGAACGGATACCACGTGGCGGTACCCGTTGGCGATCTTAGCCATCTAAACGTGCTTTGTATGACCCAAATTTATTCCCTCTCTCCTCCCTCACCTGACCACCCTCTCTCTAAAATTCAGACTGTCCAAAATACGTTTGGACGAACGGTTAGAATCGCAGACATGTACCACGTGTGTGGTACCTGCCCGCCCGGGACCCAAAAACTTCTCGTGATTTGGTAGTAGTGTCAGCAGTTGAGGGGAGTTTTTTTTTTGTAGAGGTATTTCACGTTTTCTTTTGAGAATTGAGAGATTACCGGAGAAAAGAAAGAAAATTCCGGCGAAAGGATAATCCGTGCGTTACACGCGCCGGGGGAGTGCCCAACAGCAGCTCTAGAATTTCTTGTCAGGGTGGTATTTACAAGCGTTTTCAAGAACGGAAAGTCTACCGCCATCGCACCAAAATGCATTGGCCAATCACTGCAAGTCGTGTGGGGCCTACTCTGGGCCTCTCACGGATGATTCGAATCGTTTAATAATTTAAAAAAAAAACGAGTGGGCTCCGCGGAACATCAGTTCGATCCGATATGTGTAGGTGCTCAAATCAAGTTTTTTATCTTTCTGTACACTAGAAAATTAATCTTTCCATTTTTCCAATTTTCCAAAGATGAGAAGCTTGATCCAAGCACTTACATATATCGGATCGAGCTGATGTTTTTCGTTGCCCTCTCGGTTTTTTTTTTTTAATTATTGAACAGCTCGAATCATCCATGCGAGGCCCAAAATAGGCCCACACGGCATGCGGTGGCTGTAGCACTGCTCTTTCAAGAACTATGTTGTTCACTTTTTAGTCTAATTTGAACTTTGAAACTCTTTCCTGATCATTTGAAGACAAAAAAAAATCTGCACGCAAAAGCGATCATGCTCTTTTTCTCAATAGCAAAACAAAAAATGGTCTTCTTGCCATTTCCATAACAAAAAAAATGTATACAACTCTACTATTTGACAGTCTATTTAATTACACAATGGCCGGTTCAAATTTATATGCGATTTGTATACGTTCATATTCAATTCGAATCGTTCATAGCGAGATGAAAAGCCGGATCGACCGCGCGCTCTGCACCCGCTCGATAGGCAGCCGCTTGACAGCATCTTGGGTCAAGAAGTATGATACAACAATAGCCAAGGTTATTTGGTAAATCATGAATTGCCAATTAAGTTGATTGTCAGTCTAGCTAAGACAAGAATGGATAGCACCACCAACAAACAAAAAAAAAAAAAAAGGAGCAAAAGAGGCCAGGGGAATACATGTGGGGTGGGTGTCACCAACATCATGGAGGGCTAGAAAGTGTTCAAAAGTTGTGCTATTCTGTTAAAAACTTGAGAGTATGACACGTGCAAACTAACGGATTTGGTTGAGTGGTCATGACTCACAAGCAAATTGTCCTTCACAGGGTCGTGTGTTCGAATTATACAAACGCCAAACATTCCACGCTTTGGGATCGCTAGAGAATTTGCTCGATCGTTAACTTCAGGCGCTAAAATTAATCGATCGAGTTGCATGCAAACTAACACGAACATCTCTTGTTATTTAAAAAAAAAAACATGACGCATGCAGTGGTCCAATATTGCTAAGTTTAGGATATTCAACTAACCACCCCAAACTCCATGTGGCGCCACCTCAAAATTATTCAATACTTCTGTGGTTCCGTCATGTAGTGTTTGAACTCATAATCCACCATGTATATATCTGTGAAGTTCTCAACACAAAGTGTATGAAGCCCACCCATGTACAGTAGAGAAGATTTGAAGCGCCACCATGTGGTACCCCAGAGGCATGAAATAATTACTCGTATAAAATGAAAGCCAGTGCAGTAGCTAAGTGTGAGCGCTGTGAGTGGTCTATTACCAAAAAAAAAAAGTCTTTTTATTTTTGTTATTTCAAGACAAACGATAAAATACCACTTATTTTCACTAACAATATCAAAAATACTGTTTAGACAAGAAAATTACAAAAAAAATAGTAGTTGTTTTGAATAGGAGGTATTTTTATTTTTTGACTAAAAATTCCGAAAATAATATTTAGACAAGAAATTAAATTACTTCCACTAGTGGTGAAAATGGTGGGTTTTCCACCACCGTCATTGTGAGCCCTACCGTGCGTTTATTGATGATCCAAACCGTTCATCTTGTGGTGTTTGCAGAGCAGTATCTTTATGTAAAAAATCATTTTGATCAGACATCCATATATGTTTCAAAATTTGAATTTCGGTTAATAAAAATGGAAGGTCATGGACAGTTTAACTTGACAGAATCAGCCAGAATGACCATTTTATAAACTAAAATTCAACTTTTGAAAGATTTATCGACATCCAATCAAACTAATTTTTTATCGTGAACATACTACTAAGTGGGCTTTATGAGTTGACTGATTCGTATCATAAGTTTATATCATTGCACACGGTAAGATCCACAACGGCCGTGGTGAAAACCCACAGTCTATAATATTACACACGGTAAGACCCACCACGATTGTGGCAAAAAATACATCGTTTTCGCCGCCGTGGTAGAATCTTTTTAGACAGTAGGTGAACTCATCTCAAGTTTTTTAATAAGTTTGGGACTTTGACGACCGGCCAATCCTTGGGTTTGCTGTACTATATAAATACTACATATTGGCAATAACAAATGCAGACACTTCACCAGTACATGTTCATCCCCATGGACTGCTCGAGCTCTGTCGAGAGTTACCAATCGCCATACCGGATTCTGCTCACAGCAGCGTCTCTCATACCCATTTCCCACTACTTTTTTTGGTTCCTGTTCATTTGTTTGGTTTTCCTCTACAATTTCCTAGAGATTCATATCATTCAAGACCTTTTCACCGGGTTCAGAGGTCAGCCCGTGTGTTTGACCTTCAATTCTTGCTCCGATGTCTACCAAGAAGTTGTTTCCAAGTGTCGAATTCTCCATGGAAGGTAAAACTATGACAATTCAGATCTCGATTTTGAAGAAGTTTCATTTCCCTTTATTCCTTTTTTTTCCCAACTTTTTGTTTCTTTCATGTTCCAAAAGTGATGTTTTGTTTGTTTGTTTGTTTGTTAGAACAGAATTAGACATAATAGGAAACTTCCCATGATGACCCAGATGGCAATGAACGCTAAATCTGTGAAAATAAGTCAACTTTAGGAAAATATGACATTGTGTTTTTCACTCGGCGCAAGTTAGTATTATTAGATTAGCACCTTAGAAGAGTTGAATGCTTTGACATCCTTACTCCTAGGCCCTAGCACCTAAGTGCACCCTGATGCCGTTCGACCGAAGGCCCCTTGGCGAAAATATGATATTGTTATAGATTCTGTGATTGATGTGAGTAGAAATGCTTGGGTTCTCTCACTGGGTTTCATAGGATATTTGTTGCAGGTATTTGACAACTCCATGGCTTTCTAGTCCTCATATTCAGACAGCATTTTTGAGCTTATTTGATTGGCGTCCTGCCTTCCACTACAGAAGGTGATGGTTTGTTTTACTTCCTTGTGCTACAATCAAACCTGCATCTAGCTCGCATTTTTTATTACTGGAGTTATGGTGAAGGATATATAATCCTACTATCCTAGAATGTGTAATCCCATCGGCTAATTTTGATAAGATTTGTAATACCACACCCCTTTGATACTGTATGTTTCATGCATTATGTCATGTTTAATGCAGACAGTAAATATATTGACTAAGCATTGGATACAAAACCGCCCTGTATAATGTGGTGCGTTGCTGTGTGCAGACAGCTATTTCGTCTGTCTGATGGTGGAACAGTTGCATTGGATTGGCTGATGAGTTCCAATGGTAAACTAGCTTTTCTGCTTTTATGTTGTGCAATGATCTAAGTTCACTCTGGTAGAGCCAAGTTGGTCAGAATGGGATACGTATCATCAATCGTGTATCTTCTTTTTAATTTTGTGGATAAGATACCTGTAGATATAAATTGGAAAATAGTTGTACCTTGTAACAAATCCAAAATGCATTGCAAAAACTGAATAAAAACATTGACCTCTTCACATGTGGGTCAGGGCCGCACGTGCAGGGGAGTATAAGAGCTTGTCCCACATTGATTAATTATAACCTCAAAAGGTAGTAGATATGAGCCTGGGCAACCTCTCCACTTCTTACCGATTGGTTTTGAGTTGGATCTTATAACAGTTGATGAAGACCAAATGAAAGCACTAGTGCCAACAGGGCAATGAAAATAGAAGAAACTTTTGCAAAGATGGAACTGTAACTCCTAACATGTAATGTAGATCTTTAACAAAATCCTAGAGAAAGTTGAGTTGACAATTGTTTGAACTTTGAAGTGCTATGAGAAGAATCTTATTTCCTAGGTAGTCCATTTAGAGCAGTCACTGATAGGTAAGACGAGCTATGAGCTCCTAATTCATCATTTGTCATAAATTATGTAGTCGATTAGGATAAATTTTGACTAGCATATCATTGGGAATTACGATACCATTTATTGGAGAATGGAGATTTTATTCTCTCTAATTTTTGGTTTAATTTTTCCAGTTACAGAGGCTTCCTTCCAATCGAAAAATACTATTACAGAAGATGATAAAACCCCCGTTGTAGTAGTGATTCCTGGCTTGACAAGTGATTCTGCCGATGCTGTAAGCTTTTTATCTACTTTTAAGTTTTTCAATCCTCGTTTTGCTATCTTTACTTCTGGTCAAAGTGTGCAAAATGTGTCACAGTATGTAAAGCATTGTGCTTTCAAGATGGCAAAATGTGGTTGGAATGTTGTTGTCAGCAACCATCGGGGGCTAGGGGGAATATCAATTACTGTAAGTATGCTCTTGATGAGATCATGGATTTTATTCTTTTGAGTTATTTAAAAACGTATAATGGGTAAGGAGATTTTACTGGAGGACGATTTTGTTAGCTTACATTCTTTAGGTATTACCCTATTGCTACTATTTAAGATTGACAAGCTTACTAACTCTTTTCCTTTTGCACAAACTTCTTGTTGCTGCCAATGCCTGCAATGAATGTGGATTGAACAACCTTATTTTCTCTGTTGATTATGCTTACATTATCTCCTTGGGTGTTGTAATATTTTAAGGCTGCTTATTATCACATTTTTATGGCAAACAATTAGAAGAGCTTTGGGTTTTAGATGTGCAGAAGAGCAAAGAAGGGAAAGAGAAGAAAAGGAGAGGGAAGAGAAAAGTTGGATTCACATTTCATGTTAAGTTATCAAAAACCAATGTGTGATGAAGGAACAGTGATTGACATGTAACATGCATCTAACTCTGAATATTATCGAATAAAAAGATGGTCCAGTTTTACCTCTTAGAGAACCTTACAATCTACCCCCTTTTCATTAGGATTCAACCGTTAACTGGTCGTGATGCACCACACCATGGTTTAAACAGTTCATCACTTACTTATGAAGTAACAATTACAAGAACTTACTAATAGAGTTAGCCAAGGAAATAATAATCACAAGAAATCACCTAGCAAGTGAGCTAATAATATGTCATTTGGGTGCACCTCTTCTACTTTTGTACTGAACAATCCCGTGTACAACAAGGTCTTTGCAATGTATGAGAGGTTAACCACTACGTCATATAACTTAAAGATGCAAGACATCCGGTATTGAAGTATAATGGAAGAATAATAAATACGGAGGGGGAGAAGCAACGGTTTTTTATGCTCTACAGGTGTTTCTCTCCACCTGTTCGAACATTGGGTGCATAGATCATGCCACCACTTTGGTGCTACTTACTAGTTATATATATTTTTTGTGCAATTTCTTATAACCTGTCTTGCTAATGCAAGTATTTGTCTATACATGTTCCATGATGCGTTGGTTCCTAAGTTGGGGCTGCAGACTATGTTTCATGCGGACTTCTTTTATTTACCCCCTCAAATGAAAAACTATGACACATAGACATGTTCCTCACTGGCATCCAATTGAGATTTGAACCCTGCACCTCCATCTTATGCTGGCACGAGCAGGATGCTGATTCATTTACTGATGAAAACTGGAACATGATGCGGACCTTAGATATCACAAATTTACGAGAAGCTTGTCATGTATTACAAGGTCTTTTGGCTGTTATAATATTCGCAGTCTGATTGCTTTTACAATGCCGGCTGGACAGAAGATATACGCAAAGTCATCGACCATCTCCATCATCGATTCCCAGAAGCTCCACTTTTTGTTGTTGGAACTAGCATTGGTGCGAATGTTCTGGTACCAGACTTTCATATGTTGTGCAAGTATTTGTTGGATATTTCTTGTAATAGTTTTTGTCGTTTCTATAAACAAATGTTTTATCAAACAGTCAACTCGATGTGCAAGTAGTGTTTTTTCTTTCTTTCTTATTGTACCATGATAATTTGACAATTGGAAATAATCCTTTCAGGTAAAATATCTGGGCGAGGACGGAATTAATAGCCCGATTGCTGGTGCTGCAGCTATCTGTTCTCCTTGGGACCTTCTGGTCGGTACTCTTACTACATCATGTGACTGTGATTCTACACAAGAATTTATTTTTGCATCAATGCCGTTTTTTCTTTTGCCAACTTCCTCTATTTTATTTATTCGCAGCCATTAGCATTAAGACTGTATCATGCTAACCATTTGTTGGGCTATTCTGCGATTCATTTTCTTTCTTCTTCTTTTGTTCTTGCAGATATGTGACAGGTTTATTAACCGTAGGGCTATTCAGAAGTTCTATAACAAAGCTCTAACATTTGGCCTAAAAGGTTATGCTCAGTTGTATGTCTGCATCACCTTATGCTCAGTTCTACACCAACTTTCATTGTGTTTTCCTATTGCAGTTTTTTCATGTGTCAAATTGTTGAATTTCTTCAACAGCTCTCTCTCTCTCTCTCTCTCTCTCTCTCTCTCAGAGTGTTCTTACATGACCAAATATGAAACTCTTTGTAGGCACCAGCTTGTCTTATCCCGTCTTGCAGATTGGGAAGGCATTTTAAAGGTCACCTTAGCTCTCTTCTCAACCTTTCGTTGTACCCTCATCTTTACTGACAAAATCAATCACAAGTAAATGAGAAACAAATTTCAGGCAATTGTAATGGACGAATAAATTGGCGTTGAACTGCTTTTAGCAATCCAAATCTTGTCCCAACTGTTTGGGCAGTTGGAAGTTTACTTTCAGTATATTTACAGAAGAAACTAAAAGTATAAGGTTACAAAGTTCTTGTTGGGTCTTTTCCGAGGATAGTGGAGGCATGTCGTGAACAAATTTGGGTTATACTTGATAGCTTCATGTTTTTGAAATTTCATGCAGTAAGTGTAAAATAAAGTCATGCATTAAGGCCATGTATTTTGTACGAGTTTAAAAGGGTAAGATAAACTGTTGGCTGATAATAAAGAAACAAAAAATAAAAACCTGTGGCTGATACTCGGTCTTTCTTTCTTTCTTTTTTTACTAACATAAACTTCTGGATAATGTTTGTTGTGTTAAAACAGTCGCGCTCTGTTCGGGATTTTGACAATTATGCGACTCGAGTCCTTGGAAAATTTGAGGTACTAGCCTTTTTTACTTATTGTCAGATACTTCAATTATTTACTGACGTTGATTTCTTGTTTTGCAGACGGTGGATGCATACTATAGGCATTCCAGTAGTAGTACTTTTGTAGGAAATGTAATGGTGCCACTTCTTTGCATAAGTGCTTTGGATGATCCAGTCTGTACGAGGGAAGCCATTCCTTGGGATGAATGCAGGTAAGGAAATCTTGAGTTTCTATTTATAAACATTTTTTTCCTCTGCAAAATGCTAATTATTGGGGGAGATTCATTTTTTGATTACCCAATGGAATTAGGCGTAAAGAGTATTATGCAATGTTCGTATAGCATATGATCATATTGAAGCCGCACAAAGTTCTCGTTTAATTAGAATTCTTCCTTTGGCTGTCCTGTTCACCAACACATCCGCATGGATGTTGAGCATTCCTTATCATCCTGCTTCAATTGTTCTATATGGAAAGCACAAAAGGTTGTTCCTGGGTCCAGAGGACATTGTAAGAACCTGTATTCACTGAAAGACTTGATAGACCTCCAACTCAGCCTCCCGAGTATGTAAAGTCCCTGTAGGGCAATATAAAACAAATGAGGTTGTGGAATGTGGTGCTTGACTGAAGTAGATCGTCTGTTTCTGGTAGTTGGGAGCTTGGGCATTGGTGAAGAAATCACTTTTTGGATATATTGCTTGCAAAGTGTGCTTTGAACCCGAGGTTTTTCCACTTACTCATGCCAGTTATCCGATGAACTAAATAAAAATACTACTACGTGTAAAAGGTAGGGGAAATTTGTCATTAATGTTGAGTGGTTTGCTAGTGAATACTAACATGAATAGTCAATAGCTTAAGGAAACAAAGAAGAAATGCAAAACAAATGAGTGTTTCTTGTTGCAGCAGATGATAATTGACTCCTGCCGGTAGAAGGGTGTCAGTCAGGTATGATCAAGCAAAATGGATCAGGTTAAACACTTGAAACCAGATCAGAATGGCCATTGACTTGTGACCTTATCAGTTTTGGTAGATAACTTAAATGTTGCAGCACTGTTAGGTTACGTTCAACATTTGGTTTTTTATGAGCAGCTGACTGACATTATCCCATCTATAGGGCAAATAAAAACATTGTTCTGGCTACCACTCGGCATGGAGGACACCTGGCATACTATCAAGGGATAACCGCGAAGAGTTTATGGTAATTTTTGTTTCACTTCTAGATTGCCTTTGTTGTTTTCATTCTTACAGATGATGAATGACCCTTCATGTACTTGGGAAGTTATGTTGATAGGAGATGGTTAATGACCCTTCATGTACTTGGGAAGTTATGTTGATAGGTGCCTGTTCCAGCCTTCTCTCATTTAACCTTTTATTACATTAATAAAATTTCTTTGCCATTCAAAAAAAAAAGTTGCATGTTCCAGCCTCGTCATTTTGCTTAAGCTCAGTTATCGAGATATTAAATAACTTTTAAAACCATTGAGCCACTTTAGGAACTTTTTAAAAGTAAAATTTACTCCCATGTAGCACGTGACAGGAAAGAGAACCCTAAACTTGTGACACTAGATCTATTCTTAAATGTATCTGTGAGCTGCATAGTATGCTTAATCTGCACATACTTACCATATGAAAGGCCAGTCCAGATTTCTCAAGTCATCTTCTCAAGCATCCATGTATATTTATCAAACGATATCTTTGCATTACTTGTTAATGTGATGTCGAGTTGGCTGTGTAATGCCTTGTTTTTTTTCTCTCTTCCTTGCAGGTGGGTTGGAGCCGTACACGAATTCTTCAGTGTTCTACACTCTAGTTCATTAATTCGCAGAAAAAAGGAGGCCCAGGTACACAAGCATTTGCCGTTAGACATTAGACAACTTCTGAATAAATCAAAGGAATAAAAAGTTTTCGCACAACTGGAAAAGGAAAAACAAAGTTTTGTATATCTTAGGAGTTAGAGCTACATATCTTCTGATGTACTTGCGCAAGGTATTCAATGCACAAACGAGCCCCCATTGGAATATTTATTTCGAAAATAGGTTACATATTGAAGGAAACAAAAAAGTATGGTGACATCAAAATGAGGTCAGAATAGCACATATGTCGTGAAACTTGTTGCTTAATGACTGGAGATTCTTTCTTTCAGATATCATAGGCGCCGATCAGTTTCAGTGAAGAAGAAATAACGGATTGTTGTTAGGATCTGACTAGTTATCTTAGATTTCCTTGGGAACATAGGGACCTCTGACTGTCTAATTTATGTTTCTTGTCATCATGTGGAAAGATCGCAAGGACCATTGCTGTCGGCCGATTTCCTGCTAGTTATATGACTTTGTTTTTTGTCTTACAGATGCAAAGTTTCCACTTGATCAGTCCTCCGGAATCTTCAATCGACCAAGGCCCATACCTTAATATCACGGAAGATGGAATGGTGGCTGCAGTGGCCGATGAGCAAACAAACATAGAAGAGGTAAACACTGAGCCCATGATTCAGAGCGACAAGAACAAAGATGTAATTTCAGAAACACAAGGTAGTGATCGCGTGATGGGAGAAAGAACACATTTGACAGATGAATCACCCCAGCACCCAGGACAAGATGTCAACGACATAATTATACCTAAAAGAAGATACATGGATCAACTTTCCCGACAGAGCCGGAAATCAATATGGCTTCTAGCCTACATTGCCATCGTAACAACTTGGCCCCTTGTGGGACCAGCTCTGACACTGTTCTTCAAGAAAAGGTTTCGTAATGGCCTAGCAGGAATCTCGCGAACAGCTCCAAGATGAATCCTACAAGTTCCAGGCTGGTTAATTGTATCTTATTCAACACTCTTTTGTACCTGCAAGGAATAATCACGAAGAACGTTGCATTGTGGTCATAAAAGCCGCTGGGTTTCTGCTGAATGGAATGAGAGGCTGAGATTGAAGAGCCTTTGAATAGGAGTAGAATAGTTGTGACACCGAATTAGATGGGCACCAGATTCTTTTCAGGTGAAGTGAAACAAGAAACCGATCTACATGTGTATTATTTTTCACTTGTGGTGCTATCGGATGTCAAAAGTTGAAGTAGGGATACAGTATGGAAAGGAAGGATATATTGTTGTAAGCTGTTTACTTATGGAAAATAGACGTGTGTGGATACTATCTTTTGCTTATCCTGTGTAGGATGTATCATAATTCACCAACAAAAGTAGTTCTGTGATTCTATTTGCGTAGGTATTTTAACACTGGTTTGTTAGGTTCTCAGAAGTATTGCATGAGTGGAAGGGATGTCGTGCAGTTGATATCAGCGCATGGTCACAGTACAATTTCAATAAAATTTCGACTTCTAACAATAAAAACAAAACGAGAATAAATTCTTTATACTGCCAATGTAAACATTTGTTTCCTCTAAATCAATTGCATTACGACATGTGTCAAAACAGTGGTCCCAATTAAAAAAACCTAGCGACGTGGCGCAATGCAATTGATTTGGAGGAAACAAATATTTACACCGGCGGTATAAAAAACTTATTCTCAAAACAAAAACCAAAGCCAATGATCTATTCTAACATCTAATCACCAAGACAAAGTATAAAAATGGAGAGAACAATGAAAATCTATGAAGGACAAGGGGGGCGTGCTTTCTCTAGTTCAAGGTGGGAGAGAAGCTCTTAAACCGCTGTCCCTAAACATAAAATAACACCGATAGAAGTATTTTTGGAACACACCGGAAAAGTTGAGGGGCAAAGCTAGAAGTAGAAATCTATAGAGAGAAACTACAGAGCTCCGCTCAGTTTTTTTTTTTTTTGTAATACCTTTGTTATAGTGTTTTTTTCAGTAAACAAAACTTCAACTGTTGTGATCACACCATAAGAGTTTCAACTGATCAGTTTAACAGATGGAGTTACTGCTCGCGTTTCCAACTTTTTCGACATTCAACATGGTGCCGTTGATTCCTGAGCATTATGCATGAGAAGACCGTCTCTAGTCTAGATATAACCAAAAAACGCTTGCTCTATCGTTCAAAAACCACAATGGTGCCGTAATGTTGCAAACCAACTACAATGGGGTACAGTGTACACAGCCATGAACTTACAGAATCTACCTATATCTGGCAAGGAAATGAGAACCCATCTGCAAATCTAAGACACAATCTAGCCAGCACGTGTCATCTTCACTTTTGGCATTGCCTTCTTCATCTGGCGAGCACGTTCTTTAGCCTCTTTCTTACGAATCGCCTCTGCACTGAGCTTTGCTTCAGCTTCCTCGACCCCCCTTCTGCGTTCAACCTTCTTTTTTTGCATTACTTCTTGCCTGGCATTTTGAAGTTCCTTGTATGCCTCTTGGGCAGCCTTCTGTCGCGCTGCTTCAGTCTTGGAGCGAGCCTGTTGTACACACAGCACATTATAAAATTAAAAGGATATACTGAACATACCAGATGTACTGAAAGAAGTTTGAATAAAATCTGACCCACACCCACCTGTGGGCTGAGCTTGTATCGGCCTATAAGATCAATATAGTAGGGTACAAGAGCAACCAAACGGCTCATCTCAGCCATGTGATTCGCATCAGGGAGGGAAAACTTGAACACCAGCATCTTCTTGTGCGTGCCCACGTGTTGATCAGAAAAATGCATTGAGATAAAACCCTTCCCATATTTCTCAAAAGCTTTGTCGCCAAAGACCTGCAGAAAAACACATGTGAAACATGCGACATAAGGAGAGCATTATTGCGTAGCCTATTCAAAGAAACAATTTTCTTAAGAGACCAATAGAATCTCATACACCACAACAAATACATTTGGGGCAGGCAATGCATAATAACAATGCGGATGGGAACTACTGAGCCAAGAACAGGTTTGCCCGAGGCTGAGCTGCTGAAGCCTAGGTCATCCCAACCCTTGCAATTGACCCTTGTTGCATTAGTTAGGTGGCTGGTCAAAATATAAGCGACTTCAGATATCTTATTCGGTCTTTTTGTTCCAGAATCATCATAACGCTGATCTTCAAGTATATGCAAAGATGTTCATATCTCCAATATTTAGCCCAACACCAATACGAGGGATTCATCATAGACTGATTCCCAAAATTCCTCAGAGCGCAGAAGTAAATACATTCAAGGCAATTACTAAATATATGGTGGTTCTATTGTGATGCGTTTAGCAACTTAACTTCGGGGACAATAGCCTGAATTTCAGAATTTCCCTGTTTCATAATTATTCCACAACAGCTACTTATTACCAAGAGACCAACACTAAATTTAACACTTTGCCAAGCCCAGAACTTAAATATAACCTCTTATAACCTATGATGCACCGACACGGACTCGGACACCGAAACCGACACCGGGACACGGGAATTCTAAAAAAATGGGGATACGGACATGGCGGGGGACACGCCACGTGTGTGTGTGTGTGTGTGTGTATATATATATATATATATATATATATATATATATATATATATACGGGGCGGTTCCGGGGACCCCTAAAGAAACCTCTAAAAAAACCCCTCATAATTCCCGATCGAATTTTGATGATCCGAACCGTTCAATATAATCAGAACGTAATTTTAAGGCTAACTGTGAGAAATCAGCAAAAAAAAATGACCAAAAAGGGCTTCATCCGAACAGTTTTTTATTGAACTTTATTGAACGGTTTAATAAAAAATTGTTCAAATCAAGCCCTTCAAGGTCATTTTTTTTGTCAATTTCTCGCGGACACCCTTAAAATCACATTCTGCACACATTGAGCGGTTCGGATCATCAAAATTTGATCGGGAACTATGAGATTAAATTTTGGGAGGTTTTTTTAGAGGTTTTTTTAGAGGTCCCTTGAACCGCCCCGATATATATATATATATATATATTATATATATAAATAAATAAATTATTATTGTTTAGCACCCAGAAATTTTAAAAAATTATAATTTGGCCCCAAATTTTTTAAAAAAATTACAGTTTGACCCCCAATTTTTTCAAAAATTACAATTTGGCCCCCAATTTTTTTAAAATTGCAGTTTGGCCCCTGCGGGTGTCATCGCCGTGTCCCCATGAAAAATTCAAATTAAATTATGGGACACACCATGTGGCGTGTCCCGTACGTGTCCCCAAGGTATCCCCGCGGTGTTCCCGTGTCCGACACTGCGATACCTCGACCTCTAGAGGTATCGGTGCTTCATAGCTTGTAACCATTAGAACAACTACAACAATTGAAAAGCATAATTCCATTAACATTCTAAGGCTGTTCCAATTCAAATGAAATAGGAACTGAGATCCTGAATCTCACCATTGTGAGAAGAAAAGAACTTCAGCCTAGTTGGAACTGTCCTGAATTCATTGTTTCTAATTTTCTATTCTTGTAGGACACTCAATTGAGTCAATCCTTCAACCTCCATTTCCCTCTTCTTCTTCTCCATCTTTTTCGACCATATATTTCTTCTTCCACAATGACAATTTGTTTCTCATCATCGAAAATAAAAACAAGAAAACTTGCTTTTGTCCCATTTTCAAAACATTAATTACCCACATTCGACTCGATATGAACATGTCCACCATATAATCAAACTCCTACAAACCCAACTCATTTTCGAAACTACTTTGTATTCTACAAACCCCTTCTTATAGTACTCTGCAACCTGTAAATGCAAGCAACTAAAAACCCCAAACCATAGACAAGAAAAGCTTTATCAAACACAAAACAAGTTATTCAAAAGATCAACCAAAAACAGATCCATCAATCAATACCTGCTCAACTGCGGCCTCCGTGATCAAATCACCCGCCTCCTCCTTCACCTCCGAAATCACCACCAGATCCTCCGCGACCCACTTCCTACTTCCCGGTGGCATCGAACCCACCAAATTCCCGAATCTCTGGACATCCCTAACCTCCTTCTGCATCGCCTTCGCCTCCCTCCTCCTCGCCAGCGCAAAAACCACCTGGTCCATAGCATCATCATTCATATAAACCTCAATCTTGATCTCATCCTTACCCCCCACAACAACATCATACAACCTCGATATCAAATCGTGCCGGCTTTTTAACTCCAACGTAGCCAACAACCCCTGGCAAAACCGCCTCCCACTAGCATAGAATTTGAACACGTTCTGCCCTTCTTTCAACAACAAGGGCGAGTCCTCGTCCTTTCCAACCCCCACAAGACTGAAATTCTTGTCGAAAATCGAGTCTCTCACCGCGAATCTCGTCACCCAAGCAAGAGCAATGTTCTCGTTCTCTCTCTTCCCCGTAAAGTAATTGATCGTGAACGCGATCAAGAACGCGCCGCACGCGACCTCAATTGCGTACCGCCGCGCGATACTCGCGTACGTCGATTTAGTCTCCGTTTCCGGGTCCGAACCGGAGTCGGCCGCGGTGGCATTTTCGGTAATTGTGGGGGTATCCGTGGGCGGTTGTGGGACGGGGAGGCCTTCGAACTCGTCTTCGTCCCAGTACTCGAAGGCGGTGGTTGAGGGTTTGTGGGGCGGAGGATCATCGGACGGCTGGGAAGAATCGGGTTCGGAGTTAAGGTTTGGATCGGTGGAGAGGGAGAGAGAGGGGGTGGAGAGAGGGAGGTGGGCGTATGGTTGTTCGTCGTCGTCTTCGTCGAGGGCGGAGTCGTCGAAGCCTTCGAAGTGGGAGTGGGGGAGGGGGGAGGAGAGAGAGAGGCGATGGGTGAGGAGAGAGAGGAGGGAGAGGAGGGAGAGGAACAGGGAAGAGGAGGAGAGAGAGGGGTTTCTCCGAGCCATGATTGTTGTTGTAGTTGAATCCAGAGAGAAAGAAAGAGATCTGTGATTGTTGAAGTCTTGAAGAAGAGGGAGGGAGAGAGAGAGAGATGTGATTGTTGAGAAATTATTCAGTGGCTCGTCAACCACAGGTTGTACCGTGTTTCGCGGGATCATAGGGAGGACAAATTATTACTCCTATTACTTGCTTTTGCAGCACGTGGTGGTGTGGTGCTCCTGGCCTGGGCCAGGTCCGAGCGGGAGGCTGCGTACAGTAGCATGTAGATGTAACCAATTCTATCATTCGTCTCGATAATTAATGATTCGAATTTTAAAAACATTTTTCAATGGAAGAGTTTTCCTGAAAAAGGTTTTTTAAAACCTGGACGGTGAGATTGCGCACAGCTATCCGCTGCTGTGTTTTTCTCATAACAAACCCTACCTCCTAACACTATACATTCACGTAGAGTACGAGACTAAGTAGTTAGACCCCATAATTGTCTTGTGTTTTTTGTTTGTTGGTTACTTTTAAACCTTTACATATTGACCCTCTGCTGATTTGTATATGCAAAATATGGCAAAATTGAGTTTTGTTCACTATCCACTTAAGATAGTGAACATTACCGTCCTTTATATTGGTTGAAGTAATATAATAGTTACCAAAAAGTGTATTGCATGGTACTGGTAAGCATAACGTCACTTTGATGTGGGATCCGCAAAATTTCAACCAATAGGAATAAGAAGAGTAATGTTCAAAAATTGCACTTCTATTAGAGTATCCACAATGGTAATAATTAAAATTAATAATCAAAATGTGTCACATCAGCATTTAATTATTTATTTAGTCCATAATCAAACTTAACACTTTCTACCTCTACATTGATTATTTTTGCATCCATAACAAAAAAAAACCCCACAATACACAATGCACATTTGTCTAATCGCAAAAGAGTTTTAATCACGCACTCGACCACACCAAATTATTTTTCTCGATGAGATGATTCCAATGTTAGATGTTTTTGAGTTTTGAATTTGGCTATTGAGTTTTAGTTATTGGTAAAAGTTATTAAGTTTGGTTATGGAATGGGTATAATTTGATTATTTGCTAAAAGACTTGTAACTTTGCTTATCCACGCCCATTTGCTTATTACAATGGGGATGCTCTTAGACCCCATAATAAAGAGTTCATGTTTTCTTAATCAGTAAAAGTTATTCATGTTATGACCCTCTCGTATATTAAATTCTGATTTTGTCCCTAATTATTTGCTTTCACTATCAATCTAATTCTTTACTTTCACTTTCAATTCTCGCTTTCATAAATTTTATAAGTTTAATGTGCCTCGCTTTCATGAATTTTATAAGTTTAATGTGTGTTTGGAAGATGTTTTCAGGCTTTTACTTGCGCTCATGCACACACATTATGTGACTAAGGTTTTTGCCACTCCAAGATCTTCCGGTATCGAACATGAGTGAGCCCCCAAACACGGTCTTTACGCTCTCATTCACGGGAGTGCGAGGATATATGGACTAAAATGCTGAGTTGACCGGAGAAATCACAAGAAATCATTTTTTTAACCTGAAAAGAATGGCGTCGGAGAGATCTTCTAGAGAGGTTGTCATATTTTGGCTGGAAAATGACCAGATTAGTATGATTCCGATTTCTTATTCGCCGGAGCAGCGCGTGCCGTAGCCACATGTTGCCAAGGACTACCTAATGACTCTTCGATTTCTTATTCGCCGGAGAAGCGCGTGCCGTAGCCACGTGTTGCTAAGGACTACCTAATGACTCTTTCAACCACGGACAATAACAATTTATCGTTTTATCACACTCCGAGAAGCCAGCTAAAACGGCTTAGAGAGACACATTAGCTAGTTTTCTTTCTTCCATGATCGGGTTCTCGCTACCGTCTCTTTACCTAGCCGCTGCCTTTTTCTATTTTCAAGGAAAATCGTGCTCGTTTACCACCGATGGCTAGTCCGCTGTATTTGCATAAACTGCCTTCTATTCTTGGCTAAAAGAAGTTTAACTTCACATATGTTGTGAGTGAGAGATCTTTCGTGCTGTATCAGTGATCCCAATAAACTTACCAACATAACATGTCCAGCATGATAAATTTGTAAGTTCATGCCGAAACGAATTTGCTAATTAGTCTTTGATAGGACAAAACACCAAAAGGGGTAAAGTATTGCTGAGTTTTCGTACAGTGTAAAACCAAAATTCGGCATGTTCTCTTGAGCCAAAGATTATCATGTAGCATACTGTTGGTTTAAACAGAAAATGAGATCGTAGATTTCATCCTCCTACCGATAAATTGTAGCTATATTGTTACAAACAACAGCCTAACTGCTTTAGCTGCACGAGAAGGAGATACCTTGGATTTGGCGGACTCAAAGAAGTTGACTACTTTGAGCAGACTCCTCAAAGTACAGTCAAAATTTTCTTATCTGTGGGTATGACAAAACACATCTGCAAAGAATGAATACATGTCAAATGGAGGAGCAGGAAAGCTTAAGGAAAAATAAACAAAAAAACCAACGTGAGAGCATGTTCTTTAACTAGTGGTCACTCTGCCGATGAAATAAATAATAAAGACGCTCTTTAACTAGCAGAACATATTCTTCACATTATGTCACAACGAGCATGTAGATCCTATGTTTGAATCTCGCCACCCACCAAATAATCAAAATTTTGCACTTATTTCAACTGACTAAGGAAAACTAAAGTTCGTAAACGCCAACGTTAAACCCCTATTTTTAAAAACTAAAGTTTTTGGTTTGATATGCCTCCCGTTAATGTTCTCGAATTTTATGTTTTGTGACTAGTTGATACACGTGACAAGCAACAAAAAAGCAGAGGAGACTCAGGACTCAGGAGAGGAGAGGAACCTCACCATAGGTGAAATAGATCTGCTTGAATCCCGCAGCTTGCTTGTTAGCGAATGTTACGAAGTCTTCATGAACCCAGATGGAATTGCTTGCTATTGTTTTATTCAACCCATAATCAGAAGGTAAATACATGGTTATGTACGTCGGTGATATAGAAATATCACTTTGGAGATTTGTCTTCTTCAAGCAGCAAATGTATTATAGATCTCACGACTTCATTATCAGCAACAGTTCCCATCTGAAAGGAACAGAAAATATTCAGTTGAAGGCCAGTATCACCAGGTGAATGATAGAGAATCCAACTAATATATGAGAGAATGCTATTGTCATGTATAAAGTGAATACCATGACAGTTTCCGGGATAAAAACCTAAATAATTTTTAGTGGAATCTGGAGACCAAATGCCGTTAAAGGATGATATACACAGGGGTGGTCCGTGGTCCCGAGTGGGTGCAAGGGTCCCCTTGAAGGGGGGGACCCGGGCCCCTGCACAACTCCAAATTATCAAGCATATTATACTATTTTTTTGGTTAATTAGGCAAAAATTTATGGGATTAGCCCCTGCAAGTCCTTTGAGTGAAAAAAAATTCTTAAAATTTCTACATGTGTGGGGTAAAAATTCCCAAAATTTCAAGCTTTCAATCATTTTTAGGTTTCATGTACAAAATTAAATTGTGGCTGTGCACATAGTACATACACATAACATCGTCTTTTCTTCGGACCTTGCGAGTAGCAATACGTATTATAAAATATATATTTTATTATCAATATGAGAATACACAATTTGGGCCCCTGCTAGACACAAATCTTGCGTCCGCCATTGGATATACATTCACATGGGGTATGAAGCACACACACCTCTTTAGAGGTCACATACCAGTGTCGGACATACATTTTGGATATACATACACATGGGGTATGAAGCACAAACACCTCTTTAGAGGTCACATACCAGTGTCGGACATACATTTCGGAACAGATAGTCTCTGAAAACATGTCTAACACTCAAATCAGAAGTGACACAAACTAGTTCAGAATTGTATACTTGCAAAAAGTAATCTCAACCATGTAGCATGTCTGACGATATCCCAATATATATGAGGCAAGATTACGTGTAAGACTTGCTGGGCACTTCCACAACAACTAAAATGAAGTGTCCATGGATGTATTACAAGAGACAAATATAGATATGGCACTTAATATCTGAGGCACGATTGTGTTCAAGCCATGTCCCTTACATGTCCGACAAAATCTATTAACGTAAATAATAATCCCAACCATGTGGCATGTCCGAGAATATCCCAGTATGTCTGAGGCGTGATCGTGTCTGAGATTTTCCAGACACTTCCACAACAACAAAAATGAAGTGTTCATGCATGGATTAGAAGAGACAAAAGTGGATATAGCCCGTGGCGTGGGAGCTGGTGCATCCAATTGCAATATATCTAGTTCACAAGTTACAGTTAGTGAACCACAAAACATAACCTACCTGTGGTTTTCTAATCAGATCCTTGAGAATAGAATGAAGAGTTAACCGAAGTTCCTTGAAGAGGACAGCAATTTGGGCAGGTGCTGCCAATTGTATCCAACGATCTATGGTGACCAATCCAGACTGCCATAGGTAAACAAACAACTAGTAAACCACTACTTAGCTAGAAGGAGAGA
The DNA here is from genome assembly GCA_014282245.1 of Rhododendron simsii. NCBI lineage: Eukaryota > Viridiplantae > Streptophyta > Magnoliopsida > Ericales > Ericaceae > Rhododendron > Rhododendron simsii. The sequence continues at coordinate 24,909,827 of CM024963.1, forward strand.
AAAATGAACCCATGGGCCATCAACAAAAGCGTAGTGCTATGGTAGAAACTCCTTACCACAAGTCTGTGCACATATACTTCAAATTTACAATGTTCTTCATTGTTCTCGGTGGATACGATTCACCAAAAAAAACCCACCATCAAAATTGGTTTATGTGAATTTCTAAGGAGAAGAGAGCTTATTAATATCTGCATAGACTACTACAACAAGATTTTGACAGTGTCCCTTGGCCAAGATTGTAAGTAGCCAAAATGGATGAGATTAAGAAAACTGAAACAATTTGTTCCACAAGAAAATTCAATCCTATATATATCCTGGTAAAAAACCAGGAATTAATGTTCTCTATTACAAGCAGCAACCTAATAGTCTACTAGAATTCAACAAGAAAGATACCTGATGTTGAATACTCATGGATCCACCAAACAGCAGAATAGAGTAAGGCGAGATTATGGTAGTATCCCGCAGAAACACCTTATTTGTTTCAACCTGAAAAAAAAAATGGATTACATTGACATTTTAAACCAGATGAATTAACAAAAGACGAAACATACAGGTAAAGTAGTCAAACTTATGAAACATCTCCTATAGCATGGAATAGAAAGACAGACCAAATCTAATATCTGAATTAGGTATAACTGGCAATTAATCACTACTCTTTGCAGTCGGGTTAAAGCAAAAAACAACATTATGTTGCACAGTTAACCGAATTTCAATGTCGACCACAGAACAGAGGGGGTGGGAAGAAATTAACTCTCATTTGAATAACCTACTACAAAATGTATTAATTACCCAAAACAAAACGGACAAATTACAACATAAATTTATAAGCATGCCAATATGGAAACTAAAGTCCAAAAACACTATTACGGTTCAAGATGAAAACACGAAAAGTTGCACATAAAGATGAACTTAGCAATTCCACAAGCGTGCCCACCTTTTCAAGATAGACAATAAAAGGGTACTGAAGTACTTTTAAGTTGCTGTTGATAGAGGAAGGATGTATATGAACTTCTCTTTTTCCATCATACAAGGAAGGACGTCCCTTTGTCGTGGGACCTGCAGACTGGTTAGGAATACCAAGAGCTGTTCTGACAATGCCATCTTCAGTAGCAGCTACATTAGGATATAAACCTGCACAAATTATTGCCTGCAGAGTATCTTGAAGATCAAACATCCAGCAAGTTCGTATGTTGTGAGATTTAAGGAAAAAACAAAACCTTTTGATGAGTTTCTCTACGCTAGTAATAAGGGCAGGGGTATGGGATGTGGACTGCAGTAGGCCAGTAGGCGAATTGAACACTTGGTTCCTTGAGTTCTCAAATATGTTTGCAAAAAAAAAAAACCACTTGATAGGAGAAAAATTCCTACATTCTCAAAAGAAAGAAAGATAAAGTTCCTCTTCCCTCATACTTTTGGCTACATTAAAAAATTGGTTAAACGATTATGTAATGCAATTATATATTGTATACTTTGGTTATTATTATGTATCCATGTACATGTATCGAACTTTTGGCTACATTTCCTTCCATCCTAAGACAATGGATTTAGGGGGGTTTGACACCAGGATATGCTGCCACAGTCAATACCCATACGGTCATACCTGAACCCCTACAACCTACAACTACCAAACAAGAACAAAAGGCATTGTAGGGCATTTTGGAGCCTTTTCCGTTTTCTATGTGACTCCATAAAAATGTTAGTGCTTAAAGACAAACATCATCAGATGTTATCATGAGCTTGTGAAGTATATCTATTATTGACTTGGTTTCCTCAAATTTCTAAAATGGTTCTAAATCTAAAAGAATACTTTTAGATACTAAGAATAAACATTGAAGTAGAAAAACAACTACAATACTTCTGAGTTGTGACAGCAAGGTTCTAACACAACATATAATTTACAGATGGGTATTGTTACTTCCATTTTGTAGTTAATTACTAGAATCAAATTCAAATATGCTAGATTTTGATGCCATCAGTCTACTGATAAATAGCCAACCCATAAAGGACAAAGGCAATAAGCTAGTACTACCACTGCAGAAAACAAATTCAAACCTTGTGTGTCACGAGATGCCTATAAATTGTGAGAAATGTCAAACTTTGTGTTGAAAAAAGAAAAATCATCCAGCTTAGACCAAACAAGTGTGACAGAACTAGATAAGAAGCATCTTTCTTTCATGGATTTACCCTTGAAGAAAATGTTTTGTGTGTGACAATATATCAAGGCCAACAAAATGCAGCACATTTCGGAGTTTCAAAGAAGAAAAGAGAGAGCATATTACTGAAGGCATCCTAAACTTAATCAAAACTTATGCAAGTAAAAGATACACTTTCAGTAAGATCCAGGATATGCTTTTTGAATTGGAATAAGTAAGATCCAGTACGATGTCAACTTACCAGAACAATATGCGAGATTCGATAAATAACTTATACAATCCAAACAACACAACTCGTTACTAAACAGAAAAATACGCTTCTGTACCTTCACAATTGAAGAATGATGTGAATAGATGTTGAATGCCTGTGACATATCCGAAAGCCAACTCTCGAGTTTGTCACTCTTTTTGCCCCCGACCTAATACGGAAAATTACATTTGTCTCAAAAGTCTCATGGCTAGGAATAAAATCCTGGAACATATAAAACATACCACTACACTGTTGGCAATGAAAATCATGGCGTTGGGTTGCTATGGTGTGATGATAAAGAAAACAGAAGTATCAGATGGTTAAAAAAGCAGTGGGGTTGCTTTGGAATTTAGAGTAATATCACCATGCTCATCAATCTAATTTTGTTGAGCATTTTACAATAGCACCTTCCTTGCATAGTTTCTATGGAGTCAGAGATGAGATTGAAATAAACCAGATACCTGCAAGTTGGTACCTGCCTTACCTAGCCCATTTCCGGAAGCGATGGTTTCTGACTTAGGTGGGTTTTGAGTGAAAGAAGCAAACCAAAGCCCAGTTTTTGTGAGTAAAGGGATTAACAATTCCACCCGAGCAACCCAAATCATATGCTTGATTTCGTGATTTGCATAGGTGCCCCTACTAATTTTGCAAATATCCATTGAATTGCAGTGTTCGGGTGTTTCTCAGTTACATTCTCATATGTATCTTCATCTCTACACAAGTCCACCAATCTCACAACCATGGCTGTTTCACCTTGCAAAGCATCTCTCTCTAGCTCACTCTCTTGCTCTCTCCGCCATGGATGTTATTGCATGCCACCATCGTCATTATTTCCTTGTAATGGACATGGTCGTACTTCACATCCCATGATTGATAGCTGTCGCCTTTAGTTTTTCTTCCAATGACGACCATCTAGTAAGTTGTTCAAATGGCTTCCATTGTATAAAATCTATTCAAACACATTCTGTCCTTTCTGTCTACGTACATGAATGAGCATTCAATATCTTGACAGAATGAAGTATAAATGGATTAGTAAATTCCACGTTCCTCTGAAGAATTTCAACATTCGATATACATTGAAGCAGATTATCATCCCACATTTCACTTGATCCAAAAATTACAAAACTTGGATCAAAGTATGGTTATTCTTCTTGAGCAAATATATACATGAATACTTGTTTGCAATATGCTCACAAACAGAAAATATTCTAAGGCTCGTGCCCCAATTAACTGGTGTTGGCTACGTGAATCATTTCTCCTCTCTGTTCAGGTCTATATGATCTAGGGAGTTTGATACTTTCATATCCTATTTTACACACAGACACACACACAGTGGGAAAACAATCTTAGTATTTATTTTGCTCACTATGTGGTTATCACACATATAAGCATTCTGTAGGGGGCCGAAATATCCAGGGTTCGGAACGTCCAGAGGGGTCGCGGACCAATTCAGTATTTGCTATGGACACGTCACTTTGTGGACCCATTCGCATCTGAAGCTAAAAGAAGTGCCAGGTTCGGTAGGTTTCCCTAACGTTTGGCGGTTGTTTCCCTAATGTTCGGAGGTCGTTCGCTAACCTCCGGAGGTCGTTTCCCTAAAGTTCGGCGCTCGTTTCCTTAACGTTCAGAGGTCGTTTCCCTCTTTTCCCTATGTTCGGCAGTCATTTCGCTACGTTTGAAAGTTCAAATACACTCTCCTTTCCTCCACATACTAATTTGCTCGTCGGAGCTCTCCCCGGAGGAACACCCCCCCTCTAGGTTCGGCAGAATCTCTTCAGGTTCAGCAGACACCCCTCCAGGCTAGGTAGAATCTCTCCAAGTTTGGCCCACCCTCCAGGCTCGGCAGAAACCTCTCTAGGTTCAGCGAGCACCCACACGGTTCGGAACAAAGGGGAAGAAGGGTCAAGAAGTTTTCAGGCCCCAAACATTCAGTGGTGACTCAATGAAAAGGTAAAGTGACAGACGGACATATTCACGAATTCCAAACTCATAACTGATATTAAGGTGGCAATGTTAAGCCAGAGCACAAAAAAAAAAACCTGATAATTCTTCGGGAGATTGATCAGCCCAATGTCCGCCAGCAAAGTTCCAAACTGAATTCGCATGTCTCTAACACAATGCAAAATAAATCAGAATCGATAACAGTGCTCAAAGAACACAGACATGTGCAGTTAGGTAGTCTTTGGTACAATATTGGTAAGTATCTTTCATTGACAGTGTTTTTAAGTCACATCATGAAAAACTGGCAGAAACAATGTATGTAGGAACTACAACTTGGAGTTCAGCATACTATATAGAATATAGCACAAGTAAAACACACTCATACTTGTTAGCCTGAACAACCAAATAAGCTGGATCATGATGAATAGAACAATGCGCAATGATGACATGCTATGTTGCATGTGCACCTCTCATTAGAAGAAAACAGAAACTATTCAAAAGTGAATTATTTTCTTGTACCCCCTAGTTTGTTGTCTGCATATCCATCTGTTGAAAATGAAGGTACCGTGAATTTTCTCGATGCTGAGTGAGTAATAGGATTAGAACCTTACTGGGCAAACAAATTTCCTTCCACAATTAGCATGCCATTTTATTGGAAAATTAAAATCAGACACAGTATCAGCAACATAAGGTGCAGAGAAAGAAACACCACCTTATCATGTACATAACTGAACTGCTCAGAAAATACGAACTGCAAAAACGTTGTGCTGCTTTAACTCCATTCTGCAGGTATGAAATGTAGCCTTTTAGCAAAAATTGTATAAGATAGGTGCCAAAAACAGATGGCACAAACCATGTACATGTGATATTTATGTCAAACGCTATACCATTATTATATCACAATTACATGTATTTCCTCGAAAAGCTCAACACAAGAATCAAGAGTCAAAAGGAAAGAATTCCTTGGACAAATTAGCAATCCATTTTCCAGGCACAATAAGAGCTGTCGTCATTCTCAAAAAATCTCCTATTCCCTCGTTCCCAGAAAAACCAAAATAGAGTCACTAAATCTGCCCGTCAGAAACCCTCTAGCCCAGTAGTGACATGTTGCTTCACTCTGTACGAGGCATCACCCCAAATACTAAAGAGGAAATAACAAGATTCCCCACCTCATTCGTAACTGAACAATGCAGTAAAGGGTGGTTAGTGTCCTCCCCTACTAGCCTGTACACAACACCAATCTGCTAAAAGGTACCCTCATGGTCGAAGCTATCCAGGGTCAGAATACTCCTCACAAAGAAAAAATTAGTGTAACTCAGAATGCAATGACTGCACGAGTACAGACCACGCCTCGCAAGTCTCCAAGACAAGAAGTGCTCTCCCTCTCCTTGAATCTGGCAACGTTGAAGCATTTCAAGGAAGTCCCCAGTCCCTACAAATTCCAACTACCAATTATGGAAGGGCCTCCTCAACTGAGCAGCCCAAGATCTATACCACATGAGATTCCTTATTGACTGAAATTAAGTCATGCCAAAAATAAATCATGCGACCCTTTCCACACCCTGAAGATGGAAAAATCGTACCAGATACGCATAATACTCATCCAAAAACCTACCACATATAAAACTCCACCACACTCCTCCAAAGACTATGCCTCTCAAAAGTGAATCTCTATGACCATCTTTCCAAAATTGCCTCACAAACATCTAGCTTCCTTCCATCTCCTTTAGCTAGCCTGCACACGTCTTTCCAATCTACAAGGTGTCCCTCATAAGCTCCTCAAGCTTCCATATATCTATAATTGAGTTCATATTTGAATTTTCCATATCCCTGCCAATTTTGTCCCGCATAGATCGCCTTAACACAAAGCTATCCAGAAGTCAATCTGCCGTATTTTTGCCCATAAGTTCCATAACCTTAAAACTATCGGCCTTGTTCATTTGCGAGTTTTGAGTATTTTAGTTTTGGTAGTGGGTGGAAAGAGAAATAGGGTAATGATTGGAGAGAGAGATAATGAGTAGAGAGAGAAATGAAAGTAATAATTGAAAAAATGGGGTTATGATTGGAGAAACATATAGGGTAACGATTAGAAAACAAAGTTAAATATCAAAACGAACAAAGCCATCATTTTTCATTTTACAATCTGGTTAACGTAAAGGGTCCTGTAAACTAACCTCGCGTAAAATCTTTCCCCATTTCTTATATGCAACCACCATCAGCAAGTGGTCAGATTGCCTGCTACCTTCATCTGATTCACTAGCACCATCTATTTTATCAGTCAACAGTGCCAATTTGGCTCTATCAACATTTTGTCTCTGCAAATTTACACAACGAACTAATTCTGTGACATTTCTTTTTTGTTCTGAAAAGGGAGACAAGCAATTCAGAGATTAAAATGGACCTCATCTTTTGGATATACAAACGGTGACTTGTAGCTTAAAAATGCTGAAATGGAAAGAATGGGTGACAAGCAACCAAATATTGCCCCGTAAATCATCATCTGCAATTCCAAAGAAAGACAGCATCAAGGACATGGCCAACAATACCCTAAGAAAGGGTTGATACAAATTGGTGAGTGAGCATGCACTCCATCGGAGACACAAAGAGAGCAATGCTTACAGGGGAAACTAAAACACAGAGTATGAAACTGTTGCCAATCAAGTGTATTAAACCATATTGGACCACATGAGCCAAGCAGCAAAAAAAGGGCTAATGCAAACAATAGGAAATGATAAAACTAACGTGAAGAAGTCCCTGTCAAAAGTTTTAATTACAAAGCAATTCATGTTACTGACAGAAAATTAGCAGCGATGACCTAAATGATTATTGAACAAAGAGCAAAATACACAGTTGAACTAGTAGCTATGTAGTATAGAGAGAAAAGATAAGAAGTGTTTGAATTGCCACAAATGTTATTATTTACACATGGAACAAACCACCAAACACAGAAATTGCATTCCAAAATTGACGCATGTAAAGTATTACGCAGGATGCCCAAGCACTACAAGCATTTTGAGATAAATATCTTCAATAATAAAACAAATACATGCTACACACCTTGCCAACCAATACATCAACCGGAAGCTTTGCCAAATGATACCCAAGAGGGGTCAACTCTTCATCCCTTTCAATCGCAGAAACCTAAATCATAGGGAAAATAAATGCTCCATGACTTCTTATCTAAAGAGCCAACAAATCTGAGGAAATCATATAAAGTAGAAGTATTTACTGTTTAACTCAAACAAAAAAATGGGTTAAGAGCATTAACTGGGACACTGCCAAGCAGTAAAAAACTGCATACTGGAACTATTGATCGCTTTGAGAATATTTACAGTACACCCTTTCCTTATTGTGGTAATCAAACAGAGAATCCGGGTTCATTGAAAATAATGGCTTGATTTTTCATATAATTCCTAATGATAAAGACTTTACAGAGCGGGGAACGATATCAAAATACGTACAGGTCATTAAGGAAGGGGCAAAAAGAATGATGAGCAACGATATTTCACTAAAACTACACCATAAGTAAGACCAAACCGTTAGGCAAAAAAGCACAGAGTTAACCAATCGTACAAGGTTTTATACATTGACCAAGATCAACCGTGAAAATGAATGCGGCAGAGCTTAGGAAAATATTATATAGAATCACACAACAGTATTTAAATTTTGGGGGACCAGTGCATGAGTCCCCCGAACCTGACACAGTTCAGGAAGCATGAGGATTCCTCCAGACAAGGAATCCTATGACCTTCAACATAGAAAGCTGGGTCATCGACACCTACCTCTACGGGTTCAACACAGCGGTCCAGAAAAGCATTAAAATGGGTACTAACATTACAAAGACAAAAAAGATTCACGATTAACCAAGGGCTGTAACAGATAAATCAAGTCAGCATCATGATTTAGATGGAACTAGTAGAATTTCCGTCTCGACAGGATTCTGCTAAATGCATGAATGAACCATATTTTCTCATCAGTCCCGGTCTCTCAAACTCCACTGCTAGAGATTTTGATTGCTCGAGAGAGTAATTATATCATATACATGCCACTAACTACAAGTGTTAACAGATAAGTTACAATTTCCACGAGCAATACAAGGAAAAGAAATAAAACAAGGTGCGCATTAATGAGAATTACATCGATTCCCTTTCATTGTGCCCCCTCCCATTCAGCAATCAGGGAATGGATCCTGGACATGGTCATCCATATGTTCAGTTACCTTAAAGGCAATAATCTCTGTTGATGCTGAAGATAAGCCAAAGCTTTTAGAGATTCTATGGTTTGCACTTAATCGTGAAAATATGGGAGATCCCATTATTTATTCTTACTATGATTTCTAATTTTCTACCTTGAAGTTTGTATACCTGAATTATCTTGATAACAACAACTAAAGGAAATGATTGGATCTCCTACCCCATCAAAATGGGATGTTTTTATATAGCCAAGATCAAGTCATTGAGAAGATGTAGTTCATAGAGGCTGTGGTTGAGATAGGCAAACCTTCTTGGCACGTATCACTGTACCAAAATCAACCTCAATGAATGACAAGACGTCCCCATTGGGGCATTGTGTGGACGTAGCCACAGATTGGCCAAACCACATTAATCCCATTTTGTTCTTCTTGTTCATTTAATTCTCTTTTCCATATTCCTCAATAGTCAATACAAGATTTAACACTTGCACATGACAGAATATAGAGTTTCAGGACCAGATCAACAAAAGAAGATGTTAGAAAGATACCTCATATAATAATGAAATTGCTGAGTTTATAGCCTCCTCTCTTGGAGGTTCTAGAGCCTGAAAACAACAATTAACCAAAGAAACAGGGATCAGGATACATCATGGCGAATTCAGGTTAAAAAAACAACACTGTTGAAGAGATAAGAGTACAAACATGCGTCATTAGGCTCAAAAGGGTAAATAGATAGAGCTTTTCTAGGAACAGTACAACATACCTTCAACAAAAATGCCTTTATGTTACCGAGAGAGAGCAATTTTATTTGTAAACATAATTCCACTAATGGCATTCGCAGCATCTCAGGTATCTTCACATCATATGCATCAAGGACCACACCCAATCAGTTTTTATTGTAACACGGCAACAATCTGGATAACACTCTGAACTGTACTGAAGAAATCAGTACCTGGAATGGACGCATGAGATTTCCAAATCTGTGACGTGTATACAAGCAAAAACAGTTTCCAGGTTTCACACGTCCAGCTCTTCCACGACGCTGCCTCGCATTTGCTTGGGATATCCAATCTTCGACCATGCTAGACAATTTCTAATGGCAAGGGAATTAATTCATGTAGAAGCAAGAACAGACACTTTGCAAGAGAATCAAAGCTTGTCCACCATACAGTAGAACTGGAGTGGTAGATTTTTTATTTAGTATAATACTTAGTTCAAGAATAGTTCACAAGGATTGTTAGAGCTTGTCCCACATTGGTTAATTATATAACCTCCAATATTACTATATGATCATGGGCGGCCTCACCACTTGTTACCAATTAGTATTGAGCTGGATACTTTGACATGGTATCAAAGCTAAGGCTTTTGGAAGCGCCTTTGGACAAGATTACCGTTGTTTGTTTCATAGTGGTCCCTTAGTTAAGGATCCTTTGCTTACCCCTCCACGTGGGAGTCAAGGGTCGCACGTACTGGGGAGTATTAGTGCTTGTCAAACTTCTTAATTAAAACTCCAAAACTAGTATATGAGTCTGGACGATCTCTTTGCCAATTGGTTGAGTTGGATGTATTAACAAGATTATAGTACTTGAACAACATGAAAGTTCTACACTAAAATACCACGTGCAAGGATGAAATGCCAACCGAAACACATCAACACAAAATACTTCAGAATTTGTGTATTTACTATAGCATCGACGCCTCGAAACGCAGCACATCAAACAGTTGATAAACAAGGAGTCCAGTCCTGGTGATTGGGTCAGATTGAATAACAGAGCTGGACAACTTTGATTTGACTTATCTTTACTAATGATGAATGATGCAAGCCAGAATTTTGGATGTTCATCTAGTTCAGGAAGGGGATGCGACATCACCGTACTAAATCATGGCCCAGTAAAGTTACGTTTCAAAATGCTGTTACTTAGCAGAACAAATTCACGTTCCAAAATAATAACTCAAAAAGGCAAAGAACAAACCTTTTGTGGATTATAGCGATTCTCCTTATGCTTTCCACAGTCAATCACATATACCACGTCGTCTATTGTTATACTAGTCTCAGCAATATTGGTGGCTATTATTACCTGGGGAATGCAGACATTAAGAAAACATAAGATACTTATTTCGTAAGTCAAACAAAGAGAAAGCCATGCATATCTGTATCAGACATTCTTGATTACTAGCGCAGTTCATTTCATATATCCCTACCAAAGTTGATGACGTCAAATTAGCAGATACAAATAGTCTCTTAATAGTCGATGGGGGTGCTATACATATACGTGCAATAAAGTGTCCCAATAGGACTGGGGGAATAGGTACAGTTCAATCAAGATCTAAGATTATATTGTCACACATTTAACAGAAGTTCAGAATACTTCAGATTTCTTTTTTTCATTTTAGCTAACTGTTTGTTATGTTTCACATGCAATGAAACTCTTCTCTTTTTTTTCGTCGGTTAATGGGCTAAACTGTCAATTGTTCTTCTACTCTTGACTATAGACTCATCCCATGGAAGTGAAGCACGTAACTTGACAACGCAGGCACAAGACCGTACCACCGAATGCATTTGAAGCATACAAATGAAAGACACATTAGGGAGTTGAACAAATGGGAATAGACTTCAAATGAGCCCCTCTGCTGTCCTCCACAACATTAGGTGCTGTTTGCTAACCATTTTTGGGTTTGAAGCAATTTTTGTGCCAGACCATCAAATTCATACATTCAGTTACTAGAACAAATGTGTTTGATGATTGATTCATAGTAATTGGTTTACATACAAAGACGGCGTTAGATGCAATTCAAGAGCACAAAATATTGTTATTTCACTGTGCATCCTATAAGAAAGCTTCCCAGGACCACTTTCTCCTAACATGTGCTTGTTTCCTATTGATTTCCATTCCAGTGTTTTGATATATCTGTTACTTTAAGTGTTTTCCAACAAACCACATTATAGCAACAAAGTTCACACATGAAAATTAGCAAGGCACAGAAGACAAACACAGAACACTTTTACTGCTAAAAACAAGCAGCTTTACCTTGCGCATGTTATCAGGAGGACGTAGAAACACCTTTTTTTGATCAGCTGATGAGATCGAGGAATGTAAAGGAAGAAGCCACTCGGAAGATTGTCCACCAAATTGGCGAGAAGCTGCTAGTTTATCGAGTAACAGGTGAATTTCTCCAACGCCCTGGTGCAATTTATGCAACACCACGATCAGTTTCAGTGAATTACACAACCCAAGGATAATGCATCCCAAATCCCAATAAAATCCGAAACATGCAACTGACACACAAAATATAACTGACCCATAAGAAAACATTAAGTGTATAAAACAACCAAAGTATAATGCATCCCAATAAAATCCAAAACATGCAACTGACACGCAAAATATAACTGACCAGTAAGAAAACATTAGTTGGAGAACTTACAGGCAAGAAAATCAGTATGGCGCCCTCTGGGTGTGTTTCATCAATGAAATGAACCAGATCTTCAAGAAGGTCGTAATCAATAACATCTTCATTTAACCGTCTCTGCAGACGGGCCAAGTAAAACTTATGAACTCAACATCACAAATAAAGCAACAGCTGTACTCTGAACATTAGAAAACTATATCTTGAATACATTACCAAATTCTGTCGAGTTTGATCACTATATGTTTGATAAGTGCTCGGAGTATAGTATGGATTTATGCAATCTTCAGACAGCAAAGATTCATCACCCCATCCAGATAGAACAAGATTTTTCTTCCCTCTGTGGTTGCTAACAGGATCATTCTGTAGCCATCGAATTTCAAGGACCCATTGTCAGTGGATTGATTTCAAAATAATACTTTGATACCTACATGCATGAAGAGATAATGGCAAACATATAGAAACTGTTCAAGCTTTAGTGGACTCTATGTGAGTACCAAAACTATAGCAAGTACAAAAGTTAACTTAGAAGACACTGACGCAATAGAAACAACAGCTGTCAAAATTATCAAGAACAAAATAGCTATGTCCAAAACTAACAGTAATTTGGACACATCTGCTGGGACACATGCCCAAAAACCTGGCAGCATTGCAGAATATCTAGCACCTATCGCTTCCTAGAGAGCAAAAGTGACAACTGAGTGACATATACTTGCACAAAATAGCTAGTCAATCCAAGTTCCAGTGATGCCCTGTACTCCAACTTATCTATCCGAGGTCACGGCTCATCTGGGAGTGCATAAGGCAGCATCCAAAGCATCCATACCATTCCCCTACAAAAGCTTCCCTGAAAAACATCCCCTTACCTCTACCGGCCCCACCACAGCACAACCACCTTCTCCCTCGCCCCTCAAATCCAGCCTTTCATGTGAGTCCATGGATTTTGGGTCGGGAAAAAATTACAAGAACTTTTGACACGGGAGCGGTGAGAGCCACAGAACTGGGGTTAAAAAAGGTACAACCTGAATATTGACAAGCAGTATTGAAGATCTGCAAATAGAGATACCTTCTCCTTTGTGGATGTATAATCTCTTAGGTAAGCTGGAGAATCTGAAGCAAGGCGATACTTAACAGTTTCGTATATATCCTCAAGAAAGTAAGTTGAGACAGGATGTGTTCGGCCTTGAGCAGTGATTACTGGGCAGTGACCGAAGTACCTCGAAAACAGATCTGAATCAACAGTTGCAGACCTAAACATTGAGAACATAGATGGGCACAAAAGCAAATAAACTTAGTAACTATCAACAAACATATATATGAACAGAAGCCATACATAAATAAGCATTATTTATGAACAGCAACCATACATAAGAATAACTTTCAACTTAGGGGTGCTATGAGCAGATTGCTTCTCCATAAGGTTCTTCAGTACAATGAGTAGAAAATCACCCTGACACCAAGAAAAAATATTGGTCATATCTTATCCCGAAATGATATTCAAAACATCTGGTATACCTTCACTATCTTTTTGCCAAGAGTATTTGTGAACTACAAAGATATTCACTTTGATAAGGAGATTGAGTGGAAAATTTCAGAAAAAAATTTGGTGAAAGCATCAGCCACTTTAACTATCTATTTAGGAAGAGGAGACAGAGGTGAAAGCTAGTTGGATTCAGCTCAGGGTTGGTAATACAAAACTGAAACCAAGTAAACAAACCAACCCTGATAGAAGGACCATTTAACAGGTTTTGATACCTTGACAAAGGCTGCTGTCGAGTTGAATCATTTGCCAATGTCAAATTAATCATGAAAAATCCATGCTAATGCAGCTGATTTAGTAGTTCTTTAATGGAGATAGCATCCTTAACAAGAGCAGATAAGAAAATAAAAAGCAGCATCGACATGAGTAAATTACAGAGCAAAATTTGACCACCAAGGCATATCCACAGCAGATATGTCTACAAACATAGCTTAAACCATTGGCCAACCTAGTCATTAAGGATGCTACAGATGAAGTTAGTGCTCTGGCTCCTTTCACACAGTAAAAAGGATAAGTTATCCCACTAGACCCGAAAGATTCACTTCGACAATGATGAATGAGAACAAGTAAAAACCGATATTGATGAATGATGCAAGCAGACAAAAGATGCAGAGAATGCAACTACTGATAGTGCTACCCAAACTATTTGATAAGCAACACAACATACATATAGAATCTTAAAAAAATTCACAACAATACACCGCTACATAGGAATGTGAGATGTTCCAATTATCAGAAACACTCTACACAACTCACCAGAAGGGAACGTTCATGCACTTCGTCAACTATGATATGAGTCACACCAGATAAATTTTTATCCCCCTGCCAATTGAGATGCTGTCAGAAAGAGGCTAGAATTTGGATTATGATATGGGTCTCTCAAAGCATGCTGCATAAAATCACATATACTTAAAGAGGGAAGAAATAGGTTCCATACAAATACATGCTTACTTCTGCAAGAAAATGAGAATTGATAAAAATCAACCACAAATGACTCAAGATTTTCAACTAATTCCTAAAACACAACATATGAATAAAATAACAAAATACAAGCTTCAAGATGAAAACGAGAAGCTTCTGAACGTGCTAATAGAGGATGAGAAAGCACATTGCTTCGCCACTCTTTCTTCAGAGTAAAACGCAAGCATGTCATAAGTTTTGACTCGTTTACTGTTGGCCCTTCCGTAATCAACTTCTATACAAAAAGAAGTTTTCCAATGGCTGAATGTAGGGTTACAGACACCTGGAAAGAGGAGGAACAAAAAAGAAAAAACTACAGTACCATATGGCATCTGCAACAAACACTGGAAAGTACCCCAATGTTATCGTGTACTGAAAAATCAAGAGAGACGTGTAGAGCATTTAGGTAAGACCTGGTGACTGTTGTACATAAAGAACAAAAACTGAACAATTAAATGAATAGTAGAATATTTTTGTTCCTAATATGTTTTGCTGAGTAAAGCTCTTTCAGGCAGCACTAGAGCAGAACGAAGAATAGTCGCCATGGACAATTAAGCCGGAAGTTAACTAAATCACAACAAATATTCAGGTGAAACGCGGAGCAAAGTAAATTACAATCTGGCTAAAAACTCAGTGCCGCACATGAATTGAATCAGATAAGGAGAACAGATTGACAAGAACGCTAGGCCTACCGCAAATTTCCTCAGAAGAATGCCAGTTGTGCAGAACAGAAGCTTTGTTCTTGCATTCCTGCACAACCACAAATATCAAGAAAACAAACACCCAAGTATTAGTATGCAATACTCGAGTTGTTTACAGAAAATAGCGGTAAACTTAAAAAGAAAGAACACGTAGACTGGTGAGGCTGGAAAAGACTCTTCATGATTGAAGCAATTCATATGATAGAGCCAACTAGGATATCACGTGTTTAAAGGTTTTTATGCAAAGCCAAAACCCTTATAAAGCTTTATCTATTCTATACTATGCCCAAGCACGAATCAAGAGAAGGCACACCCTTCCTATCCAACAGCT
Organism: Rhododendron simsii; assembly: GCA_014282245.1. Lineage (NCBI taxonomy): Eukaryota > Viridiplantae > Streptophyta > Magnoliopsida > Ericales > Ericaceae > Rhododendron > Rhododendron simsii. The sequence goes on from CM024963.1 coordinate 24,925,300, forward strand.
GTATAAACAATCAAGAATATAATCTTCGCTTGAGGAATTGGTAATTGGAGTCTTCCTCTTCCAATTTACCCAACTACCTCTCCAGCAACGTAAGTCCCTCACTGGCCTAGAGCACACTCAAGACAACAAAAACTGAGACCACCAGCACTAAATCCCGTAAATACGGACAGCACCAGGAGAAAGAATAGAGAAGCTTTAGAGAAACTTCTTGTTGGATGGCTTTGGTGATGATTCAAATATTATTGGATGTACTTGGAGTCAATGTGTAAGTATATCACTGGGAAAGGAGGGTGGACTCCTGTAGACCTTTCTGCAAGTATAGGATGTCTTTATATTCAAGTAACCACAGTAAGAAGGACTACTTTAGCACCTTGCACTATCAAGACGAACTTGATAACCAACCAAAGAACCATTTGAACCAGGAGAAGATTCACATCGCTCGTCAGCAACTCGTTCTGCCACAGAGATAGCCTACAAAACAACCACAACAAGTCTCTACCTTTAATCACCACGTACCTTCAAAGCTTAATACGTGAAAAGGCAAGACTTGTAAATACATGGACAGAACACAGACAAAAATACTGTCAATGTGAAAATAGATTAGATGAAATTCATATACTCACTGCTATTCTCCTTGGTTGTGTGCATATAATGTTACAGTATCCACCATGTCCTCCTTCAATCATGTCATCCAATATATATTGTGGGACCTACACAAACATCTAGTCAGGGTACAAAGTTCAATGCTGTTCAACAGAAATCAAAAGGAGGAGAGTGCCAAAGAAGGTTGCACTAAGAGTCTTAACAAGCTAGGGAAAGCATATGTGGGTATATGAACGCATGTTAAGGCGACAAATTGCTTATAGTAGCATGAAAGGAAAATAAAGTTGAACCTGTGTTGTCTTTCCAGAACCTGTTTCCCCACAGACAACAAGAACATTATTCTCCTTCAACAATCGCAGTACATCACTCTTCAGCTCAGCAATAGGAAGTGCAGCTCTAGATTCTAACATTTGCTAGAAAGGATAAAAACAAAAGCAAAATCAAATTACAAGATGAACACTATATACCAGTTTTAGGTAACAACTAACTTACTTTGCTAAACAGGGCATGGACAACATACAACACAGGCAAGATAAACAGTGAAATTCAATAATCAAGATAACTTGCTGAATATTGGTTATTGCTAAATCAAAATGACAAGAGACAACTACAAACTGCTCTCATCATTAGACGCCGTAAGCTTTGCTAAAAGCTGATTGTCAGTACTTGACAAGAGAATCATGGCAAATTCGTAGTAAACCATTCCCTGAAAAATGACTATGGAATAGAAAATGGATGCCGGCATTATCCAGCTGACCAAAAAACAACAAGAGAAAACTCTTAAATCCAGACTCATGCTTGTTTCAGGACATACAGAATGAGAACAAACATAGAGTCAAGTTCCTACTCTTCATAGTCAATAAGAAGTTTTTGTGTTGATAACCTCTCACAGTGCTAACGACTTCCAAGGCCAACTATCACTTATAGAATCATTTTGTTGAAAATATGGATGGCAATAATACTCTTCATTTCAAACAGGCAACCATACATTACAGCAAGAGTTGTAAGGACATGAAGGCAAGCAGGACAAAAAAATAGCATAATGAGACAGGACATGGAACTTGACTACTCCAAGTAATTAACTCAAGTCTCTCCACAGGACCTCTTTCCAATAGACCAGTGCCAGAAGATACTAACCTTGTATCTATGCATTTTCTTTTTGTTTTCTAGTTCCAGTCTCAGGCAAGAACTTTCTGCTTCTTTGTGATAGTCCACACCTGTATAGTAAAAAAACACAAATCACAAGTCAGACAACTTTGAGAATCACACATTTTCTGACTCTAGAGAAAATTCATAGTAGTCAGTTATATTCCTTCAATTTCTCCTTGTTTTAGATACCATGTTAAAGCATCCAACCCAAAATCAATTGGCAATGAGTGGAGAGGCCGCCTAAGCTCATATACTAATTTTGGAGGTTATAACTACACTCCCCCGCACGGGCAACCAGTGACCCGCATGTGGAGAGGTAAACAACGGGTCCATAACATAGGGACCACAACAAACAACGAAACGAGGTGCACTTAAGGCGCAAACAATGGGGAAAACAATCAAGAGAGTCCTGTCCAAAAGCCTCCGAAACCCTAGCTATGATACCATGTTATTAGAGCTAAATAGAATTGTTTAGGGTGTTCTCCCTAATATACAGATAACATTAACATATATAGAGAAGAGGTACATGATTAAAGACCTAACTACCCCTCATCATATTCTAACATTGAGCATAAATGTCATCATGCAACTTGTTAGCCCCCTCAGAAAAATAACCTAACAGGCCATTGTTAATTAATTGGAATGCCACATGCCAAACCGTAATTTCTCTTTTCTTTTCTTGCCTATTCCTTTTGGAGAATTTCTTGTTCTCCTTGTCTCCTTTCTACTTCAAAAAATCTTGGTGCCAATCAAAGAGAATATTACTTTCGGCAAGGAAAAGCTCATAAAGAAGTCTGTGAACATACTTTCAGCCTTCAGATCAGATACTATAGGTGTTGAGTCAATGTTTTCCAGCACAGGAGGCTTTTGAAACTTTTCTTTAAGAGAGCCACTCAAGGCATCACCAGAAGTAATCAACTCAGAGCCATCAGCGATTAGTAAAGAATCCACAAAACCGGCCCTTCTATCTTCCTCACTGTCTCCTGCTTTGATTGATGATTCCCCTGTACCAGTTCAAGCAAAAGGGATACGTCTTTTACAGATCCTAAAACATCATATTAAATTTAAAGCACTATGGGAATTACCACACAATTCTGCGTTGAACGAACGTCCAACCTAAAGTAAATTAAGAAAGCCAAAGCCTTTGGAAAAGAAAACTCTGCTAATTGAAGCCAACAAGAAAGGTCACCTTCCTCCCAGTGTAGAACAAACGAAGCATAAGGTTCTGTAATAAGCAGGTGAACAGGAAGATCCTGAAACAAGCGATAAAGAGCAAATGCCGCAACTCTGTTCTGTGCATCCTGAGAGCAAATACGTAAAAAGGTGAGATTCTAAAAGAAAATTTCAACTCATGCGGATCACAACGAAATCAATCCACAGACTACATTAAGAAGATAAACTTCATTAAACGCAAAACAGAAAAAGAAAACTGAGAAAAAACAACTCTTTGATGAAAGGATTCTAGAAGAGCATAAGGACAGAGATGGAGTGGGATCGAAAGAAAAAAGTACATTTGTTAATTACATATCAGGTATAAATGAGGAAGGAACAAATCATAAATGGTACAACATTTTGCATTGACAGTTTCTTTTATCAAAGTCCGGCATGGATATATTTTTGAAAGATTCACTTTTCATCAAGCCAAAAATAAGACTAAATACAGAGAGTTCATGGGGCTTAAATGACAATCCAGAGCCAGGACATTATATATGAGAGCTTGTGTCTAACAAGTGGCTCATCAAGAAAAACTGTTCACGATTTAGACCTCAACACAATCCAACTGTACCACAACCTGAATGTCTTTCTCTACAAAATTTCTATTTTCTATATTCATCTCCAGATGCATTCAAAGAGCACATTATGAAGCAAACTAAAAAGGGGTTCATGGCAAACAAAAGATGGATGAATCAAGCATTGACTGTTGCTAATGGCTATACCTAGATGTTTAACTTTTTTTTGTAAGCAATAGGAAGAAAAAAAGACCAATCAAATCAGTAGTGCGATTCTATTTGTCAGTATACGTGGTGCTTGTTTAAAAAATAATCTAAAGGTTAGGTCTTACACACAGGAAACAGGCATCCTATCACCTTGAATAGACAAGAGCCTCACTAAGCAATGGCTTCTCTCGAAGAAAGCTGCATTAACCGGGCCTAAAACTCCAGAGTGAAACTCACGGTTATGGAAAGAAATGAAGCTAGCAAATGTGCACACATCTAAAGGTAAATATTGCATAAGATTTTGGACTGCAAGCATATAAATTGTCGGAGTAATTACCTTGTTGTCTAATTTATGCCCTGTGAGCACCATAGTACCAGACATAACATCTACTAGAGAATCTGAAGGTCCGGGAGAAAGTCTGTACCTCAGGAGATTCTGAAGTTTCAACATGACTAGGAAGTTGAAGAGTAACTAGCCCTCCAGCTTGTCTACTCTTGCCCCTCCCACTAGCTTTGCGCAGTATGCTGACAGCATAGCTAGTATTCTTTTCTTTCCCAAGAACTTTATCATACTTTGGTGCTACCCACCCTGATTTTTGACAAAGCTGTTGAAGAACAGCTTTAGGTATCCTTCGTGGGTCCCCCTGTAATCATTTAAATCAGAGATCTTATATAGTCAAGAAAATGAACCTCAGTGAAGGAGACAAGGGCGAGGCACCGAACACATACTTATGCACTGCACGACATACACTATTCGATCTCCTGCAGCCCATATTCCAGCATAACGAAATGACTTTTGTTATACTTTTTTTTTAAGGTTTAACTTTTAATAATCGACTCTATGCATATATACACATAAATACCTGCATATGAGCGAAAATGCAAGACTTGATGCTTAATAAAGTTCCATATCTGTTCTTGATGCATACAAATCTTCCTATTATTACTATCTCCTGCTATAGCTATACAATATATACACACGGGTATGAAAAGTGGGAACAGTTCTATTTGATGAAACTGGTGTTAAGTTGTCAATTGTCCCAAAAGCTTGAGTTGTTAGGAAATTGGCTCAACAATGTATATCAAGCTATGTAACAATTGTATTTATGAGCAACACTTGATCCTTATAAAAGAAGAAGGGCAAAAAAATGGCAAAATCTTCACTTCATGACAACAAACTCAATACATTGCTCATTTTACCTTCTTCCAGATGCCTTCAAGGTTTTCTAAATTCTTCCCACTGGACATCTTCTGTTTCTTTTGTAGATTCACATCCCGGGGAGGTAAAACATCACCAGATGAGGCATCTTCTGAAAAGAAATTTCCAAGCTCTACGTCCACAGGTTCCTCAACTAAACCACAGACGGGAATACTCAATAGGTTTTCTTCATGTGAAAGGTCCATTGAAGCAGAACCATCACTAACCTCTCCATTTACTTTTGATTCAACTGCTTGTAGGGACGCTTTATCGCCTTCTTCATTCCCCAAAGCAACAGCCTCAGGTTGTTGCAAAGGCATGGAACTAGAAGATGAATCGTCAGCTGCCCAAAAGGAAGGACTCTCATTCCCAGATGCCAAGATGTCATCCCATAGTCCTGTTCAGAAATTCATTTAGCATATGAAGAAATATATGAAGCCAAACCTGGAAACAATCACTCGAATTTAGATCAACCTATGGCAGACATCTCTTGCTTGAGTTTGCGAATAATTTGGCCTGCTTCTTGTTGGCCTTTCTTGTCACCTCTTTCTTTGGCATTTATAGCTTCTATCCTTGCACTGTGGTATTCTCTGACAAGAGAATCATAAGAATCCCTTGGTTCTGTAACCTATCCATAGGGAGAACCGAGATAATGTTGAAAATGACACATGAAATTGAACAATGAATGTCACATTGTTCAACTGCTTTCATTCAGAAAACAGCATAAGCCTTTTTGGAGAAGAATTATGCGGTCTGTGACTAGGTCAGGCTAACAATATAAGAGGAATCCCATGCAAAGTACAATCCCCAGTGGACAACATGAAGCAGGAAGAAGAGGCATAAGTGTTGAAAGACAAGGATACCTCATCATTACTATACCAACATGGATCAATAACAAACATAAGTATAATATTATCAGCGGTAACGCGAGAAAAAAATACTTGAGAGCTATTACTTTTGTTAATTTAGAGTTCTGTTTGGATTTTGAATTGATAAAACAGTGCATAGTATGAATTTGGAAAATCCTATGGTTGTAGTGTTGTCACGTGTTCTTTCCCATTTTGCATTTCCAAGCCACTGATTTGAAGCCATCAAAAAAATCAACTACTCAAATTCAGGATAGGTGGTGTGCCGAGGGATTGGAAAATTGTCGATCCGCCACTCGGCTGATGATTTTACCGCCAAACAGTAATCCATACAAACTCCTAACCAGAAGATGCCAACTACAATGCACTTTTTTAGAATATTTAAGGGTGTCTTATCCTCTATGAAAGCATTTGACCCCTCTCTAATTGAATGGAATCGATTCAAGTTTTCACAAGTAAATAACATAAAGCAATTGAACAACTTTGAACTGCGAGTTCTGAGACCATATTCATGATTCAATAAGATATGTATGAGTCTTCGAAAGGTGATTCGGCTTCAGAACTCTTTATTTCGAAACAGTTTTCAAATTTTTTATTTTTCCCTTTCAAAGCTGTAGTGGAAGTTGACCCCTGGAGCGTACTTTGAACTTCATTTCCCACAAAACAAAGTCACAACCGAATTCGTTATGCATATGTTCAGTGTCTTGCCTATCCAGCAAAAGAAACAAGTCATTTGTTTTGAGCATACATGATTGTTGATAATCTAGCCTCGCGTGTTATATAACCCAACATTTTTTCTTACTGTGTACAATGGACAAGATTAAACTGATAAAAAGACAGAGGAGTTACCTCCTCAACCAGTCAACCAAACTGAAAACACCTAATATCTTCTTAGTACTAGAAACAATACAAACAGAAATTACCTCCTCAACCAAATGCTTGCCAATTGAGTCAGCTTCCCAAGTTTCAGATTCATCCTGGAATCGACAAACGACTATAACTCATTCATTCAAAGCGTTAATCATGCTCACTACAAGCTCTCTGTGCGGCGAAAAAGTAGTAAAAATTTCAAGCATTAGAAAACAAAAGTTTTTGGCACTTCCCGCGCTGGTACATAGAAAATCCGAAAGAGTAATGATAAATGAAGTGCCTAAGGATTAAAATTGCAACCCTGACTACTTCAAAATACTGTGCTCTTATCGACGACTGTAAAGCACAGAAAAAGGGTGCCCTAATGTCATTCATAAGGACCATAGGCTTGCCACCAAAGCATAAGGGAAAAGAACAAAAATAAAACGTAAAATCATATGAACTACCCTATCAACCAAACAGAGGCAAGTAAAAAATATGAAGAGAAGAATCGTACAATGCACATCCATACGAGGTTAAAGTACACACCACATACACCATATGTACTCCGAGACTAAGGGTGGGAGCTATGATGTGTCAATAAAGTAGATGAGAGTGAGAGATGAAAGTTGTACCTCTATAAAAAAAAAAAAAAAAATTAATGAGTTCTGTCAAGATTGCAAAACTTAGAATTCTCAACCCAATAGAAATGAGTCTATGGAAATAAAACTAGGGTAGAGGACCAGAGGTACAAGAACCTAGATAAATGGTGTTTAGTAGATAGGCAGTAGGTGCATGGGCTTGGCTTGTGAAGCACAAACAGTCGTTTTTCCAGAGAGAGTGCTGGTGACCAAGGAATTGCAAGAGGTGTCAAAAGAATTTTGGCTTAAATACTTAAATAGTCCTTACAAAATAGAGTCGGTTTCATTTTCGTCCTTGTAAAAAAATTTTTTGTCAATTTCATCCTTTCAGTTTGTGACTCAGTTTAATGTTACCCTTGCCGTCAACCAGTGGATGGAATTCGCCTACGTGGATAATGGACTTGCCAGTTGTGTACTAGTTCTGGTTAATAGCAACGCTATTGACATTTTAAGCCTAGGATGGCAAAATCGTAATTATTCAACTGTGGAATTCTGCGATGGGCCATTATGGGTTCAATCCGAGACGGTCCAACGGTCAATACACATGGCCTAAGGCTATGTGCCGTGTGTTTTTTAGCCGTTTAGGCCTCCGGAAGCCCAAATTTGCCGTTTAAGGAAATATTTGACTTGCTAATAACTTGGACAAGGAAAATCCGAATTAAATTGTTCTTTTGGGAGAAGTCTTAGAATTTTCTCTATTTTCTAGTTTTGCTGTTATTCCAAATTTTTCCATTTTTTATAATTCAGTTATTAATTGATTTGGTGTCCATTTTGAGGCGAATCAATTAGAGTTAGGGTTTTTCTACCTTTTTAACAAGTTGTAACCCTTCGGGGCAAGATAGTGATTGATTATTATTGAATGAAAAGAGTCTATAGAGCATTTTCTCTAAATCTATATCATTTGTGATTTTTTTGTCGCACGTTCGTAATGTAATTGAATGGCAGATTGATCTTGTGCGCCTTTTTTTGGTAGAAAACAATGTGGGTAATATTGGGGGGAAGAGACATGAGCCAGGTAAGTACCAAAGAGGGTTCCGTTATCCAAGTAGGCAAATTCCGTCCACTGGTTGACGGCAAGGGTGACATTGAACTGATTCACAAACTGGAAGGACGAAATTGACACAAAAAATTTTACAAGGACGAAAATGAAACCAACTCTATTTTGTAAGGACCATTTAAGTACTTAAGCCAAGAATTTTCTAGCAAGGCTAAAGTGCTTTGAGTGAGTACCTATGAAAATTAGGTTGACTAAAATCATGGTTCTATACACAAACAATCTTGCATCCTCAGGTGTTGAGCTTTATTTCGATTATTTTTGGAGATCCAGATGAAGGGACTGACTAATATTATCTTAACTTTGACAACTAAAAGCAGTGAGATAAAAGTTGCCCAAGGATTTTGTTTACCTCTTCCTGATGTTCCAGATATCTCCGTATCCAATCTGCTTGAGACGGTTGGCAGGAATCCAGAGTATTATCATCTGAACGCCCCTTGATTCTAACATTAAGTTCAGGTGTTTCCTCTTCAATCTTGGCAGATGAATCCACCGAAGGACTCCAATCCTGTCTTGAAGTTGATATGATCCCAACAGCACCTCCTAGCATGATCCATAGTAAGGAACTTATGTTAAAGCACAATTCTCCATGTCCCACACTGATATGTATGAACCTATTGTTATGCAGTACGCTACATTTCTAAGAAACACTAAATATGTTACTCCTATTGCTTAACAATACCTTCATTTGTATAGAGAGAAGTCCCAGTAGAAAACTTCAGCGGAAGCTCATTCCCAGCCAAATTCAAGCATAGCCAATCAAGTGCAGCCTCGAGACTAGCACCATCCTGTGCAGAAAAAAACAGAACAAACTAGTCAATGGTGAAAATAGTATTCCAGCTGCCAGCATACTAAGATTACGACAGGATTCCAGTAATATTTAAAATCACCGACAAAATTATTCAACAAAGCAACAATGAGTAAGAATTAGAAGAGACAGAATAAACCATCGATCTTAGAAATAGCATCAGCAAACTAAGTTACAGTGGGCCCTTCCAATAAAAAGAATAACCAAAGAAAAGTATGGACTGTGGAGTAAAGCAACCACGAACATGGTATTAGAAGAAACCAACATAAGGTTCAAGTGCACAGTACATATCCATTGAAGATTAGAAAACAAAGAACAACATGTTAGAAACATATCAAACAAAAAAATGTTGACAAACACTGAAATATCAGACAAAGTGGCAAGCTACGAATATAATACATAAACGTACAGGATTTAGTTGCATGTAGTGACATATTATTTGGTCAGTTCACATTGCTTATTTCACCCAGAAAAACAATGCTAACAACTGCCCATTTATTGCCAAATTTTTAAATTTGATACACTTTTCACAAATTTTAGTATAATTTCGCACATTGTATTACACATTTTCATGCTACACTGCACATTTTGAACCTTAACAACTGCCGCAGTGGCCGTTTTCCAATATGATATTGATAATATAATCCAGGAAGTATAAAAATAAATTGAAAAAGAACAATAGCATATAGCAATTGAAGCACGTGGCTGAATTCGACTGGAGTGCAACGGAGTTCAAGTTCTTTCCATCCTCGCATATTTTTCTACATTGTTTCAGAAATGAAACAGAGACTGAATATTTCAGACAAAACGTAAGGTACATATTCTTTGTTCAAGCGGAATGTACATATCCAATGAAAATGAAGATTAGAAAAAACAACAAAGACAGGTTAGCAACTTATAAAACTAAAAATTTTAGCACACACTGAAATACTATACAAAACAGATATTGCGTAAACATAGTAGTAGCATTTAGTTAAACGAAGACCATATAACATATTTTTGCACAGTTCACATTGCTTATTCACCCAAAAAAAAAAAAATGAAGATAGTCAACACTAAACAGTGATTCTAAGAACCAGTGCTCTAAAAGTCGCTAGGTGCTAGTCGAGCGGAAGAGGAGCACATAGAGGTTGATTAGTTGGCCAAACAGCTCCCTAGGCGGCCGACAAGTCGGCACCTAGGCCGATTTTTATCGAGGCATAGAACCCCTGCCCAGCGCGGCCTAGGATCGGCAGCCTAGACCAATTTGCTAAGAACTGCCCTTTTGACTGTCGAATAATGCCAAGTTTTAAATGCACTTTATGCACATTTTCTTTGATAACTAGATGTTCGGGCCAGTGTGCGTGCACCTCTACTTTTCACTCATTTTAATACACTTCCGCATACTTCATTGACATTTTCAAACTACAATGCACGTTTTGAACCTTAAAGGCTGCCATTGGCCATTTCCCAATATGATGGTAATAATATCAAAAAGAAAACAAAAACAAATTGAAGAAGAACAATAGCATAGCAATCGAATCAAGGCACATGCCTTAAGTAAACTGCACTACAACGGAGTTCAAGCTTTTCTTAATCCCGTATAATTTCCTACGTTTCCTCGTAAACCAAACAGAGAATGAATATTCTGAGACAAATAAATAAATAAATAAATGCCACCTTGAGAGCGGAGAGAGCGCGTTCGATTTGATCATCGGAGAAGCCTTCGCAAGAGAGCTTCTCGTAGACGGACCGAAGCTTCTTGGCCTTCTGCGCTTTGGAAACAGACGGTTCGGCCGGAGGAGGGACCGGGGACCGGCCAGAGTTGATCAAGAGACGGCGGAGGCGGTTCTCGTTCTCGGCCGTTATCTGGAGTTTCGGACCGGTCGAAGAAGATTGAGATTTGGCTTTGGACGAGGAGGATGAAGCAGATGGCTTCTGCTTCTGCTGCTGCTGTTTCTTTTTCGGAGCCATTTGAGAGAGAGAGAGAGAGAGAGAGAGAGAGAGATGGCGAATTACCCGATATTTACAGGATGAAACAGTGATAAAGTGTAAAAAGAACCGTCTTTACTACACACGATTCTTTGAAACCTTGCGGCCACATCAGTAAAACTTTTCCACCGCTACTCTAATACTTAATAAAGTAAGTTTGATCAAGTGTGGCGAGATCTATTTTCATAGGAATAAATTCACACCTATCGTCTCCAAACGTCGATTAATATGCTCTTTTCTAGAGTTTGGGGTGGTAGTTACCCGTCACATAATTCATCGATCACGAGTATCATTGGCTCTCACGAACTTTATTAGTTTGGGAATTTTAACAATGTGGGATGTTTTTGATAGATGCTTTCACGCTCATGCTTGTGTGACTGAGATTGCCACTGCCCGTCCCACGGTCCCAATAAAATGGTTTGTATTGATCCCAAATAGGATCCGAAACTCCAATTTTGTTTTTGGACAGGCAAAAACTCAGCTAAGCTGAGGCAAAATCCCAGGGGATTAGCCAACGGCTACAAAGCATGGTGTTAAGAGGAGTTTTCTTTACAAATAAAAATTGAGAGCTTCTAATACGGACATCAAATCTTGTCTAGAACAGTAGAGAAAGGTATCGAGATTACCTTGTTGAAGAAATATATAGTTCATTTCTTGCCACATGTAGTATATCACGGCAACCCTAGCAAGCGTTCTAACTGCGTTGCCAAATGATTTACCACTAAATTTTCCATTGAGCCACAAGATTCAGCATCCCAATTGTATTTTGATTTAGAAAAACCAACTATATATATGACGAACCTGCCGCCAAATGTGTCTGATGAAGACGATGTGATCGGGTGTATATTTTGTTTCTTGATGGCAGAAGGAGCAAACAGCTAATTAAGATGGAATAACTTTCCATTTTTACTGAGCTTATCTTTAGCTCTAGTTTCTTTTGAATTGCCATCCATAACATAAAGCTGTGCCAAATCTCTATTTGTCGCTTTTTGTGTGTGTGTGTGTGAGAGATGAGGAAACCTTGAAAACTTGTCTACTAGCTAGTTAGTAGTTAGTAGATGGAGATAGTTTAAATTTAGTTGGCTGATATACATTTTTATGATTCTTATGAAGCCATAACTTTCATGGTAAGGCTCTCATATTGGAATCATGGTGACATTGGAAGAAAAACTAGTCAGGGAATCATGGTGAAATAAATATATGCCGGGTGCGCTAAGGGCCCCATCGTCACATGAGTCTGATATTTCAACTAATCATTGAGTGTGAGCAGTACCTCCATAATTGAGGTGGTTGATTGGAGTGGTTGGCCACCGAAAGTTGATTTGGCTTTATTCGATCATTGATTTTTTCGCTTCTCTTTTTTGGAGGACAACTGTCCAGCAAGGATTTCTGTTAGACTATCCCAATAGTCACCCAAAGTAGGTCCATTATTGCCTTGATTATCATTTTGGAACCACTAGCATTAGTAAGACTTTGGGTTGGAACTAAACCTTTCTGGATACATTTCATATCCGCGCCACTCTCAACTAAGCAAGGCAATAATATTGCTGATAGTGTACTCGTTTTGAATAACTAAGTTTATCCTTATATACCATTTTTTTATGAAGCCATAACTTTCACGGTAAGATTCTCATATTGGAATCATGGTGACATTGGAAGAAAAACTAGTCAGGGAAGTATAAGAAGTCTGGTGTAACTGAGTTTCCTTAAACAACTCATCCCAACAGTCAAGTGCTTGAGATACGATTCTTTTGATAAAATCGATCATCAAGCCTTTGTTTTTGTATCCCCACTTCATTCCGGTCTTTGTAAGCCTCCCATAGGCCGTGTCCTATTTCACTTGGGTTGCAGTCCCTTCTACGCCTTTCTACGTATCCAAGTCAACAATCTCATTTATTTGTAAAATTTTACAAATGTGTTTTTGGGTCTTTACTTCTTTTTTTTGGTACCGAGATTAATTGGTACTTTTTTTGAAATCTCCTAGTTCACTATTTTTTGCTATTTTGCTGTTATTTACTGTTAAGGCAGCTGGTGACCCCAAATTTTGCTGTGGAGTTGCCCTTAACTGCAGAAAGTGTTAGGTTGTGTTGGATAAATTCAGACCATATCTCATAGCTGATGGTGGTAATGTTGCAAACTTGCAATACATGACATTGATGGCAATGTTGTCAGCTTGAAGCTACAAGGAGCTGTGGCTCCTGTCCAAGGTCGGTAAGGACTGCCAAGATGGGGATCGAGGCTCGTTTAATGGAAAACTTTCTCGAAATAGTTGGGGTGGAATGCATCTCGTCTCAAGTCTCATTTTTTTGTTGTGGGTCATAGGGCGGGCTTCGGGCCAGCAGCTTTATCTGATCAAAGACCGGGGCACAAGGGTTTTGTACAATCCATAGCAGACGTGGAGACTGCCCTTGAGCTGAACACACTCTCTGGAATGGATGCACATTTCTGAACCAATATCTGTGCTTGGCCATCTAATATTGTAATGCGCTTTTTGGTCTTTCTCCCTAATTACAGGATCCATACCCTGGAAAGTGTGTCACCATCAGTATTGAGATATTTCAGTATATTCACAAGGGAAATCACTGCTTCCCTTTCACCCCGCATCAAGAAGAACAAGATGAATCTCTTCCATTGGAACTTGTATGTCCTCAGGAGAATTTTCAGTGGAACAATAGATGATTTTGATTCAGAAACGGATAAATCATACCATGAAAAATGCCGGAAAAAAAAAAAAAAAGGAGACCATGAAAAATATAGGCTGCCCATTTCAAACCATGATGCAAATAGACATAGGTGGAGGGACACAGGGACAAGGGAGGGCAGCCCCACTGGCTGCCAAATTTCCTTAGGTATATATATAATTTTTTGATGCCGGGTGGGTATATCCCACGCGGTCTGCTTGGCACATCCGGGCCGTCCAATGCACTTTTAGATGGCCCATTTTGAAACTCTCTCTCTCCTATCACCTCACCATTTTCTCTTTCCAAATCCAAGCCATCCAAAATCGCAATAGATGACCTGAATGTGCCAAGCGGGCACTATATAGTACCCACCCACTCGAAAAATTCTTCAAAGACTAATCTCATTCCACAAACCTTCTTACAAAATAAGCAGTCTATTTCACATTTAAAAATAATGTAAATGAATAATACTAATTTTTTTTATTTTTTTTCACCATTTAAAAGACTTCAATGAGATCTGTCAAATAAGACTTATATTGCTAAAAAAATTATTTGCATAAACATTTTGAGTTTTAAATTATCTTATAAAAAAATAAATACTTAGGGTGTTTGGCAACCTTTTTATTTTCAGTTTTTAATTTTTATTTTCACTTTTTTGAAAACTAATATAAAAAACGTAACATATTTTCACTTTTTTGTTTTTGAATTTTTTTTTAGAATTTCTGAAAATTATGAAATCTAGAAAGGAGAGTAATATTTTAGATTCTGGAATTAATCGGTTGAGTTCTCTCCCGCGGCCGTGGGTAACCCCGTAGGCCATAGCCCTAAACTGGTAGAGTTTTTGGTACTTATCGCCTTATCGGAATCATCCTCGTACAGCCCCAAATCGAGCCAACCTCATCGCAAGCTTGTGAGCGACGACAACACAACCAACAGGTTCCTCTCTCTCTCTCTCTCTCTCTCTCTCTCTCTCTCTCTCTCTTAACTGAAAACGGTGTAGCCCTGAACAACCCCGGCTTTCTTCTTTGTGATTGAGATTTTTGACGAAAGACTGCACTTGAAAATTCTTCCGAAGGAAAATATTTTCCTTCCTTTGATGTTTACAGTAAAGATATAAATACTCCTTCTTCGTGATTGAGAGTTTTTTTCTACTCTGACTTCATATCTGATGCAAAAATGATCTCATTCTATCGATTAACAAAAAAAAAATTCCAGTGGTGGTGTTTTTTAATTTATTTTCTTGAGAGAGAAAATGTCAGATTTAAATTTTGTTAGTGCAACAAAATGTGTTTTTGCCCTGTCAGTTAATACTCTCTCCATCCCTAAGTAAGTGTCTGACGCGGAAACCTAAGCCTTAAAAAAGATGCATTTGTTTCGTTAAAAAAATCAAAATTTTTTCACAAATCATTAGATAGCAATGAGTTCTATTAGATTGTGAAAAAAATTAAATTTTTGATTGAAAAATATGCATCTTTTGGAAATCCTAATTTTACGCGCCAGTCCCTTATTTAGGGACAGAGGGAGTACTATATAAAAAATTGTTGTCTTTAAGCTTGAGAGATTCCACTTGTTACAAACAAGCACCCCTCTCTCTTTTGCATATCAACTGGTTCTTAGTAAATATTAATAAGTATGTTGGTATCAGTCTTTGCTGCAGCACCACATCACTCTCACATGGGGAAACGGGCGCGGCGATCCTCTGCCCACCATAACCATCAGGTGAACTCTGTTTAGTGGACTTTCATTTCACATTTAACAATCCCCAAGCACGCTGGTATAAGATATTAAATTTTTGATCACGCTGGTATAAGATAATTAAATTGGGAGAATAACAAAATGTTTGATATGCATTGAGGTCTGTTTGGTGGGTTATGCTAAAAATAGGGGACTTACAATTTTTTCATTTATTTCTTTGGAACTAATTAACCCTATTTTTGCGGTTGATTTGATTGTCGGTAGAGGGATGATAAGCATTTGGAGGATCGAATAAGCCAGCTGCGATTGAATTCTTGCCCACATTTTATCTCTCCTGGAACTTAGAGAAGCAGGAAGAAGCAGTGTGCTTTCACATAGATGGAGGGATTTGTGGAAATTCACCACCAGTTTGAATTTTATCAAGTTGGTAGGAATGGTAGCCACGAGAGAACTTGCTCTCAAACACTTGAGGTCGGAGCTCAAGGGTGCTCGGAAAAAATGCCCCGCTGCAAGAGTGGCTCTTTATCAGTTCATGGATCACTCCTTCGGAAGCGGTGCGACATTTACATTTGAGGAGAACGTCGCAATTTCTAAGCGAATTCAATTTCTGTACCTTAAGGATAAAGAAGCCAATGAGAAATTGAAGGCACTCCAGGATCAGATTAAGTTGGAGGAAGCAAAAAAATATCAGCATAAGTTCGAAATTTGGAAGGAGGAGACTGATCGCAAAGCGGCTCGTAGTGTATCTGTTTAAATCGGATGCTGAGTTCCTTTAATCGGAGACTGCGTGTTGGTTTTACTGTAGTTTCTGTCTTGTACACTGACCTGGTATTCTAGCTTATTTCCATATCTGGCAAACCTTCGTTTGTTAAGATGCCAGAACTTCATTTTGAAGTTTGGTTCCCCTTATCAGTTGGACCAAGAGTCTTCTTGGTTCCTTTTGCATTGGCAAACTGTAATGGCGACGCCGCCTCCTTGAATATTTTTCATTTTCTAGTAGTATTTGTATATGCTAGATAAGTAGTCGTTTTGTAAGCTGGGTTCTTGAACATCACGATGTGTTTAACTTGACATAACTTCTTGTTTATGTACAGAAGTCAAGTACAGGTGCTGTGTATTCCTCTTCTAAGGGATGAGCTCACAGTATGATGTATCATACCATCATGACTTCTTCGTTCATCCAAAAAATAATTGCTGGTAAGTTAAAGTGTACAGGAAAATATCTGCATTCGAGGAAACTATTGATGCATAGCATGCAAATAATGAAAAGGTAAATTAATCAGATTATTGTTAACGACATATGATTTATGCTTAATATCATGTAGAAGGTGTGATTGCTAAACATGTTTTCATAAAAAGCGCGGTTTCAAAACTCGAGACACTCATACTAGTTCCAAAATCCCTAGCTCTGCCACTTGGACTGTTAGAAGGATTCTGTGACTAAGACCAAGAGTGCAACCTTGGATTAAATATGTGGTTGGGAATGGGCGTGATGTTTTTCTTCGGTGGCATAACTGGCATCCTCTCGGTCATTTGCATCACAGATATGATAATCGTAGAAGGCATGCTTGGGAAGGTATTTGTCTGCTAAGGTGGAATGTGGCTTCGCTATAAATTTTTGAATTGCAGAAAGTTGGGAGAACTAGGACAGAGTTTGATGATTTGAGGCTGACTAAAATGATTTTCAGAATTTTAAGTACATTTTGTCTAGAAAGTGTTCGTTAAATTTTGACTGTTTGTTTAGATGATGGTGTGTGTTTGATGTGTCTAATTTACTCTACACTTTACAAGCTTTGGTTTATTTTGCTTCATTTACGTGTTAGTTGAAATTCAGTTACCCATGTATAATTATCTATGTTACATAAAAGCACCATTTTATGCTCTAGTATCTTGCATGTCTGACCTTATTCATCCACAGTTCACAACAGTATGGTTCACTTGGTTAATAGTTAAAAAGCTAATGGACTCATAGAATACATAAAGTTCAACTTTCTTTTATCCAAAGGACCAAAGGGAAGTTCCAAGCTACTTGGTGGTTGTTGCCATTGGTGGTGTAAACATGGATGATATGTTTGTCCAGAGATTGTGTTGAAGAATGTTTGTCATCTCCCTATTAGAATTGCCTATTAGATGTGCTTCCAGCAGGTCAATTTGTCAATTTTGCATCAAAAAGCAGCTGTTGATGTCATGTGATACAATTGTCTGACTTATTTGAATTGTTTATTAGAGCATGTTGTATTTGTGTGTGTGTGTGCGCGCGCGCGCGGAGTACATCAAATACATGCTTAACAATCTCATTGACTGCCCTCTCATTTATTTGTGCGTTTAGGGGAGAGTTTCATCTTTTTAGATGTAGGCTTCAATGAAGCATGTTGAAGGATGAGTGTATGTACCATGCCAGGTCTGCATTCTTTTTAGCTTAAAGTTTGTGTGGCAGTTGATTATTAGCTTGGTTATATGCATCAGGTTCACCCTTGGTATGCCTATTCTCAAGGCGAAGGGAGACACTGATCGATTTTGGCTAGAAGATTGGAGGCCGTCTTGTACTTATCACTGTGTGATCGATTTTGGCTAGAAGATTGGAGGCTGCCTTGTACTTGTCACCGTGTGTCCTCCAAAATAGACCTCAATCATCTGTTGTGAATGGACGAAAGGCTCTCTTTTGAGAGGAGACATACTTGAGGCTGGATAGGAAATACCAATTTTTTCTTGAGATAATGAGGTGTAGCTGAAGTCTCGCTCTTCTAACTGAGGTGTGGTCTTATCAAAATGATGGCCAAGGGCTTTTTTGCAAAAGTTGAAATTAATGAAGTAATGCTAATAATGTTTGGAAGCTCTTATACTGGATACCTCTTCATGTTTGTTAATAGTTGTCGATGGTTTGCTTTTATAACTTTTTATTATGTTTAATCTTGACAAGTGTTCGCTTGATGTTATGAGGATGTGGCGCATTTGTACTTAATAAAGAGATGGATTCAAAGTCAGCAATCTGAGGCTTTGTTTAGAGCAATTATGGTGATGGTGTGAGGCATGGTGTTTCATAAGAACATTAAAGACAAAGAGGCGGTGTGATGGTGCTTATTGGTGGTGCCAGTGATTGTGGGTTATGGATTTGAATGCAGATGGCATGTAGTTCAAGGAAGTATATTGGGTTTCGGCTGGGAAATATGAGCATTTTATAGTTGAGGGTAATTTCGGTACTTGGTCAAATTATTATGGTGACATCACCAGTTCTGTTAGATTCCAAACGGTGAGATAACAGAAGGGGGGAATCTAATAATGTCAGTAAAAGTAAGGGAAGGAAGTGACATTTTAGAAACCTCAAGAGAGGTCAGTGAAATTTACCCAATTTGGCTTCTACAGTTTCATTATCTCATCACCTTTGCCATTCCCATTTCCCACCCATAAATTCCCCCGACATTCCATGATCCAAAACGCAGCCTTGGAGTTTCTTTTTGGTGTTATACTGATTGCAAGTGCTAGATGTAATTAACCCATGGACAGAAGGGGCTCTTTCTGATTAATACTTCCTCCATCCCAATTTAAGTGTTTACTACGATTTTGTGTGCCATTTTTAATTACTTATCTCTCAATATATATTATTTTTTATATTTTTAAAATCACCGTCTTATAGAAATAATTGAGATCTATCAAATAAGGTCCATATTACATATTTTTAACAATATACATTGAGAGATATAAACAATTGAAAATGACATGCAAAACTGTAGGAGACACTTAAATTGGGACGGATGGAGTAACATATCTTCGACTCATATTATCCCTTTGCTATGTTTTTATTTGGGTTAAAGAAGTTTTTCTCACAAGTTGTACCATGGGAATCCAGATGCAAATGTATCCGGAGAGGTCCAATACATGTGAGGTCTACAATACCTACATGAGACCCACAAGTGTCGGGCAGCTTCGATTACATCTGTGTCGATATCTGTTTTCCGAACATGTGTCTCAAGCATTTTACTTCTCTTACCACAAAGGCCTATGTATTGTTCTATTTATTGAATCCGCTAATGTTGAATCAAGAAAATGCGAATTTGCGGCACTTCCCACACAAGATTTCATAAATAGTCCGAAAGTTTCAAATAATGTATGCCGAGCAAAAAAAAAAAAGTTTCAAATAATGTACTCATAAGAATCTTATTAGCAGTATATATATTAGCATTTAAATAAACTCGAAGCGCGCATCGAAAACATCTCAAACTACTCAGAACTCGTGGGAGCTACAATTGAGTGTGAGAATAGAGAGCAAGACATTCTTACTTGGTCATACTCAGGATTTTTGGTCCAAGAAAATGTGTCACCCTGACAGGGCGGATACTCCCTCCGTTCCAATTTGTGAGTCCCGCTTGAGAAATCCAACTTTTTAAAGGAGCATAATTATTACATGTACAAAATTTTACCTTTACAATTTTACCCTTCATAGAATAACTTTGGTACATTGGTACGGTTTCCTAGTACAGCAAAAAAAAAAACTCCCAAATGCTGAAAATTTAGGCGGCAAATCAGAGGTATTGTTTTCAAGAAGTGGTATAAGTACAACTCGGCAGGTAAAAGGAATTCAAAATTCAAAAAAGTTGAATAAACAATAAAAGAAAACCATAATCAACAATTAAAGAAGGGCAAAAATGGAAAGTTGGATCTCTTTTTGTGTTTACTTTTAAAAGTGGACACTTATTTTGGAACACCTAAAAAAGGAAAAATGGACTATGGATTAGGAACGGAGGGAGTACTAGTATTGAGGTGGAGGTGTCATGGCACCCCGACTTGCTATGAAACACCCATAAATATACTATACATATACCAGGTCAAATAGTAAATCAAGCTGCAATCTGCAGGCTCCATCTTCATATCATCGTTCCTCCATCACATCTCAAAAGCTAAACACGATCTCATTCAAACAAACTCAAGACAAATAAAGATCTTATATGACTTACTTATCAAAAAATAACTTCTAATTCTGTCACCTAGAAATGGATTATACCTAGAACATGATGGGGGTGACAAATGAACATGTTTATCTCTAACCGCAGAAGCCTCGCGATGATTTTCTACATCTTTTTAGTGCAATCGCTGAGCTTAGCGCTGCCTCAAATGTCGCACATATGGACAACTAAAAAAGAAAGTAGCAATCTGCCCCTAAAATATTTCATGCCATGCAGCTCCGGCACGGATGGTCCGAAACGGACACATGACAATAGCAACGCTTTATCATGCAAATCTTCATAAACTGGAGGGCATGCCAGATAACTTGGGGACATGCTTAAGAAGATATATTTGCATTTTATTACCCAAATAGAAAGTGAGAAAACCTCTAATAAAAATGAAACGACCATACAAGTTGTTTTCCTCCTTTTCCGGCATGTAATGTAAAGTGTTTCAGCAAGAAAATGTTTTTATCACTTACATGCCTTCATATTGAATCTACTATCGTCAAGCACACAAAGAAAAGACCCCGGCAAGTGTCCACGGAGAATCGTAGAATGTTCTACATCTTCCCGGAGTGTCCAGACTCCAAATGGAAAAAGTTGCGGAAAATATAGAGCAAGTCAGATTTGAGGGACAGACAAGTGTCCAAAGAGTGTCAGTACCATCAAGTAATCCAACACCGGGATATGACCTCGGGGCTCCGGCAAAGTATTCACCTCGGCATCCTTCAAGTATCTCACACTGGTACATGACCTCCAACGAAGTATTCGTGCTACATAGGATTTCAGTGCTAAAACATCTACATAGAAAAATACTACCACAAGATGGGGTCTAGTTGACATAACATACCCAAGTTCTGTATTCATCTAGGAACAATATACTATGAGAATAACTAAGAATTAAAAAGCAAATCAGAGAACCTTTTAACTCGAGAATTGTGCATCTCATCCTCACAAGACATTTCAAACTTGAAGAAGCCAGGATTGGGAACATAAGACAATAATACATACTCCTCTAAAGCATATATGTTGTAATCAGAGAACAAATTGACAAGGATCCCTTAGGTATCAACCAAATATCACTCCAACCAAGCTAACTCACTGTCACCTAAGAGTGCGTATGTTCTAGGGCCCCTTTTAATGACTGCAGAAGTTGAACGGCTAAATTGTGTTTTACAACACCCAGCTACATACTTCTACTGTGCATTGTGCAAGATGGGTCAACAGAACAGAAATCGTGGAGTCTGGTAAACAATACTACCTAATGATATTAGGATTCAATTGAAAGAGTATCATATCTTTACCAAACTAGTTGTTATGGCAGGTCCATTTACTACAATAGCCACACTCCTAAGAGGAAATCTTACAGCAAGAAACACAAAAATGAAGCAACTCCATTTCCTTGTCAATTACACAATAGCTCAACAGAAATCGTGGAGTCTGCTAAACAGTAATACCTAATGATATTAGGATTCAATTAGAGTGCCAAATATATGATAAGACTCAAGAAACTTCAATTGAATCATATATTGCATCATATGTGGTAAAATACAGCAGTGATACAAAATCAGTGATATATAGCAGCTCTGGAAAAACAGTCCACGCCACCTATGGCTGTTATGAGCATAGCTCGTTGTCGCACTGAAGAAAAAAAACCCAGCATAGGATACTACTATTCTCTTGAACTTTTGGATCTTTAATATCTCCTTCCACCCATGAACAGCCTCAATGGTCGACCATTATACGACGTACAAATATGACTCTATGCTTGAGAATACAAAATGACATCTTCATTGAGACATTTAACCAAACACATTGTGTGCTTGGAAGTAACAATTATTACCTACACCTGCTTTCACATATCTATGCTCACTCAATAAGAATTAACTCACCCAAACCACCCCACAAAAGATCTTACAACTGAATCAGTGCACATCAGACGACGCTCACGCACACACGGAAGAACAAACCTAAGGCTTGTTCATCGAAGACCCAACCGGCCAAGTTTTTTTTTGTTTCTATCTCCAGATCAACAAAACAACAAAAGAAATCCAGATGAGATCACAATGCATGCAAGATCAACAAAAAACAGCAGGTCAAAAGAAGCCCAAACTAATTTTCCAAGCAGCGGTTAAAACGAAGCGTCTATAAAACTCTATTTCTTCTTCCATACAGAAAAACACAGATGCTCTACCAAACAACGCACGGCAAACACAAAGGCCCTACTTAAAACAAAACAGCGAAACGAACTGGCTCATTTACCCAAAATGAACCACTAAAACAGATAACTCCAAAACAGATAACAATCACAAAACTCATTTACCAAACAATCTATGCCCCCTCCCACTAACAATCCTTTAGCCCCTCTCACTGCTCAACATCTTGGATCTCCTCAGCATTTCGGATCTCCAGGTGATGACTGCCGCAAAATTGGCTTATGGCTACAACTTCCCCAACTTCCCCAGGATCGTTAACCCTCACTTGCTCGATCCGGCGACATTTAATTTTTCTCTGCCAAAGGAACTCCACCTCTTTGAGCGCTTTGACACGGACACAACAGCAACTCGTTTGAGAGCAGACTCACCCAAACTCATCTTCAACGTATCCTGAGTCTTCTTCGTCTTCTCCTCCTCTATTTGATCGAGGAGGTCCTTCAAGGCATCGTCTGCAACTTTCTTATCGAGGTAGAGATCCCTCGTTCGCATAGCAGTGGTGGTAAATTGCTCCATCGAAAGTGTGGCGCAATTGCCATATGAGTTTTCCAGGTACTTCGAAAGGGCGGTTAGTGCGCGTCTCTGAGACCAGTCTTGAGATCCTTAATTGCAGACTCCCTCAGTTTTACATTCGCATACAATTCTTTCAAATCAGGAATCGAGAGAGTGGCGGCAGTTTCTGCAGCGATGTTGGTGTTATTGGTCATGAATCACGCATCATCCCTCTCTCTCTCTCTCAGAAACACACATCATGATCAATAACACCAACACCGCAGGAGACACCGCCGCCGCTCTCTCGATTCCCGATTTGAAAGAACTGTACGCGAATGTGAAACTGAGGGAGTCTGCAATCAAGGATCTCAAAACTGGTCTCAAGGACGCACAGGATTCCTGTTCAGCGGCACTAACCGCCCTTTTGAAGTACCTGGAAAACTCATATGGCAATGGCGCCACACTTTCGACGAAGCAATTGACCACCACTACCTAGATAAGAAAGTTGCAGACGATGCCTTGAAGGACCTCCTCGATTAAAATAGAGGAGGAGAAGACGAGGAAGACTCAGCATACGTTGAAGATGAGTTTGGGCGAGTCTGCTCTCAAGAGAGAGTTGTTGTGTCCGTGTTGAAGCTCCAAGGGGTGGAGTTCCTTTTGTGTGTTTTATTTATAGAATCTTTAAAGTGTTTCATATGTTTGGAGTTTGGCCAATTTGTTTCATTTGAATTTTTCCTAAAAATAATAACATGTTTAATATTTGTTACAATATTTTTAATTGCATAGTGAACTTTCACATAAATAATCCACTTAAAAGGAAGGGAAATTATAATGACAAAACTATTTTTCTTAGTATCAAAACTCTAGTGCACAAAAGGTTTGTACCATGTGCAGTATACAAGAGTGTACAAGACTTTTATGCACTGAAGTTTTCGCACTAACAAAAACAGTTTTGGCATTATCACTGCACATGGTAGCGAAGTCGGTCATCTGTATTAATTAAGTACGGAACACTAATAAAATTAATTAATGGGTGGGCAAGAGAGTGATGGTCACGAGATAAGTTTACCAATACATTTTAGGTTATCTGTAAGAGAAAATAATATTTAGGGCTTGATATTTATTTTTTGGGTCAGAAGACGTACTATTTGTCACGACCCAAAACCAGCAGATTTGAATATCGTGACCGGCCAGTGAGTCTGTCTCACCAAAGGCCTCTATCGCTCTCTTTTTCTTTTTACAAATAGAAATAGACTTAACATTTGCGGAAGCGATCTTTGTAAATAGAAGTCACTAGTTTTAATAAAGGAGGCATGAGCTAAATTTTTTCCGTTTATAGTTACTCGGCCCGTCCTTCTACTATTTCTGATTACCTGAAAAGAAAGATTTCAACAAACATAAGCCACTGCTCGTGTGAGATTATGAATTATCGGAGTTACATTACCTACCATGGAATTTTTAAAATCCTTTTTTACCAGAGAAAAGCAGGAATTATAACTTCAGTTTTTCATGGCTTGAACTGTAACCAATACCATAACTTCAGCTTTTTATGGCTTGAGTTGTAACCAAAACAATTCTGTGTATACCATAACATATCATAACATAATAATATGATACCATCCAACGATTACCGCCGGAACTGAGGGAGCGACCCCCAATGCGCATAACATGAATTGATCAATTCAAACGGACACCCAGCTGTGCCCCTTTCCATTCCGCCCTTATAACACCGTTCCGACTAGTATCTTTAATGTCCCCCTAGATTCCAGGGACATCATTCGGATGTATCGATAATACTTTTTCATAAATTGTTCAAAACATTATAACTCCATGGTATATTTGCTACAAAATAATTCAAATGTTAAATAACCATACCTTTATAAGTCAAAAATATAATTTTACAAAAATTCATGTAACAGGGATAATTCATATCTCACCTTTCTGCCTTCAAAATTTTACCGCAAAATCTAGCGAGGCGTAATGGGTCCTAGAACAACACATTAACAATTAAAAATAATTAAAATTGTAGTTTGAATTATTAAAACCTAACGAGAACTTCATCATAAATTGTGTTGATTCCTATGTGGCGTGAGGGGTGTGTGCGTACAAGAGACTTTCTTTTGTTTATAGTTACTTACTGGTACTAATTCATCAATTTTAAAAACTAATATTTCATAGGATAATGCTACTTACACAACGATTCAGACACAACAACTTACACAACCTCTCACATACATGTGGGGCCCACACATAGTAGTGTGTGTGGAGCCCACATGCATATGAGAGGTTGTGTAAGTTGTTATGTTTGGATTGTTGTGTGAGTATTATTTTTGTATTTTATATCGTGTCTACGTGGTGGCAGTGAAGGAGGGTTCTATGCTTGGTGTGTGTTTGTGAAAAAAACAACTCTGGCATGTGTACGCCCATGTTGTGATTCTCTCGACTAATTTTATAATAAAATGTGTGCGTGTAGGATCCGTAAAATGGAGTGTGTGAATATTTATATTTTGAAAGACTCTCTTAGTACCAATTTACAAATTGGGCAAAGAAACCCATCCCAATTTTAGTGATATCAATTTGCTTAGTGACAGTAGACTTATATATATATATATATATATATATATATATATATATATATATATATATTCCTTTTTCTTTGCTTCCCTCTTTTTCCTACCTTATATGGTATTCTTACGGGGTATCACAACCCAAGCCTAAGATTTGAGCTCGAGTTCGATCCGGCTACATAACGAGTAAAGGCGAGCCACATGTCGTGCGAGAAGCTCGGTTTGTTTTCAGCACTAGAATAAACCCGGTTACTATTTAAAGGAATGAACCATGTATGATCAATTTTTGCAGCCTATAAACTGATTTGATTCCGAATAATTTGACTTGAGTAATACTATAGGTCCATCTATTACTTCCTGGTTGTGTGAATTAGTGTGAATTAATTAGGAAAACCCAAGTGCAAGTGTGTGACTGTTTCGACAGTAAGGAAAAAAGAATACTTACCGTTACCTTTTGCAAATCAGCCCCCTTCTCCTGTTTTTCCTCTCTCTCTATCTCTCTCTCTCTCTCTCCATTGGTGGTGTGTTGAACATGGAGGGTTGGGAAAAAGCCTATTTATAGGAGGCTTGATCTTATCTAAAGAATATCTAGAATGATCTAGGGTTGTCTAATAAAATCTAAAATCTAGGGATTCCTATCCAATTCGTCCTATAATAAGATGCCGACTCTTTTCTGGATTATTCTATTTGAAATTCACGGTTTTCCACCTCGTAGAAATTCGTGTCTTATTCTCATGCTGCAATGATCTTATCATGGTGGGGCGATATCAGCAAAGCGTAATAAAAATTGACATATAAGCAGAAAAATACTCGAATAATTTTTTTTGTAAATGTTACGTCACAACTAGTATACTTTCTAAATCCTAACGGCAAGCGACCACTAAATGTTATATTGCTTATTATTAGAATTGAATATATATATATATATATATATATTATCGCCTTATTTATTTATTATTATTTTTTTTTTAAAGTCGGGGCATTACACTATTAGTGCCTTATAAGTTGGTGCTCGAATCCAAATAATAAATAACTAATGCTCTAATTTGATAAGAAAATCGATTACAAGTGTTATCGATACCAATCAATTACACAATTGAAACCACATCAAAATATAATCTTTCATGTAATCAATTATTTGTGTTATCCAAAATAATTGATTTCGAAACTATTGGAATGTTGTTTCTAACTTACTTTGCAATCGACTAGTGGACTTACCGAGACCCATCAATTAGCAAATCGATTGATGAGTAATCGATTTCACATTATTTTCCAATCGTACTCGATTCAATTACAAAATCGATTACAATGTTAATAAATTACAGAATTAAACATTAACAGAACATTGATTACACAATTGATTGTGATATCTAATCGATTATAGAATTGCAAAATCAATCAATATCTACATATTAGCACCAAATATAAATTTGGTCATATGGCATAAAATTAACGATTCCCGTCCATTTAAATATGCCAAAATGTTAGTGACACATCAAAAATTGATAACCAAAAGATGCCACATTAGCTTTTGATTATTCATCTAAGAGATTGTTAAGGTTAGCAATGCAGATGCTTACAATGGTATAATCAAAATTGGATAACCAAAACTTGTTACATCATATTTTCAAACTATAAAAAACTAAAAACTGTGAACAATAGAAAATAAATTTTCTAAAAATAGTTTTGAAACTAATAAAAACTATATACTAGAAATAGAAAATAGTTTTTGAAAATTTTTTTTGGAAAAAAATATTTTCAAAAAAATAATAATTTTTTAGTAAAATATTTTTTCCCCAAAATATTGTGCAAAAAAGAGAGAGAGGAAAAGGGAAGAGAGAACAATTTTGTATAATAATTGGTATATTTGATTGAGAATATGTAAGATCTATTAAATTTGGTTATTGTCAAAAGATTGCTAATTTTGGTTATCCAAAACTCAAAATTTGATTATTTCTAAGAAGGTTGTTAAGTTTGATTATAGCATTGTGAGCCATATTTTGCACCAACATTGTTAACTTTAAAAATATTTTACTTTTGATTATAGCATTGTGGATACTCTAAGCACACCTCTCTCACATACAGGTGGTTGGTTGGAGTGTGACAAAGTGATGTACCCCTAGCATATACATTAAACCAATCATCATTACTTATGCTTTAGAGTAATTGGAAGTTGGATGGTGCATATTCTTTGAACTTCTTTTGTTCTTACTCTCCCATGCTAAAATTCATGTAGTAGTGTAATACTACATCCATTCCTTTTTAAGTGTCCTGCTTCGTAATTCCAACTTATTAAAAAGACATCATCATTATACCTTTCACATCAACTTTTTCCTCACTTTCCCTACTTACCCATCATCATTACACTTTTACTCACTAACTTTTCAAAATGGAATCTACTTTTAGGGACAAAATAGATAATACACCAACTTTTACCCACTAACTTTACAAAATGGACACTTATTACGGGACAATCCAAATTGGAATACCGGACTATAAAACAGGGACGGAGAGAGTATCAAAGAAGAAAGTTTATTACATTCACTTATCGATACCATAATCAGAAAATATTTTGTGGTTTATATTTTTAGATCTAATTTTCAAAGGGTTACTATAGATTTTTTGGAAAAAAAAAAAAAAAACATTCAATTAATAAAGAACGCTAGAGTAAGAAGAAGAAAATGTTCAACTACTACTAACAAAGAATGCTAGAGGAAGAGGAGACGAGAGAGCGAAGAGAAGTTATAAGTGGATTTTCCCTAAATTTGTGAAAAAACAGTTAAGGAAAAAAGAAACAGCGTTGTGTGAAGTATGCGTATTTGATATCAAACGTGCTATTTACACAGATAATTTTGCACAAATTTTTGTGGGCCCACTTTTGGATCCCACCCAAATGCTCTGATCCATTTATTAAATTTTATTAAAATATTTTTTTTAGAGATCAGCTCAATAAAAATACATGTAATCATGGGCAGAGGTATATAGGGTCAAATAGGGTCACTCGACTTGGCAATTACCCATTGGACAAGTGTAATATTTTTTTGGAAATTTGAGAAACTTGCCCCAAGTATGTTAAACTCCAATGTTCTTGCCCAGAGGTTTGGCAAAAATTACTCTTCATTGCCCTTTGCAACTCAGGATTGCTCTCTCTAACGAAAATTGAATGCTATGTTTGGATTGGGTTTTGAAATTTTTTTAAAAAAATAGTAAGGGTAATAAATGGAGAGAAATAGAAAAAGAAATGTTGAAAGTATGAGAAATTTAGGAGAAATTTTTTGAAAAATTCTTTTTGAGATGTAAAGAGAACACAGTAGAATTAATGCCCATCAATACTGTTTCGATTCTATGACTTTTTAGTTACTCTTTTAACTTGTGCATTGTCTTGGCATACACTAATCTTATGGTTTATTTCGAAATTATGGAAAAGAAATGAAAAGAAAGGAAAGTTTTAAAAAAATTCCACCCCTTATTTGATTTCAGAGAGAAAAGAAGAGAAATTGAAAATATATACTCCTAGTTAAGTGCACAATGAAATTTTTAACACAGTGATATGTTATGAATAGATTTCTACTTAAATGTTTTCCGTTGGTATTTTCAGTGTATATAGTTCGGTAACGTGTAAATTGAGGTATATGTTATGCATAGATATGTACTTAACTCCTTTTAATTTTGTTTAACATTTCTGTGTACATTTTTTTATTACAAAGTTGGGGGAAAAAATTGTACTATGTTGTAACTTGTAACTAATTGACCCAACTGTCAAGAAATCCTGACTCCGCCCCTGAATGTAATTGCTTGATCTAATCTTATAACTTTTCATTCCGAATTCCAGATTAACAAGATTATGCACATTTAAACTAACTTAGTGTAATTTACTCTCTTTTCTTTTTCTCGGACTATAAGTCATCCCTTGATGCTATTTAGAAAATGGAACAGTGGGTAAGATAAGAAGATCAAAGAGGAAGATTAGTAAAAAGAAGCATCTTGCAGAGCTTGGGGTCATGGTCGAAAAATTGAATCCTAGAAATAAGAAAGTCCCCTCTTGTTCTTTATCCTCTGATGACATTCGAAATCGGAACTCCATCATTTTTACGAGAGCTCGAAAGGCCATGGATTTAGGTACCACTTTGGGCATTAAATTTGGAGGGGGGAGAAGTTTTAATTTAAAGAAATATGTTGAAATGAGGGAGGGCCAATTTAGCGGAAAGAATCGGTGCTCTTGACAATTTGGAGGAAGACACAGGTTTGGAGGATGAAGAGGACTTCGAAGATGGTGCCTCTCTCTCTTTGAAATTTTAATTCCATAGATTGGCGGTTTTAATTGTTGGTTCGATATCTTTCGGTTTGTTGTTCGGATTTAGGGTTGTTTTCTTTTGGTTCGTGGCTGTTTTGGTGTTAGGCTGTTGGGGCTGTTTTGAGGCTTTCATGTTTCTTGTGGTGTTTTTGATTGGCTTCTTGCTTTCCTCTGGATGAGGTTTGTTGGAAAAAACATATGCAATAGGAATTTTCTGATAGAATAATAAATCTAAATAATATTCATCGATCAAATTTACAAAATCAAATAAATAGAGAAAGGAATAGAATAGCCTGTAGGGTAGTCGTGGCACGTGAAAGGGCTCTCCAAAGGAACGATATACCTCCTCTTGCACAGGATTGAATGGTACTCCTTCCCCAAGATACATCGACCTTCAAATTTCCTTTTGTGCAGTGAAGCAAATTCACGAACCATGTAGTTTCCCAATACTCAAAATCCGTATAAATATAGTACCAAATTTATGTGATAAAAGATGATAACACTTGATCGAACAAAAGTAGCCATCGTATGAAAGGTAAGAAGAGCACTGTATAATAATGTAGTAAAGCAAGGAAGAAAGATTTCGGGCACTGTTGTGTTTTTAAAAGAGAGAGTCTGATAGATGTATTTTAGCCGACTAGTATGTACTCCGTATTAGATTTATATACAATACTAGTGTCATGCGACGTGCTTTGCACGAATTGCGTGCTAATTAAAAAAATCTAGGAATTATATTGTTGTTTTGAGTACGTGAACATGGCGATGCTTGCTAAGTACACAAGAACATAAACATACACATGACGATGTTCGCTACGGAAGTACATACAAACCAATGAATTTGGAAGTTAAGTTGAGGTTTAAAGATTTGGTAAATCAAGTTCTTTTTGTTCATATATCCTTGTGCAAATTGGTAGTGACTGGAGGACTAAGAAAAGGGAACTTAATTAAGATCATCTACTTAGAAATCACTTAAATAGACAGATAAAATTTCCATATTCGTTCAATTCATTTGTAGTATCCCTCAAAGAAAAGAATTTGTAAACTCTGTCGTACTTGCCAAATCCCAAATTGAAAAGAAAAGCTACTTTCTGGTGTTAGTTTCCATTCGTCTCAGGTAAACACTTTAGTTCTCGATCGAGTGATTTAAAACTACAAGGTAGCAACTTTAGTTCCCAACATTATAAGTTACTTGCCTAGTAGCTCACATCAACTCATTGGTTTGGACTATATATATTACCACATAAAAGCGATTACAGTGCGCGATTAGTGAAACAATAAACCTGTGTCGATCTGCATAATATCCACGCATATATCCCAGAGAGCCTTGAATGACCATCACATGAGGCATGATAGACGTGGGGTCTAGACAAGACTCCCCAATAAAAATCAGTAGGAGTGGGCCAACCCCAACTAATGTGTTTGACTACACAACATAAAACTTAGCACACGAAATCTATGTTATAAGGAGAGTCTGAGTACATCCTACCTTTTTCTTTCTAATATTGTGTTCATAATAAATATAAAGTTATCCACACTAATTCCTTCTCTACATAGCTAGTCCTCCAGCATACGACACTAATGATCACCTCACCAATGCTAATTGCATACATTTCACAATCTTCTAATAAAAAACATTAGGAGAAAAGAATAGTGATTTCCAACTAATAAATAGTGAATCATCACTTCTTGAAGTTTGGACCAACTTGAGACGTTCAATAATCATCTTGTAACCTAATTTGGAGCCACCCAGCCACACAATCCTCCGTGGTCTACCCTTGAATTCGTGTGGTTCACATCAATTTCTTGGACTGTTAAGGCATGTCGCCAGGCACAGACAATAATTTTCATTTTAGTTGGCCCAAAGTGCAGCCTTCAAGTACTGCTGTAATTTTCAG
Source organism: Rhododendron simsii (assembly GCA_014282245.1). Taxonomy (NCBI): domain Eukaryota; kingdom Viridiplantae; phylum Streptophyta; class Magnoliopsida; order Ericales; family Ericaceae; genus Rhododendron; species Rhododendron simsii. The sequence goes on from CM024963.1 coordinate 24,957,156, forward strand.
TTTAGTTGGCCCAAACTGGACAGAAAACTAGACATAAAAAACTGGATGGAAGCCTTCCCCAGAAAATGGAAGCCAAGACAGAGACTAGGGAAAGTACAACAATTCATTACAGAAAAGTAACCTATCAAAGTAGCATTGGCAAAGTATAATGCTGTCTCGTAATATTTTCAGAAATCATATACAATACTTCTCTTGTCTAGATACAATACTGGTAGAGTAAACCAACCATCGAGAATGCCCTACTTCACATGCATATAAGTCTCCCAATGCCCTTGGAACTCAACTTCAACCATTTTGATAATTACGTCCCTTCAAAGGTTCAGAGTTTTGCTTGTTCTTGAAGTTGCTCCTGCTTGAAACATAATGAATCGAATTTAGTAATTTACTAAGCATCACAGTGAGGAAAACAGCGAAAATAAAGCAGAACCATACAAAAAGACCACAGTTGTAGGATAGATAATTTTCCAAGATGGTAGTTTAACTCATGGAAGTAGACTATTGCCAAGTCGAGAAATAGTTAAAGGAGGCCATCTCAATGCCATTTGAAGAAGCTGCATTCATTTTCACCTAAGATGTCGTGGGGCGCAATGGTAAGAGAACTATTTGCATTATCAGAGAGAAAATTTCCTTTAATCCTCAGTTGATAATATAAGAGTTGATTATCCATCAAATCACATGGAAATGTGCTTGAGAATAGTGAGGCTTTTAGGATCATTTCAATTAACCTATTTGTAGAACCACTTCAGGCATATAATCTCAAAATCATGAAATTTGATGGTTTTGGCCTGTTAAGGGACAAAATCAACTTGGCAGAAACCAACCCAATTTCAGGAAATTTGAGGAACTAGATCAGATTTTTGTGTACGAGTTTATTATGGAACCAATTAGCGGCATCAACAAGCAAGTATTCAAGGTATATAAGTGTTGATGGTATTAGTAAAATTCTCAGATTCTTCAAAGCTTTGCTACTTGTTTTATTGTGTTTGTAAGCAATTCAATGCTTTCTTAGCATTTGATAATATCTCCACAATTCGTAACCTCAATATGGCGGTGATGGTAGTCATGGTACTTATTCACTAGTTTTGTTGTGAGGTGTGTGCGTGTGTAGAGGCAAGAATATCAATTTAATATACAATTTTGAGGGGAACGAGAATAGGTTGAACTCTACACCCAGGTGAACTTGAAATTTTATTCAAGATATTTTTTTTTTGATAGGAGTATTCAAGAGTTAAAACTACTGAGAAAATATTGACCTCTGTAACAAAAAGGGTGTGGAATCCGTAAGGAACTCTATTTGGATTCATATGATATTCAACAAGTTATATATTATTGACAAGATCCACAACTTGAGCAGCTCAGATCAAGAAATAAACCCAGAATGAGCTCAAAATTTACCAATTAGACGTCGGGCTTGGACTTCGAATGTTCAAGATGCGAAGTCCCAACGAAATGTTTCGATGAACCTCAAGCGTAGAAGATGCGAGGTAGTATCACGAAAACCCGATCGGCGTGTCCACCAATAACGCTTGCCAGTTGCAGCCATAGGCCCGGGGCCGGGGCCGGGCCCGGGGCCGGGGCTTGTCGTGTTCAACAAAAACGTTTTATTTGCTAAAACGTGCGTGAACCAACAACATTTTTGTTGCTTCCTCGTATACTCTCCGTACTCCGTAGGCTAGGCGTGTCTTCTGTCACTTTTTTTTTTCCCCTTGTAATCTCTTAATGAAAAATTAGAATTACCTACACTTGTCCGATTGAACTAATTAAAAAAATTATTGAATTGCTTGGATCATTTATGTGAAATCCAAAGTGAGCCCTGCGTGCCGGTCTGTGCCATCAGTGCACAAGCTGTTGGTTTTCATAGAATGTTCCGTCTACCGAAACCCGACCTCAACCAAGTTATGAGGCATATATCGAGATTGAATTTATTCAATCCGACCGTTGAAGAGTCTCTCTCTCTACTTCCATTGTCAAAGACTCTCTCTCTACTTCCATTGTCAAGTCCATTTTCTAACATCTTAACCTTTTAATCATTTCTTTATAAAAACATCTCAATAAGATAGATTACCAAAAAAAATAAAAAACATCTCAATAAGATAATCTCAAGGACTGAAGAAAACTATCTTATTTTTTGTTTAATTTCTGGATCAAAATTTTATGACAAAGACACATGTTATTCGATCAAATACCTATCAAAAGAAGAATGAATTGCTTGAATTGTTTAAAAAAAGAAGCCTAACAAAATCAATGTTTTTCTCATCTGCATGAGGATTGAATCATTCATGTATCAAACAACGTGAGATGATAATGGAAAAATAAAATAAAATAAAATAACGATTAACAAAGAGTTCTGCCTTTTTACCACATATAAATGAAGATATATATTGACAAAATATGAAAGCACACAACCAAATATTCCCAGTATCAGTGAAGGTATATGACTCAGAAGAAGATAAACTGCTTCAAAGGCATAAGCAATATGTGACAAATACAAGGCTTCCTCTCCACAATTTGCCAAATTTTGAATAAAAGAAAAATGCAAACAAGAAGTTCTCCTATATACTAATCAAACTAGCAGATTGAGTTAGAATATGCTAAACAGAATCAGCACTTGGCCTACAACAAGCTCCAGCATTCGGATGTCAGAACCTGAAACACTATTAAATATCAAGCGTTGCATAAATTAAAGATTCAAAAAAAAAAAAAAAAAACCCTTAACATGATAACCACCATATGTAATATATTTCTCGTGAACTGAAGACATTTCTCAGCACATTTTTTTGCCAAGAAGATATGATCAAGAGATTTCAATGGTACGATTTGAGGAGGAAAACTTGGCAGGCAGGCTTGTAAGATCTCTTGGTTGCAGCTTGCTCAAACTTCTTAGTAGCAGCTTCATTCTCTTCTAAGCTGGTCTGCACAAAGTACCTTATCCACCAAGACGAGCTTCACAGTTTGGCCTTCACACACAAACACAACAAGAAACAGCATGTTATGCTTTAAAGCTGACACTGCAGATTTTTTTTCCGAGGCGACCGAAACCAGATTGCTGCCACTAAATAGGGAGGCAACATGCAACAAATGTATGGTACGCAAATAAGAGGACCTGACCCCTAAGAACAAATGCATTTACTTATTTGCATGACAGTAGTAGTTAGTAAGATTCATTTTTTAACCTAATTAGACAAACGAGTTTTGGAGTTTCGGTAGAATTAAGTACATCATGCAGATATCAAAAGTTTGTGTCATGAGGTTTGCACAAATCAAAACTTTGGCTGGATAAATTCGAGAGAAACTGATATTTTGTGGATGATGGACAATTAGACATTCATCATAATAATTCAAGCAATTTCTCTCTGTCTTCGATAAATTTTAGCAGACTCCAAAGGAGGGAAACTTTTAAGCAGATCACCCCCTGATTTTTACTGATGGGAAGTCCGGAGCAGAATCTAACTTGGTATATTAGAACATTGTCGAGACTTGATGAAATCTTTAAGGACTGGTTTTTGAGGGTCTCTTGAACTAAGTTAGAGTCGTGCTCCATGCAGTTACAATAGAATGACAACTTTTGTATCATGTATAAACTTAACTTCTAGTAGTAGCAAGGCAGATATGAGATTAGTGGGAACTTCTGGGATGACAGTTAGAATCTTGAACATAAATTGCTTCCAACAGGAATATCGACGCACACATCTACTTCACAGAGATACAAGATGCAGCGGATCTATAAACCACAATAGATCGTATTGATAGTCCTCGATTAATGAGTGTCGTCACCTATGCGGCCAATCCAACCAACGTAACAGTCAATGATAAAAGCAATGATCCACACAACATTTTTCATCTTGTACGCATAAGCAACTATAAGTCTATAATACCCTTCTTTGACTAGGAACAGAATCAAATCCAACAAAACATTAGTAACTTACCAGTCGACCAAATGTGGATAACTCTGCCACTTTAGCTCTATGCTGGCCTGGGTAACCTACGTATGACAACACAAAACAGCAAACATTCACCAATGTAACCCTTAACTAGAAATATGTGAACATCATCAAGGAAATATGGTATTGACAAATATGATTGTAAGCTTTAAAAGAGCACCTTCATGTACCAAACATACACTAAACTGACCAAATATCAAATTGAACCACAATGAGATAATTTTCAGGCATTTTTTGCCTGAATCATGTTTTTTTGCTGGAAAACCATCGACAAGCAGCGAATCAGTGAAACTGAAGGCCTACTAAGCCAGAAATTCCACAAGTAGTTCCAAAATCATTCTTTTGAGTCTTCATTGATCCAGAAAATTCTTATGCCCTTCCTTTTACAAGGGGTTGAGGAGACTCAAACTTGCATTTTTGTGTGGGATGTTATCGAAACTGCTAGGAGGTGCCTTAGGAACTTCATGTAATAAATCACTTGACACGGAAAATTGTAACCCAGAGTTGATCCCCCAGGTTTGGGCCAGAACATATGGCTATGGCATAGTAAAGAAAGAAAATTGTCTTACCACTCTCAGTTGTTGAACAGACCTACAAAGCAGCTTTTTGGGTACACATATGACTATCGCATAGTAATCTGCTGCTATTCTCCCATCACGTTTTGCAAAAAACAGGACAAGTAGAAATCGAAGAGCCAATCGGGAGAATTCAATTCACTAAGCCACGGATTACAAGTACTTATACTCAGCTAATACAATGAGAATAACCAACTGAATGACTCTGACTAATTACAATGCCAGCAGGGCACTAACAAACTAACTGAATTAGTGGTGGATTAGTAGTGGAGCGTACAACCGACTGAGTGGGTTGCTCTCTTGACTCTTCAGTTGGCTCAGCTTGAGCTGAGCTGTGTGCTTGAGCTGAACTTTGTACTGAGTTGGCTAACAGCCCCCCGCAAACAGATGTAGGCACTGGTGACAACATCAGTTTGTCTCGAAGAAGGAAGAAACGAGCACTGGTAAGAGGCTTTGTAAAGATATCAGCCACTTGACAAACAGAAGGAACATGTCTAACTTGTAATTGTTTGAGACCTATCTTTGCTCGAACAAAATGAAAATCAACTTCGACATGCTTTGTCCTTGCATGGAAGACGGGATTCGTAGCTAAAGCAATCGCAGAAGCATTGTCACACCATATAATAGGAGGATGCTCAAAACAAGGAACACACAAATCTTTGAACAACTGCAGTAACCACACAACCTCAGCTGCCACATTTGCTAATGCTTTGTATTCAGCCTCTGTTGAAGAACGAGCAACAGTGGCTTGCTTCTTTGCGGACCAGGAAATAAGATTGTTCCCAAGGTACACACTATAACCTCCAGTAGATCGTCTATCAAGGGCATCCCCAGCCCAATCAGCATCAGTGAAGGCAGACAAAGTGAGAGAGCCTTTGGTAAAAGAAAGTCCATAATTCAGTGTGCCCTTGATATATCGGAGTATTCGTTTAACAGCAGTAAAATGTTTGTCCAAAGGACAATGCATATGTTGACAAACGGAGTTGACAGCAAAAGCAATCTCAGGACGGGTGAGAGTGAGATACTGTAATGATCCCACAAGAGACCTATAGAACTCTGGATTTGCAATAGGAGCATCTCCATTCAAAATTGGTGGTTTGAGTGAGGAAGGAGTACAACTAGGTCTACAATCTACCATCCCAGCTTTATGTAGAATATTAAGAGCATACTTGGATTGGGAAAGCATGATCACAGTAGCTGTAGGTATGGCCTCAATACCCAGAAAATAATGTAGGGAACCCAAATCTTTAAGAGTAAAAGAAATACTCAAATTCTGGATAACAGTGGTAACCAAAGGCTTATTGCTGCCAGTGATAAGTATATCATCCACGTATACGAGAACATAAACCAAATCTGAGTCTTGGTGAAACACGAACAAAGATGAATCAGCCAGGCTATTAGTGAAACCCAGAGATAGTAAGCACTGTGACAGCATATCATACCAGGCTCGTGGAGCTTGTTTGAGTCCATAAAGAGCCTTGAATGCCTTTTGATTTTAAAAATCCACTTGCAACCAATGACTGGAGCACCTGGTGGAGGTGAAACAAGTGACCAAGTTCCTTGTGACATAAGTGCAGTATATTCTTCTGACATAGCGTGTCTCCACTCAGGAAAGGTCATGGCCTCTTTGAAAGAAAAAGGTTCAGAGAGAGGCGGAGAAGACTGAAGAAGAAGGGAAAAAGGAATTTTGGGAACTGAAATACCATTTTTTGCTCTTGTAACCATGGTATGAGTGGGAATGATAGGTGGAGCTGGATGTGATGAGGAAGTAAGAGGAGAAGATTGAACAGAAGGGGTAGGAGTTATATGAGGAGATATCAAAGAAGGGATGACAGAGGATGAAACTATAGAGGAAGAGTTAATAGGAGAAACTTGGGATACAGGATTTGAGGAAAAACCAGAAGACGGAATGGAAGGAGAAGATGGGATAACAAAAGAAGGAATGGAGAATCCAGGAGAAATAGAAACAGGAGGAACGGAAGACACTAGAGTTGTGTAAGGAAACTCATGCTCAATGAATCTAACATGTCTTGAAATATAAACCCTGTTAGTAGTTGGGTCTAAACACCTATAACCTTTGGTACCTGAACAATACCCCAAAAAAATACAAGGAGTAGATCTTGATTCAAGTTTATTGGAGGAATAAGGTCTGAGCCAAGGAAAGCAGCAACACCCAAAAGGCCTGAGAACCATATAGTCTGGCGGGGTGTTGTATAGTCTATGAAATGGAACATCAAACTTAAGAGAAGAATGTGGTAACCTATTGATAAGAAACACTGCAGTAGTGATGGCTTCAAGCCAAAACTGAATAGGTAGATTAGCTTGTTGAAGAAGAGCAATGGCAGTTTCCACAATGTGGCCATGCTTTCTTTCTACAATACCATTTTGCTGAGGTGTATAAGGGCACGTAGTTTCATGCAGAATACCAAACTGAGCAAAGAAAAATGCCATCACTTTGTTAAGGAACTCACCCCCTCTGTCAGATCTTAAGATTTTGACAGAGGTCTGCAAATGATTTGTAACAAACAAGCTAAATGCTTTGATATGAGAAGAGACTTCAGACTTAGAATGCAAAGGAAATAGCCAACAATATCGAGTACAATCATCCACTATGAGCAAGTAGTACTTATAACCAGAAAAGGAAGGTACAGGGGAGGGACCCCAAACATCTGCATGTAAGAGATCAAAAGGTGCAGTAGCGTGTGTAGTAGAAATGGGAAAAGAAAGTTTATGGCTCTTGGCCTTATGACAAGCATAGCAATCCAAACTAGAGAATTGAGGTACAGAAAAGTGATATTTATTGGACAAGTGATGAAGGAGTGCACCATGTGGATGACCTAAACGTCTGTGCCATAGAACTGCAGCAGAAGTGGTACTGAGAAGAGCTGTAGCAGATTGGGACGGTTTAGAAGAAGGAAGAAGGGGATAGAGACCCTGGTGGCAGGGGCCCTGATGAATCACTTGCTGGGTAAGCTTGTCCTGAACAATATATCCAGAGGAATCAAAAATAATTTTGCAGTTATTGTCTTGTGCAAAATTATGAACAGACAACAAGTTGTGGGAGATTTGAGGAACATGAAGAATCTGATTTAGATGAAAGGAGTGTGATGGAGTAGGAAGCAAACCTTTACCTGAGCTGGTGACAGGAACTGTTTGTCCATTCCCTACTGCCACAGTTGATGGAGTTGGACCACTTGCTGGTGCTGAGATTTGAGTAACATCATTGGTTACATGAGAGGTTGCCCCCAAGTCGAAATACCATGGAGCAGAAGGAATAGATGATGGAACTCCACTATGAAACCCTGAGTGGGAAGTAGAAACTCCAGGAGAGCCAAGAGAAAGAGAAGGTGCTGGAGTATAGCCTTGATAGAAACTAGAAGCATAACCAAGTCCAGGGTAATTCTGCTGTGAATAACCATTGTAATTCTGCGGTGGATAACTTGATCCAGTCCCATAAGCATTGATTGAATTACCACCAATCATAAGAGCTTGAGCTGGAGGTCTAAAGAATGAATTTCCTTGGCCATGCTGTGGCCCAAACTGATGAAACACAGGTGGACGATATCCCAAATTCTGTCGATGATAGCAAGTCAAGGCCTGATGGTTAAACTTTCCACAAATTTGGCAACTTCCAGGGGGAAAGGGAAAATCCATAGGAAAAGGATTCCTAGAGAAAGACATCCCTTTAGGCCTATTTGAATTTCTATTATTCCGATAACCACCATAGTTATTCTGTCCAAAACCATGAGGAAAACCAGCCATAGGAGGAGGTCCAAACTGCGGTGCTTGTATGCCAAACTGAACTGGATATTGAAAACCACCTTGCTGTGTAGAAGGTTGTGGAAGTGGTGGAGTAATGGAATGATTAACAGAACTAGATGGAGTGCTAGAACTAGATGCCATAGAAACATTATGATGCTGTGCAAGTAGAACAGTAGAAGCAGGATTTGGAGTATGTGCAAGACATAATTCTTCTGACATAAGCATAGCAGAGACTGCACTAAACGATAAAGGTGTGGTAGCACATTGAGTCCGAATAGTTTGTTTGAGAGACAGATAGTCCTCAGATAATCCATTGACAGTGTGAAACACTATTTCACTTTCATCCATATGAGAGCCAGAAGCTTCCAATTTCTGCACAAGTTCTTTCACAAAATCCAAATATTTGTCCATGGATGTGGTCTGTTTAAGACTGTAGAGACGCTTTTTCAGATCAAGAATGTGCGTCTGAGATAGAGCACTATACTTGGCTTCAAGTTATGCCCAAACTTGAAACGTGTGGTTAGATCCAAGCACATGTGGTAGAATAGAAGGTGTGAGTGTGGCCATAATGCACAACAAAAGCATACGATCGACATTTTGCCATTTAAAGAATTCAGGATTAGGAATTTTGGTGCCGGAGGCATCTTGAATTTCAGATGCAGGAATCACAACAGAACCATCAAGATAGGAAAACAGATGATTTGCCTTTAAGGCATTCTCAATTTGTGACTTCCAAGCAAAGTAATTTGAGGAGTCAAGTTTAATTGTGATGAATGACTGGAAATTTGCGATAAGAAAAGAGAGAGAAGTAGGAATAGACTCAGCTAATAACGATGACGACATTGATGATGATGATGCCATTGACGACGATGAAGAATCTGGAGAGGGAAAACAGATCTGAACTTCAATCAGGAAAGAGAACGATCTCTGGCTTTCGCGGTTTCGTCTTCTAGGGCTTCAATTTCTGTGACGCCATGGATGATGATGATGAATCCGAAACTGGAACGAGAAGGAAAAAACTGAAGCTTCAATCAAAATATCGATGAATTTCTGGCTTTCGCCTCTAGGGCTCTGATACCATAACAACTTTTACAAACTAAGCGTAAAAACTATTTTATTGGAATGATCTTAATTACACTCTAAGCCACGGATTACAAGTACTTATACTCAGCTAATACAATGAGAATAACCAACTGAATGACTCTGACTAATTACAATGCCAGCAGGGCACTAACAAACTAACTGAATTAGTGGTGGATTAGTAGTGGAGCGTACAACCGACTGAGTGGGTTGCTCTCTTGACTCTTCAGTTGGCTCAGCTTGAGCTGAGCTGTGTGCTTGAGCTGAACTTTGTACTGAGTTGGCTAACAAGCTGCAGTTGTAACTACTGTTGGGGTGTCTGTCATACGAAAAGTGCGAGAGAAAATACCATCCATTGCAGCAGTTCACGTTCTTTCATGATGTGTTATTGGCACACTTTGGAGTGGATGGGATATTTTCAAAACAAAATCTGTGCTTCGCCATGACTACCATGACTAATATTGCAATGCGGGTTTTTTTTTTTCCTTCCCTAATTCCGAGATCCACGCCCTAGAAAGCAATTTTATTAGTCCAGAGGTGATACTATCTGCTATGAAGAACTTGCCAAATGGTTCCAGCTTCACAAGTCAAAATGAATTGTCCCCAAATTAAACATGAACAGGACAGCTAAAAAGGAACAATCTATGCGGGACCATACAATTCTGCAAATTCAATTATTGATAACAACATAGATAGTGATCAAGCATGCTCATTGCCGAGCATGGAACTTACAGTTCGTTACTCCTAAAATTCGGGAAAATTGACAAAAAGAACAGGGATGTTCAATAGAAAGTGTGTCACCATCAGTATTGAGATATTTCAGTATATTCACGAGGATTATCCTTGCTTCCATTTCAACCACATCAAGAAGAAAAAGATGTAGAATCAAAGCACAAATCTTTTCCATTTGAACTTGTATTTCCTCGGAGAATTTCCAGTGGAACATCAGCTGACTGATTTTGAGTTAAAGCTGAAAGAATGAAGGATTAGAAGAGACCTGTTACAATGGCAGTGGGACAAGTCCATTGAATTCCTTCCTGAGCTATGCAAAATCCCGAAGGCCCTTTTTCCTCCAGCTGAACAACCACACATTCTCTCTCTCTCTCTCTCTCTCTTTCCGCGGAATGAATTTTCTTTTCTCCCGTAATAGGAGTACTGAGAAGAAACGGTATGGGTGTGATCCAGTGCATCCAAAACTATTTTAAGAAAAATAAATTTGCACCGATCATCTTCGATTATTGAATAATTTGTATTCGATTATAATGATCTTTAACATTGTTAATTTTCTTGATAAGTTCTACAAATTGAACAGTTTCGATTAAGAACTAAATCCAGCACGAGTTCACAATTTACAGATTACCCGTCGCAGTCCCTATGGGGGGAGCTTCAAACGGTGTGCGACGTCGTTTCAAAAACCTCGTACGTTGAAGACAGCAGGTTTTATGTATTCGTCGTTTGATCAAGTGCGACCAGTTCTATTTTTAGAAAAATAAATTCACGCTTATCATCTCCGATTATCTATCAATATGAACTTGTTTCACATTATATTCATCAAGTTACATCTTATTGACAAGATCTACAACTTGAACATCTTAGATCAAGAAATAAACCCAGAACGTGCTCACAATTTTCAGAATAGACGTCGCAAATGGACTTCTCATGTTCCAGCTGCGAAGTCCTAATTTAATCAACGATGTCGTTTCGATGAACCTCCATTGTTGAAGATGCGATGTTCTATCAAGAAAACCCGCCCGACTTCGTTTCAGTCGCCTCCAAATATCAAACAGCAGTCATCGTCCTGCTTCCCCCAAGGTTCTCTCTCTCTCTCTCTCTCTCTCTCTCTCTCTCTCTCTCTCTCTATTTATATGTGTGTGTGTGTGCGTGTGAGTGTGCGCGCACTCGCGCGCGTGTATATTATATCTCACTACGTCTTGTTTCAATTCCCTGGGAACTTATCCTGGCGTCATATTTCGGGTATGCAAAAGCTTTGTATGTGCCTCTCTCTTTTTTTTTTTTTTTTGGCGGTTCTAATTATTATTGCCTGTCTTTATCATCAAAATTATCATTTTTCAGTTCTTTAGATAGAGGTACTTCTATGGAGCATGTAGGGTATTCGGATAAGTTTCTTTCTTAGCTGTAAATGTCATATGGGCTTGATAGAATGAATAAAAAAAAAAAAAAACCAGTTTCAAAACTGTCAATTTTGCCATCGAGTATGTTATTCTTGATAGTTGGGGGTGGTGACTGTGCGTACAACCATTGCAAAATACTAGGTATATGGTTAGGGCATAAAGATAGAGAGGATTATTCGGTGCTCCGGGGGCAAGTAATAATTTTTCCTAGGGATGGGTATTAGTTTTGCAAGAAGACCTCATATCATCTCAAGGGAGGTAGCAAAATGAAAACTAAACCACATTAGAAAACCCATGTCAGCCAAAGGAGCTCCAAGGGATAGCAAACTCGCTACGCCATTATATTGTAGCTTTCTCACTCTTTAAGTTTGAAGAGAGACAAATGAGTCTTCAAATTGATACACCATCAAATATAATAATGATCATTGGTGAACTATTTGATTGTTTTGGGAAAATGGGTCCCCTAAAGTCAAAAGAGTAACAAAAAATATAAAGGTTGAAGAGTCCTTTGGAGTGAACTTGTAGCAAATGGCTCTTCAACTTGCCACATGTGTCACTAAAGCTAAATTGGGTATAGAAATTTGTTACCTCCCTTGGAGATGCTCTTAGTGGTGAACCTATATAACTCAAAGTATGCACACCTAATTCTACCATAATAAGGAGTTTTGTAGTTTACTTATTGCATGTTACAAGTTCAAACACTCACTCTTCATGAAATAAATATTATAAGGCATGGAATTTCTTGATGGGAGAAATTGTTTACTTTACACTAGAAGCAACCAAGCCAAGAGAAATCAAGAGAAGCCAAGAGAGTCAAAAACAACCATTAGCCAAAGAAGCTATGACAGTAGAGATTTGAGGTGAAATCCGAGTGCACGAGCCGGTTACATACTACTACGAGTGCCCGGCGGACGGCAATGAAATTAGGCCACCTGCGGAGAGCAAAAATTCCAAAGGGCCTAGATCTTATAGTTCATCAAGGCTATAGTTACTGCTGAAGAAGTGTTGTTGCTTGATCCTCTGCGGCAGGAGGTTCTTCCATTTGTGGATCAGCTGGGGCAACAAATTCCTCATAAAACCCTGTCCAGAATACAAGGAGGGATACAAACGACTGCACAAGACAACAAAACGCATTTGTCGACTCGGGGACAATGGTGGACAATGGTTACCTACCAAAACTATCATTTTTCATTTCTTTAGATGTACTTCTATGGATTCTCTTAGAAAAGAGCTCGATGCGACAGAGTTCTTTGGTTTTTCTTATCCGCAAAAATGTCTCAAAGACTTACAAAGCTTCCTCCTTGCAGAAAATTGAAAAAAGAGACAAAGGGGGAACAGCCACCCAATTACAAGAAGTGAATTTTTAAGAGCAAAGCTGCAACTTCATGAGCTGCCTTGTTGGCTGCTCTATGAATCCATTTGAATAGGATGCCTGCCTTCTCCGAATAGTGGCAGATATCCAGAACTTCTGCTTTCACATCCCATCGAGGAACTAACTCTGAGACGCTAACGAGGATTGCTTGTCTGTTGTCAGCTTCCACAACGTCACCTTTAATACCCAGATTAACCACCAACCCACAGGCTACTCTAATTGCTCGGAGCTCACTGCGCAAACTAGAGCAAGCTGAGACAGTTCTAGCAAATCCATCCAGGACCTTCTGTTTCCAATTACGCGAAACCACAGCTATTTTGCCCTCTCCACCATTAGTAGGAATAGCAGCATCACAGTTAACTTTGAATTTACCTCTGTCCGGAGCCCTCCAGGTGAATATCTCCTCCTAGATTGAAGGGTTGTCCATGTGGACTCTTGGAATCTCTTAGTTATTTGAAGGGTTGTCCGCGTGATTGATAGAAGCAATAGTAGCAAGGGAGATCACTTCTGAATTACGAAAGATGAAGTCATTCCTTGCTTTCCAGATGTGGCAAGCAATCAGAGCTACCCTTCCCAAGAATTCAGTTGCCTCCCTTTCTGTCATCTTGTCCACCATATGGGCAGTCCATTTCACCACTAAGGCGTTGCCACCAAGGTCACCAAACACCCAAACGTTGCAACCAAACCAAGCTGCCTTTGTCCAAGCACAACTAAACAGCATATGCTCAATCATTTCTGGTTCTGAATCCAAATAGGGCAGGAATTGGTTGGTGCATAGTTCCTTTTAAAAGGTTCTCGTCAGTGGCTAAACTGTTCTTGCAAACTCTCTACCAAAAGCTACTAATTTTGTTCTGAGAATATTCCAAAGGACTTTCCACATTCTCTCCTTAGGCTTGAAGGATGATCCAGGCTTATCTTGCAACTGGTCCAGTTGAGAACTAACTGAAGCATGATATCGTGATTTAACCGAGTATACACCGTTGGATTTGAAGTGCCAGACTAGTTGGTCATCTCTTTCCACCAAAGGAAGAGAGATTTTGGTGATAGCTTCAAGGACTTCAGGAGACACCTCTTTTGCCATTTTTTGGAGATTTCACTGCCCATTTCCTGCAATGATAACATCTGCCACCAAAGGAAGAGAGATTTCGGTGCTTTTTTTTTCTTGACAATTCTTATTATTATTGCCTGTCTTTATCCCCAAAATTATCATTTTTCAGTTCTTTAGATGTACTTCTTTGGAGTATACTACTTCTCCAAGTCTTCGACCCTCTAAAAATCTCGATCAACTTCTCCAGCAACATACTGTACTTGAGAATCTCAGGCGGTGCCAATATCCAAAAATATCTGTGCCATTAGTGGTTTTTATTTACTAATTTTATTCGCTTTGCATTAGACGTTTTCTGTGGGCATTGAGAAATTCGGCATAACGGTGAAGATTAATTTTTTTGGTCATTTTGAAAAATGCCTATAAAATAACAGCCTGGCTTTTGATAACCTGTGGCCGAATTGCGGCAATCAAAAGTGCTTTGCAAATTATGGAGATGCACTAAACGAGCCAAGTAATAGATGGTCAACTTTTTCTTAAGATTAAGTGATTCAAAATAAGTTCAAGCTTGGCTTATTTATTATTTGAACCCATTTAAAACGAGTTTCAATTAAGCTTTGTTCGAGTAGCTCAGTTCTTTTTCCTCATATTAGTATAAGCTTACCAACGTGAATTTGAGCCAAGCTTGAACTATGAACAAGCTTTAAGATAGTAGTTTT